>OZ010602.1:72121668-72221668 GCA_963932145.1 Acanthosepion lycidas
CTATATATAGAAAGCAGTTTCCTTTTAATGAACATGTTCACTTAATAATTAAATTATTAAAACAACACAATTCAATTATCACTTTACAATAAAAGTTTATTATAAACTCCCTAAAAAAGTGTATAACCAGTATTATGAATTTTATACAAAAAAACCATTAAAATATTTTAAGTCCATCTCTCTGACATTTCCCCCCATACACACACCCCTCCATTAATTTTTCTCCTGGGTAACACTGCAAAATAACAAATGTAGAAAAGGAATGCTGTAATAACTGGTTTATTTATTTGTATATCAAAAAACAGGTGGGCGAGTTGGGCTGTTGCTTTTTTTGTGTGTGAAAGATTGCTTATTTGGCAATAACAATGCCGGATCAAGTTCAGACTTCATAGCAACTATTGATGATCTAAGATTTTTTTTATAATAACCATGATACTCAATACACTATACAGTAATATGCTTGTGTAAAAAAAAATAAAAATAAAACTAATTTAAACTTAAAACTTTCCATTGTAAAGTTTAATGCTCCTGATCTTAGATATTTTTTAAAAGTAACAGGCAGATTTTTGTCAATTCATATATGTACTTACTTCTAAAATCTACAAACAATTTACTTTACACATCATCTTTAAATGAAAGCAAAAATATAAATTCACTTAAAAAATTTATTCTCTTGTCTACTTTAAGAGAATCATACTTCGGGCCAGTGTATTCTACATGAAGACTGACCACACAAAAATATATGCTCTGAAATTGAAAATAATCAAACCTCAGTGAAACAAAAGACTAAAAATGGAAACTAAACATAAAACAGTCAGCTGATTAAAAAAACTTGGATATAATTGCACTTCTTCAATACCCAACATAGTTATTCGAAAGTTATTAGTAGCCTTCACAATCATTGTGTAGTCATAATTTATGTTTAATAACTTAAGTGTTTAAGGACAAGCTTGACGGATTAACCGTTTAACATTTAAACAACGTTTGCCAAGACAATAATATGCAAAGCAAAACAAGAGTGGATTTTTTTGCCATTTTCAGATTTCAATAAAATGGAAATTTAAATATGCTCGTCAAAATCAAAAGATATTTCAACAGAAACAGCCACATGGTCATGTGATAAGTAATAATACACACTGGACTATGCAACGAAAACGAAAGCCAAATAGTAATATTAAATTATTTGTATTTAAATTTACACTACAAAAATATAAAAATTTGAGGAATTTTATTTTTTTTTTTTTAATAAGCCTTCCAAGAATTTCATGTGATTATTAAGATAAAAGTTTTATAATAAACTTGAACTTTGAATCATTCAAAGTTCAAAAAAGTAACATGTACCTGGACAAAAATCATTTCAAAAATTTGCTAAGAAGTCTCATTGTTTGATTGACTTCTTACGACCTTCCTTAAACTGGGTTAGAGATCACTATCAAGTCAGCAAAATGTAAATAAGTAAATTTAAATAAAGACAAACAAAATAAAATCTGCATCAGTTTTGTTGACTTTTGGTTTAAGATAAATTTCAATAGTCACTAGTGTCACTGTGCAACTCTCAAGAATATTGACAAAGCAATAAAAATAGACAAAAGTTTTTGAAATAGTTCAGTTTCAAACACAAGCCTTAAGGCTTATGATGACAAAATTAAAAGAAAAAGTCATTCTCACACAAGTAATAACCAAGTTAAGATGGATTTTAATAATTATTATTATTATAATATAAAAGAAAAAGAAAGAGGCAAATTAGTAAAAAAAAAATGTTATAGAAACGAGAGTAGATAACAAAAAAAGAAGAAAATATTTCACAATGGAGAAACGGCTGTTTTTGATGGTTGTTGCTTTCATGAATGATAATTTGAGAAATTAATTACTATGCTTGATTAGATTATAAAAAAAAATTACTACAAATTATTAACAAATAACATTATTGACCTCACTTAGATTCACCCAAAACAGATTCCCTACAGAAAAAAAGAAAACAACGTGCGATAAAAAAGTAAAACTTGATTTTTTATGTCTATTTCAAATCTTTATTCTTAGATTTTTTTTAGCATTTAATTTTTCAAGAATATCTTAAATTATCATCATCTTTGGATTTTTAGTTGGAAACAGTAAGGAACCTTCAAATCGATTTTATTTTTAAATGACAATTTGTAAAAATAAAGGAGTTTAAAAATGATCTCGTGTTTAAATTTGGTTTGTTTAGAAACACATAAAAACTCATCATAAAATTATTATTTTCATATTTTCTAAAAGATCTAGGTAACGCCCCCAATTACCGACATTATATCTCAATTTGCTTCTCCAAGATATTTTAGACTTTAACGATTGTTTATCAATTGTCAACATTTATGAACATATGCATATTGATTATGGGTTGAGCATACGGGGCCAGGATATGATAACTTTTGAAAAGCAGTAAATAAAACGTAAAAATTATTACATGTCATTAACAAGAATGAGTAGTAACTGGCCCAGTTGGGTAAGAAAAAAAAAACGCAATCAAAAAGACGACGTAGTTGTCAAGTCTTAAAAACAGGATTTTAAAAAAATCTCAATTGTTTTTTAGCTTAAAAATATTACGTAAATAAATATTTAAAACGATATTGTATTGTTATTTAAGAAGATCAATACACAGGGGAAAATATCACTGCTTCAAATAATTAAAACTTCTACTGATGACGATTCATTATTTAAAAAGAAAATTTTAAATACATTTCCGATATGAATTATGTTTCTGTTGAAATTTTAAATCAATAAATTTATTGTAAGCACTTGTCAAATAAATTATAGCCGCATTAAGTAGCAAAGGCTCAAAAATTCGTACCGAAGATTTTAAAGATGCAAAAAAAAAAAAAAACTATTTTAGAAGCAAAACAATCATAATGTCAAGTTTTGAAATAAACACAAAAAATTATTTCGCGTCAAGAAAATAGTTTTGTCAAAGTAGACAAAAAAAAAAAGATTTTTTAAAGAATACATAAAAATAATGAATCACCATGACACTAGTTTTATTTTATTTTTAATATATATTTATTAAATTTGTGTGGTTATAAAATCGGGGTGTAGTCTGTTTATTAATCACATACTTAAAATGATCCCCGAATTTACAAGCCAACTACAATGTGGTACGTCATTACAAAATATAGAAACCAAATGTTTAATCATAATTTTATTTTATTTTTTTATAAAATGAAAACTTAATGATTGAAATAACCAAATAGTCCAATATATATTTTTTTTCAAAATTTTTATTTTGAGATTTACGATTTGTAACCGAAAAAAGTAAAACATTTTTTTTAACCAACAACAACCGGGTCTACATATAATTAAAATAATAAGTATTATTATTATTATTAACATTGGTGGTGGGTGTTGCAAACAGTTGCGACGAGTTTATATAATGGCATGATTTTTTTTTTCCAATTTAGATTGGATATTGATGAGGAATCAATACAAAATTATTGACAACTTATAAAGTGTTCCCCGATTTCATGACCACTCCCAACGAGAACATTTTATTTCTTTTTATATACAAAAATCACTGATCCATATCTGGAATAATTGTCACTGAATAAACATCGACAATTTTTGAGTTACAACAAAACGAAGAGTTTGTTGGCAAAGTCGAATGATTTATTTTAAGAATAAAAACAGTTATTTATTTTATTACAAATAATAATCACTTCGTAATGCTAGTGTACTGTAGTGTAGAGCATCTTATGATCAACTGAAAAAAAATATTTTTTTTATATCTACATTGGAAACAGAAAGCATATATATATATTTAAACTGATCTTTTAAAAATAATATACAATTTTTCACATCATTTTCTTAGATCGATTTTGGCAATTTATTACTTTTGTCGAACTTGACACTTTTTAAACAGAACAAACATCGTATCATTTTCGTGAATTTAAAATTTTAAATGATGTTATTGTTATTCTAAAAAAAAAATTTAGCCTTTTCGAAATTATTAAAAACGTTTCAAATAATTTTTCATTCTTCCACTTTTTAAAAATGTTAATGTTAATCAATAACTTTTTAACATAAATTGAGTAAGTGTAAGAAGAGTTAGAGAAAGTTTTTAAAAATCTCAATATTTTAAAGGGCGGGGGTGCATGTGCTGGGTCATGTGACCGGTTATCGTAAGTATCCCTTGGAAAGACTGTCTTTTTTTTCTTTACAACTTTCCGATAGATTTTATTTTTTAAGTTTCTCTTGTATTATTTCTGATGCACTGGAAATTATATAACTATTTTTAAAATTATGTGATTTTTACAAAGACAAATTAGAAACATCAAATGTTGCTTCTAAAAAGCGGAATTCTGGTGAAACGGCAATATTTTTGTAAGCTTCCGGTGGGAGGAAGTGTACATAATTACTATTTCTATATTGTTATATTTTATTTTTATATTATCTTTATTTTTCTTTTTAATCTAAGGAAGAAACTTTTTAAAAGACATTTATATTGCCAAAGAGTTGTTTGTAAAACTCAGAACTGAAAATCTAACAACACGGAAGGAAACAGCGTATTTGCATTCTTATTTTCACAAATATTAAAGAAAAAAATGTAAAGTACTAACCTGCCAACGAAGTTTTCGAGCACACTACTCTTGCCAGCACTCTGGCTTCCAACGACAGCGATCTGAGGCAGATCCAAAGATATAGGCACGCCAAGAGTGGCAAAAGCATCTTGCAACTTATTCACTATGGGAATAAGCTGTTCCATTCCCATGTTGCCGGCCATTTTCGTGTGTTGGTCGGTGAATTAAATGAAACAAAAACAACCTCGACCACCTTCCTTTCTTTTTTTTGTGCTTTGTTTCGTTTTTCTTTTTTAACTACTTTTTCTCCTTTAGCTTTTTTTTTCTTTTTCACTTAAAATTAGTAATACCAATAAGAAGGTGGGGGGCAAACGATAGATATTTATATATATGTATAGAGAGAGAAAAAAACAACAAGACAACTGACTTTGGTCAGTTCATCATCATGGCGGAATTTAGTTGTTGTTATGGTTAATGATGTAGGAGGAAGGGGAGGAGGTACCTTTTCTATAAAATATCTCCTCTAACCGCTCCTCTTTCACGGCTCTTATGTCGATGGTGATGATGTTGATGTTTAGATTCGCACCCGCTAACACACTGTTGAGAATCGTGTGAGGGAGGATACAGCATGACGATAGGGGTAGTAGATAGAGGTATGACATATGATAAGGTAGGAGGAGAGTGGAGAAAAAGAAACCAGAAAATATATATAAAAGAGAGGAAGAACTGTCAAATAGTATTTAAAGGGAGGGTGTCAATGTCAACGTTTGCGCTTATATTTACACTCATTGCATACATACATAGACATACAATTATTACATATGTATCTATACTTAGGTAAATTTTTGTGATTTCACGGATTTAGTGACTCACACAATCCTTCATGCTTTTATGTGAATATTTTATTTTGACGAATGTAAGTGAATAAATAATGTGAGTCTCACTGTTAGTGTGTAAGTGAAGTGTCAATAACGAGTTAAGATTTATTAATTAAAAAAATTTTAATTTAAAATTAACGCGATAGTTTTTCTTTTTAGAAGTGTAGTGTAGTGTATATTTTATGTTTTTCATAGTGTTTGTTTGAACACACAAAAAAATAAAACTGGAACTTCAAAATGCCACGACAGGCACCCGACAGATAGATAACACTAACAGACTTTAGTCTTCTCTTCTTAGATAATTAAACAGATCAAAGAATTTGTTCCTTAAAGCACTTATGCGACCAAGACTAAGTGCACGCATCGGCATACACATGATCATACACTACACTACACGCGTATATACAGTACGGTATACTGACATACTCAAAAAATTACTGCGTACTGTGCATCCATGTGTACGTAAAGTAAAAAAAATATAAGCACTTGAGTTTCATACATTAGCAACCTGTGCGTTATACACAGTTTTCTGTTTCAACGGGACTTACACCACGGTGTGTAAATCATAATGTAACGGTAACGATTTCATTTGAAAGAGGTGTAGTGGAAGGAGTCTATATAAGTAATAATGTTCGACCACTCTGTCGAGTAGAGAGGAAGGGTAGGTTTTCTATAGAGAGTGAGTGTCAATATAGAATTATATTAGAGAGTGAGTCAGGGCCACGAGACATCAAGTACCTCGCATCTATTTGTTATATATATACCTCTACCTAATATCCATCTTTGGATACGGTGTCTGCATGTCGTCACCGACAGGGAAAAGTCTACCTGCTTTATTTCCAGGTAGCAACCACTCATCTAGAAAATAAAGAAAAACAACTGTTTATTTAATTTATTTATATTTTGGACAAAAATATAAATATTTTTTTTAAATGTTGTTTTTTTAAGTCAACGCAACCTATGTTACGTGTGTGTTTTTCTTTGCTATAGAGAGGGGAAACAAGCTTATAGAGACAGAGACAGGGAGAAATGAACAAGATAGCAGATAGCTAGATATGAACAGAGTGAGAAAGTTTTACAACTCGCAGATTTGATGAGTGTCACTTTCCGTGAAGAATGAACTGACTGGCCATTAAAATCAGCTGACAGTCCACCTGCACTTGAACCCCATCTAAAAGCATGATGAGGTAGTTGGCGAGTTCACTACAGTTTCAAATCATAAGCTAGTACAAATGAAAGATAATGTGGATATTTCAGATTTTACAAGAACAATGCAAAAAATGTACTGACTGCTAACGAGAAGGGGGAAGCACGTTTTACATTTAATCTGCACAGTGCCAGATTTACCATTTTGCTTAGGTGTGCTTAAGCACAGGGCCCCGTTGGCCTGGGGGGAGGGGCGTTGGCCGGGAGGTGGCGTTGGCCTGGAAGGGCATCTTCCTTCCATGTCTACCTCCTTCAGGGCCCAAGTAAGGGGCCTCATAACTAAACTAGCACAGGGCCTCATTTGACTTTTCTGGATTCAAAGCATTGACTCACAAAACTGATAGTGTCTCAGGCATCAAGCAAGATGATCAGACTGAAATTTATAGATAGATAGATAATTACCAGACATAGATAGATAGATAAATCACTTTATTCATGGCACTTAATTTGTTTATAAGATAAACATATTAACCTTCTATTATTATCTAATGATTTCATATCTACTCTGATGTTGATATTGTTTCAGTTACATTAAGAAAGTAAGAGCTTTAAAATATGCAGGGTCAGTAAAGAATGTTTTAGGTGTAAAGATTTTTATGAGGAAGTAAATATACAGTCTAGAATTGTTGTGAAAGGTGGTGGTGGTGGTGATGATGATGGAGGAGGAGGAGAAGGCTTTTTAACAAAAAAAAGAACTTTTGCTGAGATTAACATACTGGATTTTGGCCAATTATAAAGTATCTGGGATAATAAAATGATTTATCCTACAATGTAAATCTCAATGTGATTTTACATATTTATGTGTCACACATCCTGATCCCTTATATTGGTTAATGAGCTATTCCACTGGTATGATAGCCGGAGGAATTACTTGATAATACTCAATAGAGGTGATCAGCCTGCTAATATATCCCTTTTTATTTTGTTCCATATTTGCTTATTTATACTTCCAACGATTTTAAAAAGGAAAATTCTTTAATGCATGTGGCAATAGAGTTAATTGTATAGATAAAAATCCTCGATTACTGATACAGAAAATATAAGCAAAGCAATTGCAAAATTACTTAAACATAGCTGTCATTTTTTGGGGGGAGAGGGGGGTTGTACTATGATTTTTTTTTCTTTTATATGCCATGTCATTTCATGATTCTTTACAACTTCTTGTTTTTGTTGATCTAACCAAATTTTGTCCCTATGAGTGCTAAATTCTCTAGGCCCTCTCCTCATTATGTGTCCTGCTTCCAGCCACATCATGTTAAAACAATTGTTCCTGTACAATCACTGAAGTTAAGCAATGTTAAGCCTGGTCAGTACCTAGATGGGTGACTGCTTGGTATAATGGATCAGAATTGTTAATCAGGGAGCCGAGTTCCAATTCCATTTGGGTTCATTATATTCACTTATATGCTAATACACTTCATTGACCCCGTCCAGCGTCAGTGGTTGCCAGTTGACTGGATCAACCAGGGACGGCATAACTTTGGTCTTCGGGGCATTGATGGTCATACCCACATCCCGTGCTGCAGCTTGCACACGGTTGAGCGCAGCTTGCAAATCGTCACAGTTCGATCCGACCAAGACAATGTCGTCCGCGTAAGCCAGATCAGACACCCTGACATTCCGACCAACCGCAACTCCAGCGTAGTCCCGAAGAGCCTTGCCGAGGATGTAGTCGATTGTATAGTTGAATAGAGTAGGGGATAGGGCACACCCTTGCCGCACACCAGTCCTCACCTCAAACGTCTCCGATTCCTCACCATAAAACACGGGCTCCCGTCGACCGGTAGTAGCCCTTGATGAGACGAAGGAGTTTAGGTCAATCTGTAGGACGTGCAGTCTTTCGTCTATCTCAGTTCAACCATTATACCATCCGGGCAGGCTGCTGCTGAGCTTGAACGCCGTATAGGAGCTGCAAGGTCCGCATTCGTGCGTCTCCAGCGGTCACTATGGGGGCGACGGGAGATTTCCACGGCTACGAAGGGGCGCATCTATCAGGCTATTGTTCGGACTATCCTTCTTTATGTCTGCGAAACGTGGCCACTTAGAGCGGTTGACCTACGAAGGCTTGAAGTGTTCGACAACGATTGCCTTCGCTGCATTCTACGATGCCGCCGAATCGATCGTGTGCCCACGGCCACTCTACGTCGTCGCCTGAGTCTCCGTCCTCTTCCACCCGTCCTGCTTCGGCATCGTCTCCGATGGTTCGGGCATAGAGCTCGGCGCCCGGAGTGAGAGTTCACCCGCGATGTACTTCTCCCTCCTTCTCTTCCTGGCTAGCGAAAACGTGTCGGTGGGCAGCTGAGGACGTGGGCTAGCACAATCAAGGATGACCTAGCAGTACTATCGGGTTCACAAGTAGTTGGTTTTCGACGATGGAATCGAGATTGGCTCGCTATTTCATGTGACCTGATTCAGGATCGGCGAGCGTGGGCAGCGATGGTCCGTGATGCTGTACTTGCTCAGGAGAAAGCCGGTTCAACCCGACCAGGGTGAAAACCGATACAAGTCAAGTTAAGTAATACTCTTCAAGTCTCTTTTTCATCTGTGTGGAGAGTGTCCAGCATTCAATATCATATAGAAAATTAGATATTGCATAGCAGTTCAGCATTGTTTTTTGTTTTGTTTTGTTTTTTTTAATGACATTTTCCTATCTCTTATTACTTTACTTATTTTCTGAAAGACATCTTTTACTACGAAACTTCGGATTTTTCTATCATATTTTCCGTTTTCTGTTACTACACTACCAAGATTTATAAATTTCTGTACCTGCTAGATTTCGATGTACCCCAATTAAATAGCTCACTTTAGGGCAGTGTTTTTTGCTAACAACCATACATTGTCTTCTTATAGTTAATAGCTAGTCCTTTCTTCTTGCTTTCCTTTAATATTTTATCGAAGAGTTCCTTCACTTTGCTTTCTGAGTCTGCCACCGACAGAGTGTCATCCGCGTATCTTATCTTATGAATATGTCAGCCGATAATCTGGGTAAACTAGTGTATCATAAAATTCAATAACTTTCAATTATTTAAAATTGGTTATTTGCATGTGAATAAACACGAATTTTGCTGCAAATAAGAAGAAACGTGTAAATAGATACAATGGGAAAAAAAGACGTCATGATCAAAAGAACATATGCCATTTACGGGAACAGTGTAGTTTGAATATTGATTTGGTTTTGTTTTATACTTTGTTTTAAACTTTGTTTCGTTTTAACGTTTGACAAGCTTAGGTACAAGGTCTTTCTAAATCATGACCTGATACCCGAAATACCAAAGTCAAAGTTTTCAAGGCTGTATGTCTGTCCGTCTTCTTATACATCTTAAAATCCGGAAAGTCAGATATCTAACTTCATAAAAAAATCACAGATTTTACAAAAATAAATAAATAAATAAAAAATGAAAACATCCTAAATTTGTTAACACTAAAATATAATTCTTCGAATTTATTGCAGTTATTCACAACGGAAATTTAATTTGGGCCAAATATTTACCCATTTTAGGCCAATATTTCACTTAAAAAGCCGATTTGGTGAATCTGTTATTGAAAAAAATCAATAATTTAACTGAGTCTTGGCTCGAGACTGTGAAACGGTTTTTAAAATACACGCGGACTAAATATGAATTATTTTCACCCAGCCAGTCTTTTAGGGGAGAAAGCTAAACAATTTATCTACAGGAAATATCTTTTAAAACAAACTGTCATACTCGGCGGAAGGTCGACTCTTAACAACCGGTAGAACACTAAACCCTCGATGACTAGAGCTTAGCAGTTGATCTCTCCTCTGATCCAGCTCTAACAGCTCAGTGGTGGGGAAAACTGTCTTGGTCAATAATACATTGAAAACTAAACTAGTGATCTTCCACCATCGCCTATCGGACCCAAAACGTTCACCAATCGCGATGAACGGATGTTCCCTCGGGGAGGCCCCAGACCTCAAATAGAACTCATAGATACGATCCATCGCTAAAGTTGCTGGAGAAATGGTCAGTTGCCTTACCGCTCCAAAAATACCTCACTCCTCCTGCTACCCTCTACGTTTACAAGAGCCAAATCATGTTTGAAATGGAGTACTGCTGCTATATAGGGGCAGGAGCTGCCCAATCTTCCCTTTCCAGGCTCGATAGAGTCTAAAAGCGTTTCTTCGTCCATTTGGGTGATGAAATATTTGCCACCCTACAACCCTTTTCTCACTGCTCTATCGCTATTTCTTTGAAGAGTGTTCAGATGCACTACACTGGTCCTCAACTTCACGGTTAAAGCCCGCTATGATACACACATTGTAGCAAATCGCCCTTATTCCCTTCGTATTCCCTTGGTGAGAAATAATTTCGACTCAAGCAGTCTCTTCCCATGAACCACTGTCTTGTGGAACAGACTCTCAAGTGGTTGCTTCCCCGAACATTCTTAACTTCATCAAGACTAGTGTTAACCGTTATCTTCTACACATATCCGCATAAGCTGTGCCTCTTAACCGTCTACATCGAGTGGCCCTCGGACTTTATAGAATGTGAACATCATTGTAAATAAAATTTTTAAAAAAATACGAGAGACCAGGATAAAAAGCTCAGAACTAAATTTCTCCCGGCACCGCTGGGACAGTTGACAGGTCTGCAGCTGTAAATCAGGAAGCTAAATGTGCTTCCCCGTTTGTTGCCTACAGATCATCTTTGGCATGTCATGGTCTGAACAAGTAAATATACCGAAGACTGTAATCACAAACATTGAATTCATGACCATCACGCATTTGCTTGGATGGATGGGTCACGTAATTAGGTTGCTAAATAGCTGTTTACTTCGCCAAATCTTATATGGGGAGCTGAAAGCAGATGTATAAAGATCAGTAAATTCATCCTCATTCAATACGGCGTCCAACCCGGCCAAAGTGAGACATTTGTTGAAACTAACCTCTCAACATGGCTTTCTACCATTCACGAGCCCGCACTACGACCAGAAATCTGCATTGAACGCGCAGATATGACAGAGAGGCACAAGGATCTTCCGCTCCAGGAGATGGAATCCCATGCCCAATCTGTGGAAAACGCATTACTTCCGTGTTTGGACGAATAAGTCAAACGAGCATTCATTATTGACAATTGGTATGGCAAGTTCAAACGTTTCAATAACAAAATTCAAATCCACAATGAAGAATTGGAGACGTCACCGTTAAATAACGACGGATTGTCTTGAGTGAGTTTACACATTTTTTTTGTTTGTTTGTTTGTTTTATGGTTGTGTATTCTTTACTAAGTCGGTCGAAGTTTGGTACAAGAATAAAAATGAAGAAAATGGGTGTAGGTAAGTTATGTCATGTCAGAAAACCAGGAGAATCATTCTAATTTGAAAAGAAACGTTATTTGAAATCTTGAGCAGGAACACCGACCTACAGCACCAGTGGGAAATATGCAACAACATTAGCAATTATATCAAACCATGTTACGTTTATGTTGTCGTGTTAGATTCAGTGATTTTTATTTGCTGGTGTCTATGTACGCGTGTCTTCAGAGAGAGAACGAGAGAGAGAGAGAGAATCAAGGTGTTGATTGCACAGCCAATATGAATAAATGTACTTAATAATTGCACATCGATAAGAAAAAATTCAAAATTCAAAATGAAGACCTGTCATTAGACAAAATAATCGTAAAGTTAAAATTCTCCAATCCCTCCAAGGAGATAAGAACAGATTTCAGAGATATGTTAAAAGTTACACAAATGGTCCACACACACCCGCGCACGCACGCACACACACACACACACACACACACACACACACACACACACACACGCACACATATATATATATATATATATATGGACAGCGAGGACAACAACAGGTTGCAATAGTCTGTTTCATGCTTGAACGCTATCTTCAAGCCGTGTCTGAGGATTGCGTTCAAGCATGAAAAAGACTGTCGCCACCCGCTGCTGACCTTGGTGTCCACTTTTATAGTTATATACGCTCTATCTCTGATATTGATCACTTTTGCCTATAAACATAGCATACCTTAAAACTAACATGCAGTTAAGTTTTTTATTTAATCTTTCCTTTGTTCTTATAATTTTTTCTTTTTCAGTATCTGAATGTTCTGTATGACTGAGCACTTTTGGCTATTCTTTTAGCCATTATCAAGGATGATTTTGTTTTTATTTTTAACTAAATGTATGGATTTTTTATATATGTACTAGCAGGCATCGCTCGTTCGCTCGCTATCGCTTCGCAAGGTACGATATATTCACTACATGAAATTTTTGGAACAAAAATTTTAAATGAAAATTACATTAATAAATTGGAAAGGTTAAGGAAAATTTTACAAATAGATGCCAACTTGTTGAAGGCCAAGTAAAATGCAAATTTCAAACACTTTTCTGCACTATATAAGGCGATATTCCTAAACAGAACTGTTTTTGATGTGAAAATCAAAACAATCATCGAATAAAAGACCAGTAATGAAGGACAACTAATTAATGAAATATAAGTTTTTAAAATCAATATGTAAATTAGTTAAACCTGAAGAGTGATATTGCCTAAAGTAGATAATATGTAATACAGATATTGAGCTTTTAGGGTGTATTTTAAAAACGAACTTTTTTTTTTTTATTTTTTTTTATTATTGCCTTTCAAATTTTTATGTCATGGGGTCTTTTTGCTCCCCTGTGAATATGCGGTGTTGTGGTATATGCAGGATTGAGTGGATGTGTTCTTGTGATGCATGAGTAAATTGTATTGAATGAATGGATCATGAGTCGGATTAACTAGGGTAGCTAATGAAGACCAGTCCTTCCCTATTTCCCCCTCGGCCTTGTGCCACAATTCAGTAGTGTTCGGAATAAATCTCAAATTACTATAAAGTAGAGCTGGGGCTTTTTAATCTCGGGATTTGTGGGAGAATTAAACTCCAATTTCGCATTTATTCATATAGATTCTATAATACAGGTTTTCTTAATTAGCTATTATGTTTTTCTAACTCTTCAAATGTTGAATGTATAACTAATTTTAATTTCTATTTTCTCATCTTTACACTATATTAATTTTATTTTATAAATTGTCCTCTGTTCTGTCACCCATGAGATAACAATAATTGTTTGTACGGAAAATAAGGATTTACATACATCAAATCGTCTTTAAGTGACAGCAGAAGAATTATCGTTGAACTTTTGAAAGGTAAGCTTAAACATTAATTCACTACTTAAATGCAGCAATCATTTTTGAGTTCTTCTGTAGTTTACTGATGCCTATCGCATCTACTCCTCCCTAGCTATTGTGATGATGGCCAAACCAAGAGTCCTCCACAGGAGCTAGCTGTAATTTTGGATACAAAAGGAAAATAAGAGTTACTCCCCTTGAACCATAAAAGCAACGATAATGGCTAGTATAATATATTAATAATTTAATATATATTTTTAATCTCGCATAATCTGGCAACCATGAATCTGAGCTCAACAAAAATCGTTCCTCCCTCCTAACTTTTCTAGGGCTTTTGAATTAACTCTCAATCATTGAAATCGGCTCAGTGGGAGCGGGGGAGTTACTTGGACACACACACACATATACACACACACACACACACTGTACTTTAAGATTTATAGGAATGTTTTTATTTTCCAAACATATTGTGGCCGTGTTCATAGTTGATAATAATGCTTCCATTATTTTTAGCTTTATTTTACACAACATAAACACCTCTATTAAAAATTTTGCGAAAATTAAAATAAATACACTTTTCTAAAATGTTATTTGAAAAAAATTAGCTGGTTTCAAGTTTCTGAATTGAAACAAATATTAATAATTTTAATCTAAAATATCACAAAAAGCATTTTTTTAACATGGAGGCGTGATTTTCTGTCGTGTTCAGTCCTTTGTTGACAGCCTAATGATTGGGAAATTTAGTAAAGAGTAGGGGCAGAACTGAAAAAAATAATTTACAAAACAATATGCTTTTCACCTCATTTAAAAAAAAAAAAGTAACAAAAACCAAACAAACGCTTAAATTCCCCGTACAAAATTAATTTCCCGTACAAATTTAGGTTCCCGCGCTGACACCAGAAAAACAATATTTTTAACCAAAATTTTCAAGGTTCTAAAAAGGATAAAAAATAATGTTTACGTAAAAATTCTTTGATCTTTCCTTTGAATAAATAATAATACAAAGATTCTGACGATATAACATTTTTGTTTTATTAAGTTTTGTGCAATTCGCCTCATGTATCATCCTTTTTATAGCGAATTTTTGGAGATGCCTACAAACACACATATACACACGAGGGGAATCAGTTTGAGATAATGGTTAGCGGGAAAGTCAGGTTAACTATTATTACTACCAGGTAGTGAGTTCGACTTTCATTGTGTGCCCCATACAATACACGTGGCTTTGTGCCTAAGCTAAACTTAGCAAATAAGAAAGCCACTTTGGCATGAGGTAAAAATGTTAGCGGGCTAAGGAGAACAGACATACTCAAAAAAACTCAAAAGACATTTGTTCACTTTGTTTAAATAAAGTCAACATAAAAGAAATAAACGTCAGTAGCAAAAAAACTCAAGTTTTTTTTTTTTTTTTTTTTTTTGTACACTTCTTCTCTCTTCTTTGTTTATTGAACACGCAGCTTCACCTAAAAAAAAATCAAAACACACAAACGGAAACCCCACAAGTTTGTTAATTTCCACATATCTGCTATCATTTTTAACTATCCCATACGTGTTAACTCGCCCGAAGACTCTCAGTTTTGAGCTTTTTTTTTTTTTTTTTTTTTTTTTGCTGGTCTCCTGGTACGGGACTAATTCTAATTAATATTCTCCTGGTTAATCGTTAAGCGATGGAATTCTGTCGAGTCTGACAGTTTTTTACAAAATAAATAAATTGTTGAGCTGTCTCCACTAAAAATGCCAATGGCTAACAAGCTTGCTTGATCAATTACGACTGAATAGCCAGTTCGATCCTCACTAGGTGCTGCATACTTTCGGCCTTGTGCCACATTTAAGCTACTGAGTGAAAATACTTCGGATTCAGTTCGCGAGGGCTTTTGATAACCGTCACGTGCCAAGATTTAAGTTATTGCGGAAAGAACATTTTCCGATAACAGATTTGCGTTGCCGAATCGGGGTTTGTTTGAAGTGAAACATTAGCCTGAAATTAGTTGCTGTTGGTCCCAAATAACGCTTGGAAATAACTGTTGTGAATTCGAAGAATGGTGTTTTGTCTTAGTCTAGAGTACGTACCTCCACTAATTTTCGATAGCTAAGGTTTAAAATGAATTTTTAAATGAACAAGATTTCTTGAAGCTTTCATTTTTTTAGCTTTGAAAGCTAAAGGATTAAATTTTCGAGTAAGCAAAATACTCTGGTGTATTTAAAACAAGAATTATATTGATTGGAATTGATTTTTTTTCTAAAACAGCAGATTAGCGTCATTCATTGCAATGTAATTCTCAGTATTAAAAAATCTCCCCAAAATAAAATATACTTTTCTGAAACTTTATTTGAGGAATATTAGCTGGTTTAAAGTATTAATCTGATTTAAAAATATTATTTGCTTTAATTTTAAAATAACGCAAAAATGTATTTTAAAACAAAACAGTACCTGTGTTTTTTTTAACTGACATCGCCATTTTTTACGTAATTGATGAAGCGTTGACAGGTGATGCCGTTGTTCTACGGAGACTTTATCTGTAAAACATAATTTAAGAAATTGACGTACGCGCTTTTTTATGTAATTTTCCTCCGTAATCTAATTTTAGGAATGTTGACTTTAAATTTACTATATTCATCGGTCTTATTTTCTAATAATGTCATGTATGGTCGACCATATTTTCAAAAATGGGTACATTACGTAATATCTTATATACATAAAAAATTTAAAATTATTTAAAAAATCTTGGTACAAAATGATTTTTAAGCTTTTCAATTTTGGATTAGTAAATGTAGTTTTCACTTAATAACAATATCACCTAACCGGATGAATGCAGAAATTTAAAAGATTTATATATTATAAATTATTATAATTAAAATTTTAAAAAATGAAAACAATACTTGTAAAAATTCATAAAAAAAATTTCTTAAGCATACAGTATCCTCAATAAATCTTATTTATAAAATTAATTAAAAGCTTTTCTGAGTAAATACTATTATAGTTTTATTGCACTTTTTATTTTAGGATTCGGAGCAGATTTTCGGGAAATGAGTAGTAGTTTGAAAAAAAATGATTTACATTCTCCAAGGCGTCCTGCTTCTAATTTTCGGATGAAAATTTAATTTCTCGACATTTCATGAAATTAAGTAAGTGGAGAGAGAGTAACATATAAAAAAATATTTTTTCATCAAGATTTTCTAAAAAAATTTCCAAAATAATTTCATTCATTTGTGAATAAGCCCTGAAAGTTTTAAAAACATCTGACATTTTTTTGATTTTTGCAAGAATTTTCAAATTAGTGTTTTTCATCGGAAAAAATGCTCTAGTGCACTACTAATCGTAAACATTACGTCGACCACTTAAGAAGAAAAAAAAGATTTTTAACTAAAATTTCGAACGTGCTAGAAAAGATAAAAATACTTTGGTCTTTCTTCTTAATAATAATATATAAATATTTTGACAATACAGCTTGGTTTTTAAGTTTAGGGCCTTTTTCATCATGCTCTGCTGTTTTTTTTAGCGAAAAAATGAAGGTGCTTATTTTAGAGTTTGCACTTGGGACGAATGAGCTTGCTGTCTTTCAAAATAATACGTTGAAGATTTTATATAAATAATAAATAGAAGAGAAATGGAAAATTATATTTTTACGTGTATATAGAAAGCTCAAAATAAAAGAAAGAAAAAAGTTTGTGGGATTAATAGTGCGTATGCGTGCGTATGCATGCGTGTGCGTGTGCGTGCGTGGTTTGGGGAAATTAATGTCGTACCGCATCTCGGAGTTGAGAGAACAAAAGAGAGAGGAAGTGCTTTATACCCCTGATTGACACACTATCTAACGGTCATGAGCAGAGTCCATTAGTAGACAAGGTTGGGTAATCGTAGAAGTTAACCTTTTAGAGCTGATTTTGAAATCTTTTTGTTTCTCTCTGTTTTTTGGTAAAATCTCCTTGTTTTTTTTTTAGATTGACAAGTCTACTGTTTCCAATTTTAGATTTCACAGGCCCTGTATCTCATTGATCCTAAATTTCTAGACCGATTTAGTCAAAGCTTACTTTACTTTATTAGCAAATTAAAAAACACACACATATTATCGAAACTAAGACTTTTATAACAAATATTGTTTTGTCGATATACTTTACTTACTGTAGTGTTGTTACCGTTTCAGCTGATGTATTCGTCAGCCTCTTCAAGTTCACCACTTCCAGTCTATTTGTTACAAAAACTGTTGTTCAGAAACTGTAGAACTCTGCGAGTAAAAAGTCTTACCGCTGAACCACCTAGACGCAACCTTATGTTCTATTCTAATAGTTTCTTTTCTCGTGCTTCTTGTTTGTAGAACTCCCTTCCCATTTCTTGCTTCCCTGCCAACTACAATCTTAAAAATTTTAAATGTAACGCCAATCGCCATCTATTGTCTTTCTGAATCCTATTTTTTTTGTCCTTCTTTCTCACTTCTCCTCACTAAAGTCTTCGCATTCGTTTTCACTCCCACTAACCACATGCGTCTTAGTGGCATTGTCATCCTGCTTGGGGTGAAATGATTTAAAAAAAAATGACGTTGAACTGAAACACTGCTGGTTTCAGTTGCGTTCAGTTCAGGAATAAAGTAATTTTGACACAGGAGATAATATAAACATTACCCTGCAAGATGGTCAACTCCAATGCTAGGTGCACATTTATACGTCCAGCAGCTGTAACGTGTCCATAAAAGTTTGGTTGAAAAGCACCTTGCACTCGTCAGTAGGAAAAAATGTTGTTTTCTTATATAACAACACAACGCCGCATACAGCAAGAATAACGCAGGAACTCGGTTGGTCTGCTCTATTTCCTATCCACCATATTCACTTGACTTTTTGATCGGTGAAAAACGTTTTGATGTGGAAAACTGTCCTTAATGAAAATCAGATGCAAGAGTTCGTCAAAAACTTTTTTACATAAAAATCTGGGAAACTTTGCTAAAGAAGGCATAAAAAAAACTGTCTGATAAGTAGGAACAAATCATTGCAAATAATGTGCAATATATAATTGAATAAAATATTATTATACTTTATTTTTCAAAAAAGTAAAATTGATAAAAAACAGAAATTATTTATGACTCAAGCGCGCGCACACATACATATATAGTGATTTTCCAAGCGTAGCTTAGATGTGGCACAAGGCCGAAATTAGTGTGCACCCAGTGAGGATCGAACTCACTACTCAGTCGTAATTGTTCTAGCGAGCCAAGCTTGCCAACCATTACACCGCTTCGAGGTGCCAACGCAAACACATATATATATGAGTTGACACGCTGTCAAACAAAATCAAACCATCCAACTCAGCTTCATTGGAGACATTGTGGCCTTGTGCCATACTGAACTTAGATTTTACATGCAGCAAGAGTTGTCAGTACATTGTACTATAGATGTGAAACATGAACACTATAGTGATTTTCCAAGTGTAGCTTGGATGTGGCACAAGGCCGAAAGTAAGGGGCAACCCAGTGAGGATCGAACTCACTACTCAGTCGTAAATTGTTCTAGCGAGATAAGCTTGCTATCTATTACGCCACCTCTAGGTGCCCAAACATGACACCATATTGTTGGAACATTAAGAGCTTTGAAAGATTAGTTTACCCAGTGCATGGCTTACGGCCACACCCAAACACCAGTTCCCATATGATAACCGAATTTAAGCAACATTGAGCATGGTCAGTACCTAAATGGGCGACCGCTTGGGAATACCAAGTGCTGTAAGCTTGGATGTGCGGCTGGTGTAATGGATAATGTCCCGGAATAGATAATTGGAGAGACGAGTTCCAATTCCTGTTGGATTCTTTATATTCACTTACCGGCAAATAGCCTTGAATCCATCTCTTCTTCCCCAACTATGGGCTAATTAGATTTGTATCACTAAATCATTATCAACCCACCAAAAAAATATATATTCTTACAATATGAAAATATTTTCTGGCTTTAAATAACCTGCAAATGGTTGATAAGCCGTAAAAAAACGAATCAATGCACAAAGTATTGGTCAATCCTTAGCATCAAAGGGGAGGGCAGTTACCAACAGTCAGGTCTTTGAACATGTCAATAAAAGAAGTCTTAAAATTACGCAGATTACTAATGAATATATATGGCAGACAATACGACGATTTATGGGAGCACCACCAAAAATCTAGATGACCAGAACCTGGCAGCTGATCTCTCCTCTGACCTAGCTCTTACAGCTCAATGGAGTAAGAACTGGTTTGCAACATTCAATACCACAAAAATCAAGATAGTAACGTTTCATCATCACAATGCAGACTTTGTGTTTTCTCCACTTATGATGGATAATTGTATTCTCAACGAGGCTCCTTGTTTGAAATGTCTATTGGGACTTAAGCTCACACTGGAACTAAAGTAGAATTTGTATATATGATCCATCACTAAAGATGCTGGAAAAATGGTATCACTCTATAAAGTACCGGATTTATCCTGCCATAGAGCAAAACTAAAGTATTGCTCCCACATCTGGGCCAGACTGCAGCTTCTTTCTCGATACTGTTGCATTGTGGAACGGACTCCCGAAAAGATGATTCCCTGATCACTATAATTTTGCCCTCTTTCAGTTTAGGGTATAAGCTGTTATCTATCTTAAATATTCTCATAGTATGTATACCTAGTCCCCTCCCTCCCCCTAGTACACACTTACACCATTCACATTTTGTAACATTCTGCCTTGAATAGCTCTTGGGCTTTGTAGTGGGTGAACAATAGTAACATATATAATAAATGCGAATGTCAGTGAGTCACTGTGTCACACTTTTTCAAGTTTACTCCTAAAGGACGCAACCCAACATATCATACCATTTTGGAATCAGGCCGACTCCGTGAGCAAATTAAAACCATTATGGGCCGGATGCGAGCCTGCAATCCTGAAATTTTGGATTCCCAAATTTTCATTACTGCGAATGTTTTCGGCGACTTTTTTTACGTGATTTTTTGAGACGAATTTTTTTGTACGATTAAATTTTTTATAACTTGGAAATAAATTTGGGAATAATCGAAATTAATTGCGAAATCCAACGAAAGTCACTCGTAAAAAAAAAATAATAGTTTGTACGGAAAGTAAGGACCTACGTACATCAAACTGTCTTTAGATTATGTGGCGACAGAAGAATTATCTTTGTAGGTAAGCTTAAATATTAATGCAATACTTAAATGCAGCGATCAATTTTGAGTTCTTCAGTAGTTTATTGCTGCCTATTATAACTACTCATCCCTACCTACTGTGATGAACGCCCAGCCAAGAGCTAGCTTAAATGCCGCCTGGTATGGCGGCTTTTAAGCTAATACACACACACACACACAAACACATACAAACACACACACACACACACACACACACACATATATATATATATATATATATATATATATATATATATATATATATATATATATATAATAGACAATCGGAAAATAGAACTTAGTCCTTGCCGACGCGTTTTGTTATTCGTCTTTATCAAAGCAAGTGATGATATAAGCAATATATAACTTTAACATACCCCCCCACACACACACATATGTATATTACTTCAAACGATATTATAGTGGATACTCGGATTTGAAATGGATGCCCCATTTTTATTTTTACTTTAATGTGTTTATCGGACTGCGTATTCGAGTCTTAAAAAGAAAATGTGCTCGCCAGTAAGAATCGAACCTCCATCCCCCTTTATGGGAGGAACCACAGCTGGATCGGGCGTATTGTATCACGCAGCTATTGGCCTTGTTTTTAACCCAAAATAGAAGCCATCTTTATCGTGAATATTCATATGCGCTGAAGAGTATGCGAGGTGTTGTCCAAATGTTTCAGGAAATTCGACGTTGAAAAAATTGATTACATTAATATATGGTTGCTACCGTCTCTATAAGGAACGGTTTACAAAGGGCTGTAGCAACATACATTAAATTTGCTCTAGCACGCACACACGCATACACACATACACACACACACACACACACACATATATATATATATATATATATATATATATAGAGAGAGAGAGAGAGAGAGAGAGATTGGGGAATTTGGGTGGCAGTTCTCCATTTATGTGTTTGCTTATAAACCAACTAAACTTCTTTGTTAAGCTTTCTTTAAAAAAACATTTCTATATATCGGAGCATTTTTCTGATTGCCTACGAGACTTTAATTTTGTGATATATATATATATATATATATATATATATATATATATATATATATAAGATTGCACTAAGGCGTGAAACTGGCAGTCACCATTGAGTGTTGATCCCTATGTTTATACTATCTATCTATCTATCTGTGTGTGTGTGTGTGTGTGTATATACGAACGCGTGTGCATACGTGTATGTATATATGTCTGTATATAAGTATGTCTATGGGTGCATGGTTAGAAGCTTCGCTTTCTGATCATGAAACCCGAGTCCCAATCTCACCATGGTCGATATATCAAAAAGGTGACTTCTTAATGTTACCGGTCTGGCGAGACGATCCCAGCGCGCGGCACATTTGAAAAATGCTTGAAAACCATACCCCAAAGTTTGACCCTAACCCCCATTAGTGAAATTGGGTAGACGAAACTGTTTGGAAGCCGTCGATCATCTTGCTGACATGAAATCACAAGTCATCGTGACTGATGGTTTGAGCGGAATGGCGTTGTCCAATGCGCTCTTTCCTAAAGAGACTATTTGTAACTATGGTTTGCTCAACATAGTTACAGTTTCAACCAGGGGGGTTCCTCTGTGAGTGTTGAACAAACACAAATTTGCCTGGGCAGGCGCCTGCAACGGGGATACTGGGAATACGAATAGCTGGCCATTATGTATGTATTGTAATAATTGTATTGTTGACAAAAATCCGACAGAAATTAGTATCAACGAAATGGATTTACATAGACACATAATGTGCGTGTATGTGTGTACGTGTTAGCCTAGTCTGGTTTAAGGTCATAGTAATGAGGTATCCAGAGAGATTAAAACTCATTGTACAAGTGAATCCCTACGAGGATAACTTCTTAGACAATGCTTAATTACAAGCGTCAAAAATATTATAGTAATACTTACTGTTACGCTGCCATTTTGAAACGGCTGAATTTTATGTAAAAATATATTTACTGAACAAACCTCTATAATTGATAATTATGCAAATGAGGAACACGTGAGGTCTGCGTCTCTGCTGAAAATAATATCAGTTTCGAAGTGAGAAAGAGAAAAGAGAAGAGCATAGCGCCGCCGCTACTAATTTATATTTGTAATAAGGATATTGCTGTGTGTGTGTGTCTCTTTGTGTGTGTTTATGTGAATGCTCGCGCGTGTGTGAGTATGTGTGTATGAGAGAGAGAGAGAGAGAGAGAAATAAAGAGCGAATGACACATTAATATGCAAAAAGAGAACATATATGTATTGTTAATTAAATAATTGATATCTTCCTTTCTGTGTCGCGTCCCTTTCAATGAACCGGTCATAGTTCGCAACAACTTCTTAACAATACTTGCTTTATGTGTAGATAGCCACAGTAAAAAAAAAGCAGATCGGTCAGGATCGAACTCACTTTCGCGTCTAACTACTACTAGCAGTCGCCTGTGTTGTTTAACGTGCTCTTGAAGAGAGGTGAGGTATTATTATTAAGAGAGACAGAAACCGGGAAACACTGTTTTATTTTGAAACAGAAAGACGGAAGAAAATATAGCTTTCATAGCTACAGCAGTCAAAGAACAATAAATCGAAATGAATGAAATTTGAGTCTTGAGACTCTTCTACTGCGTAAATGAGAACAAAAATCGGAAAACGCGAAAGGAAGAAATCAAATGCACTCTGCCTTCGTGTGTAGGCGTGATTTTTTTTATTTATTATTATTATTATTTTTTTGTAATTAATTAATAATATTCAACAAAATTAACTCAAGTACCATTCTTCGCCATTGTAGTTCCCTGATTAGAAAATCTACGCATCAAAAGTGAATGTATGTACCCAACAAATGTCTATATTTGTGGGCGTACCACATCGTACATATGTAGCTGTACTGTGTAAGCTGTGCATCGTAAATATGACGACAGCCATTTATTGATGAAAGGACAAAATTATATATATATATATATATATATATATATATATATATATATATATATATATATATAAGGCGCTATATAGTGATGGGGGTTGCTCCAGTCGCCTCATTACTTTTTTTGCTAGAACTGAAAAAACCTAAAAACAGAAGACTAAAAAAATTGTCTTTCTGGCCTTAATCTATGAGAATGCGATTGAGCTGAGCTGTATCATTTGTCTAAAAATAAAATCATAACTGCCACTGGCATTAATTTTCAAAATTACTTCATTTTCCTTTTCTTTTTTCGAAACTTGAACAGCTTCTAAAACTTCAATACAAGTATTTTATGCAGAAGATGTGTGTCGGTCACATTCTAGAAAATCAGTATAAAAACGAAGAGAAAAAATAAATAAATAATAGATAATTGATTTAGAAATATTCCTTTTTTAGCGTACGGGAGGATCAGATAAAAAATATAGAATCAGGAATCTGATTTTGCGCCTCTACTTTTAACATCTGATTTAATTGTCACTTTTTTTTTTTTTATTTTGTAGCACCGTGTCAGAATTGTACAAATAATTGCTAAGAGTAAAGGTATTGAACTTTTAAAGTAAGAAGAATCATAGTATTTGGATAAAAATCATAATTAGAAGCGTTTTTAGTTTAATTTTTTAAGAATCTTTTAAAAGTCTCGCGGGAACTGTTAAAAATGGATGAGGGCGTTAAGAAAAAACCGAAAGAAATACTTGCAATAAAAATAAGAAAACTAAAATTTAAAACGATTAATTTATATTATATTAATATATTTAATTTATGTCTGACGCTATGAAACGAATGTAGAAGCGATAGACGTAACTGTCAAAGACTGAAGACAAGAGCGAGAGGGAGAGAGAGAAAGAAAGAGAGAGAGCGAGAGAGAGAGAGAAAAATGAGATGGTTGAAGCGGAGAGTTTGCTTTGTACGCACGTGAGTGCCGATTCTCTCAAGACGGAACGACCACACCACACACGCGCGTGCGCACACAATACACGTCGGAGGTGCGTTGTGTACACGTGCATTTCGGAAGAGAAGTAGCAATAGCGGGAAAGCATATTTTAACCTGCATACAATTTATACAAGGACCAAAAACATATACGATGGTAATGGTAGTTTTAAGTAGTACGAAAATAAATAAATAATTCATTAATTTAAAAAAAAATAAAGACTAATTTTCATTATATAAATATAATATATATATATATATATATATATATATATATATATATATATATATATATATATATATATCATTGGATAGCAACCTTTAAACATCTTTCGTTATGATGGACAAGCTACATCTTATTAATTTTTTATTTAGCTTTTTTCCAGCGTTCTTACATTTCACCGTTTGTTGGAATTGGGTGCAAAAACTGTCCTATCGTTCATAAGGTCAAAATCGAACGGCGAAAGTCTGTTTCATGCTTAAACGCAATCTTCAGGCCTTTATCGGAACATATAGACTGGCACAACAAAACCACAGAGAGTTTTACAAAATAATAAAAAAAACACATCTCTTGTGAACATCCAACAGCAACAATGACAAAAATGGGCAGAAGGGAAAATAATCTATAATAAATGCGAATATCAGTGTGTCACCGTGTCACACTTTGTCAGTGTTACTCCTATGTGTTGATATCATACCATTTTGGAATCAGGTCGACTTCGTAAGCAAATGAAAAATTCTGGACCAGCAATGCTAACATTTGGGATTCCCAAGTTTTCATTACTGCGATTGTTCCCGGCTTCCGCCATATTGGCTTCTAACGATAGAAAACAATTAAAGAGACACAACGCTCTAACTTTCAATAGCTCATATTCAAATGAAAAAAAATACTGTTTTCAAATAACAGTGTTTCAAAATAAAATTGTTCGTGTTTTCACATTTACTCCTAGAAGTCGTAGCCCAATATATCAAACCATTTTGGAATCAGACTGACTTCGTGAGCAAATTAAAACCCTCCCGGGCCGGATCCGGATCTGCAATCCTGAAATTTTGGATTCCCAAGTTTTCATTAATGCAATTGTATTCGGCGATTTTTACGTGATATTTTGTGATTAATTTTTTCTACGATAACAATTTTTATAACTTGGAAATAATCGGAATTAATTGCGAAATCCAGCGAAAGTAAGCCATGAAATAAAAATATTTTTTGTACGGAAAGTAAGGACCTACGTACATCAAATTGACTTTAAATTAAGTGGCGACAGAAGAATTATCGTTGAAGTTTTAAAATATAAGCTTAAATATTAATGTAATACTTAAATGCAGCGATCAATTTTGAGTTCTTCAGTAGTTTATTGTTGCCTATTGAATCTACTCACCCCTATCTACTGTGATGAAGACCCAATCAAGAGCACTCCGCAGGAGCTAGCTTAAATGCCGCCCGATAAGACGGCTTTTAATCTAGTGTATATATATATATATATATATATATATATATATATATATATATATATTGCTGAAAGAATGAAACAACGTATTGCATCTCGCAAGTTTGGTTCTAAAGATCATTGTCTGATCTGCAAGAGGGTACTGAACAACAAATCCGCAATACCTCCTCTATTCAACCAATTTGAGGTCCTGACTTCCTCTGCTGATAAAGCTGAATGCTTTGCTTGAAAATTCTCATCCAATTCAACTCTCGACTCATCCGGAGTACCCACTCCTGATTTTCCTCCTAGAACTGATGCTCTATAGAGTGATATGAGCATAACTCCATCGATGGTACTGGACACCGTCTCTAAATTAGACCCTTATAAGGCTAGTGGTGGATACGGGATACCAGCAGTAGACCTGAAGAAATGTACTCCTGAACTGTCTTCAGTCCTCTCCAAACTATATAAATATTGCCTCACTAACTCTTGCTTTCCAGCCTGTTCAAAGTTCTCATCTGTTGTCCTTGTTTTCAAGAACTCTGGAGACATTTCTGACCCATCTAATTACCGTTCTATCAGTCTTCTACCACTATTTGTCAAAGTCTTCGAGGCTTTAATCAACGCTGAAGTGGTGAAGCACATCACATCCCATGATCTGCTCTCTGACAAGCAATATGGTTTCCGCTTTGCCCGGTCTACCGCTGATCTACTCACAGCCATTACTGAATTTGTATACCAAGTACCCGGCAATAACGGAGAAGCTCTTGCTGTGGCTCTTGATATCACTTAAGCGGCCTTAGTAAAGAGATACGGCATGACAGGAGGATTATTCAACTTAATACAATCATTCCTGTCAAACCGTGTAATGAAGGTCGTCCTAAACGGGTTCTCCAGTTCCTTTCACACGAACGCTGGTTTCCCCATGGCTTTATCCCGGGTCCTACACTATTTCTGATCTTCATCAACGATATTCTTGATGTCATCAGTTACCAAGTAGGCATCTACGCAGACAACACTACTATTTTCTCCTGCCTCAATAGTAAATCCAACATCGCTGTCAGAACTAACCTGGATCACATTTATCCACCACAGAGACCCCTCCCTGCCTCCCATCAGAATGCCTGATGCCTAATTCTACGAGAGCGCCTGCTTTCTCTCCCTCGCTTTCCACTGATCTAAGGTGGAACAACTACATTGAATCAATAGCTTCATCTACCGAAATGAATGTTGGTTCTCTGTGTCGCTCCAGAAGGTTTTTCACGCCTAAATCTATCAATCAATCATTCGTCCTTGCATTGAATACTGCTGCCATATATGTTCATCTCGGGGTACTCGACAAAATCCAGAGAGGGATATGCAATGTGAGAGGTCCTAGTCTGGCATCTCGTCTACAGTCACACTCTCACAGACGTACTGTGGTTTCCCTCTGTCTTTTCTACAAGTATTTTCATGGCAACTGCTCTGAACGAGCTACTTTCACTGGTACCCAAACTGCATGAATTTAAGCGTGCTATTAGGTTGGCATCTCGGTCCCACCCTTTCACTGTCGAAACGGTTAAATGTAGCCGTCTCTTCTACTCCAACAGCTTCTTCTCTCGCACTTCCCGCCAGTGCTTGCTTCCCCCTACTTGCTTCCCTGATAGCTATAATCTTCAAATATTCAAATGTAATGTCAATCGATGTTGTGACAAAGTAAATGGTTAAATAAATAACAAAACAAGTGTTAGAGATATATCATATATTAAACAGTAAGTACAACAGAAGAGTATTACACGACTAGTGAGTGTGTGTCGGTTGACAGCGTTCAATCTATTCGACTGTTCCCCCAAGGCCTTCTCTAGTACTAATCTTATAGTAGGCGGAACAGTCCAACATAGACACTTTAGAGGGAGGACACCTCAACAATCGACATCTTCTGATGCCTTGATCCTGATCCCCGTCCTTTTCTATATTCTTTCCTCAAATACGCCTCTTTACTCCTGCTCTCACTGTCTCTAATCCCCTGCATGATAGTGGAACCCACGCCTTGCTTGGGGTGATATGCTTAAAAAAAATGAAATTATTTAAGTAAAAAAATGAAATACAATTTTCAAAACTCAAGAAAGCTCTAGAACGCTCAAGAATTGAAAAGAATAGTGACTGTGTGAAAAACCGGATGTGAAATTGTTCCATCTGAAAGAGAAAGAAAAAGTATAGAACCAATAAGGAGGGAGCATAAAAAGACAAGAAAAACGACGAAAAGAAGAAATAATCACCGCATTCTACATATACGCACAAGTGCACAAATATACACATACACACACACACAAAGGAAGGGAAAAATAATCCTTGCCCCAATGAAAAGGGCTTATACAGGGTGTATCAAAAATACTTTTACAAAATTTGGGGGCGAGTTCCTCACACCAAAACAAGGACAAAAGTCTATATAAACATATCCGCAAAACCTTCTTTTTTCAGTTATTAAGTTTAAAGTTTACGCTAGACAGTGTTAAATGTACAATACAAGATACAATCTAAAAATACTTTTACAAACTTTGAGGGCGGGTTTCTGACACCAAAACAAGGTAAAATATCCATATAAACATATGTCCAAAAGGCCATCATTGTACCTCAACACAGCCACTCATTACAAATGTTCAAATCATCCTTCGTTTGATTCTACACACGCATGCACCCGTCGTATCATTGACTGGCGGAGCGTTTCAAATACTTTCACACGGTGTCGAATGTTTTTTCAGGCCCCCATGACACATTGATAAAGTGTTTCTACATTATTAATGTCTGCTGCATAAAACAATTTTTTTAGGTGGGACCACAGATAAAAATCCAAAGGATTAAGGTCTGGGAAACGTGCAGGACATGGAACCGGTCCTCCCCTATCTATCCATCTTTCATAGTTGATGTCAGCGAACAATGTGGCTAAAATGTGCTGGAGCTTCATCATGCATGAATCATATGCGTTTTCATATTAGCAGGGGTACATCCTCTAGCAGGTCTGGAAGGGTGTTCGAAATAAAGTCCCTGTAGACAGCTTTTGTAAAACATACCGGGAGAACATATGGACCGATCAGACAGTCACCGACAATTCTAGCCCATACATTAATCATAAACTGACACTGGAGTCTAGCCTGTATTGTATTATGGGGATTTCGATCCGCCCACAAATTTTTGTTGTGTAAATTTGTTATTCCATCTTTTCCAAATCTTTCCTCGTCCGTAAATAAAACTGAAAAGACAAACAACAGATCAGCA
This sequence comes from Acanthosepion lycidas, assembly GCA_963932145.1. NCBI lineage: Eukaryota > Metazoa > Mollusca > Cephalopoda > Sepiida > Sepiidae > Acanthosepion > Acanthosepion lycidas. The sequence goes on from OZ010602.1 coordinate 72,151,144, forward strand.
AGTTTTGCACTAAGCCATCAGCAAAAATTCACCCGCGGTGAGTGATTAGAAGGCGAAAGACCCTGCACACGTTACAAATGATGCAAATACAGCAGTTGCTCTTGAAGTACTCTTCATGCGGTAATATGAGATATACGATATGCTAGGGTCACTTGATGTATGCTGATACCTGGATCGTTTCCGAAAGCCTGTAGAATGTGTTTTTTTTTGTGGTCAGACGCACGAGCGGATCTTCCTCAATTCATAGTTTGTGATGCGAGGAATCCTGCTCAGTAACGCGACGATAAACAGCAGCAAAGGTTGAATGACTCGGCTGCCTATAGTTTCGACTAATATTTGGTTTATAGAAGCATGAATTCTAAAGGAAATATTTTATAATTATTTCCGGAATTTAATGCGATCTCATTGCATTCGGTTAAGCTTTTTATGCCAATAAAAAAAAGTGCCCCACACACACGATCACTGTCTCTCTCTCTCTCTTTCTCTCTCTCTCTCTCTCTCTATATATATATATATATATATATATATATATATATATATATGGAGGCGAGCTAAGTAATTGGGAACACATACAAAACAAAACAATGACATTCTTTGATTGATTCGGTGTTTCAATGTGATATAGCTGTAAGCTCAAATATATCCAATAAAAAAATCAGTATATTAAAAAAAAAAAAACTGCACAGATTTTCAACATATGAGTTATGTGTGTTCCCGGGGCTAAAACAATTTTTAGTATCTGAGTGGCCATTGCACTCGTCCACGATGTCATTCACAAGCTTGATGGATGTTTAATTGAAACAACCTCAAGCGTTGAGGACGGCAGCATCGATGCGACCTTGGAAGTTAGGATCATACGGTTCATGTTGGTCATTATATCTACAGTGGAACTCATCAAAGAGTCCTTGACATTGTGAAGCAGATGGTTCGACTCTTGACGACATTTCAGATCTAAAAAGCTATATGTTTCAGGAGGTATGACCGTAAAAATTCTGGAGCAGCCTTACTTCTGGGTCACGTGAGCTATGCGGGAGGTAGCCGAATTTTGCTGTAACATGTACGGTTATCCTTCGATCCAGTGTTTTGCTCACCGTCTGCAGCACTCGATTTACAGTTGTGGCCATACTTTTATGACCACCCAGAATTTTTATAAAAAAAAATACGAACAAAAATTTCAATAGCGTTAAAATAAAAGGCGACTTTAAATGCATCAAAATTAGTTTATTTTCTAGTAATTTCGGTATAAACTAAAATTTTGTTATGTCCACCTTTCCACTTAGTAAGCGCTTCAATGCGATTAGGCAGTGTTTCTCAACCTTTTTAAGCAACGGCACACCTTGGAGCAAATGATTTTTAAAGTTAAAAGCTCTGGATGTCATTTTTTCTTTTATTTTTTTCATACGCGTATTGAGCATTTTTAATACTACTGTTTTCTGGTTTGATTCAACTCTGACTATTAAACTTATATATATATATATATATATATATATATATATATATATATATATATATATATATATATATATATATATATATATATATATATATATATATATATATATATATATATATATATATATATATATATATATATATATATATATAAAGATTTTATTGGTGGTACAAAATTTAATGATCGCCATAAATAGACAAAATCAACGAGCTAGGTAACCGGTTTCGAACCTCGCTGAACAGAGCTAAATCGAGGTTAATAAAGATATATTTATCAATAAAAAGGTGGACAATATATTAGGAGGCCATTCCAACATAGTGACATTGACCCTCTTAAGATATTCTTGCACTTTACTTTGTGACACAGGGCACCATCATGCATAAATGAGCCGTAAACTTGTATGTGCATATGAATGTCTAGTTTATCCTGCAACTGTTCCAGATATCTTTAACCATTCATGGTTGTTCTAGGGCCCAGGAAATATAAACCAATTGTTCCAAACTCATCTGGTTGGCAGAGTTTTCATTATATCTCTTTCCTGGTGGCATTCTGACATAATGCTGACGTACAACGAATTGCTACAGTGTGGATTCACCAGAAAACATAACGTTTCCTCATTGTTCCTCTGTCCAATATTCATATCTTTAGGCAAATAATAAGGCTTTCTTTTTCATTTCCATAGTCAGTCTTTGTTATCGGGTAGGCTTGCAGGATATCTGTTGAAATCCATTGGATAATCTACAAGAAGCAGTACTACAACTCACATCTGTACACATGAGAAGCAGAGAACCTTGATTTTTTTACATTTCGGAGATCGTGAAACGATGGATTTGATGAAACAATAATCTACGCACTTCCACAAAAACGCAATAACTCAGGTTTAAAATAAATTAAAAAAAATGAAAAGTCTTTCTTGAAGTTTTAATTTTAATTTCAAGCTAAAAGATTAAAATTTAATATTTCGAATAAGCAAAATAATTTTTCTTTATTTCAAAACAAATTTAAATTGTCTGGAAGGAATTTTTGTTTTGTTTTGCTAAAAGTCGCTGTTTTTAGCGCCATTTTTAGCCATCGGTCAGCGCAACATTCACATTCTTAAACATCTTTAAAGAATAAAATATACTTTTCTGAAAATTTATTTGAGGAATACAGGCTGATTTAAAGTTTAATTTATCTGATTTGAAACAAGCATTACTTACTTTAGAAATGCATTTTTTTAACACGGAGGTAGATGTTTATTAAGGATATTGACGGAGTGACAGCTTGACTGACAGATGGAAGTTTATCTAATTTTTTCTACGGTGGACATATCTGCAAAGAATTTGAGGAATATAACGCGAGCGACTTTTTGATATCATTTTTAAATACCCAATAATCTTTAAAATTTAGGAAAATATTCTCTGTAATCTAATGTTTTATTGAATTTTAGATATTTTCCTATAGTTACTATAGTTATCGCTCTTATTTTTTTTCTTAAGACTATGGTGACCATAATAGGTCTTATTCATAAAAGCAATTAAGATGAGGACATTAGTCCGACTGTACACAATGTAAATAATGATAACTCCTTAACCCAGAAATTGAGACAAAGGGAATATTTACTGAACGTGAGTGACTAAAACAATAAAAATAAGGATTCAAGTCTGGAAATAATGAAAATGTTTAATCTCAGAATTTCAGATAAGTGATCAGTTTCCTCGCCATGTTACTTGTACCCTAACGAACTTTTGCTGCATTTAATTCAATATGAGACGCTACAATGGCATTTAAAATCCTGGAAAGCAAAACCGATTCCACGTTTTTTACTTTTATTGTTTTCTTTCCATTTTTTCTTTTCATTTTTCTTTTCTTTCCTTTTTCTTTTTTCCATTTTTCATTCCTTTCCTCTTTATTCTTTCTCTTTTTTCATTTATTTATAGTAATGTTATTGATGTTTTATTTGTCTACTTTATGCCATCTCTATTTATAAGGCCAGAGGCAAACGTGCAGACCCATCTGATTCATTGGGTAGTGGATATCGATTTAGTTAGAGCCAATGTTATGTCACAAGGATTCCTAGATAAGAACATTGCACATCAATATTTGCATAAGTTGCACTGGAATATATCCCAAATCCTATAGAAATAAGTTTTTGCTTACTTTTTGTATGTATGTATGTATGTACGTATGTATGTATGTGTGTTTATATAATATTGTAGTGACATTAAAGATAGTAGCAGTGGCAGATTTAACTTAAAGATAGTAGCAGTAGCAACTCTAAAATAAAACTATCAGTAGCAGCTCTAAATAAAACTTATCTGCAGCAGCTCTCGAATGTAAAAACACGTGAACCCTAAAGTAACTTTTCTTTTCCGGGGTTTCCCTCTTTCGAATTGCTGTCATGAACTTCCAATGCTGCGAATGCTTCATATAAAACATACGAACAAAGTAAGTTCCCACTATAACATACTAGTGGACATTTTGTTGCGTACACAATTTACGTCTAACAAAAGAAACTCTTGTTTAAAAATTTACTTTTGTTAATTTTGTTTTAATAAATGTTATATTTGCATTGCAAATCAATTAGTCTGTTCTTTTGTGCATGTATTCTTTTTCACCACCTTTATTTCATGTGCTATAAAATGTTCCGGTAAAAAACCTTTCACATTTATTGAAGTAGCTAATCACTAAACTGGTGACAACGACAAAAAAAAGCTTCTATGCTAAAAAAAGAATGCGTTATTTTTCTTTAAAAAATAGTTTATTAAAATCTCACACTAGTAAGGTTTCACAAGTTTTAATTTGAATGGATTTTTCTTTAAAATAAATAAAATTATGCTACGTTCTGTAAGTATTACGTACACTAACTACAAAGATAGTTTACTTTTTATTAAATCCTTTTCATGCGGAATTTTCTCTTAGTAATTTTCGGAGAGAAATCTTTCACTAGATTTGACTTTGAATTAATAATATATTCTGATAAAATATTTTATAAACTTTAACGGTGACGCATAATAACAGTTAAAATATATTTTTTTTCTCTGACACAAAACTTCTCCGAAAGTCGTAAAATAACCGGAATAACGCTGCCACTGACCGACCAAGTGACGCCATATAATTTCGCCAGTTTTTCTTCCTGTTAACCTACTATTCATACACTAATAAATTATTTAATTTTTAAGGGAGGCAGTGTTTGAAGTAACTAGCAAATTATCTCGTGTTAATAAATAAATAATGACAGAAAAGAATTTATTTTCACAAAATGAGCAACGTCTCTGCCCTATTCTAAATCTTCTTATCGGGTTATATATAGTTTTCCATTGAGAATTTTTCTCAGAATATTTTTTCAAAAATAATATATCATTAAGTGGTAAATAGAAAATATTTTTACATGCTACAACCTTTTGATACTGCATATGCATGCGCATTTATTTTTACAAAACTTAAAATCTTACTTATTATAAAACGCAGATTGTGTGTGTGTCTGTACGTTTATATATCGGATCGGATTTCCTACATTTTTTAACCGATTTCAACAAAACTTCACAGGACTGCGTAAAATTACCTTGCGGTGGTTCTGACAGCACCAAAAATTGGAAAAACACAATTGTTTTTGCATGAAATCAATTTGAAAACACAATAAAACACGATTCTGTCGCCAGAATGAAAGGGGGAGAACTCATATCGAGTTATACTTATTATAAAACCCAGGTTGTGTGTGTGTGTGTGTGTGTGTGTTCGTTTATATATGGGATCGGATTTCTTACATTTTTCAAACAATTTCAACAAAACTTCACTTTTTTTTCCGCAGGTAGTGTTTCTTATTGTCTTGCACGCTTTTTTCTTTATTTTTACATTCAGAATGCTTTAAAAATTCCATTTACAATACAATTGTTTATAATAAAATTCTATTCAATCAATAGACTCATAACGATTGAAAACAATGTTTTTGTTTGAGTTTAGGTTTGACCAATTCTTAAAAAAAAAAAACGAAACTAATTAAGGCATGGGTGTCCGTCAACCTTAAACAATAATCTTTGTCAATTTCATTTTTCAGTCTTTATGATGCTCGATACTTGATCTATCTCTTACTATTACATCCCCGGGCAACGCCGGGCTCTCCTGCTAGTATATAATAAATAAAGGAAAACAAATTAGCCGCTGCCTTTGAATATATACCAATATTCTCTAACAATGACCCGGAACTGTTTTATATCTGCTTGGAAGCCGTTTTTTTGATGAAAAATATTTAATCCCCAAAACAAAAAATTGCGTGCGTAGTTTTTGCATTACCTCAAGAAACAGTTCCTGTTAAACGCACCCCAAACGAACCCGTACGTCAAATTAAAAGAGGAGTTAATACTCCGAATTTCACTATGAGAGGAGGAGCCTGTAACAAATATTGGAAACGGAAACGTTGGGCGATAGAAAACCATCGCAACTTCTGCGTCGTTTACAGACTCTGTCCGGCAATACGTTGGATGATAGTTTTTTACAATACATATTTATAGGAAAGCTACCACAAATGGCTCAGGTATCCTGAACGGCAATGCGAGACAATGTACCCATGAATAAGCTGTGTGATACTGCTGATAAATTGATAGAAGTCATGATCCAAGACAACCCAGTTATAAGTGCACGGACTCCGAGTGATGTTTCGAAAATTTCATTTTCTGAAAGAAAATAAAACCTGCTGCAACAGTATTTTCACTATTGCCCGAATTAATAACGAAAAAGAAAGAAAAAAATGTAAATCAGATTTAGTTACAAAGAAAAAATATTTATTTATTTCTAACCAGCTAAACAAGGGTTCTTGCAAAAATTCGTTCCTTTTTGCTGAGAATAGGACATCCTATTCTCTGACTAACGCAATGTAAAATATATATCAGAAAAACAAAACTTAAAAATTACAATGCACAAAACCAAAAAAAAAAAAAAAAGAATTGATCCCACCTACTGTGTCAATGATGATAATTAAAAAAAGGGGGGGAAGAGCCTTTCAGTCCTTTCCCTTCTTTCTTCCCTTATTTTCCTCCCGTCCGCCTGGATATTGCCTTACGGCCGTAGAAGGTGAAAATTTACTTAAACACGCGCTAAAACACACATGTTTGCTCCTTCTTCTTCTTCTCAAACGGCTTTAGCTCCAAACTTCACTTCTTTTCAAATTTTCTTTCCTGGGGCTTCTTCGAAAAGACTTCTCAAAACTTTCTCTGAATGGGAAACTTGCCCTCAGCAACTTTGTTACCCATGCATCCTTCACTTATGGACAAAAGCTGCCTGCCTTTTTAGCAGGGAGAGAGAAAACGAGCCTCTTCTTTCTAAGCTGTCTCGTTTCCAACTGGTGCTAATGTTTTGTTCCAGTTCTCCCTTCCCCTTCAAAGGGAGGCGGTTTTACCGTTGAACCGTCCAATCACAGTCCATTAAAAAATATCATCAGGTTCTTAGGGCCAGTAACATAGTGAGTGTCTCTTGTTCTCCCTGACCTAAAAAGATGACATCACCCAACTACAGGAGGAAAATAAATTGTTGAAAAGGCAAGTAGGTGATCTGACTACAAATTCAACAATTTCAAAGACACGAGCATCACAGTTCGTCGAGGAGCTGACAACGATACAGGAGCAAGACAAAAGTAAGGAGCGATGTTACTACCACAAAAGATTCGGTGACAGAGGCACAGAAATTTTTAATTGTTACGGGTAACAATTGTTGGTCACTTTATTTGATATACTCCTCTATTGCTACTCCAGTTTTTCTTGACATGCTTTCGATAAATTTCTGGAAACTCTCTTTCGAAATTTGTATCCATATTGTTATTATAGCATTTCCGCTATTCATCTGGAGTAGTTGGCTTCATATTCAGGATTCGCATCACAAGTATCCACTTCCCGCCGAAGACATGATTAATGTTTTGCCTTATTCTTTTGGTCATGAGAAATTAAATTCGTTTTTATATTTATACTCTCTGTTAAAAACGTGCATATTCTTACTGTTATGGTCCGGTTCCTTGTACCACGGTGATAGTCCAAGGTAGAACCAATAAAGAACTCGAACACAGGTATGGAATAACACAGATATATTACAAACAGGAATATATACAGAGAAGTAGAAGTGTTAGTATGAACAATCAAGTTTAGTAGAGAGAACAATGTAGTCTCGACCAATATCACTATTCCAATGTCTTGCAGTAATGGTCTGAACGCGACTCTGTTTCGGACTGCCTCTGACTCGACTCTTGACTCGACTTGAACTACTGACTCCACTTGGACTACTGACGATATTCAGTCACCCTCCACCACAACGGCGTCATGTGGCACAAGGCCTTTTTAACGTGGGCATTCCGAGCCCGTGGGATCGGCCAAAAATATGCCCATTGAACCCGTATAAACGGGTTCAGGGTCGGTTTACCTCCCCGAAAGAGAGTCCGCCTTTCGGCGTAGCCTCCTTCGGGTTCCTCCCGCCCGAAGGTAGAGAGTTCAACTGAACAGTCGGACAAAACTTGGACTACTGACGATATTCAGTCACCCCCCTACGAGAGTGTCATGTGGCACAAGGCCTTTTTAACGTGGGCATTCCGAGCCCGTGGGCTCGGCCAAAAATATGCCCATTGAACCCGCATAAACTGTTTCAGGGCCGGTCTACCTCCCCGAAGGAGACTCCGCCCTTCGGCGTAGCCTCCTTCGGGTTCCTCCCGTCCGTAGGAAGAGAGTACAACCGAACAGTCTGTAGTGAAGTACGGACTGACTCAACTTGGACTACTGACGATATTCAGTCACCCCCCACCCACGAGGGCGTCATGTGGCACAAGGCCTTTTTAACGTGGGTATTCCGTACGGACTGACTCATTTTGGACTACTGACTCCTTGCTTACTCCTGAGGCGCAGTATTTATTAAATATGGAATAGTCCATTATTATTATTATGGGTAAGATCCCCTAACACTTACAGAAAAGAGTGACACAGATTCTTCTAGACAAAGAAAGGCATCTGTTTTTGTCTAATTCCCAGGTGTTTTGTCTACATTATACTGAATGTATAAATACCCTATAAGCTCTTTCCAACAGATGTAACATCACAAGCTTATCGCTACTCTATCGCTATTTTCATTGTAAATGTTCGGACGAGTTACATTTTTTAGCTCCACCAGTTCAAACCATTATATGTCTAAGACTCGCATGCTAGTTCCACGGAGCCGAGCCACTCTCATTACTTCTGTATTCCAGTTGTAAGGAAGGAGTTCTACTCAGACAGCTTTTTGCTATGAATCACCGCGTGGATGCTTCATCGAATGCTACAATCTTAAACTTTTCAAGTTAAGTGTCAGTCCTTTCCTATCTTCCATGTCCTCGTAATCTTCACTTCCTACCACCTTTCTTTACATTCTTATCACACACCTCATTCAGTAACCATCCACTTGAGCCTTGTATTGGGTGAATATTAGTAAAATAAAAAAATCTTTCCTGCTTTCGTTCTACAAGGTCGCTAACTTATTAACATATGAGCACTACAGTTTTTTGCAAATGCATAAAGGTACTAATTACTTGAACGTATGAAAACTGTGTAGTGCTTGTAAAATACTAAATGAAATGATAATTTTCTGGCATTGGACACTTAAAAAAAATACTTTCCTACCAACTCCAAGTTCTTGTGCCAGACACGAAACTTAGTATAAAAAGCAACTCACGATAATAGGCAAAATAATGAAACAAGACGACCACCGCATAAAATTTTAAAAGGAAAAACACACCAATTTTACAATTTTCAAATACGAAAAGGTACATTTCAAGGGTTGCACAATAATTTCCTTTTATGCGCAATTTTCTGGGGTAACAAAAAAGGATTACCCACAGAAACAAGAAAAAATATGTTACAAAACGACAAAAAATTAAACCCTTTCGAAAAATATATGTTACAATTTGTTTGATAAAAACACGGATTCAAAAACAAAATTAAACCCTTTAAAAATAGAAAAAAAAAAAAGGAAAAACTTGGAGTAAGCAATAACAAAATTGCACAAAGCAAAAATTTCAAAATGCACCCATCTCCGTTCTTACTTAACGAAATAATCAAACGGGATGCCTCAACTCGAAGAGGTTTCACGTTTTCAAATTTTTTTTTCGAGGGCCTTTTGAATTTTGCCACAAAGTTCATTTGAATGTTCTTCGATGTGAAATCTTCCCCGGAAGGCTCAGAAAGGAATTTTAGTTCTGGGCTAGAATTCTGCCTTGAATCTGTTGTGCTGATTTATGACCACCTTCACTGAACCAGTCCCTTGAAGCGTGGGTGCTAATGCCTTCTTCCTCCTCCGTTAATTGTTTCCTTGTCAACGGCTCAGACTCCTCTTCTGATCTCATCCACTCATAGCAGCCCCTTTAACTGTAAAAGCCGAGTCATGTCGGCTCCTGTCAGAATTTCACAAGGGCCCAAAAAATTCCCCTTCAACTACTCAAAAGAAAAAAAAAGAAAAAAAAAAACAAAGAAAGAAAAAAGAAAAGAAGAATCTGCAACAAATCAAACAATTTAGTGGTATCAACCGCTTGAGCCTAAAAGGCCATAGAAATGCAACAATTTTCACACAAGCAGTCTGGCCCCCAGAAGAATAAACTTCTCTCAAAAAAAGTGTATTAAAAAAAACAACAAAAAAAACGACTTAGATGATTGTTTATTTAATTTTTAACATTTTTAAAAATAATAAAATTAAAATTTTTATACACTGAATCACGTTTGGGGTACCTCATTGTAGAACAGTGTGTCAATGGTTTACATTTGAATTTTATAAAATATTGAAACGAAACCAGTGTAAAACGTATTCTATGTACTCTTGGAATACAAAGACTATACAATGTAGCCATTAAGAACTACCAAAATAGAATGACGAAAACACGCGACTTATACGGCCAACACTAAAAAGTTGTTCGAGAATTGGCACAAAAATAAAGACACCAAGATTAAAATTCTAAATCAAAAGAATAATAATAAATTCAAAGGAGCCAATTAAAGAATTTTCATAAACATTTTACGCTAATGAAAGAATATACATTTTAAATGGTTACAATATGTGATGAACGAGGATTATTTTTAACTAAGAACTGCAATGAATTGTTGCAAACAGTCGGAAAGAGAGAGCTGAATATTTTGGGCTAGATAATGAGGGAAAAAGCCAGGAGAATTTAACCCGCACAAGACACAGTGAAGACGAGAGAACCAGGTGAAAACAATTTGAGTAAATAGATGACAGAACAATGACTACAAAACAAACAAGGGTGAAAAAAAAATGTAAGTATTACATGTAAGTAAGGAAAAGGACAATATCACTAGTACACAGTTAACAATGACATAAACACAGTTTCGCACTTGACATTTGTTAAGAAAAACAAAGTACAGATAACTCTTTAAGAAGCCAGAGATCAATTTGACACTGTATATATTATGAACAAGACCTGTAGGGAATTCAGTCGTTCAGATTTTTTATATTAAAAATCGAATGTCCGAATTCCAAAATAAAGCAAAAAAAAATGTCTGTTAAATAAATCATTTGTATTTACAAACATATTTACATGAATTTATAGGATACAAATCCTATATCATTCCAACAAGTGACTAAAAAACACAAAGCAGATTTGCACACCCGCAAAATCGGATCAAAACGATTAAAAACAGATTTCGCAATAAGGTGTGAAATTAATTTTCTGACCAATGAAAGGCGGCGATTTGCTAAACCAAAAAAAAGATAACGAGCCAGTGTGAAAAAAAAGTCAACAATAAATACAGAGTTTCAAGTCAGTCGCCAATCAGAAGGGCGCAGAGATCATAGAAGACTGACAGTAAATTTCATCACTGACTCAACCCGACACTAAGAGCCGAAAGTGGATTAGGAAAGGAAAACAATAACAACAACAACAACAAATTTACAACTGACTCCAAAACAATACATGAGTACATTTTCCTTTTATCTTTTATTCCTCATTCACACTCTCTTTTTCAACTTAAATTAATCGCCCCTTTTTCCTTTACACATATACAAAAACAAAAGAAACATACATTACTCTGCTACTCTGTTAAAAGACAGCGAACATAGACATTTTTATCAAAATCACATTTTGCTTAAACTAACTAAAACATTAATCTTTTTTACCCTATTCACAAGAAATAAACATACAATGTTCTATTTTCTACAAACGTTCCTTATCGTGTTGTTTCTTCTTGAAATTTGCGTTGTAATTTTGTGGGCAGGGTATTCCGTATTAAATACGCTGAACCCCACAAATTCAAGGGTCAAAAAAGACTAAAAATAGTCTTTAGTTGAGTTAAAGTCTTTGAGCAGTTGGTACATAGAAAATACTACAGTTTAGAAAAGACTTTTAAATAGTTAGTCCACAGAAAAATCTATGGTTAAGCAAAGACATTTGAATAGTTGGTACACAGGAAAGAAGCTATGGTTGAGAAAATACTTTTAAATAGTTAGTCCACAGAAAAAAATCTGTGGTTGACAAAAAATTCACTGATTCTCTTTGTTGCTGTTGGTTATGATTCGTTGGAAGTTGCCGAAACATATTTCTTTCTGCATGCACTGTGAGAAAAGAAAAAAAAGCTATGTAGCCATGTCTTTGAAACAGCTTGTAGAGAGTCGCATCCCTGCTCTTGAACGTCGAAATCTGTGAGTTTTTATAAGAAACTTTTCCCGAAAGTAGGGTGAAGAAAAATAGAGTTTTAGTTTTCTCTGAGTGGTCAAATATTTCACATGGTGAAAGTTCTACATTCACGATTGTGCCACAGGACTAGCCTAGTAGATTAAAGCACTAGTTCGCGAATTTGGTGATATAGCTGGTGATTCGATCTCTGGGCCATGCAGTGAGGACTTTGACTCAGTGGCGAGCAATAATATCCAGACAATTTATCAGTAGATTATAAAAATGATTCAGTTCGAAATTCCCTAAATTTATCGACAAGCACTTCATGAAGGTCGGAGGACTGTGGCGGACTCCACCACATGAATTTAACTTTAGATTAGGAAACGGGGCTGACGCAGAAAAGGATAAGCCAAAGACATTGTTACACATAAAATATGTATTTAACAAGATGCACAATAATATCAAACAACGATGTGGAAGAAAGCATGCATTTAAGTAAGAAAAGGTTGAAATAAAAAAGAGTTAGTAGTTTTAGTTTTAGTATTTCAAAGTTCACTGGAATAATATTCATGAGAGTCTTTAATAATGACTGTTCTTAAAAGATTTGCCGTGTTAGAAAAGATTATGTGAGTATATACAAGGTATGTTCAGCATGTGAGTGGTGTGTGTGAGTGAGAAGGTTGGCGCATGGTTTCAGCTGTCGTGGATTCGTTTGTCAGCTGAATTCTCACTAATTAGCTAAGAAAAATTCTTGCTTAAATAAGTGACTATAGGCTCCAGATCGCTGCGCTGGAAGAATTATTCTTCACGTGCAAACGATTTGATTGGTTGGCATAGGCCAATCACCGAGTGAGCTTTGGGGAGACTTAAGAAAGCTTCTGTGAATCGTTTCTCCCAAAAGTGCACAAAACTGACTACATGAAAATAGAACGATTACAAAATTGAACAAATTTGTAAATTGTCTATAATAACGTAGTGGTGATTAATTAACCAATGAATGCTTGGCGTTGTATGTGATTTGTATTTGTATGTATGTATGTATGTATGTATGTATGTTCGTTCGTGTGTGATAGACTCGCACAGGACAAAAAACGTTGTGATAATGTTATATATGTAATGTAAATAATGAAAAATCTTCATCCCAGAAATTCAGGCAGAAAACATTTATGTCTATATTTCTGAGATGAGGTATTGTAACTATTTACAATAGTTTACAAACTTTACACTTTGTTCGAACTGCTTATCTTTATTGTCATATATTCACGACGAAGTGTTTCAATAATTACATCATTTTCAATAATTTCAATCTTCAACAAAAAAAAAAGGTCAAATGTTTGTGTTAGGTCTTCCTTTAAGGTTACTTTCGAGTCCCGGTCGAGTAGAGTTAGGTTAAGTTTTTAAAAGAAGTAGTGTAAGTGTAGTGCAAAATGTTTTAATGTGCCCTTTCAAACTGTGTCGAAATTTCAACTAATTTTTACCATTTTATTTAATTTTTACTACAGTTTATTTACATTTTTAAATGCCCATAACCTGTAGTGTATAATTTTGTAAGAAGAAAAACTTGTGTATATTTATGTTTTCTCAATTAAATATGAACATCACTTCGTCTGGAAACTAACCCAACTTTTTTTTTGTATAGCGATTTAATAAGCTTAGCGTGGATGTGGCACAAAGCCGAACGTATGGAGTACCCATTGGACATGATTGAACTCACTAATCAGTCGTAGTTATGTTTTAAGTCTTTTTAAGTAACGGATTTTTTTCTTTTTCTTTTTTATTACTTTACGTCCGTAATTTTAAAGTACAGAAACCTACAGAACATAAAAGAAAATGGAAATGATAAAGTTACATTTTTTACTTTTCTCTTCGATTTGGAAATCAATTCTTGGAGTTACGAAAACTTTTTTAAAACTAGTACAATTTTTACTATTTTCGACGTGAGAAGGAAAATTCAACTTCATCTTTTTTTCTTCTCTAAAGCTTCCGTACTTGAAAATTACCCCAAAAGACAGACATAGCAAATTGAACATTACCTTTGACATCGAGTAAGAAGGGTCCAGTTTTGTACTCTATGAAACCCCCACTTTAGAGCGACATTAATTTATAACGTATTTTATTTTTACAATTTATATGCTTCCACTGTAGTCTGTACAATATAATTTTTTCAAATGTGTACAGTGTACTGTGTAAACTTTCCAGAAGAAAATAAAATCTTATTCGGGCAAAAAGGGCAGAGCAGATTTACAAGTAACAAGAGACAAATGAAACATTTTCAATACAAAATTCGACTACTTCTGTAAACTTAAAAACTAAAAGGAATCAATTTATTAATGGATATTATTTTAAAATAAGGAAAAATTAAAAAAAAAAGAAAAAAAAAAGAAAAAAGAAGGAAAAAAAACAGAAAAAGGAAAGAAAAATACTGCAGCGTTTGGGGCGCTAGTTTTGATTTTTTTGAAATTATTTATATTCAATATTAAACCGTTATTTTAAAATTTATCTATTAGTCACTTATTTAAATCCATATCTAAAACGTTATTCAATGTTAAGTTAAAATTCCAACATTAATTCTTAAAGAAAGAAAAGAAAGCAGCTATACATGAACAAGAAGCTTCTTCTAGAGAAAATAAGGAAAGTGACAATCAACTTGCTCCTTAAAAATCAGACATCTAATCTAAAGAACAGAAAACTTAATATATTTTTACTTAATTATTTATATGAAGTACGTCAATATTTTATTCTCTTTATTGGTTGCCGAAATGGAAGAATTTTTCTTGTAGAACTTGGACTTGTGGATTTAATTATAAATATTTTTTGTTCTTTAAGAAAGAAAATCTTTCTTTAAAGAAGAAATTTTTTCTTAAAAAAAAGAATTACTTCATCAGCAATAAAAAATTCGATAAGAAAAATAAGAAGAAAGAAATTAAAGAATTTCTCTTTCATCTTCAAGAAAAAAAAATCGATAAGTATGAAGATTTGTTTTAAAGTTTTGTATCATTTTTATTTAATTTTTCCTTTCTTCGTATTTACTTTCTTTTTTTTTATATTTTGGATCTGAAAAAAAATTAGTTATTTGTTTTAATTTCGATAGTTTTATTTACTCAGTTTAAAAAAAAGTTTTGTGATTTAAAAGTTAAAACATCCGTTGTGAAAAGTTGTTTATTCAATCAATCAATTTTTATGAAAAGTTGAAAACAACACATAATCTCTGTCAATCTAGTTATTTATTTCAGTCTTTTTAATCTATCTATCTATCTATCTATATCTATCTCTTTCAGTCTTTTTTTATCTATCTATCTATTTCACTTCAGTCTTTCATATCTATTAATTAATTTTAATTACAATCTGTTCAGTATGTTGTTTGTGATACATTTTTCAATTCTATGAACAAAATTTAATTTTTAACTTGATTATGAATGAAAAAAAAAAGACCCTTTTAAAATAATAACACTTATG
The DNA here is from genome assembly GCA_963932145.1 of Acanthosepion lycidas. NCBI lineage: Eukaryota > Metazoa > Mollusca > Cephalopoda > Sepiida > Sepiidae > Acanthosepion > Acanthosepion lycidas. The sequence goes on from OZ010602.1 coordinate 72,166,659, forward strand.
GATTTTTATTAAGATGAGAAAACACCAAATTATATTTTTAAAAAAATAAACAAATTGATGTTTAAAAAGTTAAATAAATTACAGACTTAATCTGATTAATGATTTAAATTTTTACAAAAAGACATTTTTTTACTTGAATTTCATAATCTGTATTTGTCCATGCCTTTTTTGTTTGTTTTAAGAAGCTTAAATACGCATTTTTTCAATAATCTGAAATCAAGTAAGAATATTAATTCTTACCTTAAAATATGAAAATATTTCAGATATTAAAAAATTTTTTCTCTCCATAAAACTTGACAATCGAGGCGTCCTTAAAACTTTTTGATGTTTTTAAATTAAAATTCGAGTTTTATGACATTTTTATTTTAATTTTATTCTTCAACAATTTTATTCTGTGAATTAAAAAAAAAGAAAAACATTTTATTTTAACTTCTTATCTGTGTTTTTTAGAAGAAGAATTAAATGAATTAGATTATTTTTTTTCACCATTGCAAATGAAATTTTGTTAGAAAAAATAAAGGAAAGAAACGCTGATTCGTAAGTTGCGGTTTCGAATCCTATCAACTGCACTTTTAGTCAGCGGCATTCATTTTCTGTTTGTTATTTATTTTTATTGTTTCATTTCGGTTTTTAATTTATTTAACTTAAATAAATTATTACTTAAATAATTTAAGTAATAAAGAATATAACACGAACTTTTTATTTATCGAAAAATAGGAAAAATGAAAGAAATATTATAGCTTCAGTTTTTTTTTTTTACAGACTGTTACAGAATTTTTTTGTCTTATAAAATCTGAATTATAAATGTATTTTTTCGTAATTTTAATGTTATTTTTATTCTAGAATTCTCCTCCAAATGTAAGGTAAAAAAGAAAAAATTGGAAGTAAACCGGTTCACTTAAAGCTAGAACGCTAGAACGATTTATCACTTTTTTTGTCCTACTGTCCGATAAATTCCCCTGACGTAAGTTGTTGCCAGATTTTTTTTCATCAGGGTATGCGTTTTTTTAGTGAAGTAGCGGACATCCTTAAGTTTGTCTTACTCTTGGTAGCTTGGAAAAATAATAGAAAAATAATAGAGAGGAAATAATATTTTAAAAATTAAAAATAATTTATCAAACTAAAAGTTATACAATACTTCATAATAAATGAAATATAAATGTTGCTTGACAGTTGAGTTGAACTTGCTTGAGTCTTAGTACCTGTGTCTTAAAATGTTATTTCATTATTTTATTATATTATTAATTAAAAAAAATATTTGATAAAAAATAAATGAATTACTTATCTTTATTTGTTTTTTTTTCCCTTACCCACAAGCTGAAGGTATGACTTTTTTTTTTTTGTTTATAGGTGGGCAAATGCCCTCATCTTTGTTGTTATTTCGACCATTTTTTTTGTCCTTTGGCCTTCTTCAGGTCAATTTGGGTAACAGAACACTTAGTTTTATTCAATATAGTGGAGTAGATTGTTCTCATACTATTGTCCATGTCTAAGGATATATCTCCTCTTAATTGTTCTTTTTCCACTGAGTATATCCGTAACGACCTGGTTCAATTCCTTTGCATGTGACTTTAGTAGCAGATATAATAAGTTTTTTGAATTTCATAAATGAAGCATTTTTTTTCATCATTACTGATTTTTCCAAACATTTCAAATATTTCATATATAAATCAGTTAGAAATATTTAGTATATAGAAGATTAGGAAATTGAATACGAGATAGGTTGCACTAGGGATTCTTTTTTTGTCCAACACTGTTGGATGCTACAAAACCAAAATATTAACCATGTTCTTACATACATAGCATCGGCAGATCTAGATTCTCATGTGAATGTCATGGATGACATCCAACTCTTTCAGAAATGTTTAAACTATATCATCTATCTATAATAAAAAAAAAAAAAAAAAAATGGTTTCAAACAACGAGTCTTTTAAGCATTAAATCCTTCATTTTCTGTTCATTGCCACAAAAGCATTTTATAAACTTAACTGACAGTAACACTAAGTATTTGGTCAATGAAGGCTACTATTTCTTGCATGGAAACAGCTAATTTCACAATTATTATTACTACTGGTCTCCTAAAGTTAACTTTCAAAAAGTAGAGATACTAGTAATTGATATAAAATTAATCTATTTATGTGTATTGATATTCTTTATTTCTCTTGATGTTTTGATAAAAAAAAAATATTTGTTTCTTTGAATACCAGCCAAGAAAAATGTTTTCGGACAGAAGTGAAGAAGAGACCTCAGAGAAGTTCCCCAGTCTTAAGCAGGCAGTGAGTGAACGTATGGTCAGTCGTTTCCCAGTTAAACTGTGGCGGATCACAAATGAATGTAAATCAGGTGCTATTTCCTGGCACAAGAAAGGGCATTCTATTCGTATCAACAAGGCAGATTTTGAAAAGCAATATCTTGGCAACCCTTCCTCTTCAAAAGATGACCAGGGAGGCATTGTGAATTCTCGAAGCTCCTTCAAAACTAAACATTTTCGAAGCTTTGTTCGACAGCTTAATATGTATGGTTTCCGCAAGATCTCTCACAGCCGAAATATGAAAATTAACAAGATCTGTTGTCCAACAAACAACAGATCATTTCCACCAGCTCATTCATATTCTCAAATGAATACATTCCACAATTGCCTTCTTGACCCTCACAGCAATATGAATGTAGAGAATAATAACAGTCATGACAGGGAAAATATTTATGCTGATAATGATGTCAGTACAGAACTGCATGATGTTAATGGCCGATCGGCAGTGATTTATGAGTATTGCCATCCATTCTTCCAGCAAGACCATCCAGAACTTTTATTCCAGATTCAACGTCCAAAAAAGAAACATCTGGACACGGAGAACTTGTTGGCTTTGGCTCAGTGTGCCATTGAAGACAGTCTGTTGTCAGGAAATTCCTGGGAGGTAAGACTAAAGATTTCCTTTTATGGTACAATCATTTCTCACTTAACAACTATGTTTTGTTCGAACAAAGCTGATTGCTAAATAAGAAGTTGTACATGCCTGCTATTTCAGGCATACTACACATGTAATGGGTTTGTGTCAACCAACTTGAGATAACTTTAATGTCACATTTGCACAATTTGTAATATTTCTAATTTATTTTTTAGCATTTATACAGTACAAGTGTACTGAACAGTAAATGGAATAAACAAATATGGAAATCAGATCTATATTTTGTACATTACTTTGGTTTGCATCTTGCAAATACAGTGCAAATAAATTTTTATTTATTTTTCACGTTATTTATTAATTTTATTTATTTTGGATTCATTTTAAAGAAAGAGGAAACAATCATAATGAAACTTTTTGTACAACATAGAATAAAAACTGGTTAGATTTTCTTTTTACTTTTATTTAATGAGATTTTATAGCTGACTATAAGTTTGGCAGGGTGGTTGTTAAACAGGTAAATCGTTAAATGAGAAGTAGCTGCATTTGTCATGAAAAAGAAAATTGCCAATTATTGTCAATACAAGATTTGTACAGAGACATGGTGGCCAGACTATTTGAGAGATGTAGAAGAGCTAGGTTTAAAATGTCCAAAGTGTGCAGAAATAAAGAAATTTAGGCAAACTAAAATTCACTCTTGGCCAAAGGAAATGGAGCCGTGGGCATGAGTACATATGGATCATGCCTACATTAAAGCTATAGAACTATTTCTGATATTAGTCGACTCATATTCAGATTGGCCTGAAATTGTTAAAGTCATGGATAGAAAAGCCACTACTGTGAAGCAGGTGTTGAGGATAGTGTTTGTGAGAAATGGAGTTACCAAAACCATGGTCTCCAACAATGCACCTGAGTTTTGTGAAGAAGGTTTATGTACATGGTTAAAACGTATTGGCTGCATTCCATACAAGACACCAACTTACCACCCACAGAGAATTGCAGAGAAAATGGTTCAAATAGTAAAAATGGGATTAAAAACATTCTCTTCAGTGGATTGTGATATAGAGAGTTATTTACCTAGACTACTCCTAAATTATAGGGCTATTCTGCATTCTGACAGAAGACAAAGCCCATCCGTATTGATAGGAAGACAAATAAAAGCTCCAATTACCATATCATTTGCAACAAATGAAAGTGTGTGGTAAAGAAAAGATAAGGATTCAAGTCCTGAAAAGGTGAATTTTGTGGTGCAAATAGCAGTGTTAACAAAGAAGGGACAGGGCATACTGGCTCATGAAGACCAATTTAGAACCACAAGAGAGCATGAAGTTAGGGAAAAGGAGGAGGAAGAGGAAGCGGAAGAACAGATGATGCAAGAAAGAATTAATCAATCCATTACTGAGAGTGATCAGGAAGACTACCAGAGATATGAAAGTGAAAAACAGGAGAGAGAGAGAGAGAGTGAGGACAGAATGAGTGTATCCAGTAGTAGCAAGAAACAATCTAGGAAGAATGAGAGTGACCAGAGATATCATGATGATTCAAATGAGGAGAATCAGTAAAGCCATAGATCTCCTATAAAAAGAAATAAAGAGATTCACTCTGAGAGACAGATGATATCTTCCAGGGTGTTTGGTAGACATCAAAGATCAACTATAAAGATCAACTATAGAGGTATAAAGCCTCTTAGGTTCAGGTAGGTGTAGTGATATGTAAACGAGGTACTGTATAAAAGGCAGTATTGCTATACCTATGGGAGAGTTATCTTCTCTTGAAACTAGATTTGTCAGAGAGTATAACAGATTCAAACTTTATAAAATGTATAATAAGCATTTCCTTATAGTTGGTTCACATATTTTAATAATTTAGTAACTGTTTATAAATTTATAAATGAAAAATTGTTTTCACATTTATTTCTTTATAAACTGATAAATGTTAAATATTGCATTGCATTTAGTTCTAATTGTATTAGTTTTTTTAGAATGTTGTAAATATAAAATTATTCTTGTAAATAAATAATCTAATAAATAAATAGTGTTTAATATTTTTCTTGTAAATTCTCAAGAACAAATAAAATGTATAAATTCACTTTCATCATGTTTAGGTTTTATTTCAATTGTAATCATCACTTTTTAAAACAATAAACATTGTCGAAGAGTGAAGATAGTTAAAAAAGTGGTGACATGGGAAAAACTGTCCTTTTGACACTATGCCTTATTGTGGGCATGTTTATCTATGTTTGCCAAAACTCCTACTAATGTTTACTGATTTGAATTCAGATGCTAATATTCCAAGTTTTACCCAAGCAACTAAAAATGTGTTATAATCATATTCAGCTTTGACAGATGTGGATAATAAAATATATATGTACATATGCATCTTCAAAAATTACAATTGTCAGTTACTTTAGAAAGTGAAAATTGTATATAATCGAAATTCATTACATGTAAACTAATGTTTCCAGCATTTTATTTATTTTAATTTTGATAATTACAGCTTACTGCTAAAAAAAGTAAAAAAAACATGTCAAAATCTTAGAATATTCCAATTCAAGATTGAATAAATCACTATGTTGCACAAATAATCTCTCAGTTTAATTCTCTGTGCATACAGCCATAATCATGGGAAAGACTTGACTGTTGTCCAGAAAACACCCATTTACACCATCCTCCTTATGGAAGGTAAGCCAGAGAAGGTCCTTGCTGAAAGGGCTTACTGATTGCAGAGTGCCGTATCAATGCATATTCATGCAAAGTTGACTGGAAGGGAAGAGTGTAGTAGAGATAAAAAGGACACAAGCAAGAGGGATAACTTCAGCCTTCAAAGGATTGTCAAGCAAAACTTGATTCATAAGGAGTGTATTGAGGCTGAGTACATCAAGAGCCATCATGCATGGATGTGTCCAGGAAATGGACCTATTATTAGTGTTATATTTCTAGTGTCAAGCCACTCTTGAACCAGAGGTAGCATCAGAAGCATCTTACTCAGTCTAAAGAGAAAAATAACTGGACTGTTACTCAGTGGTGTGAAGTGTGAGAGTTCCCAATATCTGGAGGAAGAGTGGGGAGCCACAGAATCCAAGTTGCTTGAAGTCCAGTGAAGTTTTTCAGTTACTGATGAATTGGGATCATCAGCTAGTGTTGATCTACAGTGTTTGATCAAGTCCAAAGTCATTTCAGCTGTCTACCAAGATATTTTATAGCTCTTCATGTGTCTGTCTGCTGAGGAGATTTATGGAAATGCTGATTTCCTTTTCCAGCAAGACATGGCATCTGTTCACAGTGCCAAAACCACTAGTAATTGGTTTGCTGACCATGTTATTACTGTTTTTGGTTTGCCAACTCACCTGACCTGAACTCCATGGAGAATCTATGGGATATTGTCAAGTGGAAATGAGAGACACAAATAGACCCAACAATACAGACAAGTTGAAGGCTACCATTAAAGCCACTTTGGCTACAATAACACTAGCAGTGACAAACGCTGATCACCTCTAAGCCACATTGATGAAGTAATTTGTGCAAAAGTAACCCCAGTAAAAGTATTCAGTGTATAAATGAATATACTTTTGAGAAATTCAATATTTCTATATTACAAATCCTTTTTTTATTGATCTTATGAAATGTTCTATTTTGAGAGAGTAAATTTTTGATTTTCATGAGCTATGTGTTGTGGTGTCCTCCGTCTAAAGAGTTTTTGTTGGACTCTTCCAACTACTATAAGATTAGTAGGAGAGAAGGCCTTCAGGGAACAGTCAAATAGATTGAAGGCTGGGTTAACTGACACACACTCACTAGTCGTGTAATACTCTTCTGTTGTACTTACTGTTTAATATATGATATATCTGTAACACTAGTTTTGTTATTTCTTTAATTACTTACTTGGTCACAAGAAAATGATAATCATCAAAATTAAAACAAAATAAGTTTGAAATATTTTACTTCAGGTGTAATGAATCTAGATGAAAGTTTCACTTTTTGACTTAAATTACAGAAAAAAAGAACTTTTCTATGATATTCTAATTTATTGAGATGTACCTGGATATGTATGAGGTGCGACTTGAAATTGAAAAAATTGAATAACTTAATACTAAGTATCCACCACCTACTTGACATATATACACAGTGACTCACAAAAGGGCATACTACATCTGGTTTATGCACACTGTTTAAATTCCTCAAAGTTTTGGTTAACACATCATATATTTTTCCACACACATACACACGCACACAGACACACACACACATGCACATATATATTGAGTGTATTTAGGCAGCAATCATTTATTTATATAAGTTTGGTTAAAGATCAAGAAAAGATATTGTTAAAGAATTTTAATTTATTTTGTCTATATATATTGTCTATTTTTGTGGTTTCCTCTACTTAATCATTTCATTATCAAAAAAGTTTTTACTATGTCACTTTAATTTTTATCAAACATTGCATTTTGAAACAGGTAATTTTTTTTTTTAAGTATAGTGTCTTGACAAAAGTATTTTTTTTAATTATGAGATATATTTAGCATGTTTGTTCCTAAATTTGATAACATTTTATTGATGTTGGGTTGTTTGTTTTTATGTTTAATGCTTCTAGCATTTGTAGTTGTTTCTTTAGTTTATATGATAGAGTACTTTTGTGTTATTGTAATGATTTGTTGAATTTCTTGAGTTTTATTGTGTTGGTAATATATGATTTAATAATGATGAATAGCATAACATATATATATATATATATATATATATATATATATATATATATATATATATATATATATATATATATATATATATATATATATATATATATATATATATATATATATATAACCGAACGATCCTTTGTGGCCGAGTGGTTAGGCACGTCAAGTTAAATGACGGTTCCGTATAGGATGCAGGTTCGAATCCTGTCAAAGGACGAATATTTTCTATGAAAATTTCTCGGACATTCAGGCTGGTAAATGTTATTTAATACTGTTTATTATAAAGAGAGCATTTACTTAAATACTTGTATCTATAAAAAGAACGTTAAACATAAAAATGTCTTTAATAAATAAATTGTCGGACTTTGTCCATTTCTTAATGCATATATATATATATATATATATATATATATATATATATATATGTAATAAAAAGGCTTAAACATTAATATTCCATGGTCATAATTTATTCCATTGGAATTGTAAATACGATTGAGTTCTACCTGGATTCTAACCTCTTCAAAAAAATATATATGTATGTGCATGCATGTATGTATATATATTTATATATTTTGCATATGTATGTGTATATTTACCACTAATATTATCTATCTATCTATCTATCTATATATATATATATATACATACACACACACAAAATTTGGATAGACCAATGTTTAAAATTGTTTTTAAAATCTTCAGTGCCAAAGAGCTTTCAAAAACTGTGACTTTAGACATGTTTGAAGCTCTAGCCTTGACATTGAACACTGTTAAACAATTTAAGTTGTATCTATTATCATTGTTTGAATTACATATATATATGTGTGTGTGTGTCTGTGTAAGGATTGGTGAAGGAAAATGAATATTCTACTTGAAAATTCTTACCTAGTATTAGTAGAGCAAGTTTACTGAAATGACAATGAAACAGAAAGGTGCAAAAAGACAAGTGTGCAATACAACATTTATCTACAAATATGCATACATAGGTCCAATTTTTGTTAGAAGCTATTTAGAACTAAGTTGTGCATGTTGCTGAGTAAGTTACCACATATTGGTATAATAAGCAAGGGGAAATGTTGACAAAGGAATGAAAAAGTCTTTTACTTGAATGCCACAGAGTTTTATCAGAGATAGCCATTTTTGAGTCGATATTTCTTATGCTGTAAGAAATGAGGAAATAGATGTCCAGCTAAGAGGCTGACTACAAGTGTATCTTCTTGCTGACTTTATTTTTTCCAATTGTGTGGAATTTTCATGTTATACTTTGTTAGTAAAGGAAGATGATTGTTTTTGTATCCTAACACACACACATGTACACATATGATGGTTGTCCACTTATCAAACAAGTCAAACAAGTCATTTTAGCATAATTTGTTATTATCTGTCATCTGAAACCAATCGATGACTAGTTAGGTCTGCTTTTGACAGACAGACTTTCTCTGTCTACTGACAGACAAACTGTGACACATCTGGGTTGAATTTTATCCCCTTTTATGGTTGCAGTCTTTGTCTTAGCCCAGATATTCACAAGGTATTGGAAGTAAGTGAATCCACACTCCCATACTCAAATCATTACTGTTACCAATTTGTTCAGGGGTGAGCATCAAATTGATGGCCACATTGGTAATTTTCTGCTTTGCTATAGGAGAGATTTCCCTGATGGAAAAAGGGTTACAAACTTGATTCTTGTTGTGAGGAACAGTTTTTTCTTTAGTAGGATTTCTTGATCTATGAACAGTTATTAATTTTTGTTTAATAAAAATAAAAAACAAATTATTAATATATATATATATATATATATATATATTTATGATTCCAATGGAATAAATTATGAAACATTAGTGTTTAAACCTTTTTATTATATATTTATATATATATATGTTTTGAAAGAAAATTGGATAGAGGTTTCATTTGTTATTACTTCATCGGACTGGGTTTGTTTATGTTGTTGTGATGACACATGTGCATGAATCAGAGATGCTGGAAGTTTCAAAATTTAGAAAGAATTTTTATTTTATATTTTTTTTAAACTCACTGTGTCTCTCATTTGTGTGCGTTTTAATTTAGGCTGAGAGTATTTTATGACTGAGTGTTTCATTATTGAAAATTGCAATAAATTATAAAAAAATATTTCATCTCACTTTTATTCCAACTGCTTCCTCTATTTGAAATTTAATTACACTTAGATATTTCATTTTGTTGTCCAGAGATCATTTTTATAAAATGTAAAAGTTAGATATAAAAAAGGGGCCTAAAAATGCAAGGAGTTGGATGTGAAATCCACTTTTCTCCAAGTAGGCAACAACTATTTATGTCTTTGTAAGTGATTCTGACATGCTATTACCATAGGTTGACCCATAATGAAGCGAAAATAACATAAGATGTTATATTTACATCTATGAATATAGAACAAAAGATATATGTTGTAGAAATTATAAATACTTTAAATGACCATAGCTGAAACAAACATCGATGGTTTTAAAGGAAATACCTCCATCAATTAAGCAATGGAAACCATCATAAAGGTTGACATTCAATTCCTAGTGGTTTGGAGCTATGAATCTCTCTCTCTCTCTCTTTCTGTATATATATATATATATATATATATATATATATATATATATAAATTCCCAAGAATCCAGGTAGAACTCAATGTCTAGGACAGAGTAAGAATATTTTTGAATTTTTAGGTCTGATGAATTGGATCGTGATTATGATTCCAATGTTATAAATTATAACCATGGAATATTAGGGTTTGAGCCTTTTATATTATATTATATTATATTATATTATATATACATATATATATATATATATATATATATATATATATATATATATATATATATATATATAAAACATGTCTCTGTATGTATATATATATATATATACATACAGAGACATGTTTTTTTTTTGAGATAGGCAGTTGCCAATGCCGGATGTGTCTCCTCTCCATGCCACCGATGTTGTACAAGGGAATAGCAGATTCCACTACAGCTAGGCAACAGCATTTTTGCAGGAGTTGCTAGAACAAAATTGAACATGTCATCAGACTGTCTTAGAGACTCCAGTTTCAGATTTGAATTCAGAGTTGTCTTTCCCCTAGTCTGATTGCCAACCATGGCTACAGAATCCAGACTGCCTCATTATATTTACCCATAGTTGGAGATCTTGAATTCAGAGTTTTCTGAATGTACATATATATATATATATATATCTTAAGAACTAACAACCACAGTATATGTCTGGCAAATTGGTAATCAAAATGCCTACAATTTAAAGAAAAGAGGAAAAAGAGAGAAAAGGCTTAAAACCAATAAGAAGTGAGTGTGAAGTGAAAAAAAATGATGAAAAGGATAAATAATCAGAACATTCTACATGTATGCATATATGTGCAGATGGCAAATTGGTGCATGCACATGCATGCATTCATACGTACACTATGAAAAAGCTTACACCAATGAAAAAGTGCATATAAGAAAAATTGAGAAGTATAAGCAGTCATAGTCAGTATTGCTGATACCCCCTGACAAGTGGATGGAGGGATTCCGGGGTGGGATCCTTCTATGAAACTTTGGAGTCAGGATGCTTTTACTTGTATTAATTGTCTGTCTGTCTGTCTGTCTCTCTCTCTCTCTCTCTCTCTCTATATATATATATATATATATATATATGCATATATGCATACATACATGCATACATGTAATATTAATATCCACTCATTCCCGTAGAAACAGAAAAAACTCTTCCTCTTTATGCTGACAAATTCTTGAATTCCTCAACACAGTAATTGGAAGAAGAACCTACATAACCAGGAAGTACTCTCCACAAACACAAATGGACTAAAATAAGAAATTCAGCCAGCTACAACAGCAAGAACAAAACTAAATACGTTGATTCACAAAATGAATAAAAAGAGACTTTCACAATAGGAATGTGGCTGCCAAGGTTCAGATAAATCGTCACGTACAGAAACTTGAGTTTGAGATTGTCTTGATGGTAAAGAGGAAATCTTTTTCATTGTATCTTGTCATACTTACTGGACAATGGCACTTGTTTTACATTTTTTAATTTTCAAAGATGCTAAGTGATGTAATTTAATATCTAATACCTAAACATTTCAGTTTACCTGATGAATTTTTATGAGTGTCTTTTAATTTAAAAATTTTAAGTAACTAACAATATATTTTTCTTTATAGATACTTGTTTGCAAAATAAAATCATTACATTTGCCTTGATAAAGTCTGTCAAATGATGAAACGTTTCCTCTTTTTTTATTCATATATATATATATATATATATATATATATATATATGTACAAATAAGATATATTTAGGCAGCAAGTATTTATCCAAACAACTTTGATTAAAAAGAACCAACAAGGTCAGTTTAATCTTGTTAGAAATTATCAGTTGCAAAAGGAAAGAAATAACGAAAATTAGGTTTTTTGAACAATGTGTATTTGTTTAATATATAAGGTATCTTATAGAGTTTTTGAAAATTGTTGAAATGGTGATTTCTGTTACTGATTGTCAGGATGGCAATTAGGCATAAAGGTAATGCTGGGAGTTGAATGATTTCTGGTGTTGCTTTCACCGAGCTCACAGGATATGGTCATTTGTACATGTTGGTTGATCGAGATCATGGTGGTGGATCAAATTGTGTTAGGTTGCGTTAGTTGTCAAGGCGATGAGGGATAGGCGTAGCTGGTAGGCCTGTTTTCTATGAAATGGTAGCATGAGTGGGTTGCATGCTTGCAGAGTTGGAGTTGCTTGTGGAATTGGATTCACTTGCTTGTGAAGTCTGTGGAGTCACTTGCTTGCAGCATCAGAGTCGCTGCTTGCTGGTAGACCTGTGTGTCTGAAATTGGGCTAGCATGAATGGGTTGCATGCTTGTGGAGTTCGAGTCGCTTGCTTGTGGAATCGGAGTTGCTTGTGGAGTTAGATTTGCTGAGGTGATCGCATTGGCGATGAGGAAACGCTTGCAGCTGGGTGGTGTTGACATTGAGATGTTAGCAATAATGACAGTTGGTATCTGGATCCTGACGGTGTTGAAGCTGGATAGTTGGTTGCTGTAGTGAGTTGGGTTTGCTGAGGTGACAGCGTTGGTGCCAAAGAATGCTTGTAGCTGGGTCGTATTGACGCTGGTCTCTGTTATTTCAGTGTGTGAAGATTCCGGTGATTAGTCAAGCCTGGGAGTTGTAACAGTCATGTTGAGAGGAATGCTCAGCGGCAGCGATTTACATGTTGGCAGGTGGCCTGACAGCCTGCAATTTAACTTACTGTAGTTATTGCTCTTATTTTCTGGTATGCACACAAAAAAATTCAAAATTTTTTAAAATATTAGTGTTTGATGATTTGTATTGATCTTTTCCATTTATGATTAGTAAATATTGTTTTCACTTAATAACAGTAATAATATCTAAAAAGCTGAAGTTAATACAGAATTTTAAAAGATTTAAAATTTAATAAAGTTTTCTAATTAAAATTTAAAAAAATGAAAACAAGCTTTTCTAATTAAATAATGTTTTAGTTTTATTGGATTTTTTTATTTATGATTTAGAGCAGATTTTCAAAAACTGGGGATCATGTTTAACAAAAAATATTGATTTAAATTTTCCAACGAGTTCTGCATATAACTAATATAGACATTGGTACATTGGTTTCTTGAAATTTCATAAAATTAACTAAGTGAGAGATGGGGTGAGAGTAAAATATGTAAAAAAAAAATGTTTTTACCAAGACTTTCTAAAAAAGAAACATTTTTAAAATAATTTCATTCATTTGTGAATATGCCCTGAAAGTTTCATTAAAATCTGATAATTATTTGATTTTTACAAGAATTTCCAAATCAATGTGTTTTTTACCACAAAAAAGATGCTAAAATTTCCTATACTAATCTTTGGTCCCCTTGCTGACACAAAAAAAATAAAATATTTAACCAAAATTTTGAATGTTCTAAAAAGGATCAAAAATTATAATTTAATAATCCCCAAATTCTTTACTCTTTTTTCCTCTTAATAACAACATGAAGATTTTGATGATAAAACTTTGTTTTTATCAATTCTGGGGCATTTTTTCATCATGAGATGCACATTTTTTAGTGAATCTGTAAAGGTTCCTATATTTTTGTTGTTTAGATTCTTCTTATAATCTTTTCTGGTACATATCTGACTTCTTTCTATTTTATTAATTTCCTTTATTTTATTTCCCTGTTTACGATTCTTTTACTATTTTCTCTTTTGTCCCAAGTTTCTTTTGACTTATTTTTCATTCTATTCTCTGGATGTCTTTCAGAACCTTTTAGTCAGTTGACATCTCTTGTCTGTTGCTTGTCTAGATTTGTCCTTTATCCCCTTTACTGTCTTTCAAAGTTCTTCATATTATTCTTGTTTGTTTACCTGTCTTTCCAATTAAATCCCAACCGCCTTTTGCCATCATACTGTTTCTTTTTCTTGTTTGTGTTCCTCATCGAATTGTCTGCTGTCATGCTTCAGAATCTTATTGACTGCCGTCCTTAATTCAATCTTTTTTTTTGCTTCCTTCCACTAAAGAACAAGTTCTTTATTCTTTCTTGCCAATATGGTTTCCCCACATAATAAACATATTAGCAAATCAGAAGCAGCATAAAAATTGTCTGATGTCATCATTTTCTAATAGTAAGTCTGCTTGCAGATCCCCAGTCTATATTATGAAAGAAGAGTTGATTCTCTGTCCATCACACACACTGTCTGCGTGAAACTATGCGTATGCATAGGTCATGTACATGCATATATCTGTGTTGCACATAAGTTACTTACACATGTTTGTATCATTTAATGAATACACAAACACATGCATACACGCACACACACACACACATGCACAATTTTACCAAGTCTGAAATAAGATATTGGAAGGAAACATTCTACTCTTACTCAGTCTAGACAACATCTGCCTTGTGTATATACAAAAAAATATAGTTTTGGTGGCTCCTTATGTCATGGTGGCATATAGTTGGGGTAGTGCCTCTTACCCTCTACCTCGAGTGGCTCTTGGACCTTGTACAGAGTGAGCATAATTGTTTTTGTAAAGTTGAAGACAAGAAAAAAAGCTTAATTTTTTCAATCCTAAAAAAATCAGATAATTATAAGATTTATTGAACTTAGCAGAAATTATTCACTAATGAGATTATTTATAAAAGGGTATAAGCTGGCACTTTGATGCCAGTTTTCTGACTCCTTCTCTATTTAAGCTTAGTATATTTTCTAATAAATATAGTATTTTAAATGGGCAAACAATTTAGGTTTAAAATTTGATCATCTTACCATCAGTGAATCGAAAGGTACCAAACTAGTATTAAAGCATTGAAAACAGAAGCTTTAACAGATGCTGAAAAATAAAGGAGAAAAAAAGCTGACAGGAAAATTTAAACTACTTAGTTTCATCACCCATTGTATGTAATTGTACATTTTAAACATTTTGACATTCATAAGTATCAATTGAAATGGTCATGTTGATGGGACTAAAAATGAAAATTTGATAATTATCACCAGTAAAAGTGGCTTTATTTCTGCTAATTTGTCACAAAAGCTCATACACATTCATATTTACATAGGGGTTATAAATGATTTGGATAAATAGAGCTTGACAGCCAAAGAAGGCAGTCCATTTGAGGGAAGGAACCCCTGATTTTACACCTCTACTTCATTGTGGTCATATTCAATTAAACATGGACAAGGCTATGGAAATAAATCCAGACAGAAAATCCAGAGTGGAGCCCTGAAGATGGTTGACTGTCAACACTGACAATGTTCTGGCAGCTCCTGCAGCCAGGCTAGCCCCAAATGTAATGCCCCGTATAGGAGGCTATTTAGTCTGAGCAGTGTATGGTCTCCATATACCAATTTTCAGGACTGTGCCCTGGAGAAGTCACACCAGTCTCACCCACCAAAGTACTGAATTTTGACCAAAAAGGGTGCTAAAATGAAAAGATTTGAAATTGACAAATTTTTGCATTTCACTGAAACAGACATTAAACATATGAGTGTTACTTCCTCCTTTACTTTTATTTCTTTCTTTTTCTTACTGAAACCAAAGAGTGTCACTGATATGTCTTTTCCATCTTTCCTCATGATCAAAATGGAATAGTTATGAGGCATTGGCAGGACATAAAATAATTGCTAAGAAACAGATGAACAGTCAGAATTATAATAGGTTGTTGAGATATAATTTCAAAGTACAGGTATACCTCACCTTACATCATTTCAGAGGTCATGACTTAGTCAAAATAACCACACTATAAATTGCAAATAAGCACTCCCCATTGCATATTACAGTATTTATGATATGTATGTACAGTATTCTGAATAAAATAATTTATCAGCGATGAAAGAATAGTCTGGCAATTTTTTCCAATATAACCCAGTTTCGTCAACGTTAAAAATCAGTTCAGGAAGAGACCTGTTTTCTTCAATGATCTTAGCCAATGCTTTAGGAAAATTGGCTGCTGCTTCTTCATCAGCTGATGCACTTTTGCCTTGCTTCTTAATAGAGTGATAACTTCTTCATTCTTTAAATCTCATAAACCGGACTTGACTCACTTTAAACTCTACATCTCTCTCGTCTGGGTATTTTTTGTTCAGGTTCTTCAAACAAAGACAGTGCGTGAATTATTTCTTGACTAATAGCAGCACTCCGATGATTCAACCTATCAATACAAAGAGAAAGAAGTTGTTTCATCTCTTCAAAGATCTTTCCTCTTTTCTTATTGATAACAGTATTTTTCATCCCTGGAGCATCAGATTTGATATGTGCCAAAATCTTATACTTATTGTGAACAATCGTCGATACAGTTGTCTGACTCTTTCCAAAAGATTGAGCAATCGATATAACCTTTTCCCCTTTTTCATGGCATTTTATCATATTAAGTTTATCGTCCAGTGTTATAGCATGACTTAGGAGCCATTGGGGCAAAATATAGTCACAAATGAATGAGGATGAGAGAGTAGGTGATAAGCAGACATATACCATGTGTATGCCTAAATTAAACTGGATTTCAATTTTGTGGAAATCACAAGTGGCACTGACAACAATGCCAAATGGTAGATATTGGAACTACCGTGGAAAATGCCAATATTAAGCTCTTAAAGGCCATTAAATAAGAACGATGACAACACAGCATCACAGATGTTTTCATATTTTGTTCTCTTGGATTCATCATGTTTATATTAACATTTACTCTAAGTGTACAGATTTTAATATGATTTTATATACTTTTATTCTTATTTATTGTACAGTAACAGGATTTTATGCATTTTTAAGGCTTTGCTATTGATATTACAACTTCAATATTTGTGGAGGACAGACATAAAGTTGAATAAAATAACTTAAACTTGATTTTTATTTTTCTATATATTTTTTGACAAACAATGTATAATTGAGAACGACTTAACTTGAAATGACGTAACCTGAGGTATACTTGTATATTCAATAAGAGGATGATATTAAGATGAAATTTGACCCTCTGTTACAAGTTCATCAATCCTGAGTATCACAGATGAACAGAGAAGCATATTTGAAAGATGATTTCTATATGTTGTATTCGAATATACAATCTGTCTGAAGTTATTATGTAAATCACATAAACCTCAATAATTTCAATTTGATTTGAACAATTTTTGTCAAATTTTAAACAAAACTTGAGTTAAATTTTTAGGTTGTTTCAATATGTTTTATTAAAGTTATTGGATTTATAAAAATGCAGTCTGAAGTTATGATGCAGATTAAACTAATATTATTTTAAGGTGTTTGAAAGGATCTAAGAAATGCTGAAAAACAGAAAATAACAAAGCTATTGAGTGAGAAAATGTCCACATTGGAAATATCAAAGGAGATTTTCAGAGATTATCAAACAATAAAAATGTCTGTTGAAAATATAACTAAGTTGAGACCTAGAAGCAAAAGAAAAGACCTTAAGTACTTATCTCATTGTAAACTAAAGTGAGTTATAGTGAAACAACCACTTTTGACCAGTGCCGAGATCTTTGAACAGGCTGGAATTGAAGGAGCCAAGAAGGATAAAATGTGTAGAATACTTTGTAAATTGGGATCTGTCATTGAAATCTCCTAGGCAAACTCTTCTCAATGAAGTAAATATTTTAAAGCATCAAAATTGGGCCAAGAAATACATGAAAATTGTCTTTTCTAAAGTAATTTTCATAGACAAATCTTGGCTGATACATGATGAACCTGATGAATTGGCCAAAGAAAAAAAGAATTAACAGAATAAATAATAGATTGCTGGCTGTTATTAATTAAGAAGAATGGTCAATATATTAAGATTTAAATGCTCCAAATACTTATTATATAGGTTTGTTATTTGTTCTGTTATAGATGCTGATCAATTGTTGATGATTTTATTATCTTGTTATCGAAGTAAAACATGATTTTTTGGTTTTGCATAATAATTTCAGACTACAATTTTTATAATAAATACAATAAGTTTAATAAAATGTTGAAACTACCTAAAAAATTTTTAAGCTTTATTGTTACATCTAAATTAATAGTTTAAAATTTGACAAAAATAGTTTAAAGCAATTGAGATTTATGTGATTTTCATTATAACTTCAGACAGACTTTATAATAATCAAAATTGACAGAGAGAGGAGGCTATCATAAGTAGCGGGAATTTGATTGCACTTTGAGTGATTTCTGATTGTTGTCTGGAGGCTTTCACTTCCACTCACCTAGCTCCTATTTCCTACATAAATTTTTCGAAGTGCCATCGTCAGGTATCTTCAGTTTTAAACAATCCTTTTTGATTGTATTACGAAAGCTGCCACATCAGCTTGTATTTAAATGGAAATTGTCAAAATTGTTGTGTTTTTGTTTTTGATTCTAACATTGAAGATAGAAGAAAATAAGCAACAATTTTTTTACTTTCTACTTTCAATATTTAAAATAAGTATAATTAATATATGATGTATGACAAGCACTAGAATGAACCTTGAAAGTAACTTTACTTATTTATTGGCTGCTGTCATTTTCAAAGTACTCTCTTTGTAAAACTATGCACTTTGTGAGACGATGATGCCATTGCTGAAAACATTCTTGGAACTTGCTTTTAGGTATACCTATCATTAATGTAGTCATGTCTTGTTGGATGTTACAGATGTCAGCAAATCTTTGTACTTTCAGGGAATTTTTCAATTTTGGAAATAGACAAGGTGCTAAATTGGAATAGGATGGATGACCCATAATTTACTTCATAGCCAGGAACTTGTGAATGCAGCATGGTGGAAAATCCACTTACCATGCTAGAGTGCAGGTCTTTTCCTCTGAATAGATTCTCATTACCCTTTCAGCACTACTCAATATACATGTTGATTTACAGTTTGTCCTTATGTAGTTAAACTATCCTCTTATGATAAAAAAAACATACAAGCATGGTCTTGAACTGTGGGTGAGACAAGCATGCTTTTTTTTTTGCTGAGGTGAATTCTTTGCTTTTTTTTTTGCTAGAAAGCATTATTAGTAATGACTCTGTCAAACATTTGTGTATTATTTAAAAGATCAAAGAAAACATGGATCTAACATTGTCTAGATTTGAGGCACCATTTTGAGGAAATTTTTCTCATTCTCAAACACTCTGCTAGAATTTGCCATACTGTTTCTTATTCATATTCAGTTCTGCTGTTAGCTGTACACTTTATCTTTGATTTGAGCACACTAAGGCCCACACTATGTCCACGTTTGCATCTGTGTTTTTGGCTGCCCATTTCTTGTGTCATTGTGCACATCTTGCAGCTCTTTCTTGAAGCATCTGTGTCATTTAAAAACACAATTTCTTTCTAGCATGTTCACTAGAAGCCATTTTAATATATTTAATGAGATGTTTCTGTAGAGTGAGCGGCCATTGTTAAATGTAAATAAGTGGCAGAAATACCCAACAAACAGAATTAAGAAAATTTGTGGTAAACAACAACAAGAGAAAAAACAAGAACAGGACAAAAAATAATACAAAGCAAGCAAACAATATATTCAAAGCAAAGCAACAGTAATACAGCAAAAAGTTCACAAACTAAGAATTGGGGTTAACACCCCAGAGCAAGTTCAGATAAGCAAACATAGTGTTCTGATTTCAAGACAAGACAAACTGGGACTGAGTCATATGAAACCAAGAACTGGCATATTTTATTGGTTAGGAAGAAATCCCAGCATGCATTTGTGTGCTTCTGCCAATAAATTGGGGAGGGGAAAGTATTTTGCAGTCATTTCCAGCCAAAATTGCAATCAACAGTTTCACTTACACTTTTACCAATCTTTGTACAAAACCTAATATCAGTTCATTGCACCAGACTCTTTTCACTCATTTTTTTGCCAACAGTATAACAGGAACACGTACACTTCCTCTACTTCTCAGCAATGAATAACTAATTTCATCTGAGTCTCATGAAAGGAATTTAGAACATGTCTAGACACACTTGAATATAAATGTTTGCTTGACTCATTATTCCAGCCACAAGTTGAGATCATTCTGGAAATTGTCACATATTGTAAATGTATAATTTGAATTTTATAAAGAATATTTTGTAGTATACTTTAGCTTTGAGACATATTTACAGTGGTAATACTAGATTATGATAATTGTCATTGTATTAAACTGGTATGTTGGTGTCCATTAGCACTAATTGTGTTAGACTGGCATCTCGGTATTCTGTTATACATGAAAAATATGACCGTGAAACATGCTCATTACAAAAACTTAAGTACACTGGGCAGTATCAGGGCACCTTCATTGACTAATCTAAATTATTGGTTCTTCATCATGAGATGTGTCTATTTCCTTTTCTACAGCTTGGGATGATTGTATTTGTAAATAGAAAAGTGTATCACAGGATCAGTAGTTCCATCTTCAGACATAATGTGTCACTATATCTTAATATCAAATGAATCATTGGTCCTTGACTGTCAGGTTTTAAAATGTCTTTAGCCATAGTGTGGGAGAAAAAGTTTATTACAATTTTTATTGCCGAGATAGGTGCTATTCCTCACTATAGTTTGGTATAAATAGATTTTTCTTTTGAATAGCCTAAGGTAGGTGGGTCTCTTTAGCCTTGGGAACCAGTCTAAGAGAAGAAAAACTCTTAATTCCAGATTGTAAAGACAACAAGAAACCACTTCACTATCTTTCCAAAGATGGCAAGTCACAGATAATAAAGAAAATGAATCTGTGGAAAACCTTGTTTGCCTATGTCCTGAATGAACATGGCATTTTAAAAAAGGCTTACCTCTTGTTAACCAATGAACTTTGGAAATAGGTTACTGGTGATTACTTTCTCTGAATTAGCTTATCTGTCTTGATTTTTAAGATAAGAACTCTGGTTAATGAACCTTGACTATTCAATGAAAGTAATCGACTTGACTGCAGTGTGTTAATATCTGAGCTGAATCTTTTAGTGCAAAGCAATTATGATGTTTAATCAACAGAAGACGAGAAAGCTTTAATTTTTTTTTAAGTTTTTCTTAAATGGAATTTCAGTCTGTAAATCCATTGAAGAGATTTTCAGGTTATTCACTTCCAAATTTAATACCGAGTTCCCAAAAGACTATTTAAAGAATCGTACAATCAGGGAGATATTGTTCAGCAGACCAGAAACTGGTAAATTTCTCGGCGTTAGTTCCTGCTTTATTTTTCTCATTCACCTCCCATGTGCTTTGTGCGACACAAAAGCCTTCTTTTCATTTGGTAAAGGGAGATTTTACAAAAACAAATCATTTTGAGAGAAAAATCAATAAAGATGTTAAAGAAAACTTTGAATTAAATCAATAAGAATAATAATAATAATATTAATAGGGAAAGGCATTAAGGTTGTATTTGTTGCATCACTGTTGCTACTTTTGAGATTCAGTGAATTTATTGTGCATACCCACTTAGAACAAAAACAATTTGATTATTTTTATCATGCAGGCTTCTTGATTGAGTACATTTATTAACATTCACACATGGAAAATATTGCTGAAAATACTTTTAATTGATTGCGTTATTAATTTAATTAAACAGCATTAATAGATAACAATCTTTTCTTTGTTGCTTCATTTTTAAGACAGAAAAAAGACTGAAACATTTGTGAATTTGATTTTTTTATTGCATATTAACATTGCTCACTTAAATTAGTCTTGACAGCAACTTTATCAAAATTCACATCACTCAGTATGTGTGTATATGTATAATATATATACATGGAGATGTAATCTATAAACTTGACATTTTCATTAGCTGAAATTTTATATTAAATTCTGAATTTATAATGTTTAATCTCTTGGTTGAGTGCATTTACAGGTAAAGAGGTTTTGTTGAAAAATAAAGATTTCTGTAAATGAAATGCATTTTTTTTCATTATTCAGTTACAGTCTAGTTGCAGTTAAGCATCTAGTTAGCAAGGTTAAATTACTGTTTTTTAACATTGATAACCAGATGCTTTTTCTGTAGCTAAATGGTATAGCATGTCAGGCTATATGATGGTTCTGTGTAGGATACAGGTTTGATTCCTGTTTTCTTGAGATTTCTTGGACATTCAGGTCTGTAAATGTTGTTAATGTTTATTATAAAACAGAACATTTACTTAAATATTTGTATGTATGAAAATAACATAAAAAATATATTAAAATAATTGTTGGACTTAGTCCATTTCATAATATATTATGTCATTTGTTAATGTTAAGGTATGCTTCAAGCAGATATGAGCATTTGAGAAAAATCATGGGAACTTTGTTGTTTAAAAACAGTAATTTAAACTTGCTA
This sequence comes from Acanthosepion lycidas, assembly GCA_963932145.1. Taxonomy (NCBI): domain Eukaryota; kingdom Metazoa; phylum Mollusca; class Cephalopoda; order Sepiida; family Sepiidae; genus Acanthosepion; species Acanthosepion lycidas. The sequence goes on from OZ010602.1 coordinate 72,189,047, forward strand.
ACCAGATACTGTAGCTAAATGTTATAGCATATCAGGCTATATGACGGTTTTGTATAGAATAAAGGTTCAAATCCTGGAGGAGGACACATATTTTCTTTGAGATTTCTTGGACATTCAGGTCTGTAAATGTTGTTAATACTGTTTATTATAAAGCAGAGCATTTACTAAAATATTTGTACCTATAAAAATAATGTATAAACAAAAAATATATTAAAATAACCGTTGGACTTAGTCCATTTCATAATATATATATATATATATATATATATATATATATATATATATATATATATGTGTGTGTGTGTGTGTACACATATATACATGTAAATATTCTCAGACGGAGTATATCTATAGAAGAGATGAAAAGGAATGAAAAAATGAGGAAAACTATATGTTTTGCTGACACGCTTTGTCATTCAACAGACTTTATCAGGGCAAATGTATCAAGGCAAAATAAAACCATCACATTTGCCTTGATAAAGTCTGTTGAATGATGAAACTCCATTGGCTAAACTAAGTATAGATTTCCTCTTGTCTTTTGATTTATATATATATATATATATATATATATATATATATATAACATCAAGGAAAAGCTTAACACATCAGGAAAATATGGTAATAAATCATGATTTATTTCAACCAGTAAATCTCAGCAGACTGAAGATGTAAATGGTATAAATTTACAAACAATGGTTCAAATTATCCAGACAAAAAATTAAAAAAAAAAAGAAAGAATGATAACAGGAAAAGGTAACAGGAAGTAAAGTCGTCTGACCTAGAAAATCTATTTTCTGGGTGTTAGAGGTCATCAGCCATTCATAAGTGTGGTGAGAAATATATTAACATAAAGACATATATATATATATATATATATATATATATATATATATATATATATATATATATACACACATACACATATTTAACCACAAATATACATATATGTACACACACATACTAATACATATATAAACATATATATGTATATGAAAGGAAGAAGAGAAAATCATGGACAATAAAATGATTGAATATATGATATAAAATAAAATATGTAATATATCAAACATATGTAAAAATATATAAATGAATATATAAACATAAAGCATATGTATATGCATATACCCACATATTTCACCACATATACACATATTGATATACACACATACATATACATATATATACATATAAACATATACATAAAAATGCATAAATATGTATATAAAAATACATAAATATATACATATAAAATACATATGTGAAAAATACATATATATAAAATTATATGTATATAAAGGAAGAAATGAAATAAGGTAGAATAAAATTCTATTTATAAAATAATTTAAATTTATTTTTATGACAACATTTAAATATGATCTCATTCCTTTGATTTAATAGCTGGCTAGTATTTTTAAATTTATCTATTCTAATTTTTTCTTCTAGGCACAAGTTTTATCTATTTCTGAATCTGTTGCGCGTATAAGATTTACCTATAATCTTCCATTCAATCTGTGGGGTGAAATTTCTATTTCATTATTAATTCTATTAATTCCCAGAAGTATTTAGAAAGAGCTGTCTGGTGTTTTAGATTAGGGTCAGAGAAAGTATGTTTCTGATTATATAGTCTCTGCTTCCAGATCCTAGTGGAAATTCCTATGTATATTTTTTTATTTTGTACATTTTCTTTAGGGAAAATGGTTGCTTGGGATATAACATTTTGGAATTTGCATATACCTCCAACCAGGCAGTTGTGTGACACTATTTAGGTTGCTAGAAAGAAAAAGGCGAGAATTAAATTTAGGTGATAAGAAGCGATCATGAACAGGACACTAAGCGTGTTATTTTTCTGACAAGGAAAAGTGGTAAGATTCTATTTCCATTGTTGAGAAAGTAAAACACAGAATTGAATTTGATTTATGACGATCACTGAATAAACGACAGCAGTCTGCCATGACAACGATAATGATAAATTTCAGGTTGGTAAAGTGGCCTATGAAACAGAATTCTAAGACATAAAAATTAATTGGGTCGCAAAAGAAAATGTCCTCTGGACCTCCCGCAGGGTGCTAGGAGATAAAAATTAATTGGGTCAAGCTCTGACCAGAAAAAAAACAAAAATGTCCGTTGGACCACCCAAGTTACAAAGAAAGAAAAGATTGACCCATTAGCTATCTATGGAGATGTTTGGAAAAGGCATCTGTTTTGTGCCAGGAGCTGGCTATGATAAGAAAATTATTTTATCGAAACGAATAATTGGCTGTAGCACAATACGTCCAGTTAAACCACCCACTTGATGCTGGCGAAAAGTCTCGATTGATAAAGTCCAGGTGACATTGGGATAAGAATTGAGATTAAGGGATCACACTATGGGTCGTATTGCTTTGTTGTCGGTCAGAGGAAAAGAGAGAAAGAAAAGAAAGAAAAGAAAAAGAAAAAGGAGGAGATAATTTTTTTTTTCTTTGAGCAAGATTTTTTTCAACCGAGGCCAGTTTGGCCACACCCACACTGCTGGGCACCCATTGGCTGAATGCTGGCGTGAGCGGCAGGTGAAGGTAATCATGTGAAGAAGGGATCACTATGAGATGCCCCTGTGAGAGAGAGAGGAAACCCGTTGACACCCTCTGAGGGTATGGGTGAGATACCAATATGAGAACAGAAGAAGGTGGGAGGACAAAAGACTTCCAAAAATGGAAATAATAATTCTTCCTGACCGAAAACAAAGAAAAACCTTTAATACGGATTTAGAATTATCAAGGAACCTCAAACCCCAACAGGCCCACCCCAGTTTTGGTTGGCGTCCATATAAGCAGAGTTGCAACGAGTTGCGGCAGTAGAGTTGGAGTTGGCAGAGGCAGTTGGAGTTGCACAGTTAGTAGCCTCGCAGGAAGCTGACTGAAAGATTCCACACAATTCCGAACTCAACTTCTAACCAAGAACAATTTATTTTTGAAGAACGACTTAGACTCACACCACCAAAACAAGTTTTATGAATATTGCCTGAAGATACACCATAACCAATTTCTTAAAAGAACAATTTAAGATGTTAAGACTCGCTTAACAAACATAAAGTGTCACGAATCCATATTAGCGGTTTGGGAGAAAGACGCAGTCCTGTATTCAGCAACCAGATATAAAATATTGTTATCCTTTTTTAACACATTTGAACTTTTCGAGGTATTACTTTATTTTCTTTTACATATACTTGTGCGGTATTGCCCTTGTTCGGACTCCAGTTGCATTACGGCCTGGCAACTGATTGATTTCGTCTACCTAAGATCAAATCACAACGTGGGTAGTTTAGACTAGAAATCAAAACAGTTACTTCGGTAACCAGATGTTGGAAGCGAGCTGGAAAAGACAAGGCTGATACCGAATCTAAACCAGATTCCCATCCGAATCAGCAAAAGGTTAGCACGTCACATTTGGTGCCGCGACCAATACCAAGCCAGTTGGTTGTCACAGGACAGGATAGGACGGCGACCGCGCGGAGACAGATGGGGTGACGTCACAACTGGTCATGTGACCGGGATAGCATGACGGACGCGGCCAGGCAGACGTCACATTTGGTGCAGCGACACCTGGGGGGACGTCACAGTTGTTTTTGATTCTACATTTAGAAGAGGGTTTAGTATCTGTTTGATTATTGTTACAAAATTTATTTAATTATTGTGTGAATTAATAATGCTATGGATGTTATTTGTGCAGGAGTAACTAATTTTTAAGGTTTTTCTATTGAAAATTTTACTAAGTGGGTTATTTCTGTTAAAATGTTTGTCAATTAGTTTCAGAAAATATTGACTGATATTTATATTGGATAGTTGACAGAAAGGAGGGTTAAACCATATGACTTTTCTTTTCCTATGTCTAGTTCTGTTTGTTTTAGTATCTTTTGAAAATTCCAGGTAAAATAATTTTTGTTTAAAACCACTTTTTTAGGGTGTCATTATAAGGTATTTTATTTTCATCAAAAATTTTTTTAATAGAAGATAATTTATTGATTCTAGTATTTACAGTGGTAGGAATTTGTCTAATAATTTGATGGGGATGGTTGGAGTTAACATTAATATAGTTTGGAGACTCATTATCTTTGTGATAAGGTTTAAAAGTGTTATTGGAAAGGCTTAAAGTTATATCTAAGAAATTCATTATTTAAGGTTGGAAGAAATTTCTATTCTAAACCCAAGATATTTGAAAGCCCTGATGATTTTCTTTTTTATACAAGAAGATAGTGGACCATTACTATTAGGGATAACAATAAGTCCATCATCTCTATATAATCTGACATGTTTGGAATCAATGATCCTACTGAGGGTATTTAAAATATAGATTCCCTCTAAGTCTGCAATTTGTGCAGCGTCATAGGCACCCATAGGAACATCAAAATTATCAGTGACTTTTAATCCAAGTGGACTTATTATTAGTCAATAAAGATTTTCTAGAAGCTAATACAACCTGGAATTCATCATCTTTAATTTCAACATAGTTTTTAGCAAAATTCATACTTTTTAATAACAGGTCTTTAGAAATGGAGGTGTAGAAATCAATTATATCAAATTGAATAATTGTAGCCTTCCCTTTATTTTTAATATTTTGGAACTATTTAATAGTGTCAGAAGAATCTTTCCACGGATTGTTAGAGGAAGATTTTTGTATAGTATTTATTATTTTTTTAACTATATTTTTGGAAATAAACCCTAGACAAGTTTTGGAGGGATTGATTAGTCTAGGTTGTTGATTGTTTATGAAATTGGCTTTGTGGTCTTTGAAGAGTGAATAAGCATGTTTCATGTGGATTTTTCCCATTCTATCTTCAATATTGAATTTACTTGCAAAATTAGCAGCATCCTGGTTAATCATAGAAATTGTATCATTATTTTTGTCAAGTTTACAAGTGTTAGTGATTTTGTTAGATAGAGGTTTGTGATAGTGGGAGGGATCTATTTTATAAATATTTCTTGATTTATCAGCTCTGATCCACATATGATCAGATTTTTTAATAGTTTCAATGTCTTGGTTCACATTACAGAGAAATTGGTTGGATGATTTTCTAAAACTGATTTTTCTAATTAAATTTAAAAAGTCTACTTCAACTTTTTATCAATTTATATTTAAAAAAAAAATCTTTTTTACATATATATTTTACATATATTTTTTATATATGTTTTCTAGAAAGATTTTCTTTAAAAAATTATTTAAGTCTTTTAGAAAATTGTTCGTAATTTTTTTTACTACTTTATTTTCATAATCACCTATTTTTAAAATTACATGCATATAGTGATGACGTAAAATAACTACATGCATTGAACAGACAACTTATGAATCACCTCTCTTCTTTTTCTCTTTTTCTTTTTTCTTCCTTTCTCTTTCCTTTGTCCCTTTTTAAATATATTTTCTCTATATCCTCTCTACTTCCCTTCACACATCCAGTGAAAAGAGGTCAACCTGTTGACTCTTATCCACAACTGTTTCCCTTCCTATATTACTCCCCCTCCCCTATATATTTCTCTCTCTAGACATACATATCTCCTTTTCTTTCTCCCACTTTCTCTTTTTCTCCTTTTCACTTCCCCCATATTAAAATTTTATTTTAAAACCCATCTTATGTTTGAAAATTCCTTTTTTGCTTGTGCCTGGATGAATTTTTAAAATTCATTTATTGCTGTGAAACCATTTGGTCTGATGAGACGAGATTGATTAATTGATCTTGCGAAATAAAATATTACCATGGATTTCTAAAGTCTCTGCTTTCATCATTATATATATATATATATATATATATATATATATATATATATATATATATATATATATATATTTAGAAGAAAGAGCCCATGTGTGCTTGATATAGTTTATAAAATAGAGCAGATAAGTGGGTTAATATAACAAAAAGGGTACTGGTGTGATCAGTAAAAAATAAACATGAAAATAACTTAAAGAAACTTACACAAATAAGATCAGACATTTTCTTCCTTACCACTAACAAACAACTAGTTATTGTCCCTAAAGGACTGTGGTAGATAGTATTTTTTAAACACTGTTTGATACACTCATGTTCACAACACATCTAATTTTGTATGTTTTTTCACCCCTTTTATTGTTAATATTATTTTTTTATTTCAATTTATTTTTTCTGCACCTCCTATTTTCTTACAATGATTTTTCGAAAGAATCCCCCATTTTTGTACTATTTCTTTCCACTATTTTTTCTCTTTTATTTTATTTTATTATTTTTATTGCCATTGTACACTCTGATCCTATCATGTATCATTATTTTTAGTATTTTGTTATTTGTTTTATTTCAATGATTTTCCTAAAGAATTCTTTATCCCCTTTTTGTGCTATTCCTTTATTCCCTCTTTTTTTGTTTTCTCTTTCATTTTATTTTTTATTGCCTCTTTCCTTCTGTCCCCACACTGTATACTATCCACCAAATCAGCATCAACACCTTCCTCACCCCAGGACCCATACCCTTTTCCTCTATGTTCAATATCTCACTTTCTTTCCACCCACCACCCATCCCAATTTTTAAATCTAAGGTTATTTTCACTAAAAGTTTTCCACAACAAGAAATCAGACAGAGATCAGATTTTTACTAATAATTCCATCTACAAACAGGATTCTTCCCAACCTCAAGAACTACTGTTGGTGAGTCACCACCATTTCTCCGTTTATTTCTTGCATCTGCTAATGAAGGACATAGGCGTGTTCAAAAATTCTGAACTTGGAACCTTAATTTCCATGCTTCATTTCTGTCATTGCTAGACAATTTTTCTCAACAAAATCTCTCTTACATCTTTATAAGTCTACCATCTGTCTTTGCTTTGAATATTGCTGCCACAACTGATCTGGTGCTCTTGATATATATTTAGAGAGATTCTAGATAAAATCCAAGGAAAAATCTGCAATGTTATTGGCCTGAACCTGGCATCTTAGCTTCAGTCATTTTCCCATTGCTGTAACATAGCCTTTTCTATAAATATTTTCATGGCAATTGTTCTGATGACCTTTCCTCTATAGTACCTAGACTTTATGAATTTAAGCATAGTATTAGATTGGCAGCAAGGTCTCATCATTTTATAGTTGAAATGACTACATGTAATTGTATGTTCTATGTTAATAGTTTCTTCTATCACATTTCTCACTTGTGGAACACTTTTCTGGCATCTTGCTTTCCAATCAACTTGGATCTTCAATAATTTAAATGCAATGTCAATCATTATCTCCTGTTTTTTTTTATTCTTTTATTGTTCTCTCTCCTTAATAGTGTTTTTTTTTTCTCATATTCTCTAACACTTAACCCTTGCGTTTTATTGGCTTTATTGCCTTGCTTGGGTGGAATGAAAAAAAAAGAAATGTAAATATGTCTTTGTGCAAAGAAAATACACTGGCCATTCGCTATGGTTTAGTTTTTTTTTTTGTTTGAGACTCTTTCTCTGAAATGATGTTTAAGAAACCATCTGGTGATAGAAGCTGAAAAGCAAACATCAGAAATGAAATGAAATAAAAATTCCCTGCTCTTTCCCATCACCAGTCATATTGATGTAGTCTAACCAATGAAATATCAAATGAGAAGTGAAAAAGCTGCTACACAACTAATTGATTCTAAGTCTTATCCTGTGATTTTTCAGATGTTTTTCTTTATTTTTAAGTTGAAAATGGCATCCACTTTAGATATTACAATCTTTGCCTATCTATAGAGAAACCCATATTATTTACCATAATTGTTTTCATTTCTCTTTTTTTTTGACAGCAAACAAACATTCTAGTTATGTCAAATCATGTTATTCAATTCACAGACATTTGATAAATGGCAGATGTTTACAAATTTCTGATAACCTGACAATGGGCAGACAGTACAAAATTATTTCACAATTCTGTCATAAGTAAATTTATGCCACTAGCCTTCACTTGACAGAAACCAAAAGACCAAAATGATGTATTTCATTTAATTTTTTAAAACACTTTCATGTAAAAATTATTTAACTATTCTAACTACACTGAAATATCTATTAGCCTCAGAAATTCAAATTATTTTAAAAATCAAATACGGATTGCAATTTTAAATATATGTATCTATCTCCATTATATTTTTGTTTTTTAAAAGATGTCCAATTTGATGCTGATGTTAAATTTTACTATTTTATATGTAGGAATAAAATTCATTATAAAAAGTTCCAACCCTTATTAACATGATAAATATTTGCCAGGCAATTCGCATTGTAGAAGAGTCTGAAAGTTCTATGCAAAATATATAGACAATGACATTCAATTTTTCAAATAAATACAAACATTCTTTTTACAAAAGTCTTGTCAAAAAGGTAGATAGTTCTGGTCTGTGTCAGAGTAAAAAAAGTAGACACTAGATTTAAAAGGGAGAAATAGGTTTATTATTTTAGAAATGTTCTTTTTTTAGAAAGTCTTGGTAAAAATATTTTTTTACATATGTTACCTGTTATTTTTTATTAAATATTATTTTTTTTACATCTCTTATTGTTATTTAATTTTAAGAAATTAAATTTTGACCTGCTTAATGTTTATATTAGTTAAAACCAGACTCCTTGGAGAATTTAAATCATAATTTTTTTTTTGTAAAGCAGAAATACCAATTACTGAAAATTTGCTCTGAATAATTTGTAATGTCTACCTCCACACAATAGTAGATGGTGTAACACGAAGTCACAATTAACATAGAGTCTCACTTACAGATATAGGTAGTGTCATAAATTGCTCAGTTTGCTTATTATTTTACTTCTGGGATGGTTTAGGCATCAAGGATTGACACTGACTCAACCTCTTTAAGTGTAATAAATTTCTTTCTAATAGGAATGGCCCTTTGGTACTGAACTTAGATTATTTAGCAATTTAGGTCACAAAAGGATGGGGAATTTGATTTTCATACTATTTGTAAAGTTTGTTATTATTTACTAAATGTTGTATAGTTTTGACACAAGGCCACAAGTATAAGGCATCTAGTGATGATCAAACTCACTACTAAAGATGTACAAGGCCAGTTTATGGACCATTGCACTCTGATGAGGTGTCCATGTTTGTATACTATTTACAAAGCATAGGTTAGATTTCACATAAGGTCACAAGTATAGGGCACTCAGTAATGATCAAACTCATTATACCCTGATTAGGTGCCTGCATTTGTATGACTGATATCAATATTATTAATGATGAGGAGGGACTCTGAAATTCCAAGAATTTATTTGTATCATAGCTTACTTAGATTATTTAACAGGTGTTAAACAGTCTGGCACACCTCATAGGTGTAGTGGGAGAGGATAGCAGGTGAGGTAGAATGATTGAAAGCCAATCAAAGATTTAGAAACAGTTTTAAAAAATTCATATGCCAAAAATAAATATGATTTCAAAATTTAAAATAATTGTAATTGTATGCATGTATCCGAATATAAATAGTTATAAATAATTATTGACCAATTTTATCATTGTAATATTTTTGCATTATATCATGTATTAAAAATATAGTAACTAGGCTCTGCAAATTGGAAGAGAGAGTTATTAATAATAATGTTCTGACTTTGAATCTACGGTTATCTCCCTTTAACCATCTCTGTTTTTTTTTTATTTTTAAATGTACTTTTTATCATATAAAATTTGGTGAGGTGCATGCAAATTTTCATTCCAAAAATGCGGCCCAGAGAAAAAAAAAATTGGGAAACATTGTGTTAATGTATGGTTGCACCTTGGTGAGACAGTCTGCTGAGTGATGGTGGCCTGAATGGATCAAGTGCATTTTTTCCTGTTTTTTCTTTCTTTTATCATGTCTCTAACTTTTGTGGTTTTCTCTTCAAGACACCATTGCATATTTTTAAGAGCAAAGTGTTTGGTAGAACCATTGCTAAAGCAGCAACTGTACTTGAGTCAGCTTTTAAATCAGACAAGTAGAAGATAGGTAGGTGTTTGTTAAGACAAAAACATATCAAGCAAACATTTATTAGGTTCTAGCCAACGTTTGATGAACAGATGGACATTCAAAAATCAGCTGTGATGATACTGCTGTTTGATGGATTTCATTTCAGTGTTTCTTGATGCAAGGGAGGCACAGTAGTTAGAGGAATTGGAGAGCCAAGTTAGAATTCCAGTTGGATCCATTACATTCGCTTATGTGCTAATATCATCGGGAAAGGTATGAATCCTCTTCTTCTCCCCAACCCAGCTAAAAAATCTGCCTTGTCAGTCATGTATTGAAACATACATAATCGCCTAGGCATATACCACGCATGGTACATAACTGACTATTTCTTGATCGTGACATGGATGAAAGAGGATGTGATAGGAAATGAAGATTAAGGAGGATAGATAATGAATGACTCTTGATTTGAAGAAGGTAAAATTGTAGTATTTAGGGAAGCATCCATGTGGGAGTTCTTGGGGAAACCTCTCTGAGAGAAACTTTCTCTTTCCATTTGGAATACGGTGAAAATGAGGGTGACTTAACTCAGTGAACATATGTCCTAGGTGCAAATGCTTGAACCAGTGGAACTAAAGGACAGAGTTAATCTGAGAATTTACCATGGAAAATTTGTCACAACTACTTCAAAAACAATACAAGATTTAATCCATTTAACACAGCATAATAACAACATTAAACTTGAGACAGGAATTTGCAAAATAGATTGCCAAAATGTCCTTTGAAATACATTGAGAAATATCCAGATATTTCAATAAAATAGTGTGTGAACATAAAAGTGATCTTTTATGAAAGACTGCCTTCAATGCATTACTCATTTATCTTAATAATAAATAAGAGTAAAATAGAAAGTAATTTATTAAGGTAAAATGTCTTGAAAATTAAAATATTCTATGGTAAACTTACGTCCTGGGTTATACATTATATCACCTTTCTTTATAAAATTACTATTAATACAGTATAGAATAATTAAAAAAAATAATGATAAAAGTAAAAAAAGCAATAAAATGTCAAATGAGAAAGGTTAAATTCAGCATCTAGATACCAGTGGATGTCAAAATTTATATTTAAAGTTGAGTGTTTCTGTATCTTTAACAGATATAAACTCTAACTGGTATTTGTTGTCTTCCTCCCTCCAACTTTTTTCTTCCTTTTGATTTATAAGAATGATTCCATCAATAAAATTATTTCTCAAAATTAAACTTGTCACTAATAAGTTTTTTTCCATCTTGTTACTTTTGTTTATATATAGAGTCTGAATTGTGAAAGAATTTTCTTTAATAACCTTTACCACCTTGCACTAAAGTTGTTTATAGCCAATATCTGTTAAAAACCAAAAATTGTTTTTTTTAATTAATGATTTGTAGATTGTGTGGCATTCATTCTGGTTCCCTGGTTTTGGGTTCATACATTAGTTTGCATTTTCTTATTAAAATGGAACCATATTTCTTTTCAAGGAGAATTTCATGCTTTTAGAGTCATCTTTGATTTGTTACACACATTTTTCCTGCAACTTCCCTCATTTAAAAAAAAAACAAATCTTTCTCTGCCCATCAATCTATTCTGCAATATTTATTGGAATAGACATGGCGTAATCATGGTAATTTTTTCTCTGCTTTTCACATAGAATACATGAATTACCTTTCAGTCAGTCAGTTGGCAGGCAAATGTTATCAGTGCACTCTTTTCATTATCTGTCAATGTCTGGTTGGATTTTGCAATGCAATGATTTTCATTGGCTAGTGATGAAAATCAATTTGTTGATGGCTCACCTTTCGCTTTCTCCTGACATCAGCTAGGAGTTCACAACAATAGTTCATCAGTGGATCGGTATTCTCTTTGCTATTGGGGTACTTTCATCAACCTTGTTCTCTCCATCTCAGCTTCAACTGTCACTTCTAACTTGTCTGTCTCAGCCTTCTATAACTCTTGCTTCAACCCACTTGAGTGTTCTGTTTTATATATGTTCATAAAGTAATGATGTGTTACTGAAATGAAAATGCAACAAATACTAACCTGTCAAGTTTATTTTATCTTTATTAGGAAAAGCTCACTTTTACCTCCTTTTATTTATCATTAATTTTTAAAATATTATTTCTTTCATTTTAATTTCACTTACTTTTTATTGCAACTATTAGACTATCATTTTATTGCTGTTAATAATGTTAGACCAAGAATGGAGTATTACTGCCTGGAACTACCCAAACATCACTTTACAGCCTTGAAAAATTTCAAAATTGTTTACAGTGCCCTTGTTGGGAATGACTTATTATCTACCTTATTATTTCACAAATACAATGTTGCAAGCCTATTGCTGATTCCATGGCAAATGTTCAAGCAAGTTCTATTCTTTAGTGTTTCCAGCTGACTTTTACTGCCAAAACCTACCTTGCTACATCTACAGGGTTGAATCACTCTTGTTTCCCTATGTGTTTCACTGGTAACAAGGATGTTCAACTCAGAAAACTTCTTTCCAAGAATTGTTAATTTGTGGAAAAGACTCCCACATGGATGCTTCCTTGAACACTACTATCTTAATCACCTCAAGTCAAGGGTCAATTATCTATCCCTCATAATTTTCAATTCCTATTTCCTCCTCTTTCATTCTTATCACGCATTGCATTCAGTAAGCATCTACCTCGAGTGGCTTTTGGGTTTTGTATTAGATGAATATTATTAAAGATCAAACAACATAGATTGGGAACCTCCAGCAAGACAAACAGTTAAATCAGTTCAAATCTTGTCTAAGGTTTATTCTTTAATTCCAATTTTCACTGTTCATTGATGATCCTAGAATGTTGATATAAGAATAAAAAATAATTAAGTTAAAAAAATGCTAATCAAAAAATTAATAATAATAACTAATAATGCTTTTTTTATTTTGTGTTATTGTGGGGTTGTACCAGAATATACATTGCATTCAAAATTTATCCCAGACATTAATGAAACTAGGTGCACCAGAGAATTGACTTTGGGCCAGTCCTACCCACTGAATGCAGAAATATGTGACCTCACACCTTTTTGTTTGGTATTGCAAATGGAAGAATGAAAATGTTGGACAGATGGAATATTAAGAATAGACCTAGAGATAATTTGGGTAGTTTCTCACACACTGCAGAAAGTATAGATTCTGAATATTGTACTGGGGAGCAATTATGAGATTGTTTCACGATCACATTGGCTGAGATTAGTTAATGAATTATTCAACGGAATAAAATGTTAAATAATGAAGATGTAAGTCTCATGTTATCATTTGGAAATGGCATGGATACACTTCATTAAATTATAAGAATCAGTATGAAGAATTTTGTATGAAAAACCTTTGTCAGCATCTAAAGTTAAAGTCTTCGGGGGTAGTTAATGCAATATCATGAATTTAATCTATTATGAGCTCTTAGAATAAGATAACACAATCCTTGCAGATCTTTAGTGTCAATACTGAATAAAGAAAGAAAGACCTGGTTGGCTTTAATTGGATAATTTTTCAGAATGTTGTTATCAGCTAAAATAAGCTCAGGAGAGGATCAAATTGTTATTATACTTTTACTTATTCAAACTATTGTTCTCATCTTTGATTGTTATTATAGTCATGCCATTTCAGCCATGAACTCTCTGATCATTTTCAGGTGTTCGTTATTTTATCTATATTGGATAGCTTATATGTTGATTATTGTGTTGTTATTCTCCCTGTGATGCTCGTTCTTGTTTGTTTCTACTAAACAACTGGATCTAGGAATTGAATTCATGACCTTGGTTCACCAAAGCTTGACTATGCAATATTAAGGACATCAGTGGTATATTTTCAGAGTGTTTAAATCTAGTACCAGATGGTTTCAATATTTGGTTGTCATAGTGGGTCTATATTGTTTTTGATAAGTTTTGTTTGGTTTCAATCAAAGAAATAAAAAATGAGATTTTTGTTTTGAGGATCTACTTTAGCTTCTTTATTATTTTCATTTAAACACCTTTTCTATGCCTTGTTCTCTTCTCCTCACCTGTCACCTGAAACTTACAGGTCTAGATTAGCTTGCACTAGTTTGTTCTCTTTTATATATTGCATTTTTCAGAAAGTAATGTTACATTTTTGGAGAAAGACTCATTTAAATGTAACATATTTTCAATTTATATGTCAAGAACATATTTGAAATGGCAGAAGCCAACAAAAATTTAATCGTCTGTTGAAAAAAATCCAGGATTCTGGATTAATCCCTCCCTTAATTTGAAAAATTTTACAACTGGAAAAGTGTTTGCGATTTGATTTAAAAAAGATCTTAATTTACCAAACTGGTTAAGCTTGGATGATTTGGTAAAATGCCCAAAATTATAATTAACCATCTCATGAGTTTGTTTTACTGAATGTGGGTTTGCATTGTTATTCTGAAAACTGACATGTTTTCTATTGACCAAATATGGGTAATTTTGACATAACTCTTCACTTTATTTAATAATAAAGATCTACCATGATTGTCTTGACTTAATCTAAGAGACTAGAATTGACAAAACCATATTCTTTTGACTGCTAAACCTTACTGGGTTGAGCTTTGGTTTAGAAGTTGCCATAGATTTTTTATCCACTATCCTATATTCTTTCAGGCTGTAATAAAGGAATTAGCTTCATAATTTTTTACAGGGAATTCTTTATGATGATTTGCTGGAGACTGAATGAGATTTCCATGGGCAATGCTACTGTTAGCAATTGGCTTGTTTGAAGGAAATAGACTGATGCTTTTTTATACATAACAACGTTCCTCCTCATGCTGCAAATAAAGCACAGCAAGCAAACATCAAGTCAGAATGGGATGTTTCTTTATATGCATTATTTCTGCTGAACTATGATCTTCAGATTATCATTTTGTTTCATGCTAAACTCCTTGTCTGGACAATGGTTTCAACAACTTCAATATTTCTCAAAGAATTCATTGAACCAAAATAGGAATTGTTCTTTTATGATGATTTCTTTATCTGAAATCTTGCATAAGGTCATAGAAAGCCAGGGAAAATATTTTACTAACTGAAGGTGCTATTATTTTATATGGATAAAAGATTTTGTCAAACAATGCTGGAAACGTTTGTATCAACCTGTTATGATGAAATAGACATTCTAACTAAAAGATATTGAAATATTGTAAAAAGCTAGGGATATTATTTTTATGACTGAACAATGATGCAATAAATTTATGGGAATAAAAGATTTTGTCAGTAAATTTCTGGAAACTTTTGCATCAAATTAATTTGATGTATTTTAAAATTATTTAATAGTCCCTGCCTATACGTATTTGACAGGCATGATTACTGCTTTTGTTATAATTGATCTGAAGAGTTCAAAAGGACACTCAGGATTCCTTTTTTTATATGATATGCTAAAACTAAAAAGAGTTGGCCAATTTCCCAAGGTTGCTCACTATGTAAAATAATATGAATAAAGCTGTAAATAAAACAACAACTGTATAATATGAAACCTTAGTTTTGACCTTAATTACCTTGCAAGTCAATTTAACAGAGAATTGTGATTATAAATACGCCTATATATATTGGGGATCATGAGAAAGTTTTGCAGATAAATATATATAGAGAATATTTGTAAGTAATTAGGTTTGGAGAAATATCTGACTTCATTTTGTTTTTTTGATGAAGGTGAACTGTGTTCATATTGAGCCAATAAGATTTGATGTTCTTATTTACTTTTATGAAGATAAAAATCAGGAAATAGAATTTCAAAGCTGAATCTATTTAATGTAGCCTTGTTGAGGATTCATTAAATTGCCTTTAGTAAACAGTAATTCATCAGTATAAAAGATTCTGGGATATACTGGGAAATGTTTGAGAACCTTCCTAAATATGAGATTGAGCCATCTCACCAGTTTCTTGATCAGTGATTTTTCATTTTAATTTCACTTGCATTTTATCACAACTTGCAAGTCTTTGTTTCAGAGGTTTATTTTTATTTTTTTAATTTCTTACCTGTACTGTTTACCATAAAATGCTGATCAGTGTTATGACAAAAGCAGCTGAAATTAAGATGAAAGAAACACAGTTTAAAAAGTTAATAATTGAAAATGCTTCAAGTTAGGAAATAATGCTGCTATTAATACTACTCTTAATACTAATAAATAAAAAATAAATAAAAAATTAAAAAGATGGTAACATATTAGGCAGTTATAGAAAATAAGGAAGAGACATATGGTTAAATTTGAATGACTAGCTGGTGGTCTCTGTGGCCTAATTAGCAAGGCAGCTGTTACATTAAGATTGGCTTCCTGATGAAAAGGTATGTTAGTTTGAATCTTGCTAGGTGTTATTCTTTATTTCCAATTTGCATTGCTTACCAATTATTATTGAATGACAGTCTGAGAGTTGCAATAGAAAGCAAGTGAAATTAAGATGAAAGAAATACTAATCAAAAATTAACAATAATAAAAGAATAAAAGGAGTAAAATTATGATTTTGTCATTGCTAATAACAATGATTAATTTCTTCTCATATAAATTGAATGTTTCTTCAGAAACAAAATATTACTTTATGAACAAAACATAATAAAATAAAAAGTTGATGACATATTAGTTGTTCATAAAATTAAAAGATAAGTATATGCTGCAATTTTATGGATTGTATCCAGAGGTCTCTGTGGCCTAATTGATAAGGCAGCTGCTGTGTTAAGATAGGAAGCATGTTTTTGAGAAAAATTTTTATATATAGAAATTTTTAGTGACATTATTGGGTCATTAAAGTGTTTTCGTAGCTTTTGATGAACTTACACTTATTTTTAGTAACATTATTCAGTCACTAAAGTATTTTCTTAACTTTCGATGACCATACACTAATTTTTAGTGACTTTATTGAATTACTAAAGTGTTCTCTTAGCTTTTGATGACCTTACACTAATTTTCAAGTAAATTTTGTCTTCTGTCATCAAAGAATGATTCTGTTTTTCAGTCAAGAAATTCTTTATATCTTGAACTTGTTGGAGCTGTCTACCAGACTAGGATTATTGCAGGGGACCAAAACAAGTGATAGGTATGACAGTTCTAAAGAATATGCCACATGTGGAAGAACTTCCAATTCCAGTTTCATGTTTCTTGTCATCATGTAGCAAATGTGGCACAGTTTACTGTGCCACATTTGCTACATTTGCCACATTTGCAACATGGTGAGAAAAATATTTCCTTTTCTAATATGGCCTTCACATCAGTTGACTTTGTCATTGTCAATTTTCCTGTAAGTTTTTCTATTGTTTGTGCAGCATTTTCTCAGTTCATCAGTATTCAAGTTTTGAGGTTTCTCACAACATTATTTATCCTTTGCTCTTGAAATTTCTATTTTTAAACTTTGTAAACCGAACTTGACACATGTTTGGGCCTAGTACATCATTACCATAAGCTTCAGTAGTCACTTTCTTGGATTCCACAACATGTTTTTAATATATGAAGAGAAAACACTATCATGTATGCTTTTAATTTTCTATCATGATTTTCACTAAAAGCAAAATAAACATATTTCTGCAAACAGGTCTAAAAGAATAGGCATGTGCAAGGAATAAAAACTTCAATTTTTTCATACTTGGAAGTGAGGTCTGATGATCCAGGAAACAAGAAGATCCCTGGGGAAATAAATTATAACCTTATGGAACCTTAAAGTTGTCTGGTTTTCTTTAAATTAATATATATATATATATATATATATATATATATATATATATATATATATATGGCATATTATATATAGAGATGAGGGGAATAAATGCAACAAATGCCAGTTTCAATCTTATATTGAGAAATTTGGAAGATACAGGGGCATTTAGCTTTAAATTTAAATTTTTTTAATTTTTTTCCATCTGATACATAACTTAGCTGAATTCCTTGAATAAGATATGTAGATGACCCCCATCATACTCTGGCAACACCAGGAAGCTGTACAAACACGGCTGGGCCATGTGAACTTGCTAAGAACTTCAATCCAGTCCACAATGGAAGAAGAAAAGAAAAATCAGCTAGCCTTGTACAGAGAATGGGTTCAAAACATCCATATATCACAGGCCAACCATCCCCGGACAATAATTCAACTTCAATTATCACCATCTATACAGTATGAAGAAAGAGATTCTTCAGTGCCTACAACACTGTGTGTGTGTGTGTGTGTGTGTGTGTGTAAAAAATCATGTACCAACAAGAAATGATCAGCATGGAATATACCCTTCAGAATAACAACTGTTTGGAAAAAAACATCAATGTTTACAAGTGGGAATGGAAGGGACAAGGAGGATGACCAGAAAATTGCCACATTCTGTCTATCTTATGTCAAGTGCTTATCAGAAAAGATTCAGAAGATCTGCAGTTCATATAACATCAGGACAATATTCAAAATCAGTTCCACTCTATGGAGAAACCTCTGCCAAGCAGAGCCTAACATGGAGGGAGTGTGTACTCAATTCCTTACAGTTGTAGCAGAGAATATAAAGGTGAAACAAGCCACCCACTAAAGGTAAGTAGGAACATTGAAAAGCCATAGTGAGGGATGAAACAATGAAACCGGGTATAGCTGATCATGTATGGAGGAAAAGGGGTAGTCATCAACCCCTCTGGAATAAAATGAAAATACTGGACAAAAAAGAACACTATGAAAATCTCCTTAGTAGACCTAGCATAGAAATAAATACAATATGAGGGATGATAATAAAGAAAGACGAATGATAACAAGTCTTCAACTGCTGTAGCAATCAAAACTTGGGCAGTAACAGCAGTTGCAACATAATCAGCAGGTACTTTGATTTTAAAACTCCAAGTTCACTGCAGCAAGTTGTCCTATGGGACAATGGCCTAGTGGATAAAAGTGTTGGTTTGTGTATTTGGTGAGGTCAAACTCTGCATTGGGCAGTGTGTATGTTCAATCAGGGGAAACATGGAAGCTAATAATTGAAAATTAAGTTTAGTAAGTATGTAAAAAGTGATTGAGAGCTAGGCATATCTCTAACTGATAGATGTAGTTTTTTTTAATTAGTAGATATGTTGAAGATCTGTGAGGAAAGAAGATCATATAACATCCATTTTTTGAAGGGAGGTGCTTTCATTTGCCTTGAAAATCAGCATTTGAAAGTTTGGTTTTTAGTGATTAAACTTCATCACGGAGACCTTTTTTATCAAAACATGTTTATAAATCTGTACCGTGCATGACAATTCTATGAAGAGGAAGAAGAAGATTGTGTAGCTTTTACTTTTGGAATCTGGTAACAGTATCTAAATAAAGACGCAAATTTCTCATAAGAGAAACATGATTATAGTTTATTTTTACTTGTTCATATACATCTAAAATAGTGCAGTTCTAACAGCTGTGCTTGTATATTTCCTGACAATTGACAATTCATTTTTTTCTGATTATCAGTACATCCATTTAGTAAATCCATTAATAATTGATTTCAATAGACAACTGGGATTACTGTTTAATTTTTCCTTGCTACCAGGAATTTGAAGCATATATGTAATTATTAAAATGAATGTAAATTTTGATATACTTGTTTAATGAATCCTACCTATGATATTATAACCATTTAGTCTAACAGTATCTCAACAGACTCAAACTTCAGAGACCTACTTAAACCATTTAGCTACTTGTAGATTAACACTTTATTAACTTGAACTACAAAATATTCAATTTTGAAAAATCTCTGTGAAGATGAGCTTAAAGAAGTCCTTCAGTTTTAGTGCTTGAATCAAAGCCAGTATGTTTTTCCCTTCCCAGGCTGAATTCTAACCATGAATGGAATAAGTATTGAAACTTGGCAGACGTTGTGTGACAGGAATATTTCTCTTCTTCTGGATGACTTGTTCAGTTCTGAGGAAATTGGAAATAAAGCAGTTTCGTTTCTCTGTCCTTGTGTTAGTCATTTATGAATATGGAGGAAGATGTGATTTATGACAATGTCCCAGGCAGTTTGACAGATGCAACCAAAATGGAGACTTGCAGGAAAGCAGTCTTATTAAGTTTTATATTGAGTAGCAGAAAGTGTACACATTGGTAGAAGTAAAAAGAGTTTGCAGAAACATGACAATGAAGATCTAAGTAAATAAGAACAAACACTGTGATACAGAGAAAAAGAAATTAAAAGTATCTACATGTGTAGTGTGTGTGTATCTGTATCTCTCTGTATATATAAAAATATGTATATAGTGTATATTATAATAGGATAAAGAACAAATAGGAAACTTTTATAAATCTAAGATGTTTTAAAGCTTCATCATAGAATGAGATATAGAAAAAGTTGTGTGGTATTTTTTGATTTTTATTGCTTAAGTAAGCTTCATGTACATTTGACTTGTCAAGCAGTATTTGTGTGTATAATTTATGATGTGTGTTAAAATTCTAGTTTGTTGACCAGTGTTGATGTAAAAACAACATACAGACAACCTTCAAGCATAAATAATGCCTACTAGACACACACACATGCACACATACATACGGACCTTATCATCCAAATTCTGCATAGATAAACAAGAGTTTTTATACACTTATACACATAATTTATACACACAAATGCTGCTTGACTTGTCAAATGAACATGAAACCTGCTTAGCCAATGAAAATCAAACAACACAAAATAAAAATACCAGAAAATCTTTACTTATCTCAAGATAGATTTAATAAAAGTGAAACATGTTAGAGTTATAAACGTTTCCTACTTGTTCTTTATCCTCTCATTCTGTTGGATTACGATCTATATTTGATCTATATTTCATCCCAATGCATCAGTGTATATTAAAGTAGATTAGGATTTACTGGCCATCACTTCATCAGAACATTTATTTATTTGAGCTAAATCTTGAGAAACTAAGCCAAATTAAGTATATTCATAATAATTTCTCTTTATATTTGGGACACCAAATTGTTTCATTAGGTCAATATGAACAAACCAAAGTGACTTTTTGGATGTTCTTTGTTAACTCATTTATAAACAGTCTCAGTAAGGCAGTCTGTGTCTTTTAACGGCAACCTTTTAGAGTACAGCTACAATTATATGTCATTTTCCAAAATACAGGAATATGATGTAATATAAAGATTTGCTATTTTTTGAAAAAAAATTATTCATTGGAAGAAGTTAATATGAATCTACCCTTTAACACAAGTCAGCAAAGAATAAATGCCAAGATAGTTAGAAACTTCTTTGTTCATGGTGATTCTTAAACATTCTTACATGGAAGAGCCTGATTTGCTTACAAGGGAAGATAAGACCATATTGAAAGTGCACCATATTGAAAACTATAAATAAACTGCATGTATTGGTAACAGCCTACAGTTTTCCAAGAAGAATGAAAATTGTGAAGGGGGATTATGATTGAACAAATTGCAACAAAATCCCAATAATTATCAGAAATCCAAAAGGTTGATAAAGAGATACACTGGAATATGAATGGGTGACTAAACAGAAAATAATAAAACATTGATGGATTATAACAAAGTATAAGACAATCTCAATCTCTTTAACATTGTGATTTTGAATGTTCTATCATGTAGCAGTCTGAACAGTCCAGTAGTAAGAATGAAGCCATTTTGGAGGTTCAAACTATAATGAATTTACAAGCTTCACTCATAGATTAGAGTGTTACAATAAAAATGAAAACTATGAAGAAGGAAGTTTCAATAATCATCAGTAGTTCAAGAAGTTAATGAGGAAGACACACACAAATATGAATGAGTAACTAAGCAGACAATAAATCATGCAAATGGATTACAATATTATTTCATGCAAGAATGTAATAATAGTAGACCATTAATGTCACTTGAGGCCTGCAATGATTTAATTCACATACAGACACTTAAGAGATTATGGCAGGGTAGACTCAGAAAATTCATTCAAACATCAATAATTATTAAGAATTATTGTTGTTCAGTATTATTAAATCTATAATATAAAGAAAATAAAATGTTTTCAAGATTTTTCAATAAAGATTCACTGAATTTGTTTTAGAGTATGTTTAATATGAGAATTTTTTTTAACTTATTGAAAATTGAAATAATTTATTTTATATTTCTTACTGGATATAGCTTATACTAAAAATGAAAATGCATATATTTAAAATCTTTAAAATTTTCTTTGTGCAGCAACTTCCAAATTATTTTTAACTGGGTTGTTCTCATTCAACCTCATTTAAGGGGAATTTACACACACACCATTTTCAGGTCTTTATAAATATAAGAGTAGTTAAGACATACCTTTTATATTTTTGTATTCTACAGTAAACATTAACTATTGTAACTAAATTTCAAATCTGTACATGCAATACCATTGATGCTATGAATGTCAGGTTGTTTGTTGAAAGCGTTATTTAGTAAAACACAAAAATTCAGTGAAATTTCAAGATGCTCTGATTTTAAACCTATTAAAGATACAGATCAAAAATATTTGAGATTTATCAATAATTTTGATCAAATAAAACCTACAAATTCTCACAAATTTTTCTGAAAAGTTCACCTGTGACCATTGGTTGATTTTCAGATGTAATGATCTATAAGGATATTATGAAGACATTGGGACATTCATTTGCTCCTGATTGATCAAAAAGTAAGTATAGTTGATGACGAGTTGCTCTAGGTACTTTTGAAGCCATTCAGCTAACTGAAATATTTTTCATTACAATAATTCTCTAAAGATTAGAATATAAAGTAATCTGATGGTGTAATATTTAGTGAATATGGCAGAAGTGTGAAAGCTTCCCAGCCATGCTGTAATAATTTTTGCCTGGTGACTAAAGAAATATACAGTGTAGTGATGGGTTATTCCTGTTTTTTAACTTATTTAAAATGTTCTTTGTTGATTGCTGTCTTTAATCAATCTAATTGGGAGCAGTACTTGTTTAAATTAATTGTTTGTTACTTCAGAAGGCATGCATATAGTACTAATCCCACTTTTTACATAACATCACTTTCTTTGGATAAAGACTTGCATTTTGTATAGTTGGTAGGGGTTTATTTCACCTCAGGATCTCTTGCATTTGATGTTGTAAAGTATTTGGTTTTCATTGCCAATCACAATCTTTTTTTTAAAAACACTTTTGTCATGTTTAAGTAGTGAGGGATATACAGTTAGCATAATAGTTATCAGCACAGAAAGTGAAAGTGTTAAGCCAAGTTTAAATTCTCGCCATGTCTGTTGTATTCACTTCACACTATTGCCCTTGGGAAAGACAATGAATTCATCTCTTCTCCCAGCAGCTATAGGCTAAATAGTAACATAGACTAATTTCTTTAGCCTTGAGTGGCAACCAATCTCAGAAAATGATTGATCTGAATTCAAAGAATTGGAATGCAATGAGTAACCATTCCACTAGCTGTGGAGATCTGTTATTAGCTATGTCCTGAAGGAGCATGACATTAAAAAAAAGGTGAATTGCATATGAAAATATGATCCGATAGTTTTTTTTGTTTTTGTTTAACAGATATGGAAGTCACATATTGGCTATCATAATCACGGTGGTGTAAATGATTTTCAACTTTAACTTTGGGTAATTTGAATATGTTAGCAATTTTTCATGTTCTTTAATGCTAATTATTCTCAACTAATGTCTTCATTTGATCTCTATTAATCTCAACATGGAGAATTATTTGATGAAAGAATCTTCAGTATAAAACTTTGTAAACCACTTTTGATATGTATATTAACACCTCCTTCTCCATAAATTGTACAAATCTATTTTTTTAGGCTTGAGTTAATTTCTTACCATTTAAAAAGTAAATATATATATATATATATATATATATATATATGGAAAGTATTTCTTATTTTCTTTCATCTTTGATGTTAGAATATCCATTGTGAAGTCTGGTATTATGAAAATTAAAATAAGATTTGGTATTACTTATAGGTTTCTACCTATAACCCATTAATGCCATCCATCCCCAAAAATGGGATTGTGGGCATTAATAAATTAAATGAAACAAGTTAAAACTAAATGTTCTTAACAGAAGTTAACAAAAAACAAATTCATTTTTTTGGGCTACCCAATTCTTGCTGACTGTATTTTGTTGTAATTCAGAGCTGACATTCTTTTCCACATTGAATATGTTGTATAATTAATTCCTTCTGCTGCTGCACCATCTTATTTCTCATAATCTTGTCTCTGCTTTTCTTTTAGTCTGCGGCCAATCAATTTTTGATGGGCAATATATGTCTTTGAAGTGATTCGTTAGAGAACTCATTAAAAGCTCATCAATCACTAGTACTGCTCATTCCTCTGCTTTTCTTAATGTCTGTTATCAAAGAAACAAGGCCAGTTATCAGGACATGAATCTCTTTGTGGACATTGTGTATTTATAATACAAAATAATCAGGCTTCTTTTTGGTGAATGCAGACTTTAATAATATTAATTGATTTGATCAGAAAATTGTTTTTGAATTCAGGAAAAAATGAAGAAACCAGATAATTAAACAGGAAGAGCCATTTTAATTGCGATCCCCATTTTTACTTCCATGTTGTCATTATTATTATTATTATTATTATCATTATTATTATTATTTTCATTTTTAGTTTTCTGTTCAGTACAATCCCTTACTGGGTCATTACCTGAGACCTGGGGTAAGGCAAGGTAGTAAATATATTCATTTTGCTTGCACAAATTCTGGTTTTAAGAGATTATATTTTCTTTACATTGATAGATGGGCAGTTCCACGCAGTACAATTTTTAGAATCTCTTGTAAACAAGTGCTGCTAGGGATTTTGTTAATGTTCTTGTCTGTATCTTTTTTGATTGTATTTGTGCCTCCAATTATTATATGTATAAAAGTAGTTTTAAGGTACCACATTTTTCCCTTTCAATTTCAAGATCATTATATTTATTTATTTTGTCATATTTTTTAGCAGATATATTTTTGGCATTGTCATAATTATTTGAAGGTACTTTTTTGGTTGTAGTTTTTATTTACGTTTCTGGTCTATTAATTTTAATATCTCAGTATTTATGGTAATGTTTCAAAGAATAGTGACCTTATAGCTTTCTATAACTGTTTCAGAGTGATGTTCATCCCATTTTTTGACATAGGCTGCATAGTAATACTGATATATCTTCCAGTAGATGTACTGACTAATCTTATCAAGTTGATATTTATATTCTTTCGATGTCAAGATTGGACAGCCAGACACAAAGTGGTCAGTAGCCTCAACATGTTGTTCACATAATCTATGTATTGGGCCTGCACTATTCTGTATTATGTTTGCCTTGTAATTCCTAGTAAATAAGCTTTGGTTCTGTACAGTCATTATAAATGCCTCCCACTCTACTTTTAGCCATGTACTGTTTTGCTTTTATCTATGGTGGTATTGTTACTTCTGAATGCATATTGATAATGTAAAGGTTTTTGTTTCCAGGTGTTTTTAAATTGTTTAACCCTTGTATATTAACATCCTTTTTGTTATAATTTTAGCTGTTTTTATTGTTAGCATATTTTTATTTGTTTCTTTGACTGGAATATTGTGTTCTTTTAGGAATTTATTGTTTTCTCTATAAATGGAGTAATTTAGTGAATGTTATGGCAAGTTAGTAATTTTGCTTAATCTGGAATCAGTTTTCTTCATTTCATTTACATTCCAGTTGATTATACTAAATTTATGAACTTATATCACAACTGGTATTGCTAATGAATTTATAGCCATAATCTGATAGCAAGTATTGAATTCAATATTTAGGATTGATCTTATTCTTCTCTAGAACCTTTTTCTGACCTTTTCTTTGTTTACCACATGATTTATACCATACTGCTTCTTGGATTTCTACATATTTGTAGTCATAGATTTGTTCAACTTTTTTTTATTGCTGCATCTATATCAATCATTATATCATTTGTCTTCATAAGCCTAGCTTTCTTGAAAAAAGTCTGCACATTTTTTTTAAGATGAACCATGTGCCTATTTCATTTCTGAACTTCTTGACTATGCTTTAAAAAACTCTTTAAATCAGCCTCATCACCTGCCTTATAAGTTCAATTAAATGACCAGACAAAAGTAAGAAAGAAAGTGATGTTTGGATACAAAATGCGATTATCTCCTTTTGGTTGAGATAAAGTCATATGATTGCTGCTGACGAAAGTTTACAGGAATCAAATAAAGCAGTTGTTTGGCTCAGTCTTCTCAGAACAGGCTGAGTCTAAATTTGCCTGCCCCAGCAACTTACAGGTACATGGCACCATTTCCTTTTGGGAATATATCTTCTCCAGATATAGAAAGAAACTCTGGCTTGCAGTACTCAATTTAGGAAAAACCCCGGACTCACCATGTCCTCGATTGGGACATAGTAGATGAATCTGGCCCAATTGAATCTGGAGTCCTAAACATGGCTTCTCCAGAAACACAGAAGAATCTCCTTACTATATATAAGAACCTATCTTTTTGTTCCTCCTTACACTCTGCTTGCTGTGTAGATATATGTTATATTTTTTTCTGCTTGGGATATGTGTAAATATGTATATATAGTTTTGTGTATGTCTTAGTGGTATAAAAGTCTCTCTGAGAACAAAGGATGTTAACCATTTCTTTTCCTTTCAGTCATTCCATTACATCCATAAAATATAGTGTTATTATATCATGCATATAATAATGCCCATAAGTGGGAAATACAAATGAGAGAATAAACCTTTCTTTCATAGGTTTCTCCCATTAGTGAGTTGCCTTGGAAGTTAATGTTCAAGTTTCCAGTCTCCAATAGGCCATTTATATATGCTAGTGTGAGGCTTATATGTTACATTTGCATATTTATTATTATTATTAGTATTATTATTTAATGAATTTGGTGGTTATTGCTAGAGACTTAGTGATATCAAGTTTTCAGAAATCTTCAGCACCTTTCTCTGTATTCTTGTTAACTCCAGTAATGCCATCCTTGAATTTTTAACTTTAACCGATCATGTTTTTATTGTGCATCCAAGAGCACCAACTATTATTGGAATTATACTAATCTTTAAATTAAGTTTTCTTTATTCATGGGTAAAGCCGTCATACTTTTGTTTAAAATTCTCCCTTTCTTTACCCTATGATTTTGACAATACAGTCATGTTCCCACTCTGGTAGGGCCACTTTTATGCATTTATTTTTTTTTGCTTGGATCTCTCTCTTTTTCTCTGACTTCCTTAACTACCATATGAAAGGCTGGTGCATACAACACATCAAACCTCCAATTGGGGAGGGGAAGCCTGATTGGGGGCTTTGTGACCCTCACTTTCTTATCAACATTTGTGTTTTTTCTACCTACATTTATATGCATGTGCATTACAAATTAAATTAAGCACAACTGACTATTAAAGGATGAAGATTTTTTGCAGATGTTGACTTCATTCTGTGGAGTGGGGGGGGTCCAAATACATGAATTCGTTTTCCTCATTCTAAGTCTCAAAAGAACAATATATAAAATTCCTTATTTTTATCCATAATATTGAATGTGTTCAAATTATTCAACTTTTCAACAAGAAAAATCTCAAGATTTTAAAAACTACTACAAAAATTTGTTGATTTATTTAAGATGGAATGATCTATTATGACATGTCTCTAATATTTAAATACATTGCATTTATATTCAATTTTTGTAGCTGAATTATTCACCTATATTGCATATGATCCATTATTATATATAATTAGGTTAGAGTAAATTTTTTATTTTATATGAATACTACCTTATGAAAAATGAGATATAGTAGAATGGGCCCCCCCCCCCCCCGTATCATAGATTTGGGTTGGGGGAAGAGACCCTAGCAGTGGAGCTATAGCGTCATCACACTAAGTGTTGCTGCTCTGGTTTCCTTAACAAGTAGGTTTTTCTGGAGTGGAGTTGCCAGCCACAATTTGAATGGGTATGAATTGAGAAGTGTCCTTCATCTATATTGGGTGCCAACCAAGGCTAGAGATCAGGCTTCTCTGCTGTTTAATCTATAGCTGGGATGGTGAGAACAGATGGACTGATACCTTTCTCAAGGGTATTTGTGAAAAACTCATAGCTAGATTGCTATGTGTTATCCATCCTCTTAAATGGCAGTGAATGGTAGATAATCTCCCCATGGAGAAGGAGAAAACTAAAGGCTGCAGAAATGTGGTTCTACAGAAAGATACTGAAAATTCCATGGATGAAGTGAGTATCTATCTATCTATCTATCTATCTATCTATCTATCTATCTATCTATCTATCTATTTCAATCTGTTCATATCTATCTATTTCATTCTGTTCATATCTATCTATCTATCTATCTATCTATCTATCTATCTATCTATCTATCTATCTATCTATCTATCTATCTATCTATCTCAGTTTCAATCTCTATACTAAAAAGAAGACTGTTAACTCTTACCCTGGTAGTCAATATAATTGTGTCCTTGAAAAATCTGCCATATTCTTAAAGTCTCTCTATCTGTCTGTTGCAGCCTCTGCAATGCATGCGGCTGATGCCAAGCAAGGAGAGCAGTGCACCAGAGGAACAAAACAATACCAGTATTCCCCAGCTGCTTAACTCTGAGCCACCAACAGTTAACATTTCCCCACCAGAACCTGTTACCACTTCCAGCATTTACCAACCAGTTCCAGTTTCAGCACATGATGGAAATGTCATCCAAGACTCTTGGAGTGAACATACTGTCAGGATTTTGGCAAGCAGCAATGATGACAACACCTCCATTATGGCACCAGCTGTTTGTTCAGGTTACTTAAAATTTATTTTTAATTTAGAATTTTCTTTTCTTTTTTTTTTCTAGCAATTAATCATGAGAGAGGAGAAAGTTGGGAAGAGAAAAGAATGATTTTACTTAGGAGAAAGTAACCTCGATAGAGAAGATTGATTTTATAAACTTTGTAAATTATGATATGAGAACTTGATAAAGACATTTGAGAAGAAGAATGGAAGAGAAGTGTTGGAGTGTTGGAAAAGAAAAGAATTAGAGGGATAGTAGAAAAAGATGAGAGAAAAGAAAAGGAGAGAAGGAATCATGAAAGGGACTGAGAAATTGGAGAAGTATGGTTTGGAAAGTAAAAGAACCAAGATAAGTTTTCTTGGATAAAAAAAAACTAAAGAATGATGGCATGATACAATGAGCAAGAAAAAAAGTAAGTGAGGGAGATAAAGGTGGAGAGAGAGAGAGAGAGAGAGATGGAGAGAGAGAGAGAGAGGTCGGGTAGGAAAAGGGAATGGTGGTATTAGAAGAAGAAAAAGAACTAGAAGAAGAAGAAGAAGAAGAAGGAAGAGAACAAGAAGAAGAACTAGAAGAAGAAGGGGGGAAACTAGAAGAAGAAGAAGGGGGAAACTAGAAGAAGAAAGGGAAAACTAGAAAAAGAAAAAGAGGGAAAACTAGAAGAACAAGAAGGAGAACCAGCAGAAGAACTGGGAGAAGGAGATAACTGGAAGAAAGAGAACTAGAAGAAGAAAGTAGGAACTAGGAGGAGGAGAAGAAGAAGGGGAGGGAAAATAGAAAGGGGAGAAAAGGAGAAGAAGAAGAAATAATAAGCAGAGAGAGAGAACAGTTGAGTGACAAAGAGAAAATATAAAATATAAATACTCTAATATTGCTTGTTATTAAGAATAGAAATTATTTTTATAATGCCATGACCTGAAGGAAAATAAATAATTATGACTCTCCACAAGTTCATCTTCTTTAATATACTCTCTTGTCATGCCTGTTTTGGGGAAAATAGTGAATGTTTTTTCATTGCTTTATCCACCATTTTGAATTCAAATTTGTCTTTCTTTTAGACTGTTTGCTCTATCAAGGCTAGAGAATCTAGACTACTACAATGCTTTATCCATAGCTGTTTGGTTTGAGTAAAGATAGACTCATACCTTTTCCCTTTGTGTAAAAGTGAATGCAACAGCCTCAGACAGAATATTTACTTGGCTTACTGATACAATTTTCCATGCCAATTAAAAAAGATCCAATATGTGTAGACATGGACAGCAGGACAAGAAAAATCTGCTCCTATAGATTAAATGAAGGGTCCAGTTCAAAACTTCCTGAATGTTACCAGGACTGATAGAAACCCAGAGAAAATGTTGTAATAATAACAAACATGGCAACATTAGTCCGAATGTAAATAAAACAATACAATAAAATATAATGCTGATCTTTCAGGAAAGAATGAAGAGTAAATTTACAAGATTAGATTTGGTCATCAACAATCAAACCCTTGAAACATAAGCAGTTGAGCAGTTGATATTGCAAATCAGACCTCCTCCATCTAAACGGATGAGTTTCACTCTGATTTTAGTTTTTAAATTCAATAAGGGACAGAAAATTGTGGAGAGCCATCCATGATTGCCAACGTTCTGAAGGGACATGGCACATAGAAGAAGACGTCAATTCACAGATAATAAAGAAATCTGTGGGAATCAATAATCATTTACACCCTGAAGGAAAACGACATTAAAAAATATACTGTAATTATTTTACTGAAAATTCAATCCTGGTCTGATCAATGGAGTAATCTCTTTGATCCTGACCTGCCTTACCCCATGTTGTGATTATTTTGATTATAAGGATTATTAAGATTATAAGATGGATTCATTACGGTTATTTTTGTGTTGGGCTGATCCAAATAGAGTGAAGTTGTACAATAAAATTTAAAAAAAAACAGCACTTGAAATATATATAAAAATTAATTACTATCTTTATATCAATTCTGTGTACAAGGGATTGTTAGTATTTGTGTTCACATATAGGTGTATGTCAACTCAACCTAAATTGAATGCAACAGTTGGGTAAACTGGTAAGTTTTTGGCTTGCAAAGTTATCGAAATTTGTTTTACTGTTTTGGTAAGTTTGGCTCCAGGCTGAAGTCAGAGGTTCTTGTGTTTGGCAGCAAGTGTGGAATCTCTCAGCGACCTCTGTTGCTTCCCTTCTCAGCTCTCTTGCTGTCTCTCTGAACTCAATTCAAACTCAACTCCCAAACTGTCTGAATGGCTTTCGCACATTCATTTTTATGGACTCCAACTAGAAACTGGTGTGGGGCAAGATGTAGGCTGGATTTCAGTGAATCCCCTGATTTCCAACAAAAGTCTTTTATTTTTGGTCTTGAGAAATCAAATTAGTTTCATAATTTTGTGGAATTCTCCCTCTCTCGGAGGGTGGGGTTGCAGACATTGCTCCGCCCGGCTGCCTCCACCTTCTCTTAGTACCAACTCTGATTATTGCTCCCCAGTGGGCATGAGCATCTCCTTCAACCTTCTTAATGTCTCCTCTGTGCCTGCTGCCTTTCAGTGGGTACAGACAACACCTCTTCCTTCCTTGATCGCTCTTTTCCGCCTGTCACCTGCAACATTTGATTGGAGATTGATAAAAAAAAATATGTTTTCAAATGTACTTTTCTCATAAGTGAATTGACACCACATTTGGCTCTCTCACCTCTGACCCAAGGGACACTTTCCCAAGGAAATTTTTAGTGCTCAGCCGCAGGTATTCAATTCATTGTTTTTTCATTCTGATATCCCACAAAATGAATTCATTTAGCTTTAACTCCAGATTCAGGCATTAGTTGTCACTGGCTGTCAACAGCTGATTTCTTCACACAGAAAATTGCTTTCAAGTGGTCATTTGGTCCATTATACATATTTCAATTCTCTGGGAACAATTCTTACTATCAGCCTATTTTTCTGGTATTGATTAACCCTTTTCATGCTAAGTTATTCATTATTATCTTGCTTTCAAGTCACCACTTTTATTATTAATTACCAGCAACCCAAATAGTGTCACAATTTTAGGACATGGCAACCCTTGTTGGGTTATTTAATGTCAAATTTTCTATGGGGCACCCAGTGAGGATCAAACCCAATATTTAGTAATGGTTAGCCAGAATAGCCTTGCTAAGTATTGCTTAATGATGAGGCTCCTTATTTATGATTTAAAAGAAAAAAATTTCTGAAATATCCTTTGGCTGGGTATTATAGTAGAAATAACCTCATCATTTCACTGAACATTGTTTAGATTATAATATGCATTAAATTTTGACCAGTTTATCTGTCTTTCTTGTTTTCATAAAAATATGTGTCTGATGTACATTCTCATCTTGCTCAGGTATTAAAGTTGGTCTGTGAGATTACCCAATCTTGTCTGTCAGAGGACTTCTCTTAATGCCCACCTAAGTGGCATTGAATAAAGCTGTATATATAAGGACACAAATGCTCTTTTGTTTTTTGCTCTCTACAACCATGTGATACTGTAACAACAAGATGTATCTTCTTTCTGTGGGTGAACTGACATTTTAGTCTCCCCAGAAACACATATTGAACTCACACACCCACATTGCAGATAAACACATAAACGTTTTTCTCTCCTTTTAGAACTGTGTTGTTCTGTGTGTATATATGAACAGCATTACAATTTGTAACCCCTTTTCATTACAAGTAGCCTTTTGGAAATGTTAAACAAAATCCTTTATTCATGCTTTAAGGAGTGGAACTATGCTTTTCATATTCCTGCACCTGACACATTGACATTTGTAAGGATTTTCCTGTAATGTAGCCCCTACAAATTAAACTTGACTTATAAAATTACAAGTGATCTGGTTGGTTGAGACACTTTACACAGGGATACTACACCCTAGTAATGTTTAATCACTTAATGCTATAACTTCAGGAACTCACTCAAATAATGTTTAAGTTATTCGTACTTGTTGCTTCTAATCTTAATTTGTTTCTTTAACAGTTAATATTCTATATAGCATCTTATTTTGAATTTATT
>OZ010602.1:72226668-72256668 GCA_963932145.1 Acanthosepion lycidas
AATTTATAGGCAGAAGCACACAAATGGATACTGGGATTTTTTCCTAGGCAATAAAATAGGCTGGTTCTTGGTTTCATATGACCAGTCATGGTGTGTCTTGTCTTGAAGTCAGAATGCTACGTTTGCTTATCTGAACTTACTATTGTAAGTCATAATTTTGTCATAATACTGTTGCTTTGCCTTATTACTGTTAATTTGCCTTGCATATATTTTTGTTTGCTTTATATTATTTAAAAAATTTTCTTTTTTTATTGCTTATCGCAAACTGTCAGTTCTGTTTATTGGACAGTTCTGTCATTTATTTTATATTTAACCATGGCTACTCACTCTACAGCTATGTAATATTTAATCTCCTGGCAGTTCATGCTGGATAAGAAATTCAAAGTAACAGGGATGTGGTTCTGTATGATATTTGCCTTTTCTATCTTCCTTTTCTTTCTTTCTTATTATGTATGTTTTCTTTTTCTCACTAAAATCAAACAAAATCCTTGATATATTTTTTCTCTTCCTTACAATCAAATATGGAATATGCTCCATTATTTATCTGAGGTAATGGAAGGATGTAGCGCATTTACTAACTTATCAACTAACAGAAAAACAAGTAGAATTATAATATGATTATATTGTAGCAATTAAAACTGTATCAAAAGATCAATATCACCTGCAGCTATATTTCAGACATGTTAAAATATTAATAGCAATATTAATGAAAATATCAATATTGATTATGTTATGTTAGGTGTGTGTAAAAATTCACAGTATCCTCTTTCTTGAGACTGAGTACAGAGTAGAAAACTACTATTTTTTATTTAAATAAAAAAAATTCTGAAAACTTTTGCACATATCTAATAATATGAATAGCAACTATGAATTATTATAATAGCAACTCTTTTATCATCTCATTTTCCAGTCATGTAATTGAAATCATTCACCCTACCTTCTGGCACTCATTTTGAATGTATGCACTAAGAGCTTTGTAACACCAACTGAATAGTGTTAATGATTCCTCTTCCTATTAATAGGCAGACCATCTAAGCTTGTTCGTGCTTATTGTCTGGTTTGAAAAATCTGGAGATAATGGTATTTGTTATTTTAATTTCACATATCTTCTTCTTGTCATGTGAATTTGACTGAAGTAGGCAGGCAGGATTAATGTCAGCCATTTTCTTGAAAATCATTATCTCTATACTAAAAGAAACTATAAAATTACAAAAACATTTTAAAAAGATATCACATGTCTAAGCCAAAAATGATGACTTAAAGGTTTCCAAAAACATTGTTTTGATTGATAAATACAATCTCTGGAAGTCGATAAAAATATAAAACCAGTTTGCTTATTGGAGAAATGTTAAAATAGATTTGAATAAATTTGTTTTTTGAGAGATAAACAATAATCTGTTGCAGAGAACTTTTATAGCTAACATTAAAAGCTGCATTTTTGCCAACATAATTAGTTATCTTTCATTGCTTGCCAACAGTTGGAGTTGTTTATTATGAGATATTTCAAAGAACATTTTTTTCTTTTTAACAATTTGCTCTTGTTTTGGAACACAAATAAATGAAAGCAGAAAGAACAAGTTGGGCATTGTAGCAACAATGACTGCTAGTCAACTCCGACATCAAGTACTGCCAGTTAAGGGTTGAACCTGATTTTTACATTCAGACTAGTAATCAAGCTAGGGTTCAAGAAACAAAAGTTGGAAATAATCTGCTTGTCTACTTTTAGTGTTTGTTTCTTTAAATAGAAAAATTATAAGGTCATTTTTACTCCCATGTAATAAGCTATTGAATATACTCACTATAGCTCAGTAGTTAAAACAATAGGCTAAGTACTAAATCAGTCATGCTTTTCTATCTTAGCAGAAGGAAATTTTAGATTTGAAGAATTACTTAGTGCCACATTGACTGACAGATAGAATGAAGAAAGGAAAACTTAGTCGGCAATCAGCTCTAGTATTAATTTTTGGCCTTTTATTTCTTAATGAAGCAAACTTTTGAACCATCAGTTCTCAATGGCATAATTTGATGATTGTGGCTTTTTCTGTAAATCTTTACATTTTAATAATTTGAAAAAATTAACAAAGTGCCATGGAGTTCATTTTCAGGTACAGATGGATGGACTGGAAATTAGAAGGGAAAACCAATAATGTTAGATGAAAATTTTTTCCTTCAGTTTTTGATTTGTAGATTAAATTGATTTTCTTTAGTTAATTTTTTTAAAGGTAAAACAGTAAATATTGCTAAGGGTGATGTTATTATAATAGGCACTTGGCAGGAATTACTGTTATTTTAAAATAGCTGATAATTAATATTATCATTAATGGATGGGAATGATTAATTTGATTAGAAGTCTTTTCACCCACATGATTATTAATCTAAGTATACTTTCCTCCTAATCAAATTAAATCCTTCCTTTGTCTGTTCACATTGCTAAAATACCCAGATTTATTTTTCTTTCTTGTCTTTGTTGGGTGAATTGAAGAGATTCAAAGTCCTCTAGGTATTGAGCTGTGTTTTTTATTAAAGAATTTGCAATTCTATCATTATTATTTATCTATTTTCCCTTTTTATTTACACTCTAGACTGGCAATAGACCTTTTTAACATTGTATTAATTACCTGACATTGAAACTGGCTTTTATCTTTTTCTTCTGTTCTTTACATGAGTTATTTGCTTTCTACAGGATGACTCCTTATCCTCTCTCTAATCTATGAACACTTGACTATTATAATATCATGGCTGGATAGCTAATTTGCTTGAAGACAACTTTTAAGCTTTTCCCTAGATGTGCAGCAGTCTAGTTTGTGGGCTCAGCTGTACTCTGTGCTGGAGCAACTGACTGTGACTGCCGTAGGTACCTCTATTTAGGAAATCGCATTTCTTTTGGGTGTTGGGTTGCAAAATTGATTTGTATATGCGTAGTAACAGAGTTGGGGAAGTGGTTTGGTGACTCCACCTTTCAATCACATACCAAAGTGGTTGACCAAATTCTAGCTTATGTTTGACTTCTGAAACAATCAGAGCAGAATTAAGTAATATTGAAAAATAAAATTCATTTCTTGCAAGGTTATCTGGTTTAGTTCAACTCAAATCTTTCTAGCAGGGGTGAGGTGAGTGTGCTATTTTTTTTTAATTCTATTTTGCAAATGGTGTTTCTAATGTAAAATATTTTATCAATCACTCTTGGAAATTTAATACCATATATCATATTACATTATAGATGTGATTATCATATGAGATGTGATTGCTATTATGACATTGTTTTGAATTGCTTTTGGATTTTTAATTTTTTGATATTGTAGCAAATTTGGGAGGAGTAATTGACAGTGTAACATATTTGGGAAGTGTTATTGATAGTGTAACATATAGTGTGTGTAAAGCATTTTAGGATGCATTGAAGATTATAAGAAAAACAAGTACATCTTCCAAACAACTAAATTTATTGATACAATTATTGATACATAGATGCAGTAATGGTTGGATTACATGTTTATTATAACCACCTTCAGCCAAATGTTGTCTTCAGTATGGGACTAGACTCATTGACATGCATATATAACATAGTATGTATTAATATTGGCCATTACTTGGGTAATGGCAGTTTTCAGGGAATCAGTCGTATTGTGATAACATTGATTAGTCCGGTTCAACAACATGCCACATCAAGGGGATTTAAGTCTGCCTATAATTAGCCACATATTTGGCATGATGTAGTTGTGCAGATTGTCTGCCATCTAATCTTGGATCATCAGGTCTTTGTGAACAGGTGCAGAGTCCTGTTGAAACATATACAGCCTTCCATTACATACAAGGCCTATCGAGGACTTCACAACTGTTTCCAGCACCCTAGTATAGCCAGCGGGATCCAACTAAAGACTGTTGAAAGAAGTGTAGTGGCATGACATGTTCTACACTACTCACCACCTTATTTCAAACTTAAGAATGAGCGGGCATTATTAAATGTAATTGAAAAAGTTTTCAAGAGAAATTGGCAAATCTCTTATTTTGGTAAAATTCTCAGTTAACAATAATAGGAAGAAAAAGAAAAAGAGAACAGGCCCACATAATACGAGGTAAACAATATACATAGATAATGCAAGCTAAAAGCAAAGCAACTTTAAAGCAGTAATAAAGGAAAAAAGGTTCATGACATAGGGATAGGGTTCAAATGCAAAAGGAATACAGTCTTCTAGCTTCAAGGGAAGAAAGAACAAAAATGTGGAGATAATACTGAGAAGAGTCCATATTTTGTTTTGAAGAAATCCTAGCATGCATCTGTAGGATTTGTTAATAAATTTGGAGAGTGGACTTTTTTTTAGTCATTCCCACTGTGATTGTAACCAACATAAATTTAGTTAAATTTTGTGTGTGTGTGTGTGTGTGTGCATTTGTGCTTGTGTGTGCATTAAATAGAACACCCACATATAATTCATGCATGCATAACACAGATATATGTATATACATTATATGCATGCATGCAAAGTCACACCTAGACAGTGTGTGATGAATAGAGAATTATATCTCCTTTTATAATAACATTTACCAGTTGATATTGCACTTGTAACAGAGTTGAGAATTGCAAATATGATAATACTATTGACATTTCTTATTGCTAATATGATACTGTTTACATTTGCTATCAATATTTTAACACTATTGTTAGTTGCTCTTATTAAAATAGTGTTTAGAGATGATATTGATATTTTAACACTATTGTTGCTGTTATTACAATAGTGTTTAGAATTGTTATCAACATTTTAACAGTGCTATTAGTTGCTATTATTGCAATAGTGTTTAAAGTTGTGATCGATATTTTAACACTTGTTGGTTGCTATTATTAAAATAGTGTTTAGTGTTGCTATTGATATTTTAACACTATTGTTGTTGTTATTTCAATAGTGTTTAGAACTGCTATTGATATTTTAACACTATTGTTAGTTGCTGTTATTACAATAGTGTTTAGAGTTGCTATTGGTATTTTAACACCATTGTTAGTTGCTGTTATTACAATACTGCTTACAGCTGCTATTGATATTGCAGTTGAGAGTTACTGTTGATTATAGAATAATTTTATCCATTACAGTTTAGAGTTGCTATTGAAATGTTCTGTTGCTACAATATTATTATTAATATTTATATATTTAGGACCAAATTTATGATAGTCTATTTTTCTCTGGTGCTTGAGGTTTGTGTTTGATTAATGATAGGAATTTGAATATTGATTTTCATTGCTGGCAGGACCTGTTTGAGCTAGAATATTGATCCAACATAATCTTGCTCTCCTTATATATACCATTTAGTAGTTTAGGAAATATAAAAGAAAAAAGCTAATAAAATGCATAGTATTATCTTTGCTAGTCGTGATAAATTGAAGTATGATTTATCTAATCTAATTGAAAAGGACGCAACTGTCTGATGATTCTATTAGCATTAGATGATGAGAAGTAATTCTGATAGATATAGTCACCTAATATTGACTATAACCTTTCCCACAGAGGAAATGTTGCAAGCCTCTCATTACTCTATTGCTATTTCTGTGTTCTGATGAGTTACATTCTTTGGTCCGACCAGCCCTGCTCTTTGCAGCTGGGACCCACCATGCCATGTACACAAGGATTTAATTTCCCTTGTATTCCATTAATAAGAAGTTCCACTCAGACAACTTCTTCTCAAGAACTGCTGCTTTGTGTAACAAACTCCCAGCAGGATGTTTTCCTGATCACTACAATCCTGACTTCTTCATCTCTAGGGTTAACTGTTACCTTTCCAATTTAACCTCATGAACTGCACTTCTTTTTTAAACACCATTTTGGAACTCTGTTGGTGTGTTCTACCCAACCTGACATATTCATCTAACTGAGTCCCAACAGATTATTACCTTTTTTAATCATTGCAAAATGCTTTGATGGGGAAAATGTTCCGTAATGAAAACCAGATTCAACAGTTTGTTGAAAATTTTTTGACATTGAAACCTGTCAAAATTTACTCAAAAGATAGTGAAGAACTGCCTGACAAGTTTGCAGTTAACTGTTATGTTTCCCACATATCTGTATAAGCTGTGCCTGTTACTCTTACTATTTACAGAACAATCACCTTCAGTAATCCTTCTACCTTGAGTGACCATTGTATAAAGTGAATATTCAAAAAATGGCAACAAGTCATTGCAAATAATGGAAAATATAAAATTCAATAAAATGTAATTATAGTATATTTTTTAAAGAATAAAGTTGATAAACAGAACAGAAATTATTTATGATTCAACCATAACCAGTCATTCCAACCTAAAGTTCTGAGATGATGGAATAACATTGAGATTGAGTCTACCTCCTATCCATAATACATATTCTCATATGTCTAAAATATTAATTTGAACAAGTCATTAATACAAGGCAAATTTATTGTTCAAATTCTTGGAATATAGATAAATATTTAACCAAGCTCCTGAGATACTTAGTGATGATAGTCAATGTTTATCATATCCATTCTTTCCTGAAGCTAGTTTGATTTTTAGGTATATCTAATAAAAATTTGGAAAAAAAAACATCTATGCAAATTTAGGCTGGTCTTTCTTTAAAATTATCTCCCTTTGAGATTATTAGGTAATATATGGAATATTCTGTCTGTTTTCAATCATGTAAAAAACTAAAAAGTAGCAGACAATACTTTACCTGTTCTGATCAAGGGAAACATTTTTTTCCTGCAGTCAAAGGAAAAATCAATGTTTGGACAAATTTCAAAACTAAAAGTAACAATGGGAACTTATTCTTTGGGTTTTTAAAATATTCCTGTTTTTTTTTTTTATTCTGATTTCAGTTTTGTCTTTCTTTTTTTATAGTCTTTCTGACTTGTATAACAACATTGTGCATTGTAGCCTAGGCTATTTTATTTTGGGAAACTTGTATCATGAGATGGTCTTTTTCTGATCTTACTTTTACTCAAAAATAGATAAAAAATCCCCTAAGGCTTAGCAAATGTCAAGTAGGCTATTTTTAAAATCTAAAATTGCCTTTATAAATGGAGAGGGAGAGGTTAAGACATATATTCTGCTTGAATGATCTAATTTCTATCTTAGTCACATAAACTTCCTACAAACGACCATAATGTCAAGTTAGCCACCTTGGTTTCATAACTCACTTGATTTAAGAGATATTTGCCAGGTTTTTATGTTGGCGTATATCTATGATACTACAGTTCTCCTTTTCTTTTTTTAAAAATTTATACATAAAAGTGTCTAATACTGCCAGTAATGCCTTTATTAATTCTAAAATGCAAAATTTTAACTTGATTTTCAATGCATTCTATTGTAAAACCATTTGCAGTACATTTCTTTAGTCAAGTATTTAGTAGCACTTTCTATAGTAAAATAATTTACTATGTATTAAATTATACATGTTTTAAATTATTTCATCCCAA
This sequence comes from Acanthosepion lycidas, assembly GCA_963932145.1. NCBI lineage: Eukaryota > Metazoa > Mollusca > Cephalopoda > Sepiida > Sepiidae > Acanthosepion > Acanthosepion lycidas. The sequence continues at coordinate 72,234,082 of OZ010602.1, forward strand.
GCAAGGTAATAAAACTGCTAAGATGCAAGGGGTTATTGAGTGTGAAAGAATATGAGAAAAATAAAAACATTATTAAGGACTGTTTATTTAACAGCATATTAACTCCTTATGGATCATTTAATACCAAAATTTAATTTTACTTGGGAGCTATGTTAATTTCTTTTTTTTTACTGTCAAAATCAATTGCTTTTTTTAACATTAAAAATCTACTGCTGGTATTTTTACTATTAAAAAAATAGCAAGGAACAATAGCAATTAAGAGGTGGTTCCGTGCTCCACAAAACCTTCTGATCAGAGGACTTGCTGCTGGATGCAGTTTATCGTCATATCCAGGATGGCATTATTAAGGCGAGCGACCAATAAAAGAACATGAATTAAGAAGACAGAAGATAACGACTTTGAATTTAAATTTTTGAAGATCAAAGTTGACTGGAAAGCAAGAAGCTGGAAGAGATTCCCACACTAGAAACTGGTAGCATAGAAATTACATGATGGCTGCCAGCTCATTGTTGAGTATGACCATCACAAGATATCATTGTAAAACACAATTGTGAGTGGTAGTAGAGTGTGGTGGGGATAGTTGGATTCATGCCTTTCACAATGGCATTAATTACAAGTAAACAATTGCAGTTTTAATAATATGTAGATATATAATAGCTGCCACCCTGTTGAGTATGACTATCACAAGATGTCATTGTAAGAAGTGGTTTTACTTTGAATAGATGAGCTCTTTAAACTAGACACACTTTTAAAATCTATGACACAAAGTTGGCAGACATGAGAAACATATATTACTCAATACAAATGTCATCTCTGTACTCTTTCCTTGGTAACATTGTTCTCTGAAACACATGGCTAAAAACTACTACATTTGATTCATTTTTTCTTTTTATTTGATAAACATTGCATCTGTTGCAATTTTAAAATAGCTTTGTTCTACAAACATACACATAAATCACATTAATCAGTCAAAAGACATTTAACTGTATTCTCAAATTTTGTTTCAACTCAGATAACAGACTTTATATCTTGGGCAGACTGGTGCATACTACCCTCAAACCCTTGACCAGTGTGGCAAGCCTGATTGATTTGGAGGCCCCTGGGCAGTGGTTTGTTACCTTTGCTATCTTACCAGCATTTGCTTTTTTTTATCTACATTTATATACATTACAAATTAAATTAAGTACAACTGATTATTAAAAGAGGAGACATTTTTGCAGATTTTAATGTCATTCTGTGCTCTTTTTTTTCATCCACATCTGTGAATTCATTTGGCTCATGCTGCATCTCAAAAAACATTATATAAAATTCACTTTACTTTTTATCCATAATGTTGAATGTGTTATAATTCTTCAACTTTATAACAAGAAAATTCTCAAGTTGATGTTAAAAATTGCCACAAAACATTGTTGAATGATTTAACATGGAATGATCTATTATGACATATTTTTACGTTGTATTTAGATACATTGTATTTATTTTTAGTTGATTTCTTCACCTATTCTACACATGATCCATTATTGTACTTAATTAGATTGCATGTGTCATGGAGTCATGGCGAGGAGGCATGAGACCCTTTCCCTAGCCCTGCTCTTAAGTACATCCTAACGTGTGTTTATTGATGAGGCTAACGATTTGAATATATCCCTCTTTATGATCAACAGAGACAAAAGTGTTAATGTTTTATTGGTCGAATTATGAAACCCACCCATCTCAACTGTACAGGTGGATTTTTCCAATTTAGCTAAGTTCTTTAATTGAATTCAGGTTTGATGCTTCAGAGACTTTTTCTGGCATTATCAGAAGAATCTATTAGGTTGGTGCAAAAATAATGACATAATAATTTCGTTTTTTGACATTAAAAATACGTCAAAAAACGACATTATTACGTCATTATTTTTGCACCAACCTAATATATTGGGTGTCACTTTAACATTTATTGCTTTTCATACATAGTTAAAAATAACAAAAAGGGAGTGGCTGAAACATACAAACATTCACCAAAATTTGAAGAGTGGGGATCTGACACGTACATATATTGACATTGAACTTACTTGATGCATAAAACATTGGGAGATGGAATTTGTTTTTTCATATTTCTCACTGATGACTGGCATATTTATCAACAGGTTTATTAGAAGGGAAAGGGATAAAATTTGAAAAGCAATGAATATACAAGAAGTTGTAATGTATATAAAATATAATAAATATGTTCAGAAGACTATGTAGCAACTACATGCTCAAAGCTTTGTACACAAGACAATAAACACATACACAAAGCAATATAATGCACATAAAACTTCTCAAGTCTACTTCAACTCTATACTTCTGACATCTCTGGCTGAACTCTGAAGTTTTATTTACTAATTATTTATTTATTTTTTCCCCTCAGTAAGAGTAGATAGGTTTGCCAATCACTTGGTTCACACTACTCCTCAGTCTTTTGAATAGGAGTAGCTCTTGTTTCTTGTTTGGGATTGTGTTTCCAGTTACTTTTAAAGTCAATGATTCTATACTTCTAACACTTCTGTCTGAAATTTTATTTACTAATTATTTATTTATTTTTCTCCTTAATAAGAGGATATAGGTTTGTCTATTGCTCGGTTCACACTCCACCCTTTTCTGGACAGGAGTAGAGGTTTATCACTTGTTTCGTGTTTGGGATTGGGTTTCCAGATCCTTTAAAAGTCTTTTCATCCTCTTTCACTACCAGTAGCCCCTTGTGTCTTAGTAGCATGTTTAAATAAGAAAAGAAAAATAACACTGCATAATAAATATGTAAACAAGGCAGTGTTTTTGGCACATGCATGAGACAATGTAACAATTAAGGTAATAAATGCATAAAGCAATATAATGTCTTTAGCTGACTCATTTCCAAACCAGTATAATATGCAACTTATTTCCAGTGTCTTACTAAGAGAGAGTTAATAATTTTAGAAAAAGCAAAGCAAATGGGTGGTTGTCATTCTAAAGTGTGTACATGTAGGAAATATCTCTGCAAATTGATCTCATTCCTTGTTGAAACTATCATTGCATCTGCCAGCTTTGGATCTATGGGTTTTACAAGTATTCAAATATTCTGAATGAGCTGAATAAACAAAGCTTATGAAATCACCACAGATAACCTTTTCTGCCTGCCATCAGCATGGAGCCAAGAAGGTGTTGAGTACACCTTCTTGGCTTCACATTTTCCACTGACATGAAGTGGAGTGACTACATCAAATTGCTATGTCTACTGCAAGGAAATTTAGTTCACTGTGTTGTGCCAGAAAATTTCTTTCATCAGAATCCATGTTGACCACATTTATGAATCTACCATTTGTCCGTGCATTGAATACTGTTGCCTTATCTGGTCTGGTGCTCTTCTTGACAAAATCCAAAGAGGGGCCTGTAATTTTATTGATCCTGACCAGGCATATTGACTTCAGTCACTCTCTCACTGATGTCATGTGGTTTCCCTCTGTCTTTTCTACAAATATTTTCATGATAACTGTTCTGATGAGCTTTTTTTCTGGTGTCCCGACTGCATGAATTTACATGAGCTACTAGATTGGCAACTAGATCTTACTGTTTTACTGTTGAACTAGTTACATATAACCACCACTTCTACTCTAACAGTTTCTTTTCTCACACTTCCCATCAGTGGAATTCCCATTTTGATTTCTTGCTTCCCTGATAATTACAATCATCAAAAATTTAAATGCAGTATCAATCGCCATCATTTGTCTTCTTGAAGCCCATTCATTTCTTGTTTTTTTTGTCAATTCTCCCCATTTTCAGTATTCTCATTCTCTTTCACTTTCACTCCCTGTACTCCCAACCTGCATTGTAGTTGCATTGTTGCCTTGCTTGGGGTGAAATGATTAAAAAAAAATATTAGCATCAGTTGCCCCTTGTAAATTTCAATCCACGGCTCAAATTACTGAGATGTAAGTTATTGAGAATACACTTCCATTTAATAAAAAATATTCATGTAATTTATATTAAAAGTCTTTCCATAAATACAAAATGATTAGTACCGAGGTTCATAGGAAAATAATAGTCTTTAATCATATTTTTGACTTTATCAAAGTGCAAAAAGCTGAAATAGAATTCTTTTCTTTTTTGTCAGGTACTGTTATGATCAATTTTATCAAAGTCCCGTGGATGTGGGTCAAGTGACAGCAGCCCTCAACACAGGAGCAGAGGTAAATCCAGAGAAATTGGCTGGGAATATTTAAAAAATGTAGTTTTGATATGGTTTACCATTTGGAGAAAAAAATTATGGCTCCTTTTGTAAATGTAAACACCCCTAGACTTTTTGAATTAGAGAGTAACTTGAGAAGAAATATTTTGTAGAAAAAATACCAGAATAAATAATGATTACATTAGTTTTATTTTAAATTCTGAAATTAATTTGTTTGATCCAAGTGATTCAAAAAAAAAAAAGAAAAAAACTCTCACTTATTTGATAATGATGTTTTGAAAAACGAAAACATCCCTGATTTGACCCAAACAATTTGAAATCAGGTAACTGTATACTTAGTGCTTGACTATCAAACCATATTTTATTGTAATTCATCACCATATTAACATTAGACATATTTCTACAGTTTCTGTATGAATTCCTATGCAATTAATCACATTGTTTAAAGTCAAGAAGCCACTGACTCATTTGCAGGGATTAAAGCCTGAATTGCTCTCTGTAATTTTAATTTAAGCTATGACTAAAATAAATCCTTTTGTATAGGAGTTTCCCTACTTATGAGCAGGATAGGTTCTTGGGGTTTATTTCTAAGTTCAAATATTCAAAAATATCTAATAATAAAAGTATGTATAATCTTACTTCCTGACATGGCTAAGATTCAAGTACTCTTTACTCTTGTTTAAAAAACAGTTCTACATAAACATGTGTATCCACTAATATAACATTTTAACTCATAAGAAATAATGTCAGATTAAAAAGATCCATTAATTTCTTAGAAATTCCTTTTGTTTATGTTTCGGATTCAAAAATAAAGTTAGCTTTGGGGGATCCAGAAGGGATATGTACCAGCCTTAACCTTTACAACTCTGCACTTACTTTCAGATTTGTATTCCTTAGTTTCACATTAATTTTGGGTGTGCTAAGTTTTTGAATGGTGGGTATATTAATAGCACTTTAACTTTTAGGGTTTTCATGAAAGCCTTGCATATATAAAAGGGGGCTGTTGTCCAGTAAAATGAATACGAAGGTCATTTTATCAAATCTATCAACAAAAGCAAAGCTAAAATGCTTTCATTTCTTCAAAGCAAACGTTTTACCAAGCTCTGTGATTTGTGAGTTGGGCTTTCGTGTGTCACCTAATTTGGTTTTCACATCATTTGCATACTGGTTAGTTTCCACTACCACTAGTTGAATAACTTTGTCAGATAAAAAAAGACAAAAACCTCTACCTCACTAACTTCTTCATCAACATTTGTAGGTCCAGGAGTATAGGAAAACTGGTAGGCATGGGTAATTGTATGCTTGTGATGGTTTGAAAATTCCTATTTCTTGGTCAGAATCTCTTTTAGTCTCACTGTCACACACATCACCAATGTGGGTAAATTTGATAAATTCTTCTTCATGGCTCTCACTGTCCATGAAAAGTTCCTCTATTGATGTAACAGATCCACACCTTTCTCTGGGAGTCATCATTGTAATCAAAAAATGAACATTTTTAAAACACTTTATTAAAATTTGCTGATAAAATAATTATTTCAGTTATGACAAAATGATTGACATCTGGTCATTCCCAGTTCATATCAAAAGTTTAATGGCATTATTTCCATAGTAATAGGTTATTTTTAGAAATGTACTTTCCCTTTGAAACAAAGCTCTGTCACTCAGCAAACATGTCTGCCTGGAGAATACTGAGAAAGAGTATCGCCAGCAGATATGTACGCCTGCAGAGTTGTAAAGGTTAAAAAGGATAATTAAACTTTACTGTGCTGTGAAAGCTTTTCGTGTCTGAGTGATCTAAAGAAGACTGGGTCAGATAGTAGGTCTATAAGGGAGAGGGATGTTGGTTCAAACCCTGCTGGAGGACACATTTTCTTTAAAACTCTCAAACACGCAAGCTGGTAGACATAGATTTACAAAGTTTAAAAAACAGAGGGTTCTACTCAAACACTAAACATAACATTTAAAGTAATAAGAAATAATATTAGATTATAAATAAAATGCATTAATTCCTTAGAAGTTGTCCTTCTAGGCTGGTTACCATCGAAGGCTAGAGAGGTTGGTTTTCTCTGATATTAAACCCATAAATGGGAGAAGAAAAGATGAATTCATCTCTTTTCTGAGGGTATTAGTGCTAAAGTGAATGTAAATTTTGTTTTTATATTTTTATTTTATTTTTATTGGGACTCATTACATTGTAAACAGAAATGGTTACTGATTTTTTTAAATTAATTTTTTTTCAGTTTATTATTGTTGCTTTTTTCTTTGCTTTTTTATTGTACTTGAGAATTTCATGGTTCTCCCATTTTAATTTTTTGATGAATTGTAATTCTTAAATTAATGATTAAATAAGCTCTTTGTGAGTTCCACAACTATAAAATACTTGTTGAAATTCTCCTGTTGCACAATTAAATATTTAAGCTTAACGACTTTAACAAAATATTCCAATAACAATCATTAGTATGAATGCAGGTCATTATTTAAAGAATGAAATGATGCAAAATTGGCAATATTTTCCATTTCAATGAAGCAGATGTTAAATGCATGAAAGCATTATTATCTCCTCTATCTTTTTTCTTTTTGTCTTTCTCTTTTATTCTTATGTAAGCTTTCTTTTTCTTGCTAAAACCAAACAGCGTCTCTGATATATGTCTTTCTTCACAATCAAAGTGGAATGGTTTGTTATTTATCTGAGGTAATGGAAAGGCTTAATGCACACGTTAACTTACTAACTAACAGAGGAACAAGTAGAATTATGATGTTCAGATTCTCTTAACATTCTTAAGTCAGCAGTATGAACCAGAAATAAAGACTGAATTTCCAATGAGATATGAATATTCATATCTCTGGAAGCCTTATTGAAGAGGACTGTCTTATTGATAAGGCTATAGAATTGAAACCTCATATAACATTCTGATTTAATCATACAGCTCTTTTATCCATTATCTAATTTTTGCTTCATGTCATTAGGTAGAATTTAATACACTAGCAGAAAATAAAATTTTAATCCTTGAATATGAATTCCAATTTACTAAAGATAAATTGTGCAAGTAATATAGCTGGATTAGATATATGTATATATATGCACAGTTCCAAAATAAGAAGTGTATTGTAGGTAGGTACATGTTCATATGTAAACAATTAAAGAAGAAGCCTACTTGGGGTTCTACTATGGCTTGTTTATTCTCTTTTGTTTTGTTGTATAAACTGTAGTGAAACAAAGTTCTCAATGTCTCTTGGGTATGTTTGTTTTCTTTTTCTTGTTCCATAAGTTAGAATAAATAAGGATAAGCATTGTTATAATGAGCAGACTTGAAATGACCAAAGAAAAGTTTATACTTACTTAATCGTTGGAGGTTCAAGCATTTACTGCCATATACAAAGAGGAACTGTATATAAAATTGAAATCATTTCATAGTGCCAGTAATCAGTTTGTAACGTTCGAGGTCAATCTTGGTCACGGGCCTCAAATATAACACTTCTTAATGGTCGGTTCTTGGTCAATGCTGCTGCTGACTGTTAAAGTTAGTTGTTCCAATGTGCACCCCTCTCTGTCTCATGTTGTGTTGATTAATCATGGAGCTGGCAAAGGTCAAATTGCTGTCAACATTTGTAGCATTGACCCAATACCGGTGAAGTTATGTCACAAAGGAAAAATAAAATATGTTCTTGCAGAAGAAATAAAGAAAAGGATTTTTTTCAGGGTTCTATTTCTATGTGGTTTACATTGTTATTTGTACAGAGATATTAACCCTTCCCACTTTGAATTCTATCATGACACTTTACTCAGTTTTGTTATGTCTGGAACAAGGGTTAAGTTGGAGGTCCTCTCTGGAAGCAAGTCACATGAGATTTAGCAGAGTGGTTGTTACTCATTGTCTGCACACTGGAATTAGTGTCTCTGGAACTATTGGCTTGGTCACTTCAGTGTTCTGCTTATATTGACTTTCACCCAAAATTGGTATAGTGGTCGACATGGTTAGGGAACCCAGTGTTTCCCCTATCTTACGACAAGAGCCTCGTTGTCTGGCTCTGGAAAATTAATTATATTTCCTAATCTGGAGAGATTCCTTTTCCTATGGGTAGCAGTCGCAGGGTATTGATTCACTCTTATTTATGACTTGTACCAACACCTCCCAATGGGCATAGGCAATTTCTCTGTCTTCCTCCTCTTTGCCTGTTACTGCAGTTGTCAGATGAATCTTGTTCTCAAACTGCATGGCATGGCATAGTTTCTGGTCATTAATTGAAATTATCATTTTAATTTCTCGTCAGCAAATTTTTCCCTGCCTGGTCTTGTTTATAAAATCAGAAATTTATCAGCTATTTCCTCTGGTCAGTTATCTCCCCTTCCTGCCAAGGTCATCACACTCCAAGAACCCTGAGTTTAGGTTCTTACATAAATTACATCATTTCCTTGACTTGTTTAAAATTTTCACTTTTTGATAGGAAAAATAAATCAGTTTTCCAATTCTGCCCTGTTTTTAAAATTACCAAATTTTATCTGTCAATTGGCATTTTTGTAACTGGCACTTTTTAGGCAATGTCATCAATCAACTGTCAGCCAAGCCTTACCAGATGGCCTCTGTGGTAATATTTTTCCAACAAAGTCACTTTTCTTCGAGCTGTCTCTCTTAAAAAAATAAGCTTTCAAAATTAAAAGTAATTTCACTCTTTCTCTCAGTATGTCTATTGTTTTATTCTTTAACCCTTTTCGTCTTATTCCAAGCTAATATTTTTTAACTTAACCCTTTTATTTCCGTTTGCCAGTGTCACACAGTGTCATAAGTTCACTTGAGTTAGTCTGTGCTCTTTGGTCATTAAAGTACAGTTGTTGGTGCAGTACTGCTGTCTTACAGGTGTCAACAGTACTTCACAGGAAGTAACATCTAATTTTAGGACTAAATGTATTAGTTTTGTTGACGTAGGTGACATTGGACTTGAAGGCCAGCAATTTGAAGATGTAGCAGTCTGTGAAACTAGTGTACTCCACAGTGTTGTAGCATAAGTGAAAGTTTGATGAGACATGTGTATTCATATTCATAGTCCTACTCTAAGTCAATGATTCCCATCTGCTAGTATTGACATGCCAAGCACCACATTTGCTCTGATTTGTACTCTGGAAGCCATGCAGTCTGACATGGCTGCCTTTAATATTTATCGATTATTTTATTCTGTTTTGGTCAGGTGAATGGCTGCTTTGAAGATCATATCTCAGAAACTTTATCGTTGGTTCTAAAAGCACAAAACACTCAAGACATAGGTAAAATCAGACACCATCCTCTTCTATGTGGATGTCCTAATAATAGTGTCACAGTATGTTTGCATTTCCATATCATGACTCCTGTTTGCACTTGACTTTTTGCAATATGTGTTACCATGTAAAATAGAAACAGTGCAATGGTATGACTGCTGCTTTATCACAAGATTCCCATAAGATGACATTTTTATCATTATATCTACAACCTGCAAGTATGCAGGTACTGTAGCCAGTTGAAAGTTGGTAGCATCCTCCATGGTGTTGCAGTTTTCGTAGTAGTAGTACTAGTAGTAGTAGTAGATTAACAACTTTCATTAGATTGTACTTCTCAGATAAACCATTATTATTTTCGTTAATTTTTAAAATCAATTTTTCTTTTACATTATTTTTGATGTTTTTTATTGCATTGCTCATATGGGTTACCAAACATATGTGGGTAGCTTTGGAAATATCTGGTTGTCAAAAGCAGATGATTACCCAAACATTTATAATAAAAATATTAAAGATGGCTAGGGAGTAGTCAGAAACATGTAAATTTTTATTTTCTAGAACAAGAACATGCTAACAAAGTATAGAAATATGTTACACGTCTACTCTCCAACCCTGTAAAGGAAAATTAATGGCTGTTACAAAAGATTATTTCTTTTCTCAATTCCAGCACATAAGAGGCTGCATCTACTCATCAGTCCTGGGTGCAAATCTTGTCTTAGTGCAGTCTACTAGAAGACTAAGTTTCTGCACAGATGGGTTTTGTTGACTGGTTGTTAAGGTTCAAATATGTGGTGCATACTAACTGAGGAGGAGGAAGGAAAGTTAACCCAACATTCAGATCATTTTGATTTCTAATACACACTGCTTGCATAAAGTTGTAGAAATAGATAGCCTGTCTTCTTCATGACATGGACGATCATGGCTCTCTACAATTTCTTATTGTAGCACTTAGCAGTGTTTGTCTTTTTACTATTCCATCCAGTCTAGTTCTGATATCAATATACATACAGTAGTGCCTAAAATTAAAGAACAAAAATTAAAACTTTGATATCTCAAAAAAATATAAGTCCAATTTTCTGAAATTTTCACTAAATGTGGACAAATGGCAGTTCAGTTGTGCTTTAAATCTGTAGGTTATTTACAATGATACAGAGAGGAATATGAGTCATTTAATTTTTTACTCAAATATCAAGTGTCCCAAATTAAGGAACAAAACAATAAAAAATAATTTTGACAGCAAAATGCAAAACAGACTTATCAATATTTACTGCTAAGATCCTTGTTTTGAATCATTGCTGTACATCAGTGTCCACAGGATTTCACTAAATTTTGACATTTGTCAACTGTAATTTTAGCCCATTTCTACTGTTATTTTCCCCATAGATCTTTGACATTTGATGGATTTCTAGCTATGACATTTTGTTCTAAAGTCTTCCTTAAGTTTTTTTTATGGGAATCATTTCAGGACCAATACATTTCTTGATCATTCAGACAAACAATAACTTGCTTTGCCCTACGACAGAGAGCATTATTCTGCATGAACACAGGATTTTCAAACCCAGAATTTTGTAATACTGGTACAACATGTTCTAACAAATTCTTGTACATAGCAGTATTAACTCTATTATGTAAGCATACAAGAGGTGATGTACCCAGACTTGAAAACATACTGTAAAACCACCCTGCTGCCTCCACCAAATTTGACTGGGTTTTCTTGGTTCATTTTGAACTCAACCTTTCATCAATTTGTCTTCTTATGTAGCATTTTCCATCAGAACCAAATACATTAAATTTACTTTCATCACTGAAAAATATGCTGGACAATTGTTTTTCTGACCACAACATGTGCTTGTTTGCAAATTCTAGTCTTGCCACCTTGTTCTTTTTCCTTATGAGCGGCTTCTTCTGTGGACACCTAGCATAAAGCCCTATTTCTTACAAGCACAATTTGTCGAGACACATATCATTTGAAATTTCTCATGAAATGCCTGCTGCAGTTCAAAAATGGTCCTTCAGTGCTAGGCATTGAACGATCATGTCTTCTCTGGCCATTGTTTTCCTTGCTCTACCCATCTTGTTTGGACTGGTTAAGCGACTAGTGTTTTCGTACAGTTTCAGAATTTGGCTCACAATGCTTTTGGAACGCTTCACCTGGCCAGCAATCTGGTCAATTGTGTTATTTTCCTTTTGCAGTTTGACAACATCAGCTCTTAGAGACTTGTCGACTTTTTGTTGGTACATCATGCTAGAAAATGATGTAGTGATGATAAACAATTTATTTTAACCCTGCTTATCAGAAATTCGGATTATGTGCGTTATTCTCACTTGTTTCCAGATTTGTTCTTTAATTTTGGACACTTGATATTTGAATAAAAAATTAAATGACTCATACCCCTCTTTGTATCATTCAAAATAACTTACAGATTTAAAGCACAACTGAACTTCCATTTGTCCACATTTCATGAAAATTTCAGAAAAATTGGAATTATATTTTTTGAGATATCAAAGTTTTAATTTTTGTCCTTAATTTTGGATTCTACTGTAAGCTCATTAGGTAGGAGGTTATTTGCTACTTTGCTTTCAATATGTCTTGTGAGTATCAAATTTTCTAACTCTTCTTTTTTCATTATGTTCCCAAGAAATTTCATCTGTCCCTTTCTGATCGTAAGCATAATTGTACTTTTTGCTTCCCTTGTTGCTTCTATGTTCTGTCCATGATATTCTCAGCATCCTTCTGTAGAACTAAATCTCTGTTGCTTCAACTATCCTCTGTAAGGAAATTGTCCAGGAGGATTGATATTACATAGCAGTTCAGAACTCTCCTCTTTGTTTTTAACAGACTTTTTCTGTTTCTTGAAACTTTTTGCTTAGCTTTTAGAAGGCATCTTTTGCTGTTCCAATCTGCCTTTGTATATCTGTATTACATTTTCTGTTGTCTGTTAAAACATTTCCAGATAAATTTCTGTATTTGCTTGATTTTGTCATCTTCCATTCTGAGCTTGCATTTTGGGCTATCTCCCTTGTTAATAACTATGGTTTAGTCCTTTCTTCCCCCTTTTCTTTACTACATTGTCTAGGTGTTCCTTCAGTTTCCTTTCTGTGTCTACCATGTTGATGGCCATGTATTAATGAGAGGCACAGAAAAACAGAAAGAAATATAGCATGTCTAATATACCAGGATGAAACTAATAAAAATAGTTTCTCTGTGGCATTGATACTGGGGACATTCCTGATAAAGACTAAAAATGGTCAAAGGTACTCCACAAAATACAATCTGGATATGCAATTTTACATTTTTCTTGTTTGTATATAATTTTGCACAATTTGTTGTTAAATTGTGTCTCCAAGAATTAATAATAAAGAAAATTAAGATTTTACATTGGTCACACAACCACCACACATCCTTGTTGCTTAACTTGTCACTTATTGAAACTTAGTTCAATTTCTACACATTTCAATGACCACATTACAAACAACCTTTTGTGAAGTTATTTCGCAGTGGAGATTTGTATTTGTACTAAATCGGTCCTAAAATAGGTTCGACATACAAAACATTAGGAACTTGATATAATTGGTATTATGCAGAGTAATCTTGTTGTGGTCGCTGACTACTTTCGTATTTGACTGTCGACTACTGTCGTCCGACATTGACTGACCCTTGTTTCTCTTACTACTCCTACTTATATCAGGTGGGAGAGTCTATTAACTATAGAATAGGGGTGTTTCACCATAACACAACCAAATATGATTATTAACATAAGACAAATATTAGTAAATAATTCTTTTTATTTCTAACAGAATTTTCCTGTTTCTTAATAGTTGGTTTAGATTTTGCAAAGTATCTTTTGCTAATGTACCTTTGATACAAAGGTACATTAGAATAGCAAAAAATATTTTGTAAAAACTTAAACAAACTATTAAGAAACAGGAAAATTCTGATGAAAAGTAACAATAATAAAAGTGAAAGGAAAACCCTAAAATGACTAATGACATTGATTCTTCACAGAAGAAAGATCAAAAATTTTTTTAGCTGAGTTTGGTTCTTAATCATATAAAACCGAAATTATTTGCTGATACTAGTGGTCAGAACACTGCAGATGGTCCATGCTTTCTGGTCATGACAGTGACAGTTTTGTTCTGGACAATGTCATGGTTCAGTTGCTGGTACAAAATAAAGGTGTCAAAAGTACCATGGTGTCAAAAGTAACATGGTGTCAAAAGTAACATCTAATTTTCAAACCATGTTGATGTAGATGACATTGGTCTTGAATGCCAACAGTTAGAAGATGTAGCAGTTTGTAAGACAATGTATTTCACATCAGCTCTGTTGGCAGTTAAAGATGGAAACATGCTCAACACTAGTAGATGAGACAGGGCAATAGTATATGCCTATAATGTTCCATACAAGAGATTTATAGCAACAATGAGAACATGGTCAATCCATCAGAAAACTTTCTTTTGCTGCAGTCAAATCTACATGATTCAAGGAGAAATAGTATATTTGAATTGGGCCAGGGCCTGCCTTAACCATGACACCAAATGTTAAGTAGATAATTGACACATGAAATGGAAAAAACATTTGATTTTGTTTCCCAACTGTGGCTGTAGCTCTCTCAGCAGGAGTATGTTATTAAGCTGAAAGAAAAAAACACAGTAAAAATAGATAAATATCATCCACTTTAGAGCTCCAAAATCTATGGAATACAAATTTTGCCATGATCATGGGAGCGCTCTGAATGGTCACAGAGGCACTTAAACAAAAAAGTTAGAAAAATTGATAAAATTCAAACTTAAACACTGTTAAAGTCGTTATGCATACTAATGAGTGTAGGGGGAAATTAGAAGATACTTGCTGTCACTTCATCTCGAGAGACAAACTCTTGAAATAAGTGGTATAAAGATTTACACAACCACCACCAGAATAATAATACTAATAACACTCATATTAAATTTATCAATTTAATTTTTTCACTAAAGGGGCAGTATTCAGTGAAATGATTTTTTAAAGGATGTTAAGTAATCAGTTATCATGAGACAAATTGCGAAAAATGGTTTCTCATGATTATTATTTTTGTCTGTACAGACTGAAGCAATGGGAAGTAACTAGTAGTTTTAATTCAAGGGAGATAACTTTGAATATTGTTACAACATAGGAATAAAATTCTGATGGATTTAGAGAAAAAATCCAATGTGGAAACAACACATACTTGCTTAGTTACGCTTTATAACACGATAATTTTCTATGCAGAAATTGATTTTAAATAATGACAAAATCAAGTCTTTTCGCTATGTACTCATACAATTGTCGAAAATGTATAAATCTATCTCTCTATCCATCTATCTATTAATATATATATATATATATATATATATATATATATATATATATATATATATATATATATGTAATGAAAAACAAACCACTTTAAGGTACCATTACGATAATTTATTTCACCTAAATCCTTTTTTAAGGATTCAGGATCATCAGGTAAAAACTTCCAACAACGAATTGAGAGGAAAAATGGGATTAGAAATTGGTGGGTAGTGTAATTTTTGTAATTTAATAGAGGGGGTTGAGAGTGGTAGTTAAACAGACAATATAAAGTATAGGGAGGGGTTAATTTTATATCTCTCTTAAGTATGTTTTATATTGGAGTAGGAGGAGTGACAGAACCTTGACCTATTTAGATGGTTAACAAAACGGAAATGAAATGTAGAAAATGTATACAAGTGAGTCTTATGGCAAAGAGAGAGATAGGGGGGGAAAAAGAGATGGAGTTGTTATAATTTTGTTTTAACAAAATTATGTAAAAGATAGTTTACAATGTTTGATAGAAAATTCGATGTCTGAAAAAAATTTTGTTATTAACTTAAATCTTTAATTTCTTAAGTAAATAGTTTCTGGACTAAATATAACTATTATTGTAATAAACATATTTATCTAGGACATAAAGAAATATTTAAAATTTTAATAGTTTATTCACCCGACTAATTGTATTTCCACAATATATAAAGAAAAAACAGTAACAATAACATCTATTTTAATATTTAAAATTAATTTATGAATGTAATTTTTATTTATTATATTGGTAAACTAAATTAAAGATTAGGTTTCATTAATTAATAGTATTTGAGGGTAATATTAATTTTCATTTATTCATATATGTCTCACAAATGTATTCATGTGAATCCCTACATACAAGTCATTAACAAGTCCAAAAAACACATAGAAACACAGGAGATAATTTACACAAAAATTCATTTATCCTCGTACATAAACTATATATACATTTTACAATCTTTATCCATATTTTAATATTTGAAATATATATAGATTTTAGTTAAATTCCATAGTTAAAATTTAATTTTAGGTGATTTTGGAAGTGTCTCATTTTAAAGGAATTTAGCTAATATTATTACTATTATTAATAGTCAAAGAATGGTATATTTAAATTTAAATTATCAATTTAGAAATGAAACTCTCTTCAGAAGATAACAAAATTTAAATTATAGAATATTACAAGAGAAGGATATTACAAATTAAGAATAGTAAATTTAAAATGTAATTAGAAAGACCCAATATTTCATTTAAAATCAATTCATGCACGTA
The DNA here is from genome assembly GCA_963932145.1 of Acanthosepion lycidas. Lineage (NCBI taxonomy): Eukaryota > Metazoa > Mollusca > Cephalopoda > Sepiida > Sepiidae > Acanthosepion > Acanthosepion lycidas. The sequence continues at coordinate 72,250,126 of OZ010602.1, forward strand.
CGCACATATATACACACACACACACACACATACATATATATATACATATATACATACACACACACATATACATCTATATATATATATACATATATATATACACATATACATACATATACAATTCATATATCTATATACAAATCTATATATCAAAAAATTTATCTAACCATTTAATCATGTATATATATATACATATACACACCCTTAAATACATATACATTCATGTATAAGCACAAAACACCTACATACAAAAAAGATATAAAAAGAATATATATATATATATATATATATATATATATATATATATATACACACATACCACCATACATACACACAATTATATATATATAAATAAAGAATATTTTCTACAATTATTCACACATGCATGTATATGTATTTATATTACATTGTTATACACCAATTTACATACATATACATATATATATTTTCCAAATATTAATTCTAAGGTAACTACGTCTATATACATATATAGATTACAAGTAGTTAAATCTATAAAAATACACATATTTAAGTACATGTACACACACATATATCCGTACATATACATATAATATACATATACATACAAAACAAACATAAAAACATTTATACATATACATCCACACCCATGCATATTAGCTCTGTCCTCACATTGAGCTCTCAGGATTTCATCCTCTTTGGATTTACCAATTCGGTTTACCAAGTTCCTTATAACTTAATATATATATATATATATATATATATATATATATATATATATATATATATATTGTGTGTTAATTTGACTAACATTGAATTTATCTGACAACTCAATATCTGTCTATCTATCCATATATCTACCTACCTACCTATCTGTCTGTCTGTCTGTATGTTAATTTTTCAGTGGAAAACAAATAAATTGACCATTATGAGTGAGTGTAATCCATACAAAATTTGGCATTAAATAATCCAGCAAGGCTTGACAGGTCATAAAATCCCCAACCTAACCTAACCTATATATATCTATACACATTTCAGAGGTTTCTAAAATGTTCTTGGCTTGACTCACTTCCCAAAATCAGATGATATGATCAAACAATTTTTATAAATCTTCTTGGTTGGGACAAGAACTTTTTGACACTCTCTTGTATATATGCAACATAGTAAGTTATTTGTGCAGAAAATAGAATGGTCAAGCAAGTATGGATTTTGACTGAAGCCATGTGGGTTTACTTAATCAGAGCTTGTTTTTCTTTTTTTTTCTTCACAGATTCTCACCAGTTGTCCTGAACAAGATGTCACTCCCAATTCCATGTGGAAAGGCAATACAGAGTCAATAGCACCATTGTATAACTCTGTAGCAAACCACTTTAAACACTCAACCCTAAACATACCTGATGAAAACACTTTCTCTGACATCCCACAGTATATCAATATCAACAGCAGTGATGGGAATAGTAGTGAACATTGTCCGTCACAGGTTTGGCTTTTATCTTGAATAGAAGAAATTTTGCCCCTTTTATTGGACGACTCTTTTATTCGATAACCCTTTTATGTTATTCATTTCAGAATCATTCATTTGGTTGTTGCTTTTAGTGGTATTTTTATAATCGGTTTGCTTAGATATCCTGTGAGTAGACTCAAAAAGTTTGACTGGCCCCAAAACATAGCTGGCTAACCAGTAGTGATGAATTTTTAAAATACCACTTTCATAGGATTTTTACAAGGAAAGAGGCTTGTAATAAATTAAAGTTGTTTTTTTTCAGGATTGTCCATTTAAGCATTTGAATGGTTGGGCATACAAGAAGGTTTTATGTTTGTTTTATGCACATATAATGCAGACCAAAATGCTTCCTCAGTGATCTCTATTCTGGGATCATAGAAAGTTTCAAGTCTCCATGACATCAGATTCTCTCCCATGGGCCAAACTGAGAGTGATCATTTCTCGACTAGCATTCTGGCATAACTACTGCTTGATTGCAAGAATTGTAACTATTTGTGCCTATTTAAATGCGATGCTTCTTTTCATTCCTATGTCTGAATCCTGACCAATTGGGATTTGTTTATTTTTGACTGTTGCTGTTTTGGCCAGTCAGAGGTGGGGATTCTGTTTTGCCATTAATCGTTATTCGAAGTACTCATTCAGAATGGTGGTTATCATTTTTAGCCAATGGGAAACATAATTTCCCTTTGGCTCCAGACTTATGTCTATTAAAACTATTAATTTATTGCCTCCATTTTGGATTCATCTCTTGTTCCAAAAAATATCAGTTGTTAAAAGATCAGAATGAAAATAATGTATTTTTGCTTCAAAAATGGACACTGACTGATTGACACCTTGCTTAGGCCGAATGCTTGTTGGGGTCAACAACATTCTGGATAATTACTTTCCAGAAGATTATCCATAGTTGTTGAAATCTATTGTGTTTTTGTTTCACAGACATATCTGTGCCAAAATTTCTAACCATATTTGCACAACATATCCTTTACTTCAAGGAATATAAATAAAATAATTGCTAAAACGTTTGAAAATGCAAATGAATGAAACACTGAGATGTGGAGGAAAAACAGTCCTTGGAAGGTTTGAAGAATTTGTAAAATCTGAAACACAAGCACATATCAAGAAAAGTGAGTTTGTTAATCGATTATACTACAGTTGTAAGAACAAAAAAAGCATAACAATCATTAAGAATAATGATAGCAAAAATAGCGAAATAAAAATGATAATTTACATGGGAACATTAACACAATATCAATAATTTCATTCAGCATGACTGGAAATAAAGGTACAATAAAAAAAAGAGTACCTTTTTACAGGCCAATAGTCTGCAGGTTTAGATTAACTCTAATCAACTAAATGACAAACTTTATATTTGCATTAGTGCTGTATATATAAGTTGGGATTAAATATGGATCAGAATCTGACAGGACATTAAGAACAAATAAGAAACACGTATCAAACATATCTAACATGTTTCACTTTTATTTTTACTACTCTGATGAAGCTTGAATAAAAGTGAAACGTGTTAGATTGATAAATGTTTCCTATTTGTTCATTATCATTATATATATTATATATATTTCATATTCACAAAACAAATTTTTTACTACGTTACTTAAAAATTGAAAACTAAAAATTAAAGATTAAACAAAAATAAATAAATAAAATAAAATAAATAACCGAAAACAAGTAAAATAAATTAATCCAAACAAATAAATAAGTAAACATATTAAGTAAGTAATAAAGAAATTAACAAATCACGTACAGACAGATAAACACAAGAAAACATAGTAATACAATCAACAATAAAATAATCAATAATAAATAAAAAAAGTTAGCTAACAACACTATAAATAACCAAAAAATGCATTTAGATCCACAGTTATTCCCACTCAATAACCCCTAGAATAATTTGAAGCATAACCATTGCCACCTACCAAAATAACTGTTAGAATACAATAAACTGTGAACAATGCATCTCTGACCTGTATATATAAATAGTCGAACAACAACGCAATGCATATGTCCTGATGATTGTGTTAAGCATGAAACAGACTGTAATTTCTGGGTGTTGACTTCAATGTCTACTTTTATATTTACATATGCTCTATCTCTGAAATTGAGCACTCTAATAACTGTTGGTTCACCCAATACATGGTAGAGAGTTACAATATTAGATTGATGTAAGTGAGGGGTAAGGAGGAATTAAGAAATGCATATTATTTCAAAATTTGTTATATTTATGGGGGAAAATAAATATCATGTACTCTCCTGTTGTTTCAATGTATGAGGGCCCAACATTTCAGCTTAGAACTGAATTGCTACACTCATCACACAGATGATTTGATTAGAATTGCTTATGTAGAAGCAGCTACAATTTTTTGGAAGAACTGACAACAGAGAAAGTGTGCACGATGTGCTACAATGTCTTCAAATGGACCTTCTCAGATTCAGAGATGACCTTCTCCTAGATTGGCTGCTACCCCAGGCAAGAGAGTTTAATCTGTCTGGCTATTTATTCCATAGCTGGGGGAAGATGGATTTATGACTGTTAGCAAATGTGTTAGCATGAAGGGAACAGAACGCAATAGACTAAAATTTTAACTGTGTTCAGTGATTTCCCTTTCTATGCTGAAAACTGTGACATTGTCTGTACCTCCAAGTGCACACACACTCACACACACACACACATGCACACACATGCACACATCCTGATGGAAAATAATATTGCAATACACTGAATATGTGTTTCCCTTTACTTAGGATTAAAAGTGTAGGTGATATAGCTGGATTATTGTAAATAATCATGTCTACTGATCAATATGTACACAAGTTGCAAAATAAAGAGTTACATTAGCAAATCTACACTTCTTGCACTTGTTGACACAGTATAACAAGAGTTGTAGTTGAGCTAACTGAATGAGTTAGTTGTTGTAACATACATGTTCAGTAGGAGACAGACCTGGCAACCATGTTGAATAGCATGGGAATCATGTGGGCAGGTTTTATCCTGCTGGAACAACACACCACATTTCATAGCAGAACAGGTAAAACCATACTCAGGACATATAGAGTGCTGTTTGATATTCCTCCCACAAACACCTAGTGAGTATTGTAACCTATGGCACACCACACCATAATGCCAGAGGTTTGGCCTGTTTGTTTTGAACAGATATACTCTGGAGGGTATCATTGTATTGTACATGCAACATGCAAGCAGCCCTCATTTGAATTAAAGCAGAAATTTCTCTACTCATTTAACATTACAAAGTGTCATTTGATTGCCCAGGTGACCTGCTTGTGAAAACACTAAAGATTTGCATGATGGTCTTGTAGCAGGTCTGGCTAGAGGTTTGTATGTTTGTAGTCCTGCCTCAAGTAAATGATGGGGCCATATTTGCTCTGATCTTTTCTGTAGATGTCATACAGAGTGACACTGCTCTCCTTGCAAAATCTTTAAGAGTGTCAGTGCTACATGGCCACCCAGAACCTGGTCTATAGATATACAGAGATCTACATGTTGACAACTGTTGCTGATTCAGAACACTGCTAATGTGTTGTAACCAATGTGCACAACAATTCTCCGAAATTATCATCCAGTATCATCAAAGCCCACAATCTGACTGTGATAAAATGTCTGATTAAACAAGAGGAACACATGTTTAACTCTATGGCATGATACCTGCTTGCATTGGACTCTTTTCTCACATTGAACCATAATGTAGCATGCAGCACTGGCTTGACCTCAGACACTGATCTTATATTGGGCATGTATGTTACTATGTCACAAGTCAGTGAAAAACTTCTGAAAAAGTGCATCTTGTATTCAAGTCAAAATTACCATTATTCTTCAGGGGATTGCAATACTTCAATTTTATGTCAGTTTATGTATATATATACAGGGTGCAATGGATAAATTATTGTCTAATTATGCAAAAATGAAAATAACACTGACATCTCATTTCAACAAATGTATTTACCAAAATTACAGAAAAATATCCTTAAATAATAAAGAGTAAATTTATTCAATAAAATCATGGTTTCAACCATGGCTTCCAGGTGACTTCAGAATCTCCTGCAACTCTTCTGGACGGTTTCATTGTTCAAGTTGGTGAATGCTGCCATAATCCTTACCTTCAGTTCATCTTTGGTGTTACAAGGTGTTTTGTGGGCCTCTTGCTCAACTGGCCCACACAAAGGAGATGCAGTCGGAGGAGTTGGGTAGCCAGATGTATTGGTTCAGATTCCTGTTGCCAGTTATAGGGTCTTCTATCAGCCACAATCTTGATTCAGGGCAGCCCTACATCTTCAAGGTACAATGTAGGCCTCTGTATTGAGCATGAGGCTCTGTGGGAAGATGTATGGAGGCATGACATCACTATCACTGGTGATCACTCCAAACACCTTTGTAATCACCATTAGACTCATCCAATTCTTTCTGAATCCTTTGCACTCTCCTCAGATTGACACTCAAGCACTCCGAAATGTTTATATTGGAGATTCTGGTCTGGATGCCAAGCAGTACAGCATGCTATTATTTCCAAATTTCTCAATTGCATCATGATGCTTTTTTCCCATAGATGGTGCCCAACTGACTCTTCAGTTGACAAAATCACATACAAACTACATGCATGCATGAAAATAAAAATATAAAATTGTGACAGTTTATCCATTGCTCCCTGTATATATATATATATATATATATATATATATATATATATATATATATATATATATATATAGCAATGTCAAAGATAGTATGAAGCCAAAAATGCAGTCAGTTGGATATGAAAGAAAAGACATTTAAGGCAAGCAGTCTTTGCAATAAAGTGCCTGATATCAAAGATAGAGTCTTAATAGAATTAATATAAGTAAAAGATTTGTCAGCTGATTGATGGTTCCTTCAGCATCAACAAGTAAAAGCAGTCAATTTCTGACTGATGAGGGGATGGATGGGTTCATCTATAGAATTCTGGAGTCAATCAGCTAAGTGACAAACCTTTTACTTATATTGTCTCTCTCTCTTTATCTCTCTCTCTCTCTCATATATATATATATATATA
>OZ010602.1:72261668-72294168 GCA_963932145.1 Acanthosepion lycidas
GTTATACGGACATTACAACAGAGATGCTCACCATCAAAGATGGCACCCTGTTATATTTACATAAAAGTGACGATAACGGTCACAAATTTGCAGACCCAGCTAATATATATATATATATATATATATATATATATATATATATATATATATATATATATATATGGTAAAATATAGTTTTAATGTATGCAATATTTATGGGTTAAAATGCTCAGTTTCAGAAATAGAGTGTATATAAATAATAGCTCGTTGATCAGAAAACGCGTTCAGTTAGAATGGAGCAAAACCAGCATCATGTTTAGATGCAACAGAATCTATCTTCTTCAATTTAAAGTACTTTCATTAAAAAACATTTTGAATTAATGCAGTTACTGAGATAACAGAAATAGTCTGTATTTATTCAGTCGAAGTTAGCCGAGGACATGAAGGGGTAAAACAGGCATCATGAAGACCTATTTCAGATCACAATTATTTTGGAGTTTTTGAAATTCAGTTTGTCAGGGTGCTACCAGGGATGTAAAAGAGGATACATAATGCAATTGTTAAGTTTGATGAAAACTGGTTGAAAGATCAGCAAAAAATAAGAAAGAAACCAGTAAAAATCGCCGTTTTTCGCTATTTACGCGGGCTTTTACTATATGGGTAGACTCGATTGTCAAGTTAAATGACTGTTAAATGATCAACTTATTGTATATATAAATGTCTATATTTCTAAATAATGTACATAATACCTCATCTCAGAAATATAGACATTTATATATATATATATATATATATATATATATGAATGTCTATATTTCTGAGATGAGGTATTATGTACATTATTTACAATTTTCGGACTATTGTCCTCATCTTTGTCGGCATATTTATCACAACGTTTCGGCCGTTGTACGCTCCGGCCTTCTTCAGGTGGTTTTCGCTCACTGGGGTAGACTGTTCTAGTTCCACGTGGATATCAGTTATCAGTTATCTCCTGTTAATTTCCCTCTGAAAGTTCTCCACTGCCTTAACCGGGTATTGAACTCACACTCAAACCTTTATCCACTGTGCCATGTGTCCTTGAGGACATCTAGGTATGAATTTCTGGATATTATAAACCTAATGTCTTCAGCAACCATTTTTACCAGTGCTCATATTGCAATTTTTGCTGTTATCATTGCATGTTTTTACCATGAGTGAGAGAGAACTAATACAAGTATAAAGAAGTTTATCACTTAACTGATTGGTGTTATCATCAGCAATCACTTCGTCCATTATATATATATATATATATATATATATATATATATATATATATATATATATATATATATATATATATACACAGTAGCGTCCAAAAAACTAAGGGACAAAATTTTAAAACCTAATATTTGTTAGAAATAACAACTGTGAAAAGCTGAAATTTTGACAACTGGTAGTCGTTATCATCCATAATAACATACTAAAATTTGAATCATTTGCAAAGGATAGAAAAAGAATTATAACAATTATTTATTTATTTTCAAAATAGGATCGTCCAAAAGTAAGCGACAAAATTGAGAAAAACAATGTAAACAGTATGCTATATTCAAATTTTTTGATTTCCTCTAAAGAATAAGTCTTACTTAGTCATTTGTAAACGTTGCATCAGCCGGCACAATGGCGAAACGCCCAAAACTTGATTACTCTGTGAGACAAGCTATTGTGAAGCTACACAAGGAAAAGCACACCATTAGAGAGATTTCAGAGAAAGTGAAACGTTCCAAGAGTGTTGTAGGCAGGGTTGTTAAATCCTACAATGATACTGGCAAAATAGTTAGTGCTTTTAAAACCGGCAGACCCCGCAAAACTTCGGCAAGAGAAGATCGAATAATGCAGCGTATGTCATTAAAGGACCGTTTTAACTCTTGCACAGAAATTAAAAGGGTTATGAATAGTACCTCATGTGTTAATGTGTCAAGACAGACTGTTTGTAGACGACTGCAAGAAATATGGCTGTTTAATCGAACCCCAGGGAAGAAACCACTTGTTAGTTCGAAGAATAAGAAGAAGAGATTAGAGTTTGCAAACAGGTATGTAATTTGGACATATGAAAATTGGGCAAAAGTATTTTTCAGTGATGAAAGCAAGTTTAATTTATTTGAAAATGATGGAAAAAACAATGTAAAGAGACGTATTGGTGAAAGATTAAGTGCAAAGTGTACTAAGAAAACTGTCAAGTTTGGGGGCGGAAGCGTCATGGTATTTGGAATGTTTTCTAGCCAAGGTACAAACTCTTGTCCGGTTACAAACTCTTGTCCGGTTACAAACTCGTGTAAACGCGCAGATCTATAAAAACATTGTTCAAGATCATGTTGTGCCAATCATACAGAATTCAGGTTTCGATAGCGCTACCTTTATGCAAGATAATGCCCCATGTCACAAGGCAAAGGTGGTAATGAGTTACCTTAGCGAGCAAGATTTGGAAATTATGGATTGGCCACCGCAAAGTCCTGACTTAAATCCAATAGAAAATCTTTGGAAGACCTTAGGAGTGAAAGTTATGGAAAGAAATCCCACTAACGCGGAGGATTTGTGGGTGAAGCTTCAAGAAGAATGGTCTAAAATTAGTATCGAGGATTGTCAAGAACTGATTCGTTCTTGTAGTCGAAGATGTGCAGCTGTCATTGAGAGCAAGGGCTCATTTACTAAATATTGATTGTACATGTATTTTTATTGTTTTTTTGTTGTTTACATTGTTTTTCTCAATTTTGTCCCTTACTTTTGAACGATCCTATTTTGAAAATAAATAAATAATTGTTATAATTCTTTTTCTATCTTTTGCAAATGATTCAAATTTTAGTATGTTATTATGGATGATAACGACTACCAGTTGTCAAAATTTCAGCTTTTCACAGTTGTTATTTCTAACAAATATTAGGTTTTAAAATTTTGTCCATTAGTTTTGGACGCTACTGTATATATGTATATGTATGTGTGTGGTGTGTGTGTGTGTGTGTGTGTGTAAGCTTTGAGTTTCAAATAGACGTGTGGAAGATCCTTATTCCACTTGCACCTTTGACTAGATATTCAAGAAATGTCCCCCGACTCCTTAATTTAGGCAGTTGAATTTCTTGAACAAATTGTTCCATTACTGAAAATAATTAAAAAAAATTTTTCTAGCTGTCCCTTTATTACAACGGCCATGTTTATGTAAAACTCAAGTGTGTAGGTGTGTACATGTGTATGTGTGTGCACATATACCTTGTGGATGACAAATTATTTTTCTCCCTCTTACCCCTTCAAGACATCTGCTTTTAAGAAAGCCGGACATAAATGACAGGGACAGAATCGCGACGAACGGGCCAGTTGTCGATACACGGCAAGCTCTCAGCGTTACCACCCGTGAACCTCTGTCAACCGACTTGAAAAACGTATCAATTCCAAGCCTTACCAACTCTACCCTTCTTCCAAAAGTTGCCTCCCTTTCCCACATTGCAGATATTTTGCTCACATCCTCTGCATCAGCAATACAAAGAATTTTATATTAACAATTCTTGTTTTCTTTTCTTTTTGACTCACCTGCAGTATTTCTTTCATTTCTTACTTACTACTACCATATGCATATAGCACACGTAACTGGTTTGGTGTGTACTCTTGTATGTTAATACAAGTGCAGACGTAATTACATTTACATGCCATTAATTTCACCACAGTGGTTATTATAATCAAATTTACCAGATATATTACAATTCCCGTCGGAATGTTTATTTGAACTGGTATGCCCATTGAAAAATTCTCAACGGGATGACTAATCTAGGTGGGACTTGTATTCGGTAGAAAAGATTTGTTTTTACTGTAGCCATAACGTTACATATTGTGTAGTTACCTCACTTTCCTTTTTTCACTCAAGGGCGGTAAGATGTAGGTCGAACGAGGAAAACGCTTTCCCACTGAGGAATGTACACGCGCGCTCGCACACTTATGCACCTTTCACTTCATTTTCTCTACGACTTTCTCCTACATCAAACTATAAACTGTATACATACATTATCTATCTATCTATCTATCTATCTATCTATCTATCTATCTGGGAAAGGCACAGCTATGTCCATGCACAACTGAGCTATAAGATGATCTCTTGTGAATGTCGGTGGGGGCTATCTATCTATCTATCTATCTATCTATCTATCTATATATATATATATATATATATATATATATAGTATTATTCTTACTTAGTTCATCATTTATCTGGACTCACATTCCGAGGTTGCCATTTTTGTTGTGGGATACTAGGAAACATTCGGCCAGCATACTCCCGCAATTTATCTATTTTAGTAAGGAATTTAATATTTAAAAATAATTGAAAACTAAAAAAATTAATATTATTTGTAACTTTATATGGGAATAACAGGGTCAAATAAAAACTTACACACTCACTCACGCATAAATTATATTATTTAAACTTTGGTATATTTATGAAGGAAGTGTGTATGGAATTTAAAGGTTGTGTGGTGTTTGAATGTTCACATATAAACAATTAAAGAAGAAGCAACAAAAACTTGGGTATCTACTACAGATCGTTTATTCTTTTTTATTAATAACTTTATCAATGTTTATTTGGTATATCTGTTTTCTTTTTTTTGCTCCAAAAATGTTAGAGAAAGTAAGAATAAGAATAGTTGAAATGGTCGAGTTTAAGTTAGCTTTGTGCTAGGTTGGAATGACCAAAGTAAAAGTTGGCTTACGTCACTGGTGGAGGTTCAGCAAAACACACCTGAATGCTATGCGGTGGAAAGTGGAAAGAGAATCCAGTCGTCAGCCGACCTGGGAAAAAGAGGTTTTCCAGCGGGGACGTCTTTATCATGGTTTGCTACATCTTGAAGCAAGTGGGAGAGAGCGGAAGGGGGAGAGAATCTATTTTATACAACATAAACAGCGTCACCTGACGAACATTTGGTGAAGCCAAGTGGTGTAATAAAATCTCCGGTCCCTTTATTACTTGCATCATGGGAAAATTTATTTCCGCTTCTTTTTTTTATTCATTATTATTATTTTGCTTATTGCTTTTGTTCCATTCCCACAAGTGCTCAATATCGGCGATAGAGCGTATGTAGATATAAACAGTATCTATCTATCTATCTATCTATCTATCTATCTATCTATCTATCTATCTATCATGATTACGCTGTGTCTCTATACTCCACAGGTTAGACTACAGAGTTTGTATACCTACAGATATACATGATCATGACTGCGACTTGATTTCGACTAGTGTCGTTGCTTGATTTATCCTCAAATATGGGTAGCGCAAACGTGGCATTTTTTAAAGCCCTGTAGGGATTTACACTCTCTTGTGTAGATGTGGTTATAATGGGTGCTTTTTGCAGTGGGCGTTATAGTAATACTTTGCTGGACTTTCATATGACCTTTTAGTTCACCAGCTGAGGCGCAATGTTTTCTACACTCACTGCAAGTAGAAATGCTGTATCACTTTTAGTTAATGACCTCTGTAAGTCTCGATGTCGTGTATGTCCAGCTGAGACTTGAACGTCTACGGCTCTTTAAACCAGACAAACTTAAAACCTCTGGTTCAATGTTAGCAGACAGATATTTTGATGTCCATAAAGAAATACATAAAAATAAAATAAAATAAATAAATACTGTCATCGTGTCGTGTTTATATAAAAATAAATAAAAATTAATTATAGTGTCGAAAATATTTGTAATTTTTTTATGTGAACTTGTTCCACTGTGAAAGGATAAAAACTTTTAATAAAATAATTGTTTCTTTTTACTTTTTTTTCAAGTTTTAATTAAAAATTAGTTTCTATTGAATTGAATGTGAAACTTGCAAGATTACTTTATACAAAATATGCACATATTTGCTTTTCATCTGAAAGAATTTATTTCCGGTCACCCCGGCTTGAGAGGGGCCTGTTGACCGATGAATTGTGTCACAGTTATGACCTGCAGCTAATATGTCTAACATTAAGGGGACACACTGATCATTCAGTTATGTGCCATAGCGTGATACACGCTTGGGCGATGATGGGTCTTTCGATACATAACTGACTAGGCAGATAATTTTTTCCACAGTAGGTTGCCATTTCTTTCTGCAGTAGATTTGTTGCCAAACAAGGCTAAAGAACCCGGCCTGGCCTGCTATTCAACTCATAGCTTTTGAGAAAAGATGAATTCATAGATTTCCCAAGGGAATTTGTGTGTACAAAGTGAATAAGTCAACTAGAACTCGAACTCGGCTCTCAGATTTCTCATTACTAACCGATAGCCATTACAACAGACTGACACTTGCATTAGGAAAGAAACTTTTTTTCTGAGTGAACCATCACAGAAATATGACTGAGTCGTGTGTGCTATTGAGTGTTCCAATGAAAAAAGCTGACCATTTTGCCATTGTTTATTGGCTGATGAATACTAAGTATCTCTAAAGGAACGTAACTCTATCTTCAAGTCGATAATTAGTCCAAGGGAGGTAACTCTGTATTCATGTAAGAATTAATTATCAAGGGAAGCAACTCAGTTATACTTATTCCTGTTAAATGGTGATACAATAATTTAATTAACCTATTTCATTTAATCAGGAAAAGGCCGTGATAAATAAATAAATAATGTTTTTGTTCATTAGCGACATTTTTACTCGAGCGTAGTTGTTTAACGCTGCTTATAGTAATGTTTATTTGGATATCGCATTTGTAATGGAACCATCCGGCCAAAAACAAACAAACAAACAAAAAAAATTATAAAAAAACAATACCACTAAAAAAAAAACAACAACCAAAAGTAAAACAAATAAATAAAATAATGTAATAAATAAATAAACATTTAAAATTAAAAAATAAATAAATGATATAAACAAAACATGGTTTTTTATGTCTTCCAGATTTTCAGCACACCAGTCCATTTTTTTTGTTTAAGTCGATTTATCGAAATCAATATTTTAGGCTGATTGTTTTTATAGTTTGGTTATTTTAGAGTTAAGCTCCAAAACAAAAGTGAATGTTCAATTAAAAAGAACAAAAACTTGTAATTCCAACGGATAATTTATTGTTAAAACAGATATATTTCGGAAAGCTTTTGCAATTAATATGAATTAAATTTAAAATTAGAAAACCTTCTTTTAAAGTATTTATTTTTAGCAGCTTAATTTATTTTGATCGGTATTGTTATTGTTATACGGCATTTCCTTTTTATTAAAAGAAGCATCTCAAGAGACTATCGTGTCCACTAGGATGGCCAGCCAATCCCTGTTACAGACGCTTGCCCAGGCACATTTGTATTTCTTCAACTTTCATAGAGTCACATTTTTTTTGAGAGAGCAGTTGAATAAGGCTGAAGCTCTCAGTCACGATGACTTGTGACTTCGTGCTAGCACAGCATCGAGAGCCTTCTAGAGTTTTGCATACTTAATTTTACTCACAAGGCTTGGGTCAACTCGTGATATTGCACGATGGGATCATTTCCTGGGGACGATCTTGTCAAGAAATGAAGTCCTTGAGATTCGAATCCAGGTTCCATAGTTAGAACGCGAACTCTCTAACTACTTGACCACGCGCCCATTTTTAACAATTGTAAATAATAGTCAATCAGTTATGTATCACGCGTGATACACGCTTCGGCGATCATGTATCTTTCGATACATGACTGACGAGGCAGATTTTTTCCCGCAGTAGGTTGCCATTTCTTTCTGCGATAGACCAGTTGCCATCCAAGGCTGTAGAATCCGGTCTTTCCCGCTATTTACCCATAGCTGAGGAGAGAAGAAGAGGATTCATATCTTTGACAAGGGTATTAGCACGTAAGTGAATATAATGGATTCGACTGGAATTCGAACTCCGATTTCTCAATCCGAGCCGCTATCGATTACTCCATCGTGCCTCCTCAAATAAATAATAACTAGCTTGTAATTATGTTTTTAGATTTGTTCCCTTTATGGTCTGGTTGGCTGGTGTCCCTTGGCACTGATGCCATTATTTTCAACATCTAAATGGAAACTCGAGAAAATACGCCATAAAGGCTATTTACACCTCTTTTGCATAACTTCATTCGTGAAAATGTCTACATTGTTTTTCATCGTGAAAATTTTCTCAAAAATATTTAAAAAGAAAACAAAAATGAAACTTTCTCCCAATTATGCCACCCTCGCCTTTTCAAGGAAATGTTGCAAAAAGTGGTTGCGTATCTAGTCAGCCATAAGTGATGGTAGTGTAGCGGACTGTGGGTTTACGTATTGTTAAATGAAACACGTTTATGACTCCTGATAGGAAATAAAGCCACTACAAGAATATGGCGAACTCAAGTTGAGTCCAAGCAAAGAAATGTAAAGAAAAGAAACAAGACCGATATATATGTACAAACAAGTATATCTATTAAACAACAATCAAAGACATGTTAATGTGGGGAAATGCGTATTTTCTTAGAGAGCCTACATTATTGTAGTATCCGCTGAAATATCGAAGTGAAAAAGAGGATGAGAGAAAGAAGTATTCAAGTATTTATAGTTTAGGGCTAGCGTCCCCTAGTGAAAAATTTGGATAATTAGGAAATTAAAGAGGAGTTAACTCCGACAGTAGCCTATCAGATACGCTCACTATAGTGGCGTGAGGGTTCCGGATTAAAATGAACAGTTGATTTACCCACGCCAAGAAGATTAATGAAGGATGATAATGACAAAGAAACACAGGGGTAACAAAACAAGATAAGGAATTTATTAACGAATTTACACGCTTGAAATATTGTCAGTATCTCGTTTCAGGAAAATAAATCAGAATTCTTAAAGTCCATAGTTTTAACGTATTGTCACGAAGAGGAAATGTTCATAAAATAGATCTGACACAAAATAATATTAAAAAATGATTAAGAGAAGGTTAAGACAGTACGTTGCTTGCCTAAGGGATATATGGTTTGCATACATTCAAAAGTAGACGAAGAAAGAGAGAGAGAGAGAGAGAGAGAGAGAGAGAGAGAGAGAGAGAGAGAGAGAGAGAGTTTAAAATACTTAGTTTTTTTTGATTGTTGAGAGAAAATTCTTTGAAGTGATGAATGCTGGGTAAAGGCCGATAATATAATTGGCGAGTTCTTCAATGCTGGTTGGGAGAAACTGAAACGAAATCTTTCACCTGACTTCAGACACACTTCACGTTAATTTAATTTTTTCCCCTCATTTTATATAAAATTCTTTTGCATAGGTTCACTACTTTCTTTCCTTCTTTTTCTATGTCCCCGGCCAATTTCGGTGAAGGCAAGGTTTTCATTGGTCCAAAAACAATTTCACATAGGCTCAGCAATTTCTTTCCTTCTTCTTCCTCAGCTCACTGGTTAATTTCTGTGAAAGGCAAAAATCTCACATAGGCTCGCGAATTTCTTTCTTTCTTTCTTCTTCCTTAGTTCTCCGAATTTGAAGGGAGTGGGTAAAGGGAGTTAATATTTATTTCGCATTCACTACAAAGCAGCCACAAATATTTTTCGTCTCGGCTCTTTTTTTTTGTTTTAGTGTAGCCCTCTACTGTTTTGAAAAATGGTTTTGGGTTTCAATCGTGAGGTTTGGTATTGGTGAGAAATACATTTGTTATGTGAAATTATATAGACATTAAGTTTAGCCTGATACACGGCCACAAATATGGAGCACTCAGTGAGGACCGAATCCACTACATTATTTATGGTTTACGATATTAACTTGTAAACCTTTGCTTGATAATGAGAAGTCGAAATGGAGTTCCGTATTTTGTACTCATTGGAGAGAGATCTTTTATTCGATTTAGTCTTATTGAATTCTGGTTGTCATAGTTTCACACTGAACGAGTTTGCAAATTGAATAAAAATCCTTCCTTATATAATTTTTTTTAAATTTTTATAAAAAAAAAGAAAAATGAAAAAAAAAAAAAAAAATGCTGCACATCGCCGAAGAATTTGAAGGTGAAGAGGATGGTTGTCATCACTAGTTTAAATTTGATTTCGATCTACATATTCATTGACCCAAGCGTTTCTTGTTTCTTTCATCAAAACATTGCATTTTTCTTCATCCTGCTTTCATGCAACAAACTACGCCTCCTTCTAAATATTAGGTTGTTACAAAAATAATGTCGTTTTATCACATATGTTACTATGTGAGAAAACGACACTATTTTTGCATCAACCTAACCCCCCCAAAAAAAAACCCCAAAAAAAACAAAAACAAAAAAATAAAACAAAAAAACAAACCTACCCCCGCAAGAATAAACTAATAAGAGACCTATTTTTAATTTTTATCCTATCTCCAGTATATACGTGGACGTACTGAAAAATTCTGGTCCCAATTGATTTCTTTAAATCTGACTAAATGGCCGAACATTAATAATGTGAGAATTTCTTGGCTTCTTCTGAGAACTTTTCAGAAACGACTCATAAAATTTTGTATTGGCGTTTAAAATGATTTTAACATTACATTTTAAAATATACCCGAATGACAAAGACAAAAAATAAATTAAATATATTTTTTTATAATATGTTTCTATGTGTCTCCTCCTCTTAAAATTTTAAACGAACAGAATCCTATGTTAAAATGTCAAAGTGGAGGGGAGGATTTGAATCAGATGTTAAAAGTGGCGGTGGTGGTGGGACTAAATCAGATGTTAACATTTAAACATTGTTTGTTCTGTATATTATTTTATTTGATACTTTCATGAAATGAATCATTTTTAGATCACTCATCCTATTGCAAATATTTTTTGTTTTGATTTTAAGAGTACATTATTTTTTGTTTCGCCTGTACTGAATTTTTGGAATGAGACCGAGAAAAGTTTTCCCCATCGGAAGCCGAACTACCGTCAGTCACGATAAACGAATGTCCCCTCAGGGAGGCTCTATGCCTTGAGAGACTATTGAGCCTTAAACTCACCCCAGACCTCAAATGGAATTCGTAGATATGATCGCTAAAGATACAGGAAAAATGGTCGGTTTCTCAATCGCTATAGTAAGTACCTGACTCCCCATGCTTATCCTCGACTTTTATAAGAGCTAGATCAGGCCAAAAATGGAGTAATGTTGAAATATTCGGGCTGGAGGTGCCCAGTCCTCACTTTCCAGTCTTGATAGAGTTCAAAAGCCTCTCCGAGTCCTTGTTAGAGAAGAATTATTTTCCACCCTCCAACCTCTCTCTCACAGGTGGGATGTGTCGAGTCTCTCCCTGCTGTATCGCTACTACAATGTAAAGTGCTCGGACGAACTGCATCTCCTGGTTACACCAGGTCTGACCTTCACAGATAGGATCCACCATGACACTTACATAATAAAAAAACACCCACATTCCCTCCGTATTCCATTTAGAAGCTAATGTTTTGAAAAGAAAAGAGGATAACATTTTATTTATTTTGAAAATGACAAATGATAATGCTTATGGTCACTTCACGTTAAATCACCTGTTCAAGTACGATCGCCGAAGTTAAGCAACGTCGAGCCTAGTCACTACCTAGATGGATGACCGCTTGAGAGTACCAGGTGCTGTCAGCCTGGATTTATGAATGGATAATGGAATTTTTAATAGGTTGGGTTTGTCATATTCACTTACGCGCAAATACCCTTTGGAAAAGTATGGCTCCACCTCTTCTATCCCAAGTCATGGCTTAATTCGTAAAACTTTTATAATTAAATCAATATTATCTAACCTAAAATATTATTACAATCTGAAACTATTTTCCGGTTTTAAATAATCTGCAAAGCGTTGATAAATTGTAGAAAACGAAAGGGAAAAAAAAAATGATAATTTGAGACCAAGGAGACAAAATTTAATTTTCTGTTTAGTTTCCAGTCACAGCAAAAAGTGCTAACCCACCCTGAGAATGAGTTATTCCGTTATACTTTAAAATGAACTCGCTTTGTTTATTTTAGCTCGTTAGCCATTATCAATTTGTTTTTTAAAGCCAGTTTCATTTCTGATTTCAGCTTAAAAACGACCCGACAAAGCTGGGATAAATCTTGTTTTACCGACAATTACTATGTCGCCTTACACGAAACACAAGTTACTCGGGACCGGCGCATTTGGCTCTGTATACCTCGTTACTTTAAATTCCGAACAGAAATTCGCCATGAAAGAAATCAAAGGTGGTCGTTCAGACACAGAATCTCGTAAAGAAATCGACTTTCTTCGTCGTCTGCGTCATCCGCTAATCGTGTCGTACGTCGACTCTTTTATCAGCCAAGGCGATTTGTGCATCGTGATGGAATATTGCGACTGGGGTGATCTTAGCCAGGTAATCGACTGGAAGCGATCTTCTAAAAGCTCCTTCTTCGACTATCAAATCTTGGCCTTTTTCAGTCAGATAGCCGTGGCGGTGGAATATATTCATAGTAAAAACATAATCCATCGTGACTTGAAACCCAAAAATATATTCTTACATAAGAACATGATAAAAGTCGGCGATTTTGGTGTAGCTCGTCAGCTGTCCTCCCGGGCTGACTTGGCTTACACAGTTGCTGGGACACCTATATATATGTCACCCGAGGTGCTCAAACGCGCTCCATACACGAGGAAAGCTGATATCTGGTCATTAGGCGTTATGCTCTATGAAATGATAACGTTAGTAACTCCTTTCACTAGCTTATGGGAGGTAGTTAGGGGTAAATTCGAACCTTTGCCGTCGTGGGTTGGTGAGAAACTGAGACGTTTGGTGTTGTCTATGTTACAAATAGCCCCGGAGCAACGACCTTCAATGACTACTCTTATCTCGAAGTCGTGTCTTTCTGCGACGATCATGTCTGACGTAAGCCTCGAAAAAATCAGGAGGAATAACATGATAGACGGAGTTTGTTCGCCTCTTGTTAAGTGTCGGTCACCATCTCCAAGACCGTCACCCCGGGCAACAGAATCGAGTCTTCTGAATCTTTTAATGGACTTTTTCTCCATAAGTCACGTTTGATTTCGTAGAATCAAAAGTGACTCGTTAGGAACGTTCGCAAATAGTCTAAGGTGTTTTCTTATTCATACACATTTTATTCACTCTACATCAAACTTTTGTTTCGCTCGGTGATCATGTTTGATTTAAATATTGAAATGTTTTTCAACTTTATTTTAACAGTTTATGGAATTAAATTATTTTAAAATAACTAAATAACTCGTGTCAAAAATAAATTCATAGCCTAATGTTGATCCCTCGTTTTGTTAACGAGGATAAAGACTATTTAATATAGCACGAGCGTTAAGCAAATAAATTAGTGTTTAAGATTTTTCTAAAATTTGTTTGGAAATTTAATTTCAGATTATGAATAACGTTCTTTGCTATTTTTCTTTCTCTTTTTCGAAGCATAAGAACGCTATATATATATATATATATATATATATATATACATACATATGAAGTTTTGTGGGGAAAGCTGTGCACAAGTTTTCGTGTGACGCGTTTCGTCCCTTAAGATTTCATTGGATTAGGTTGGTTTTCGTTAATGCAACAACGCTGGGAACTTTAAATCTGGAAATTCTTTTTGTTCTGGGTATATAAATTAGCCAATTTAATTTAGATTGTTTTTCTTTTGTTTCCATCATATTTGTTATTAAATATATCACATTGTGATAACAGATCTGCCAAGAATGGGGAAACCGTAGGAAACTGAACGCAAAGATACTGTGGAGGAAGAAGCGCGATTAAAGTACAATCGGCAGAAAATGATTTTCTGATCAAGAGAAAATAATTCACTAAGACGAAAATATCTAGAAAATACTTGAATCATTATTTATATATATTTCGCCTACTTGATGCTTGCATGAAATTTTTATGGTCGGCCATTGTTCAACCGGAAGTTTTTTTTTTTTTTTTTTTATTATAAATTTTGTATATATTGGTTAAGACTATTTTCAAGTTGATTTTAATAGTCTTACATTCTAGGAACTTTTTCGGAATATTGTATAACAAAAGTCTACCGTAAAATTTTACTGCGACAATGTAATGTTCGACTTACTACCTTGAAAATCAGCATTGAAATTTTTATTTCAACTCTACCCCCCTTGTCTCTACGATCATGCGATAAAAATCTTATTTTCCGAATGAAAAGGGATCAATAGTATTTTGTCATGATTGATTTTTTTTTTTTTTTTTTTTTTCTCGCAAATTTCGGACAAATGGTTCTTTCCGTCACTACGAATTGAGCAGGATCCTGTTCTCTAAGGCGAAAATATCTTTTTTTCGCCTGGTACGTCGTCAGTCATTTATTAGGTTTGTGCAAAAATAATTTCGTTTTCTAACATATGTTACTATGTGAGAAAACGAAATTATTTTTGCACCAACCTAATATAAAGTGTCACCGTATTATTATTCTTTATAATTTCATTTTTTTGTTTTGTTTGCTCACTTTAGGAAATACAAAGATTCACAATTTACAAAAAAAAAAAAAAGAAAAAATCATACGCATGAAACACTCAATGCATTGATTACCAAGCTTGCTCTGCATTTACCTTAATGAGTTTCATCCGTACATTTCAATATATTCTTACCTTCCAAAATTTTAAATGTGTTCCATGGCTGTGTTACCGGAACAAGCATGTATTTTTTTTTTTTTTTTTTTTTTTTTTAATCGAATTCTGCCCAAGCAAGGCAGTAAAAGGGGTTACTAATAAGAGTCGGTCGTGGTTGGCCAGTGTGCTGTCAACGTTGGGGTCATCGAACTTACCGTTACATATAGCCAATATCAACAGGAGATAACCATTGCATTCAAATTTCTGAAGATCAAATTTGAGATGTTATTTACTATATATTTATTATTTTCTTCAATATGAGTAGATAGGTACGCCTATCATCTAGTTGACATTCCTCCCTGGTCCTTTTGGACTGGGGTAGAGGTTCAAAACACCGGCGAGGAGTGTGAACTGGATGAGAGGCGAACCTATCTACTCCTATTGAGGGGAAAATAATAACAAACAGTAACATTTCAGAGACGTTAGAAGTATAGAGTTGAAGTAGACTTTAGAAGGAACTGGAAACCCAATATTAGAGAACAAGCGTAAACATCTAGTCCTGTTCAAAAGACCGGTGAGGACTGTTAACCAGACGATAGGCGAACCTAACTATCAGTTTTAAAATTCTCACTAGCATGTTTATTCCAAACGGCATTTTTATTTGGTACAAGAGTCGCTAATTAAGCATTTCCTAATTAACAATGTTCTTCAAATCCAAGGCAAATTGGGTTCGGAAAAACGGTGAATTTAGCTTTCATTGTTGAGGTACATGGTGTATTTAAGTGAACGAACGAATCCAACCCTTATTCCACGTGAATGTACCCCCCCCCCCAAACCATTATGGAATCATGACCAGACTGCACGATGCTTCTTTTTTTTTTCTTTTCTTTTCTTTTCTTTTTTTCTTTTCTTTTCTTTTCCTTTTTTTTTTTTTTTTTTCTTTTCTAGTTTTCTTTTCTTTTCTAGTTTTGTCTGTGTTAATTAAGTGCATTCAGGTGGGCCTTCTGAATTCTGAACTGACTTGCTGAATATGCGTTCAGTCCGTTCCGCATTGAATGTGGATGTGATTTGAGCCAATGTTTCTCCAGCTGGATACCACTGTTAATCACTAGGAAGGGCCTGTGGTCGGCCATTGTGCTGTCAACGTTTGGGTCATCGAACTTACGGTTACATATAGCCAATTCAACTGAATTGATGAGACCTTGCCGCCAATCTAGGGCTGTGCTTAAATTAATAAAGTCTAGGTACCATAGCGTATAGTTCATCTAACCAGTTACAATGAAAGTATTTATAGAAAAGGCACAGGGAAGTTTCATTACGGAGGTGGGGAAATGATTGAAGCCGAGATGCCAAGCCAGGACCAATAATATTGCTGAGCCTATAATTAATACCGAACTTTTAAAATACTAATACTGAGCCTTTTTAGAATGCTTTAATTATAAACGAATTTAAAAAAAAAATTATATGAAAACCCCTCAAAAAACGTGATTTTACGGTGGACATTAATGTGTTAGCAACACAGAGATAGAAAGCATAAACTGTAAAAAGCAAGATTAATCATGAAGCTATAATCATAAACCCGCCAAGACTTATATTAAATAAAATATTTTTCAGCCTAGGAAATGGTGCATTAAATGTATTCAATAATAAATAAACATAAGGACTCAATTTATATAATACCGCAAGCGGCTTTTTATTTGTTGTAAGTGGCACATAATCGACGTCACACATTGTTAAATTTATGTTCTAAACATTAGACAAAAAGATGCGGAAATGCATTAAAATTTTCTTGAATTTAAAAAGTATTTTGCATACATATTTTTCTTGAACAAAAACAATATAAAGTAGAACTAGTTTGTATCCCTTATTAGAATATATATAAGTATTAGGTTGGTGCAAAAATAATGACGTAATAATGTCGTTTTTTGACGTATTTTTTAACGTCAAAAAACGACATTATTTTTGCACCAACCTAATATACGTGTATGTGATAGAAATTATTAGGAGGATAATTATAATTAAGTAATTCATCGAGTCTAGAAGAAGCCTCAACAGAAAACACTGGACGGCCGTTTCATTCTATATTTGGGATTACATCAGCAGTGCGCAACCACTACAAAGAATTGAAACCCGGACAGTTACGTTCTCAGGCAACGTCTGACCAACTGTACCAACGGGCTCCGGTGACGAAGAGGCAGCGAATTAGACTCGATATAGAGCCGCTCGATCACATATTCCGTGGTGGAACTCATCCGAGTTTCCCTTACCGATAGGACTGTGCCCCCACAAGCCACGTCTACTATCCCCAAGCCGCTCCATCCAGAGCATTAGAAGCCGGTTCAAGTAAGGATATACAAGTGATATTATTATTATTATTAGGATTTGTGATAATCATAATTAAGTAATTCATCTAGTCTAGAAGAAACCTCAACAGAATGCAGAAAGCACTGGACGGCCGTTTCGTCCTATATTTGGGACTCATCAGCAGTGCACATCCACAACCAAGAATTGAAACCCGTTGTCCCGAACCCCGTTGTACAGTTGGTATGACGTTTGTCTGATAACGTAACTGTCCAGGTTTTAATATGTATGTGTATGTTTATGTGTCCACTCTCTCTATATGTTTGTGCGTGTGTTCTATATATATGTGTTATATACATGCGTTATATATATATATTTTAATATATATATGTGTGTGTTCTCTATATATTCTCTCTCTGATATATATATATATATATATATATATATATATATATATATATATATATATATATATATATATATATATATATATTGTGTGTCTGGTCTATATGCATATATGTGCTATTAGGCTGGTGCAAAAATAATGACGTAATAATATCGTTTTTTGACGTTAAAAAATACGTAAAAAACGACATTGTTACGTCATTATTTTTGCACCAACCTTATACATATTTACACCTATATATATATATATATATATATATATATATATATATATATATATATATATATATATATACATGTTCTATAGATATATATTCTATATCTATCTGTGTTCTACATGATATAACGATATATAATTTTATATATCAACAAACAGTATTTAGAAAAATAGTATGGAAAATTGAAAAAAAAATTGTGGCGCGTTTCATCCGACTGGGCTTTGTTGATGTTGCCACATCTACACATGCGCACGAAACGAGAGACGCTGGTAATTTCAAATTTTTTTTTCCAAATTTGTCATACTATTTTTATAAATATGTTCTCTCTCTCTCTCTCTCTCTCTCTCTATATATATATATATATATATATATATATATATATTCTCTCTCTATGTATATATTTTATATAATCAAAAAACAAACACAGAAACAAATTTGTCTCATTCCGATTTGATGATGGTACATACTTATCTATTTAACGAAGACAGTAAAAAGGTATTCCACGCTGTCTGATTTTGATCAAGCGAGAAGTGCGATAGAAGAAACTATTAGCATAGAACTTATGGTTACAACTAGCCATTTCAACTGTCAAATGGTGGCACCTGGCCGCCAATCAAGTACAGCGTTTAAATTCATAAAGTCTAGGTACAATAGAGGAAAGTTCATCAGAACAATTGCCACGAACGTTCTTATAGAAAAGGTAGAGGGAATCTACGTTACGGTGATGGGAAAAGGACTAAAGCTGAGATGCCAGGTCAAGACCAATAACATTGCAGTTTCTTCTTTGGATGTTACCAAGAATCTGTAAATGTATAACAGGAGCACCAGACCAGATGTGACTGCAATATTCAAAGCAAGGACGAATGGTTGACTTATAAATATGTAAGATAGATTCCGGAGAGAAAAATTCTCTAGCACGACCCAGTGAACCAACTATCCTAGCTGCAGGGTTAGCAATTGATTCAATATACTGTTTCTATTTCATGTCAGCGTAAAACGTTTGCCAGCAATATGCCCTGATAGTCTCAAATTTTCCAAGCTTTCTTTCCTCTTTATGTGCCCAGATATTTCAACTGTCTCTTTTTGATTTTAATTTCAACTATCTTTTTTTTTCTATTTTCCTTTAAAATTCCTCGTGGCTCACAAGTTCTGTACATGGCATTCTCAGCATCTTTCTGTAGGACCTCATATTTATTGCCTGAAGTCTTTTCATAGTCTATTAGTAAATTTGTCCAGTATTCGCTGCTATATAGGAAGATTGATATTACATAGCATTTCAGCACCCCTTCCTTTGTTTCTAACGAAGTTTTCTTGTTTCTTAATACTGTGTTTAGTTTTTGGAAAGAATCTTTCGCGATTCCAATGCACCTTAGTGTTTTTGTGCCACATTTTTTGTTAACTGTTACAGCACTCCCTAAATAGCTAAAGTTCTGCAATGGCTTCATCTTGAAATCTCCAATCCTGATCTCACATCTTGGACAGTCTTTTTTGCTAGTAAGCATAAGTTCTGTCATCTTACAATTAATGGTTAGTACTTTCTTCTCTCTTTCTTTTACCATTTTGTCTAGGAGTTCCTGTAGTTTCCCTTCTATGTTTGCAATATTGGCAGCCGCGTATTGGTGAGAGACACACAGATATAAATTAGAAATGTAGCATTCCTAAAATTCCAGTATGAACCTAACAGAATCTTTTTCTCTGTGGCATTCACAATAGGAACGTTCTTGATAAAAACCAGAGATGACCAAAACTTCTCAAACAAAAACATTAAAAACTTTATCCACAAATATGATCCGAATGTATGGCAACTTATATACAAGCTGGAAAAATGCAACAAAACAATAAACAGACAGACCTTGTCGGTAGAATTTAATAAAACTTGTTTGCATGAATTCTTGCTGCCTAAGTATATACATTCATACATATATATATATATGTATGTGTGTGTGTGTGCGTGTGAATATATATGAGTGAATAAATAAAACCTTTTATGTCGGTCATTATATAAAGCAATAAAGCCTTGAGTCACTCCTTTTTTTCTTTTTTTAATGACATATTTTAATAATGTGTGCCGTCCAAAATAAAAATAAAAAAATAAACCCTCTACAGCAAATCGATATATCGATTTCGCATTGATTGTGATTATTATTTGAATCCTTGGCACATGCACTCATGCACACACACACACACACGCACACACACATTCATAGTTATGTACTGAGATGACTAAAGAGTTGCACGTAAGCTCACATGTGTATGCACAATTGTGAATCTCTCATAACTTGTGAGATTAATCATTGCTTTAAGACATGCACGAAAATAAATATTTTTACAATGATGTTCACATTGTACAAGACTCAAAAACTACTTGAATTAGAGAGTTATAGACGCACTGTTTATGGGGATTTGTGGAGAACGTAACGGTTAACCCTAGACTTGTACCGATTAAGATTGTAGTGACCTGGAAGCATTCTCTTGGGTGTCGATTCCACAAAGCACGGGAAGAAACTCTTCGAGTGGAACTTACATCTCATCGATGAAGTACGAAGGGAATGAAGGTGGTTCGCTACAAGGTGCGTGCCATGTTGGGTCTTAGTCACGAAGTTTAGAACTGGTAGTGTTAAGGAATGTAATTCGTCTGAGAATTATTTTTCTTAAGGAACTGGGTAATATAAAAGAAGCACTTGTTATCTTTTTTCTCTAATTGACTATTTTTACAATAATGTTCATTCTGTACAAGGCTCAAGAGCCACTCGAGGTAGATGGTTATAGTGTAAGAGGTACGGTTTATGGGGATATGTGCGGAAGATAACGGTTAACCTTATACTTGAACAGGTTAAAATTATAGTAATCGGAAAAAACATCGTCTTGGGGGTTGGTTCCACAAAGTAGCTGTTCGAAGCTGTTCGAGTGAACTTACATTTCGCCAAAGGAATCTATGAAAGGAATGGAGGATAATTCGCTATAAAGTGCGTAGCATGGCGGGTCTTAGACGCAAAGGTAAAAACTGGTGGAATCAAGGAATGTAGTTTGTTTGAAAACTTTACATGGAAAGAGAGATAAGAGCAGTGAGAACTCGTGACGTTTCGTCTCTTGTAAATGGGTTGTTGTTATGGTAATTTACCCACGCGCTGCATGGACTCTCCCAGATATAAATAGGAGCAGGTACTGCCTTTTTGGAGAGGGAAGTTTCCAGCAGTCAGTTCTGACAGTCGGACCGAATATTCTCGCTGTAACACTCTCGTTTATATATGCTTGTATTACTGTTTCTGTTGATATATTTGTTTAACTCAACTCCGCTCTTGTGTCTTTATTTCTGGCTCTAACAAGGCCACAACAGTTGTCTGTTTAGCGCCATATCAACTCCTTATGGGTCATTTAATGCTGGAATTTTATTCTTTTGTCAGCTTTGGTAATTTTTTTTCCCCAAATGTATTGCTGGTAACCTTTTTATTTTTTACTATGAAAAATGTGTTAGACGTGGAATTAGCAGAAATACCTCCACCCTGTACTGGAGCGGGCACCTATCCGCTCAATAGGGGGAAAACTGGTGTGAAAGTTACAAGACAGACTAGTAACTATTTCTCATCAATTAACTGCATTATCTCCCATTACACACTCTTTCTTTGCATTGAACGTTTACTAAGATTCAGCTTCACCTAGCTCTCACATGTTTAACACATGTATACGATCCATTGCTAGAGATCTATCGTATATTTATATAATTTATAAATTGATGAATCATTCATACAAAAAACAAATATAGAAGTCAATGATTTAGATGGCGAGAATACATCGTCGCAAACTTTATAAATAAAATACATCAGCCCCGAACCTGTATATGAATGATATGATCCCCGTTTATAAATTCCAGTTGAATAAGGTCTTTTTAATTTTACAAGCTTTCGTCTGTTCCTACAGACATCATCAGGTATGGAAGTAGATTTTGTTCTTGTTTTTACTTCTCAGTAATAAGAGGACAACGAAAATAGAGATGTAATCCGAAAAAATGCTATGAGAAATGTGTTATTGTTTTTGAACGTGCGGTCGCAACGCTGAGTTTGAATTTAAATTTTAAGGTTGTGCGTTTTTGTACAAATATAGCAATAAGAGAATTCTTTTTTACTGGTAGATTTTCCGTGAATATGGCATGAACTATATTGTTCAATAATTACAGTAATGTCACACTTATTATCCGAGAGTTGCACATTGGATCAGTTATTTTAATTTCAATTAAAAGGTGCAAATATAATTTATAAATTCATGAATCATTCATACAAAAAACAAATATAGAGGTTAATGATTTAAATGGCGAGAATACATCGTCGCAAACTTTATAAATAAGATACATCAACCCCGGAACTGTATATGAATGATATGATCCCCGTTTATAAATTCCAGTTGCATAAGGTCTTTTTAATTTTACAAGCTTTCTTCTGTTCCTACAGACATCAATCAGGTATGGAAGTAGATTTTGTTCTTGTTATATATATTTATATATCTGCCATTCGTCCTTACTATGAATATTGCTGCCGCATCTAGTCTGGCGCTCTTGCAATGTTATTGGCCCAGACCTGGTATCTCGGCTTTAGTTAATCCCCCCCCACTGCCGTAATGTAGCTTTCCTGTGCCTTTTCTATAAATATTTTCATGGCAATTGTTCTGATGAAGTTTCCGTTATGCTACCTAAACTTTATGAATTTAAGCGCAGATTGGCGCTAAAGTTTCATTATTTTACAGTTTGAAGTATCTAGATGCAACCGTAAGTTCTATGTTAACAGTTTCTTCTATCGCACTTCTCGCTTGTGGAACTCTCTTCCGGTTTGGTGCTTTTCAGCCAACTTTGAATTTCAAAAAAATTAAATGCAATGTCAATCGTTATCTTCTCTCTTGTTCTTTTATTGTCCTCTCTCCTTAATAGTAGTTTTTCAAATATTCACTAACACTCAGTAACCCTTTACGTCCTAGTGGCTTTGTACCTTGCTTGGGGTGAAATGATTAAAAAAATGTTGGTAAAATGGTCGGTTCCTTGTACTGCTCCAGAAAGCATCTGGCTTCGTTTACCATGCTTTACCTTTACAAGAGTCAGCTCAGATCAGAAGTGTTGTGTTGCTGTCATATTTGGGCTGGAGCTGCACAATCATCACTTCTCAAGCCTTAAAAGAATTAAAAATCTTCTACGAGGCCTTGTGAGTGATGAATTATTTCCCACTTTACAATCCCTTTCTCAAATACAAAACATCGTAATCCTACCGTTACATCATCGCTATTTCTATAGAAAATATTCTAAGTTACATTCTTTAGTTCCACCAATTCAGACCTGCCATGCCACATCCAAGGAGTTGAATTATACTCAAGTACTTCGTATTTCATCAGTAAGAGGAAAATTTCATCAGGATAGGTTCTCCCTAAAAGACGCTGCGTTGTGGAAGGGACTCACGAGAGATTGTTTCCTCGTCCACTCCAATCTTAACCTCTTCAAGCCTGTGATCAACCGTTACCTACCCTACATATCCTAATAGTCTGTTCTTCTTACCTCCTCCTCTTTCGTCCTGGGTATGACGATAAACTACATCCAGCAGCAAGGCCACTGATCAGAAGGTTTTGAGGAGCGTGGAACCACTTTTTAATTGCTGGTGTTCCCAGGTCCACGCTGCCCCAGGGTGGTAGCACTTGTTAGGGTCACAACCATGGGCAAATAATGAACTCTCCAACAAAAATCGGTACATTTTTTAATAAAATGAGCAACAATATATTTTTTATAGCAAAATGACAATTAATGCAACACTAAAAAAAAATCTAAAAATACATTTTTCTAGTAAAATCACCAACAATACATTTTTTGATCTACAAATTATATATCTAAAAACAAAAACAAAAGCAAAAACATATAAAGTATAAAATTATGTATAAAATATATTTAGCTGAAGCCATAAAATTGTATTCAAAATATTTAGATTATGGCATTAAATTATCCATAGAGGTTGATATATTTCTAAACAAAATCAACGAGACAACCTCTTCCTCTTTCGCCCAGAAAACAATCTCTTTTAGTAACCCTACATCTTGATTTGGATTTTGGGACATTTATTGGGCGAAAAATCGTATTAAAAATTCCAACTTGCTACAGAAACTAAAGCAGCAACACCGAGTATGGGAGGCTGTGACCTTATAATCCACAAGGGAGTCTACGAGACTAACATGCACACAATTCTTAGTCTGACACTATGACAACGGAGAATGAGAAGGGGAAACATTATTTTACACTAATTACACCAGCGGGGAAATCTAACTACGTAGAAAATCATCGTTCGAAATCTTGGCTTTCAGTTGGGCTCGAACCCACGTGTACTAACGGCAAATATGCATCTAACCAATCCTCGGAGTAGATCATCAAATTTTAAATTGGCTTAGTCTGACACAAAGCTAAACAGGAGCGATAAGAGACGTGAGTAAGAAGATTGTGTTGTGCCTGTTATTCGAGTGTGGAAGATGTACCTATCTTTAAAATCAGCATTCTAATCTTGAATTTTGAGGTTTATTAAGCTTTTCATCGTCTAATTCAGTGGAGAAAAGTGAGGAGGAAGAAGACTGTGTTGCGCCAGTCATCGAAGCATGAGATCAAACATTGACTGTGGAAAAGTGAAACCTCCACTATTTCAGTTACGAAGTCTCTCTATTGTTTTAAAACTTCAAAACTGTGCTCTTATATCAGACGAAGTTAACTTTAAATATGTTTCTTCCATAATTACCATGCACTTATATTTTCTTCCTCTCTCGTATTTGTCCCTTTCTTCCTTTTCTTTCTTTTAGTGTCCTCTCACTCTTTACTTTCTCTCTTATTTATCGTTTCATTTTTCTATCCTCTCCCTTTCTCTCTCTTATTTATTTTAATTCTCTTTCCTCTCTGTCTTAACGCATTTACTCGTTCCTTCTCTCTCTTATTGTATGTTTTTTTTTTCTCTTATTTGTATCCTTTGTCTTTCCTATCTATCTATCTATCTATCTATCTATCTATCTATCTATCTATCTATCTATCTATGTCTTTTCATATCTATCTATCTATCTATCTATCTATCTATCTATCTATCTTTTCATATCTATCTTAGTCTATTCATATTTATTTATCTATCTTACTTTTTTCTTATTTCTGTCTATATTGTGTGCTATCTCTTTCCTCATTCTTATCTTCTCTGCCTTTTCGCCCTTTTATTCGTCTTCTCTCTTCTATTTTCGCTTCTCTTTCCCCTCTCTCTCTGTTTACTTCCTCTCTTCTCTCTCGCACTTTTATTTTATCCTACTCTTTTTGATATTTTTTCTTCACTTATTTGTTTCGTCTCTTTTTTCAATCTTTTAATTTTTTATTCTCTTTCTTTCTACTTTCTCATTTTTATTATCACTTTTCGTACTTTTTCTTATTTTTCTTTTCTCTCTCTTTCTTTTCTTTTCTTTTTCTCATCTCTTTCCTTCTCTCTTTTTCTTCTTTCCTTTTCCACTCTCTCTTATTTTTTCTTTTCTCTCTTTCGTTTAAAATTTGGGAATGTGCAGTCGATCTTATAAAAATATGAAGGAAAAAAATTCGATTCCCTTTCGCTTTCATTTTGCTGCCATATTTCACATCAAACACGTTTCGAGACAAGCGCGTCATGCATTGTGTATTTTTCCCATTACACGTGAGGCGCTCCGAAAGTAACGACTCTTATTTATTTCCATGGAAACTACATTCCACACAGAAAGCACAATAACACCGTTGGATTGCGACATGTTTCCTGCTATTTCTTCGCATAATCATCACCGATGAACAAGAGTTCAGTATTTTGTCGGTTGACGGTTGTGTTGACTCTCCCGTATCATATTTTGTCACACACATCACTGTCAACGAAGCTAAACGCATCACCCACTGTCTAACTGTGCTCAAGTCCACTGTTTGGTCTACTTAAACGTTCAACAAGAGTCGATGAATACCTATGGATCTTGTTTTTTTTTTTTTTTTTTTTTTTGTATATAGGAATGCAACAATAAACTACTGGTTTGTACGGAGTTTCATGTCAGACACCATTTTGACAGACTGCTATCTATAGCAAAACAACAGACCAAAAAATACTATAAGTTATTGTTTGGAATGTTAACCTTCTATTACCATATAACAAACATCCACTTTTGACATTGTGGGCCCAAATAAAATAAGAGACATTACCTTCGGAGCGACAATAGTAATTTATGCTTTAGCACCAGTGACACTCAGCTTCATTTCTTTATTTGAGATATTTGTGTATCCTATAAAATGGTATTAATGAAATTACCATGATCAAAGCAGTTTGATATGTTTTAAAATGCGGTTGCCTTTCATTTCATATAAAGCATATTATAATATGAATTACAATATTTGCAATATTTCCTAAATATGATATTAAAAGTGCTAACGTTGCTTTACTTCCATTTATTCTCAAGCTGTGAACTAAATGCTAACATAGTTACCACTTTTAGCGTAGAAAATTGCTTTAATCGAATAACTATGAAACTTAATAACGAAAACCATCAACGAACCAATCGGTTGTTTATAAAAACCGCAAACGGCCAGATTCGAAATAAATAACAAAAAAGTCATCCTTAAAAAAAATTCAATTTTATAACTAAATATACTTGTACTGGGCTCAGGGCCGCTCAAGGTAGAGGGTTACGTTAAGAGGTAATTTGTGTGGATAGAAGGGGAAGATAACGGCCAACCCTAGACTTGAACAGGTTAATATTGCAGTGGTCGGGGAAACATCCTCTTGGGAGTCGGTTCCACAGAGCAGTGGTTCGCGGGACGAAGCTGTTCGAGTGGAATTTACTTCTTACCGATGGAACTGTAAAATATTGAGCATTTGCCGCCAATCTAGTACTGATATATATATATATATATATATATATATATATATATATATATATATATATATTAATTGATTTAAAATATGTTTTTTCTCTACACAGTTCTAACTATGTTTCAAAAATGGAAGCTGAAAGCTTCGAATTTAATTTTGTAATTAAATTAAAGACATTACTTCCATTTCATCCTCAAGCGAATTTTAGAGTAACTTTTAAAATTACTGGGTTTTAAGACACAGCTAAAATCATAATTCACATTTCCAAGGATACAGAGAAATATCGCTGTATTTTGATGTATCAGTTATTAGTTACGTTTTGGTAGGGGTAGGGATGTATTTTTCAATGAAATCTGAGATCCGTTAAATGCATGTCGTCTGGATTTTTTAAATTTTTTATTGTTATTGGCAAAAATTCTTACGGCATTTTTTCTATTTGTATATTTAAATATTTTTGGGGGTGTTTAGGTTAGAATACGTTTTATTTAACTACGATTTGAAAAATATTTTCACTTTTAATTTTTAATATATTATATTTCTTTTAAGAACAAGTAAATGTATTAGAATCACTTACAGTATGTAGAATTATTTTCACATCAAGTATAAGTATGTATATTACTAGGTCACAATTTTTTAAAAATTTATATTTAAATATTATTTAAGTAAAATTTATGACTGACGGCAAAAATAGCTAATTAATTTCTCTGATTTAGTAAACTTTTATTTTTTATATAAATCTATCTATCTATCTATCTATCTATCTATCTATCTATATATTATATATATATATATATATATATATATATATATATATATATATTAGGTTGGTGCAAAAATAATGACGTAATAATGTCGTTTTTTTGACGTTAAAAATACGTGAAAAAACGACATCATTACGTCATTATTTTTGCCCCAATCTAATATATATATATATATATATATATATATATATATATATATAATGAAATGGACTAAGTCCGACAATTATTTAATATATTTTCTGTTGATACGTTATTTTTATAGATACAATTATTTAATTAAATACTCTGTTTATAATAAACAGCATTAATTACATTTATCGGCGTGAATGCCCGAGAAATTTCGTAGAAAAATATGTGTCCTCCGACAGGAATCGAACCTTTATCATACACAGAGTCGTCATTTGACCATTATAGGTTATTTAATGAAGAAATCTAAATATTTTGAATACAATTTTATGGCTACAGATGAAGCGGTCTGGCAAAATAAACAAACAAAAAACAAAAAAACAAAACAAAAAACGAAAAACAGTAATTTGACAGTATTTTGACTTTGCTACCAATTTTTTTGTTTGCGTTAAGATACGCATCGAGCAGATATGATCGTTCGAGAAAGATGTGTAAAGGTTGTTTATTTAAAAACAGTAATTTGTTTATAAAAGAGGGAACAGTAGAGGAAACTGGAATTGGCGTTCACAGCAGGAAGCGGGATCATCACTTCAACTTAGAGCTAAAGAGATCAATTAGAAAAGATCCAACTAAATCCATAAGACCTTTGGCACGTGAGAGACGAGGAGCTTCAGCTATGACAGTCCAAGGAGCAGTGAAAAAAAGGCTTGAAAATGAAATCGTACGTGAAACGTGTGAGGCAACTTGTTACTCCAGAACAGAAAGTTAGAAGGTTAGAGAGGGCGAAGATCATGTTGAATAAATTGGGGAATAATATATATATATATATATATATATATATATATTTGAACTTTATTTCAATCCTTCATGAGCTTCTGATCCTCAGCTATGATTAATTAATGCTGAATATATCATTTTCGCTTATGATCGATTTAATCAAGATTTTTTTGTTAAGCTTGGAGAGTAATTATACATCTTATTTCTCAAAGTAGAGTCCAATAGTGTTATAAAAACCCCGAAGAATTCCAGTAAGATATTTTTAATCATTTCCAAGATGCAACGGTTCAAATCTTAATCTAACAAATGGACGCTTTTGCTTGTTACACGATTTGGCCAATTTTGCTGTTATTCCCGGTATATATATATATATATATATATATATATATATATATATATATATATGTTTATGTATATGTATACATGTATAAATCTCTTGATCTATCAGAATATTACTTCACTAGATAAAATGTTACAATGAAAAACAAGTTTACAGAGGACTTTTTTTTTTTTTAACAAACATCCTTTGCCCATTGAGGAAAAACGCATGCGTAAAAAGATTCTCGCTTCGGAAATGTTTGTCGCATGGACTTATGGTCGTAAAGTAGCTAAAATCTTCCCCGAAATTGATAGTCGCTGTCACTTTTCATCGGAAAGTTGATTTTCGTCTGCCTAGAACGCAACGTAGCAAAATTGTCGGGGGCTGGATGTGGCGGGGTGAACATCTGTTATGTTGAAATTGTCACCCTACTATCACAACGATAATTTTTTTCCAGTCACATGACACACCGTCATTCATCATTTTTAACCCAGTCTACTGACCTATCATTATCCGCCCAGATAGCCCGTCCCCGCATAATCTCTCAGCCACCCTTTATAGGCACGTGTTCGCAGGTCCCCTTCATATGACCCATCCATTAACGCTACTCAGGCGAAGCTAAACTCTAAAAAATATCAAACTCATTGACATGGAGGTAGAGCCAGAGGTGATAAATAAAAGAAAGTTAATTACAACCCACTAATAATAATAATACAGTGTAAAATTTGTTACAATCTTTGTCTGATGTTTCTGCTATATATTTAGAGATTCTTGATAAAATCCAAAGAAGAGTCTGCAACGTTATCAGTCCTGACCTGGCATCTCAGCTTCAGTCACTTTCCCGCCAACGTAACGTTGCTTCCCTCTACTTTTTCTTTAAATATTTCCATGGCAATTGTATTGATGAAATTTCGTTTTGGTATGCCGACATCAAAAATTTAAGAGCAGTACTAGTTTGGCAGCTAGGTTACAAAATTTCAATGTTGAAATTGCTTGCTGTAACTGTAAGTTTTATGCTAATAGTTTATCACTTGTGGAACGCTTTTCCGGCTTCTTGATTTCCTGTCAACGAAGACCTTCAAAAATTTAAATCGTCCCCCCCCTTCTGTTTCCTTGAATCCTTTTATTTCATTCTTCTCTCTGTTTTTTTAAAGTCTCTATAACCCTTTGCGTTTTAGTGACTTTTATCGCTTTGCTTGGAGGTAAAATGATTTTAGCGCCATTTTCTGCATAACGTTAGAAAAATCTTAAAAGTGTCTTTGAAGACGCAGTCATTTTTATTGCTTTGTCATTAGGCAATGGCAACACGAAAAAATATGGAGCTACGAAAATGTTTCTATTTATTTTTTGTTCATTCAATACAAGCTTCAAAATGGTTACTGAATCAGATGTGTTGACTGATTCGTTTTCTACAGCTTTTGCAGGTTATTTAAAGTCAGAAAATATTTCTAGATTATAAGAATTTTTTTGTGATGATAATGGTTTAGTAATACAAGTCTTAATAATTAACCCATAGCTGGAGAGAGAAGAGGTGGATTCATACCTAATCAGAATTTGATAGCAGAAACAAGAAATTGTAATGTGAATATAAAGTGGAGAACCAATTCTTTATTACAATCAGTATATAACTGATCCCTCACTTTGTGGTGATGGTAGTTTCTATACATTTATATTCCAGATTATGTAAATAAGTACACTCTACCCGACCCAGGGATTGAACTCACAACCACTGTGTCACCAAATTCATAAATCAACGTTTTTATCCACTAGACCATTGTCCCCTAACCCATGGAAACGTGTGAACAATAACTGAATACTACTCAATAAAAATAAGAACTAGGCGAGATATTCCTAGACATGAACAGTGGAAAGAGAACAGTCTACCCCCGTAGATTAAATAAAGGGTTCAGTTTAGAATTCCTTGTACGTTAACCAGATCGATAAACACCTGAGGAAGACCCAAGGGCATGCCGACCGAAACGTTGTTCCAACAACAAAGATGAAGACAATAGTCCAAATATAAATAGTGTAGATAATGATAACTCCTCATTCCAGAAATTCAGTCAGAAATCATCACTTTCCTTTTAAAGAAAAACACATCGCCTTCTTGGAGCAATGTCAGCCGGAATGTCTTTGGGCCGGGGAGGAGGTTAAACCCCATTTCTACAGACATGAACAGTGGAACGAGAACAGTCTACCCCCGATGTCAAATTTTGTCCATTTTCAAGAGAAGTCGTTACTAGTTACATTTGAAGCCTTCTTAGAACAGTCAGATATCAGTTTACCCTGAAAGAAACGACGCAGTTTTTAATAAGACAAGTTGAAATTAATGCACTCAGCTTTTACAATCTCCAGCACCACTCTTTCATAGTCAGCTTATGGAGATTTTAGCTCACCCTCATATTCTGCGGCGGCTTTGCTTGTGATCCACGTGCCTACCGGGGAACCGTGGTCAACAATTTGTGAAATCACTGTCTTAATATATATTATTATTGGTGATTAGAAGAAGAGTTGCTTTTGGAGATACGGTAGCCATGGATACAGAAGAACGAATGTATCATTAAGCCTTAATCCGTTCTAAAAGACTTGATTAATGTCGATGGCAATAGAGGATGTTATTGTTTATTGAGCAGCAAATAAATAATCAAAGCAATGTAATATCACTGATAATAGTGGTAACTCTTTAAAAGTATTAGTAAGACTATTGTCTCAACTGAATAAGTGAGTCTCCTGCACAGGGCCGGTGCGTACTATTGCCGAACGGGGGTGCCTAAGCCTGATTGAGGGCCACGAGAAATATTTTGTGAACCTCTCTATCTTATCAACATTTTTCTTTTTTCTACCTACATTTATATACGTTACAAATTAAACTAAGGACAACTGACTATTAAAGGATGAAAACTTTAATGGATTTTAATGTCATTCTGGGATCATTTTATTTCGTCCAGATCCAAGAATTTGTTTTACTCATGTTAAGTCTCAAGAAAACACTATTTAAAATTTACTATTTTTTATCCATAATTTTGAATGTGTAAGAGAGGACGCTAACGCAAAAACTGGTTGAACAATATCAAACAATAGACAAGTATGACTATACCAGAATTGTCGATGACTTCCATTGATAGACTGTTGTGGAGGAGATTCAGTGTGGCTTCTGTATTCGAATCTCACCTACGATTACAAAAATCAAGGGGATGATGTGTAAGAATTCTTCATGTTTTTAACAAGAAAAATCCTTGTTGATGTTAAAAACTGCCGCAAAACATTGTTGATTTATTTAAGATGGGAGAATCTATTGGGACATGTCTCTAATTTGTATTTAGATACATTGGATTTATTTTCAATTTGAATTGTTCACCCATATTATATATGATTCATTATTGTACATAATAAGGTTACAATAAAATTTGTATTTTATATGAATACTACTTTGAAAATTGAGATGTAGTAGAGTGGGAGACTCCGTATCACAGATTCGTGGGCAGGGTGCTATCATAGACCCTTGCATCGGCCCTGCTTCTGGGGAAGAGCTTCTTATCTAGCGTGATCAACAATTTGAACAAGGCAAGCACGCTCAAACCCAGGGTCACGATGACTTGTGACTTCGTGCTAACACACACACACACACACACACACACACATATATATATACACACAGTAAAAACAAAGCAATAGAAAATGACCTATATATTTTTGTACAAAATTTTTACCTATAATTTTTGAGTAATAATGTATTTACTACATTACTTTCCAATCAAACTTACTGGGTATAATTTTAAGATGTTTATTAAGTTATTATTAAGTTTCCAAGGTTAATATATATATATATATATATATATATATATATATATATATATATATATATATATATATATGTCGATTTAATTTCTTATCTTTTTCAAATTTTCGGAGATGTTGAGCATTGTGCTCGAAGCTGTGGATAAACTTTCCGAAGTTTATTTTATTTTTGTTTAACTACATTCGATTTTTTCAGTCATTATTAAAATCCGATGTGGTGTCTCTGATAGTTATACACACACACACACACACACACACACACACACACACACACACACACACACACATATATATATATATATATATATATATATATATATATATATATATATATATATATATATATAAACAGGGGGTAACAGCAAAATTGTCCAAATTGTGTAACAAGTAAAATTGTCCAATTGTTAGATCAAGCTTTGAACCCTTTTATTTTACAAATGAATAAAGATATCTTACGGGAATTTTCTTAGGTTTTTATAACACCGTTGGGCTCTATACTAAGCAATAAGAATGTATAATTACTCTTCAAGCTT
>OZ010602.1:72299168-72331668 GCA_963932145.1 Acanthosepion lycidas
ATATATATATATATATATATGTGTGTGTGTGTCTAGGTAAAATGAGAACATATATATATATATATATATATATATATATATATATATATGTATATATATATACTGTCCGTATATATATATATATATATATGTGTGTGTGTGTGTGTATGTGTGTGTGTGTCCAGGTCAAATGAAAACAAATATATATATATATATATATATATATATATATATATATATATATATATATATATATACTGTCCGTATATATATTTATATATTAGGTTGGTGCAAAAATAATGTCGTTTTCTCACATATTTTACTATGTGAGAAAACGACATTATTTTTGTGAAAACCTAATACATATATATATATATATATATATATATATATATATATGTGTGTGTGTGTGTGTGTGTGTGTGTCTGTCTTTCTCTCTCTCTCTCTATCTATCTATCTATCTATCTATATATATATTCCATTGAATAATATATACTTATTTTTAGGCGTGTCCTTTCCAATTGTCTAATCTGTTTCTTGATGTTACGTTCAATTTCATCAAGGAAGGCGCCTTAAGATCAAATTCATTACAGAATGCGATATAGTTTTTTTTTTTTACCCAAGTATTTTAGACCTTTTCTAAGATCATCTTCAGGGTTGAATTACAAATACAAACTTATTGTAATTGTGATAGTTCTATTGTACAACTTCTAAAAACAAATTCCTGTCCACCTTCACAAAACAGGAAAACACTTGTTGGCAACACTAATACACTGGACCACAAAAATAATTGATAACATCTTCAAATTCTCGTGGTTGTCTACATCCAAATTAACCAACTAACACACAACAAAATTTATCACGAATATAGTAACAACGTTTAATGCTATTTTACATGTCTACCAATATTCATTCAGGTCCCTTTTATAGAAATGCTTGTTTTGCAAAGAAATCCATAGCTACAACGGATAAATTTAGAATTTTAAAATAACGATAACAGAGCAGGTTCATGCTTGTTTTTTTAAAAAATCACTATCACAACGGGGTGCAGATTTTATTGCATTTACAATGAGTTTGTCTTTGTAATTTACCCCTGAAGATGACCTTATAAAAAGTCGAAAGTACTTGGGTTAAAAAAACAAAACTATGTGGCATTCCGTAATGAATTTCATCTTAACGTCAATAAATTGATTACATCCTGGGTAAGACGATAAACTACATCCAACAGCAAGGCCTCTGATCAGAAGGTTTTGAGGAGCGTGGAACCACCTCTTAATTGTTGGTGTTCTCAGGTCCACCCTGACCCGGGTGGTAGCACCTGTTAGGGTCCCAGCTATGGGCAAAAAGTTAAACCACAAACTGGGGTCAAAACACTATGAATAAAAATAGGTTTTAATACCAGCAATACATTTTTGTAAAAAATTATTACCAGCAATGAATTTTTGAAGAAAAAAAAAAAAATAGCTGCAAAATATTTCTGAAAAAATATTACCTAGTAATAAAACTCTTGCCGGCATTAGATAACCCATTGTGGTTGATATGCCGTAAAACAAACCAAACCCAAAAAAACTGATTTGACAACTGGAAAGGATCAGTATAAAAACAAGCAGATAAAATATGCCTATATTCAACCAAACATGTTTGCATGAAGATATGCTGCACATATATATATATATATATATATATATATATATATATATATATATATATGGGGCCCCATGATTATGGGACACATTTTTGGTTTATAAAAATGATAGAGTACGAAATATATTTATTATTAGGTTGGTGCAAAAATAATGTCGTTTTATCACATAGTAACATATTTGAGAAAACGACCTTATTTTTGCACCAACCTAATACATAACTGATATACAAGAATCGAACATGTTATCTAATTTTTTCCTATTTAAGAAAAACTTATCTTTCGTCCTCTGTGGGACTTCATCAAGTCAAATATAAAAAAATTATTTTGTAACAAGTAATTATATACAGGAGCGAAAATGATATTGGTTTTTCAAAATTCTTGAGTTAGGAATGGTCATAAATATTAATCAGGTCAGCTGGAAACGTCAGACAAGATATGGGGGATGCGAAGTGATACAATTCAATGTCTGTTAAACAAAAGTGAGTAAGTGATGTTTTGGAAAATTATTTTTTTTAGCAATTTTGTACAAATTGGTAATTTAATTAATTAAGTTTGGGATTAATTTATGTGTTATCTATTTTGAATAACATGAGGTCATGGGTTTAACAGTTTTCTTTTAATTTTTTAACATTTTTGTAGTTGTGTATCTTGGCTTGTGAAAGTAGTAATTCTTTAAGGAATGGGGGGTATTGGGAAAAATCCGGGTCGCAGATTTATATTCTGGTGGAATTCGGTAGTTGCATTCTCGAGAATTTTCCTTCTAAGTAAGTTACTTTCTCTTTTAATAAATGTGGCACACTCTAGATCAAAGTTGTTGAATTAGATTCTACGTATAACTAATGCATTTGATAAATTGTTGTGTGTCAGATGCTTCTTCGATTCATAGATCAGTTTTCTAAGTATAAAAAAACTATCTAATCTAAACAACATCAAAATAATTACAACTTCATCGAAAACTATTATGGATACACATAACAATAATAACACTGAAGCAGGTATATATAAAATGAATTGTTAGAACTGTTCCTCACAATACATTGGGGAAACTTGCAGAAACTTATAAAATGTGTCTTTTTCTTATGTATTAGGAATGCTAAATTTTAAATACTTATATATATATATATATATATATATATATATATATATATATATATATATATATATATGTGTGTGTGTGTGTGTGTGTGCGTTTATAGGTAGTTAATATTTTTGGAAATTTCTTATTACTATAAATGTCGTTTGCGTTAAAAGAATTTCGGATGAAAGAAATCCATTAATTGATTAAATTAGATTATTTCCGTTTAGGATACGAAGACAATGTTGGCAGATATAGAATTCAAAATGTATTTCTTAAAAAGGCTAAATAGGCAATTCTTCGACGCAGTGACAATCGTGGCCGAAATTGCAAAACACTCTTGGCAGTATTGTTTCCTATGTCCACACTGTCTAGCTCCTAAATATAAAAAATTATATATATATATATATATATATATATATATATATATATATATATATATATATATATGTAACCCTGTACTTTTCTGTCGTAATCTTTTAATCTTTTTTTCTATTTTTTTCTCTGTCTATATGTGTGTATCAGATATGCAAATATAAGGGCCGCGCAATAGAATATATATGCGTGTGTTTTGTCTCGTAATCTATCAGTCTCTCTATATATGCCTTGTGTGTGTGCATGTGTGTTTTCTGACACATTTTTATCGATTATATCTGTTGTGGGATTTTTCCTATTCTCTTTTTAAAAATCCTTTTTGAAACATTGCACATTGATCGGATTTTCAATAAGCATTTTAAGAGTTTCGAATTATAAGAAAAATCTCCTCACACACATTTTTCTTTCTCTCTTTCTTTCTTTCTTTCTTTCTTTCTTTCTTTCTTCTTTTTCTTCTTCTTCTACTACTACTACTACTACTACTCACAATAATAATAATAATGATATGATCTCTTTGTCGATTGTTAAGGTTTTTATTTCTATTTCTATCAGTCGATTAAGTATTTATACCGTATAATTGTAGATAGCTGCTTTCACTGAACTTCAAATGACAGTAATATTCCTCAACAATCCAGAACATTCCTCAGTAATTTTGCTTATTTTAAGGTCGTCTTGAGGTTTCCCTGAAATTGCTAATTCTTTCCATCTTTCTGCAAGTTTTACAATAATGTTCCAAACGCTTCCGAAATCGCCATCTTTATATTTTTCTGTTTCGTTTTCTTTCAATTTCAATGTCGTTTGCTGCTTTCTAAGTTTACATTACTTGTTAGCATTTTTAGTAATTCAACTGACAATTCTGTTTTCCTCATCTCACAAATTTCTCATCTCCTGCTTCCGGTTTATTTTTGAGTTGTAAAATCACTATAGTAACTACCAGTAGTTATGATCATAATGTAAATACTATAAACATGTATTGGACAACTACAATTTTCCCCAATTGAGAACTGCAAACCGGAAATAATGTCTATATTTGGTGAAGATATATTTCCATAGGAAAACGGCGCAATGTGAATGTAAGCTACACAACGAGGCAGCTGGTAGAAGCCAAAGCAGAATGAACAACTCTTGTGTGTTGACCCCATCAGTTAAATGACGGACTGACCACTTTTGTCACTCTATGAAATGACGTCACTAAGCGTCCAAAGGGAGATAATCGACTTTTGTATCCCTACCATGGCGTTCTATATTAACAGGCCTCTGCGTAACGCTGCTACCTCGATAGACTGGAGGCCGGCTGACAATTAGATCGTTTTAGTTTCAGTTTGAGCGAACTGCTGCGTACTCTTATGTTGTTGGCTCGAGAAATTCAAAGAAATCTTTTAATTTTACCTTTGGTTGGAATATCATTTAACTTATTTATTTGAAGTAAGTATATTTGATTATTTTAGTTTGAGCCCATACATTATTTATATTTAAATTGTAAAAAGTAAACTTTGGTGCTTAAATTTACTCGCACAAAAAGATTTACTTAAGTTTAAAAAGCCTTAACATTTTTAAATTAAAGTTTAATTCATTTTTGGCATTTTCCCTCTTAGAGTTTGTTCAACATTTTTTGATTAAAGTTTAAAGAATTATTTATTGATAAAATGCAATTCTTTTTGAATAATTTGTGTTATTTTAAGAAGCAAAACAAAACAACGTTTAACAAATTTGAACAGAATTTAATTTAGTTTCTTCAAAGACGTAAAGAAAACTATTTTTATTATAAAATGAATTAAAAATGTTTTTTTTTCATAAATTCAATGTCCTTACGTAATTTGATATTTATTTTTGATATCGCTAAAAAAACATTGTTAGTATGAGTGAAAACATAACGTCAACGAAATTAAAGTTTAATTTTCTCAAGTTTTTAACAATGATAAAAAATTAGCATAAGTCAACATTTTTCTATTAAAAGTTTAAGTTTGAATAATAAATTTGAATAAAATTTTTATAGAGAAAGGTTCATTAACATTTCTCTATTAAAACTTTATCCAACATTTCCATTAAAAGTAAAAAAACAAACAAACAAAACAAACGAATTTCTTCGCGCTTTTGTTTCCGAAGTTAAAGAATAAATGATTATTTTTACTACAATTACTTACCAATTGGTGAACTGTAAATATTTTTTTTACTTATTAGAATTAAAGAAAAAAATAACAATAATAAATTTATTACATGCAGTTAATGTCAATATTTTAATTATTTTATTTATTTATTTGTTTTTAGAAAGGTCGCCAGCAAGGAGACACAAAAAACATTACAATCAAAATATCTCTTAATCTAGTAGATAGACTTAAGAAAATTGAGGATCGTGGCTCTCCGCAACTTTCTATCCTTTGTAGCTCATCGCAGTATTTTTTCTTTTTTCCTATCCATCCTATTTCCATTTCTGTTATTCATTAACACAGGCTTGTTAGTTCAGTTACTCTGTTCTTCTTGCCTTAAATATGTCTTTTGAGTGTCAAATCTTCCAAGCCTTTTCCCTCATTATGTGTCCTAGAAAATGTAATTCTCTTTTTCTAATTCTAAGT
The DNA here is from genome assembly GCA_963932145.1 of Acanthosepion lycidas. Classification (NCBI taxonomy): domain Eukaryota; kingdom Metazoa; phylum Mollusca; class Cephalopoda; order Sepiida; family Sepiidae; genus Acanthosepion; species Acanthosepion lycidas. Next base: position 72,304,816 of record OZ010602.1, read on the forward strand.
ATAAATGTATCCTGTTTACACCCATTTTTCTAAAATTTTTTTCGTTTCTTTTATTATTGTTTTTTTTTAATCGTATTCTGTTGACGAATCACATCTTTGTTGCCTCAAATATCCTCTTCATCTGTGAGGAAATTGTCTAGTATTTACTGCCATATACAGTGGCCTAAGAAAGATTTTAACCAGGAGAAATAAACTACACCCAATTTCAAAATTTAATGCCAAGTCAACATAAATAAACAGTATTTAGAATGGAGTAGGTCCTCCATTTGCTAGTTTTAGTGTTTGTATTTGATTTTTCATGGATTTGATCAAGTTATCAACAATCGTCTAATCCATATTTTGCCACGCCTTTAGCAATGTTTCTTTAAAGGTTGCCACTGACGTAATTTTCGTTGCACACTCTCAAAGTGTTCGGTCAAGATGCTCCCAAACGTGTTTTATTGGATTCATGTCAGCACTTTGGGCTACCCATGGGAGTGACTTGATCCCTTGCAATTCCATACAGGCCCTTGCTACTTTGCTCATATATCATGGCGCTCCATCTTCTTGAAAAAGGTAGACATTCTTGTCAATAAATGTTGGTTTTAAATAGTGAGAGTAGTCCTTTCTCTAATATTTGACAGTATTTTGGACCATTAAACCACTCATCAACAAGAATTAGCTCAGATTTCCATCCAAATCAGAGCCTCACACCATTACTTCAATCCCTCGATGTTTCATGGTAGCCTGCAGACATTCAGTGTTCCAAGTCTCATTCTGATTTCTTCAAACATAAACCTGTCTCGAGTTCAAATATTGGCAGAATTTACTTCCATCTGACCAAATTACAGACTGCCAAAATTCATAATCTTTGCTCTTGAATTCTCTCGCCCAGACCATACGCCTGTTCCTATTAACCTCTGAAATTAAGGGCTTCTTTCTTGCAACTTTTCTTTGATATCCTAGCTCTTTCAGAGTCTTTCTGGCCGCATATGATGACATTTCCATGCTGTTGGCGATATCTTTGACACTCTGACGATGTTTTGTGATGACTCCATTCTTCAGCGCACTTTCATTCGCTCAGACACAATGCTTGGTCTTCCTGAACGTTGTTTCACATGACGCTGGCCTTCTTCATCAAATATCTTGACAATATTATTAATCGTTTGATGATTAACCAGGAAAAACCTAGCAATATATCTATTTGATGCCATCCTATTATTTGCCTTCGTTGAAATTCAACAATTTCTTTACTTCCGCGAACTTTCATTGCAAAATATAAGTCAACTATTGTTCAGAGATGAGATTAGCAGGATACTAACACGGTATTATCCGAAAAGAAAAAGAAGAGACGTTATTACACAAACCAAATTTGCTGTAATCAATGGTGGCTAAAACTTATAGTCCCCTGTAGGAGGAATGATTTTGCATAGCAGTTCAGCTCTCGTTTCTTTGCTTATGATGAAAATTTCCCGTTTCTTATTACTTTGTTTAGTTTTTAGAAGGCATCTTTCATCATTCCAATACGCCTTTGGATTTCTATGTGACATTCTCAGTCATTAGTTAAAACACTTCCCAGATAGCTCAATTTCTGTAATTGTTTGATCCAGTCGGGATCCGATTTGAATCCTTACTATCATATATCAGAATATACACGACCTGTCTGGCAATACCTGCCACGTCTGCAAGTGTTATGTCAGAGATTATATTAGTTTAAATTGTACCCGTAGTAAAGAGAAATCTTTTGATCTGACCTATTAGGAGAGGTGAGTTCAGGATTTTTCTAAGTACTTGTGAATACTACCTCAGCAGGAATTCGAAATAGGTTTGTTCCTTTTACTTCGGTGCTGTTAAATGTAAGGATAACTTCGCGCTTTCTATATTAACTACAGGATGCAACGTTACTCACTTGTAGATACAGAAAGTCTTTCATACACATCGATAAGCCTATACACGCAGAAGAAGAATTTATAAATGTATATACGTAAAAAAACAGTAACACACAATCATATAATCTCTTAGCTAAGAGATCAATTCTATCAGTCTTTATCGATCTATTGGGCATCAGATAAATAAAACGAGGCAGATGAGAATCATGGATAAAGTTGAACCTGCGTCATTGTCCCAATTTGTAACAAAGACCCTATTTTGAGTGGAAAACGATAAAAAATGGAGGAGGAGAAAGATCACGCAACAATAAAAACAACAAATTAAAAACGATAAAGAAACGAACAATATAAATCAGAAACAAGTTTAAAGATTGGAAGTTTTAGACTTTTTTCTTTTACATTGCCATCAGCAAAAGGCAAAAGAAATATCAATAAAAATGGCGGAAAACAAAACGTACTCTCGGATCAAATCTCGAATAGTCTCATGAGACTTTAACAATACAAGCCTCTATTCTTATCCATATATGTCAAAAAATCAATTCTAAACTCACCAACACTGAATTTATAGTTTGTCTCTGTACGCAGTGTATTCTCTCGTTCTATCAAATGTTTGTTTCTCACTGGGTGCATACTGACGCTATAATTGGGACACCAACAAGGAAGGGGATCGTGTGAGTTTATCGCGGTCTTAAGTGTTTTGTGACTATCGATAAGGTCTGTGAGATGGGGGTTTTCAAAGCGACAACCCACTTGACCAAAAGAGAATAAAATAACAAATATATAGAAACTTTATAGTCAAGTGGCAACAAACCGGGCGTTGAAGATTTCAGTTCGCGGGTTACAGTTGGGATTGACCGCCCATGGGCGGGGACAGGCGATTCCTCGAAGTAATGCAGGGCTGCCAGTTATTGCGTGAAGACAGGCCGCCAAGGTAATCCCGATGACGCTCGTTAGAGTTGCTAGTAGCGCGTCGTAATGTTGAGATGGACAGATAGGTAGTAGAGTCAGAGTTCTCGGTAGTTGAAGGGAAAAAAAATATCTGTTATCAGAAGTATCAGACGTTGACCCCAAGTGTCAACCACCGGACCATGCAAATGAATTCCTGAAATAAACAACGAAATACATATTGGCATTCGTTTTCTCCTATTGTTTCCTTGTGAGCGCGCAGCGGGTTTTTCCTAGCATTCGTTTTCTCCTATTGTTTCCTTGTGAGCGCGCAGCGGGTTTTTCCTAGCATTCGTTTTCTCCTATTGTTTCCTTGTGAGCGCGCAGCGGGTTTTTCTTAGCATTTTTTCGGACATTGACGTGAACCAGAGAATAGAGACACAACTTCATTGCTCGGTTGGTGAAAAGCGGTGAGATGGCACCATTGTATATTTACAGATTCATTAACAATTTTATTTTTTTTTACTTATTTTAAAAGTCACAAAATCAAATTCGATTTCAAAATTCATTTCACGAAAGAAAATGTTATCTGTTACTCGTGGTAGGAAATAATTAATTCACGCTGGGTGATCCATCCATTAAACTAAACATTCCCATTGTACTAATCAATGCCAAAGACAGCAAAAGTCAGTGGAATAGATGACTCACCATAAAATGCAACCTTGGGTTGTGTGGTGTATCTAATGGGTATACACCTTTGCCAAAGATACAAAAAGATGACCATGAGTTTGCTATTATGGAGTGGAGAACTGGTGTCAAGTTTCAGGAGTTTTTAAATACGACTTCAATGCACTTTGGATGCAACTGATTCAGAGATGAAACATTTTCATTATTCCACTAATTATCAGAACTAGTATCATTATCTTTCTTGTTTTGATCATAATTTTTTCAGCCAATGAGTCTAGGGGAGTTTCTATTATTAAGCGGAGTTCTGAAACTAAGCAGATTTATGCTATAAATTATACGGGCAATTATCTTGATAACAATTTGGGTGTTCGGAAAGTAATTACGTTTTTTACCGCTATGAATTATGACACAACCAATTTATAGCGTATTTCAAAGTTTAATTGGGAAAACTTCCAAAGAGGGAAATTAAGTTCCCCATGAGCAGTCGCTTAGAGAACCGTACACAATGTTTCATCTGCAGCAGTCGTGAATGGCAACCTTTCATTTTTGAAACCCATTGTTATAGATGATAAAAATGTTTAGTTTTTGCATGTAAATATAAAACGAAAACCCGAATAAGATTTCTGGGATGCATAATGAGGAAAGAGAGCCTGGAAAATCTAACACTCACAGGACATACTAAAGGCAAGGGGGTCAGAGGAAAATAGTGAGTAACCTAAATGTGTAAATGGATGGTAGAATAGGGACTAGGAAGGATAGTGAAAAGACAAACATTGCTAAGAGATACAAAGGATAGGAAGTTGTGGAGACCCATGATCTCTCATTTCCTGAAGGGACACGGCGCATAAAATAGGAAATAAATTAGTACCAGATGTTTATTTTATTTTATATAATTTTATAATTTAATGGCGGATTAAAAAAAAAAATAATGGCAGATTTACTGTGGGCATTTATGGGTTCCTTGAAATATCTTTAAAAGCCGAAGATAGAATTAAATAATTATACTTTGCTTGATTTTCTAGACTTTCCTTCAACAAGTGGTCAGTCTTGTACTCTCAAAGACGCTAGCGTAGAGATAACTGCAAAGATCTGTTTTGATCAGTTCTCATTTCTCCAGCAATCGATTGGCCATCATCTTTAATACTTACGAAGTTAAATACTTTAATGCATTTTGACGTTATTTTGGGCCCCGCCGGGTTAGAGGACGAAAAATTCTGTTGTTACGGTTTTGGTAGGAATGATGGCAGGGAAAGGTCAGTCGTCCGACTAGCCACTTCCTTAGACGGCCGGATGGGTCAGTGGGGCCGGATGGGTTCGGGTTAAAAGTTTAGGGGAAAAGAAAATTCGCTAACGTAGATAAATAATGACAACGTTCACCTGAAGCCAATTTTCAAATGCCAAATTTAATGAGATAGAAAATTAAACGTCCAAACCCTTACCTCTGTAGCGCTGTCCGATCGCGTAGTCTACTCTCTATCACGCCCATCCACTCCAATTGAAAAAAAATCTGTGGAAACGAAGCTAGCGGTAGGAGCCCAGTTGAAAAAGATTCGAGGGAAGAGAACAAAAGAGGAAGGGCGGGAGGTGACAGAGAGAGAGAGAGAGAGAGAGAGAGAGAGAGAAAGAAAGAGAGACACAGAGAGAGAGATAAAGAAACGTCATCAGCATTCTAATTAATTGAGTTAAATAAATAATTAAAAATTGTATCATACAAATGCATACTATGCAAGTCCATAGAAACATCTTTGAAATTGAAGAATAATAGAAAATTCAATTCAGCTTATTCTTTTATTTTTCTTATCTTTTTATAATGGTATGGAACGAATGTAACATTATGTGTATATGCGTATATGTTTAAAGTTAGAAATGAAAAAAAATATGGATTCATTTTATAACTTGTTAGAAAAATAATCCAGTAGCTAAACACACGGCCCACACGTGTTGTTATAAATAATCTTATGAAATACGAGATGTAACTATTTGATATCTTTGCAGTTCAGAAGATTCATCATTGAATTTTCTCCAGCCAGTGAAGCTCATTAACTTGAACGTCTATTGGGACTCAAGCTCACTCCAGACACCAAGTGGAACTCTTACATGCGACCCATCAATGAAAATGCTGGAAAATGGTCGATTCCTTATACCGCTCCAAAAAATACCTGACTCCTTTTGCTATGAGGCCTACAGCCATATCACGCAGAAACACCGATTCGTACGTTCACCGAAGTTAAGCAACGTCAGTACCTAAATGGGTGACTGCTTGGAAATAGCAAGTGCCGTCGTCTTGGATGTGATGGATAACGGCTCGGAATTGTTAATCGGAGATCCAATTTCAATTAGGTTCGTTATATTCACTTAGGCGCAGACACTCTCGGCTGAAGGTATAAAAGCACCTCTTCTGCCCCACGGGTACGCGTTAATTAGTAACACTTGTATCACTAAATCATTATTATCCCAACAAAAAAATCTAACAATGTAAAAATATTTCTTGATTTTAAATAACCTGCAAAAGATTGATAAATCGTAGAAAATGAATCAATCAATGAAATACCGTTTAGCTACACAGCTATGTCTTTTAGATTTATTTACATTTTCTGGAATATAAATGTATAGAAACTACCTTGGCGATAAAGTGAGGGATCAGTTTACATATTGATTGCAATGTAGAATTGATCCCCCTTTATGCCCACATTACAATTTCTTGTTTGTTTATCCAATTCTGATAAGAGCTGAAGCCACCTCTTCTCCCTCAGCTATGGGTTAATTAGTAAGACTTGTATCACTAAACAATTATTATCCCCCCCACCTAAAAAAAATCTTACAACCTGGAATATTTTCTGGTTTTAAATAATCTACAAATAAATAACCTGCTTTAAATAATCTATAGAAAGCGAATCAACTTTCTGTCATGTTACAAATGTTAGATCAGGCCAAGAATGGTGTATCGTTGCCGTATCTGATTTGGAGTTATCTAATCTTCACTTTTCACCATGACAGAGTTTAAAACATTTTACGCGACATTATTGATGATTAATTATTTTTCACCCTACAATTTCATTTCCACAGATGAGAGTTAGCAAGCATCTCGGTATATCGCTTTTTCCATGGAAAATGTTCTACGTTTGATTAGTTCAGACCTTTACAACTAAAACCTGCCAAGCGACGTACACAGCGTCAAATCATCTCCATTCCTTTCGTATTCTACTGATAAGAAGGACATCATCTTACCAAGAGCTTCTGAGACGATGTTTCTCCGACGTACTTTTCACTTCCTCTTTTTACGCCTTTACAACAATATCATCCATTAAGCCTCTGCCTTGTGTAGTTCTTGGGCCTTGTATTAAAATGTGAAAATCTTAACCAGAAGAATAAATGAAAACAAAAAAGTGAAAACAGTTAACATCGGCTATCAGAAGTTAATAGGCTTGAATGATTGCCATTTGAACATTTGTCTCTCTCTCTAAGTTCCTCTCTCGTCTTCCCGGAGAAATAAACGATAAAGTTTCCCTACTAGGGGAAATAAAAGTAGTCAGTTCAAACTATATGCGTTGGAAAGTCTAACATCACGAAAAGGAATCTCACTCCCGGTGAAAAGATATCTATCTAAGGCAGAGACAGACCGATGTTTGTATATTGGTCCGTAGCTACGCAAACGATACGACCCACGTCCGAACAACGACAAAGAAGTTGGTGATCGAACCATTCATGGCCTGACGATTGCTTTAAAGCATGAAGTAGACTGTCTCATCTGGTTGTTGGTTCCAATGTCCACACACACACACACACACACACACATATATATATATATATATATATATGATATACAATATATGATATAAAACAATATATTGTAAAAGGAGGCTGAAAACAGCCGTGCCAAAAAGTCATAAACACTAAAAAGTGCTCAATACAAAATTCAAAAATATAAAAAGTAGAGAAAAAACCTTTACAAAAACATTAAAATGCAATCTGCCGTATAGTACACGGATTTCAACCACAAGGTCTCAAGCAATTAGAATATTTTTCTACTCGTCATCTGGTTTCAAGCGAGAAGTGCGTAAAAAGAAACTATTAACATAGAACTTACGGTTACATGTATCCAACTCAACTGTATATCCATAAGACTTCGCCGCTAGTCTAGTATTGTACTTATATTCATAAAGTCGAGGTAACACAGCGAAGAGTTCATCTGAACAATTACCATGAAAGGTAATTATAGAAATGGAACAGGGAGGAAACTTTATGGCGGTGGGAAAGTGACTGAGACCGAGACGCCAGATCAAGACCAATAATATTGCTGATTCTTCTTTGAAATTTATAAAGAATCTGCAGATATATAGCAGGTGCACCGGACCATATGTGACAACAATATTCTAAGCATGGACGAATGGTAGACTTATAAATATGGGATCATAAAACCAATGAGTTTGTGCGGAAAAGGGTTGAAAGTTTTGTGGGCCACCAGGAACCTCTTCTTGCTGTTACAGTTTTTTGGATATATGTGTGTACTAGTGAGCTAGCCAAAATGAGCTGATTCATTTTATAGTTCACCAATAGAAGGGTTAACCATCAGAAAGCTCAAAATATTCAATGCGGCGTGTATAAAGGCAGCCATTTTGTTTTTTCTTCCAAAATATCTTCACTGCCAACCTGATATCGAAGACTTAAAGAATTGCTTAACAGCTGCTACTTTCTCTGAATCTTCACTGCCAACCTGATATCGAAGACTTAAAGAATTACTTAACTGCCGCTACTTTCTCTGAATCTTCACTGCCAACCTCTGATATTGAACACATTACGGACTTCACTGGATTCCATATTCAGAGACTACGGCAAACATGGTCAACACTTACCACTGTCAAACGGAGAAAATGGCGTGGTTTGGACACATTACCTGTGCAAGACCATCATGCAAGACATCGTTGAATGTGGACGTAGGAGAGGACACCGACGTAAAAACGTGTTAGAGAATGTCAAACAATGGACAGGTATAAGTCTACCAGAATTGCTGATGACTGCCGTTGATAGACCGTTGTGGAGGAGATTCAATATGGCTTCTGCATTCGGATACCCCTACGATTACAAAAGTCATCATGATGATGAGATGATGATGTCGTGGTGTAATAGTAAGCTTGTCTCGCTAGAACATTTACAACTGAGTAGAGAATTAGATCCTCACTGGGTGCTTCATTATTTCCGCCTTGTGCCACATCTAAGTTACGCTTAGAAAATCACCATAAGTACAGAGTTCAAATGTCTTTTTAAAGGCAGTGGGCAAAATGAACGTAACCTGCTTCAGCTGACACGCGAACACACACACGCGCATACGCACACACAAAGCGCGAGAGAGAAAAAGAGATACAGAGACAGTGAGTGAGAGAGAATGTGGACGTGATATTGATGTAAATGTCTCGAAATAACTCGATATAAAACGAGACTATAATGTTAAGTAGTGACATGGGACTTGACTGAAGAAATGGGTAGAAGTATAAAACTTGTTCTCAGAGAACAAAGAATCGAACAGACGGCAAGGAATCGAAGTGAAAGCATCCATCAAATGTGGCGCTCTCGATTAAAATCGTCAGTGACGTGTCGTCTGCCATTTCGGCCGCCATGACTGAAAAGCGTTCCATCGAAAGAGACGCGAATGAACAAGGTAGAAGAATGGTGGTTATTGAAAAAAATGAACTCACATTATCTCCCCTTACATCACTCCCTATTTTATACATTCTCCCTTCAAATGTCGCTTCTTTTCTATTTTTCATTGGTCGATTCCAGTTTTTTTTTATAACCACGAACATAGAACAGTATTATGGATTTTGCAGAATTTTTTCTTTCTTTTCTGTTCCTTTCACGTCATATTTAACTTATGCAGGATATACAGCATTCCGAGCCTGATTTTAGAAAATTAACAAATCCTTCTTTAATGGGTAAATGATTTTGAATTAATTCTAATTTTACGGTTGCTCCATACCATTGTTGACCAGTAGGTTATCTAATTACATATTGTTTTTATATTTCGTTGCCTGTATGAAAATATTTTCCGCAGAAACCATTCTCCAGCAATAAGACACGCCATTTGAAAACAAAAGTGAATAAATCTAAAAAACATACATAATTCGCAAGCGGAGTAGTTTCTTTCACGAGTATTTCGATGTTTATTTACATCATATTTAGAGACATATAGTGATTTTATATTTATCAAAAATATCAATCGATTAAATTGATGTTTTTGTTATTTCAGTTTTTAGGATCGATTGTAGTTTATCTTTTGCGTTAAAGATTGTCGTATATTAGGGTACTCCAGATTTATTGAGATTCCCGACATTTAGACAAAAAGTCTGATGTATGATGCATAACGGATTTTTCTGTGGGCCAAAGCAAATCAAACTTTCATGATTAGTACGTGTTTTTTATATTGTACATATTATTATGACATATTATTTCAATTTAATTCCTTCGGCCTTATGGATAAAATGATCAGTAACTTTACTGTAAAAATCTGGCTTTCACCGAATCAGTAGCAGTTGTTGTTGAGGATTGAATATTGCGTGTACTGTCTGACTTTTCAGTCAACTTTCCAAAATTTCATTCTGTTCATCTACAAGAGTAATATCTTCGTGGAAAGAGATTATTCTAAATTAAAGTTTGAATATTAGAAGTAGATATTTTCAAAATCGAATGAAGAATTATAATTTTCAAGCGTTCCTTACAAACGGTACAAATTCCTCGAGTCTGCCTAAAATACTGTATGATACAACTGAAATCAATTAAACTTAATAAAGATATTTTTTTATTTTGTACAGAAAAAAAATTGATAAGGCAAGCAATGCCTACCGGGAAAAGAGAAACACCGATCTTACCTAATTTTCCCAGAAGTCACGTCAAAAATATTATATATATATATATATATATATATATATATATATATATAAACTATTCTAGTGAACCAGGGACTACCTACCTAGGTTTCATCTAAATGGATCTTCAGCCAGATTACCCTGAAGATCCATTTAGGTGAAATCTAGGTAGGTAGTTCCTGGCTCAATAGTATTTTTTATACTCTGCTCAACGTATTGAGTACTTTACATTTTTTCTTATTTAATCGATTGTTTTTTTTTTCTTTGGACTAGAAATTACGGCACTGGACAATTTTTTTTAGGCCTAGTCAGATGCTTTTAGCCCTCTTTTTTTTTTTTCAAAATTATATTACCAACATCTATTTGTTTTAATATATTTTTATTTGCAAATTGTGTTATCCGATTTTTTAAAACCAACCAAGTATAGTTATTAACATAATCTCTCTCTCTCTCTCTCTATATATATATATATGAAAAGAGCCAACACGCCTTGACCGACTTGGCCACGAAGAGTTGGTCCAGCGAGGAAAATTTCGTGCCTTCTTGTAAAAGTTTTCCTGTCAGTTTCGTATCCAAACGTAAATAAAGAGAATTTTATTAGATTGAATTTTTTAATTAATCCTGTATTTTTTTTTAATCCTTTTAAGCGTTTTCTTTTAGTGGATACTTGTATGTGAGTAGGCGCTCCGTTTATTTATTAAACAGTATATCTATTTATTTTCGTCTACTGGAGAGTGCAAATTTTTCTTTAATAAAACCTCTGGAACATTCAGACTGGTAATACATGTTGTGGATTTATATTTTAAATTAGATTGACTCAAGATATTGATGTTTTTTATGCAGCATACTTTCATGAAAAAAAAAAGATTCTATAAATATCAACCAAGAGTAGCGTTAACTGTCCGGTCAATGAATGCCAATTATCATTCCACCCTAAGCAAGGCGATAATGACACTAAGACGCAAAGGGTTACTGGGAGTGAAAGTGAATGCGAAAACTTTAGGAGAGGGGACCAGAAACTCAATCCTAAGCAGGAAATAAGAGATAAACCTCTACTCTTGTTCAAGCCGGGCGATAGACGGCCCACAGTAGCATGTTTACGAAATTCTATTTATATCTGTTATATATATTTAACCTTAGTAAATCGTCGAAGTAATGAACAGAGGAACTGAAAAAAGTTTTCCAAATATTGAGGGGTTTGATTAATAAAGGGCATTAACAAACACACACAAACATACACTTATATATATATATATATATATATATATATATATATATATACTAGCCGTTTAAGAAGAAAAATTACTACTGGTCAGGACTTATGACTTTCTATCTGTTTTCTTTCTAATGTTGGAAATAATTAACGTTCTCCCCATTTTTTTTTTATTTTATTAACGTTACGTCCAGCGACCCCTACTGTTCATCTCATCAAGCACACTTTCCATTCCCGATAACTCTGTTGTATTCTCTTAAATAATTTGTGCGGGTGACGGCAGTTGCTGACTGACGGTGGTTGCGCGAGACATGGAAATAAATTACTCTCTGATTAGTATGCAGGTGACGTGAGTGAATGGACAGTTCAGTCCGGGAACCGGAATCAAGTAAATACCGTCTAAAACAATTATCCCATTACCATACGGCAAAGACCTGTCAAATTTCCATCATCCCCACATACGCTTAGACCCTCACCCCATCCCACCACTTCTTTTAAAGATTCTATCTCTTTTCAGATTGTTTTTTCTATGTTGTGGTTACCATTCAGTTCAGTATATGTATTTTCGCCTCCTTTGATTCATTCGCTGATTTCCTTCTGCCATTATTCTTTAAATTGCCATTCTTCACTTTTTCATTCCTCCTTTCCGTCATTGTTTTCAATTATTTCTGTGCAAGAGGCTTTCTTTTTTCATCCCTTTCTTTCTTTCTTTCTTTCTTTCACTCGCGTCAATTTTATCATCGTTCATTTCTTTATCTCTTCAACCTTTTTTGCGTCTTTTCAGTCACTCTTTTTCTCGTCTCTAATTTTACAACCTTTCTTTTTTATCCTTTTTTCTTCATTTCATCAATTTATTTTGTGGTTTTTCATTCTTTCTTTTTTTCTTTTTCGTCACTTTCGCCATCTTTTTTCTGTTCCTTTTTCTTTATTTCTTGAGTTTAAATAACCTCATTTTTTCTTTCTTTCTTTCCTTCTTTCTCGTCTCTTCTTATTTAATATTTTCTTTTCTACTCACTTTTTTACCACTTTCTTTCTTTCTTTCTTTCTTTTATTGAACTTCTTTATGTATTTTTAATTTTATCACCTTTCTTTTTTATTCCTTTTTTTCTTTATCTTTCGAATTTGTTTTTGTCTTTCATTTTTTCTTTCATTCTCATCAATTTCATTATTTTCTTCTTCACTTTTTTTTTATCAACCGAATTTTTCTTTCTTTCGTTTGCACTCTTCCTTGTCTATTCAATTTATTATCTTTTCTATTTATTTCTAGTCTCTTCAAAATTTTTACAATCCTTTCTCTATTTTACTTCAGTCTCTTCCTTTTTCTCTTCCGTCTCTTTCTTTCTTTTTAATATTTCTTTTTGTCTCTTCTATTATTCTTTGACTTCTTCAATCTTCCTTTTCTTTCTTATTTTCTTTGTCTCTCTTTTTAATCTTTCTTTTATGTCATTCTTGTAGTCTTCATTTTTCTTCCACCTCAATTCTGTTATTCATTTTGCCCACGTTATTCTATTAATCTTTTTCTCAATTCTGTTATTCATTTTGCCCACGTTATTCTATTAATCTTCTACTTCAATTCTGTTATTCCTTTTCTTTCGTTATTGTATTCTTTCACTAACTCATTTCTTTTATTCCTGTTCCTTTGTTATTCTGTTCTTCTTTATCTTTTATTCTTCCTCGATTTTCGTTCTTGCCAGTCATTTTTATTTCAGAACTTTTAGTCACATCAACTGTCGCCTTTTTTCTTTCACATAATATTCTTTTCCTCTCGCTTTTAGCACTCTTTCTAATTTTTATTCATCCCCCTCAACGTCGTTTTTATTTTACGGATATCTGTTTCGCATACCCATTCTCTTTCTTCGCCTATTTTCTCTCTTTTCCTTTTTCTCTATTCCCTTCATTCTCTTGCATTTATTTCTCGTAAATCGTCTTTATTTCCCAACTACCGAGAGCAGCTCTTCTCTTCTTGTTATTCGCTAAGCAAACCCGTCTCCATGGCGACAAGTCTCTTCTTATTTTCCCGCCTTTCGTAATTTCTTTATTTTTTATGATACTGCTTAAAGCTGTTATATTTTGCATTGGTTTTCACTGGCTATAATGTCCAACAGGTTTCCCAGCGGTTAAACTATAGCACTAGGATCCAGCAGATCTGCTTCTTTTATGTGCCGTGTCACTTTTGGACGTATGAAGTCATGTCTCTCCACAACTTCCTATCTTTTGTATCAATATGCAATGTTTGTTCCTATACTATCCTTCTCAGCGTATGAACCTTTATCCAATTGCACAAGTTTGGTAAGAACGTAGGTCACTCATCAATTCCCTCAACACTTCTTGCCTTCACTTTGTCCTGTGTGCGTCAAATTCTACAACTATTTTTTCATCCTTATATGTCCCAAAATCTTCAATTGTCGCTTTTTAATTCTAAGTATAAGTGTCCTTTTTGTTCCTCTCTTCCTTAAAATCTTCTCGTTGCTCAAATGCTCTGTCCAGTTTAGAGTTGAAAACCAAAATTAAGAAAAAAAAAATTGTTTGATTATAAAACTTTCCAAATACCAACCAACAACAACGTCAAATGTAATTCTGAATTCTTATCTCTTGCTGACAGGAAGCCCGACTTTGGTCTAAGTTATTAATAAAACATAGTTAAGTCTGGTATAAGGCCGTAGTTGTTTTTTTGATTGAGTGATTGATTAGTTTTCAATGGCTTTGCAAGTTATTTAAAGTCAGAAAATATTTTTAGATTGTAAGGAGATAATATTAGGTTGGTGCAAAAATAATGTCGTTTTCTCACATAGTAACATACGTGAGAAAACGACATTATTTTTGCACCAACCTAATAATAATTTGGTGAAACAAATCTTACTATTTAACCCATAGCTAGTGGGGAAGAGCCTTACAAGTCCCAAGGGTATTTGTACATAAGTGAATATTATGAACACAACGGGAGTTGGAACTCGGCCCTCCAATTAACAACTCTGTGCCATTATCCATTAGACAATCCGCACATCCAAGCTTACAGCACCTGGTATTTCCAAGCGGTCACCCATCTAGGTACTGATTAGTCTAGACGTTGCTTAACTTCGGTGATTGTACGAGAACCGGCGTTTCAACGTGATACCGCCGTAAACCTCATTGCAGAAGGAATAAGGTTCTTTTTCATTGGTATAAGGAACCGATCATTTTTTTTCTTTAGTGATGAGCTGTAAGCAATTGTGCCGCACTTAGTGAGGAGTAAACTCACTATAATAGTTGCCCGCAAAACTAACGAGGAGATATCCAGATTTTTACAAGGATTAATTTAGTGTCGCACGGTCTCATAAATTGGAACATAGTGGGAAAAGAAGTAAGGTTCTTACTTAGTGGGTAAAGAAGTGAAAGGCCCAGGAACCACTCGAGGTAGAGGGTTACGTTATGAGGCAGTTTACATGGATAGGAAGGGAAGATAACGATTAACTCTAAACTTGAACAGGTTAAGATTGTAGTGATCGGGGAAGCATCCTCTTGGGAGTCGAATGTGGGTGGTTTGCTACAATGTAAGTGGCATGGCGGTTAGACCTGACGGAACCAAGGAATGTAGTTCGTCAGAACACTTTCCCTGAGAGTAGCGATGGAGTAGAGAGAGGCTTGCCACATCCCGCCTGCGAGAGAGGGAGGTTAGAGGTTTGGGTATTTCGTTATCTGCAAAGAATGTGCAACGCTTTTGGATTTTATCGAGGATGGAAGTTTGGTCTGGACAGCTCCCGCCCAAATATGACAACCGAACTCCATTCTTGGGTTGATCTGGCTCCAGTAAAGGTAGAGGATAGTACGTGGGGTCAGGTACTTAATGGAACTTTTTTGA
The DNA here is from genome assembly GCA_963932145.1 of Acanthosepion lycidas. Taxonomy (NCBI): domain Eukaryota; kingdom Metazoa; phylum Mollusca; class Cephalopoda; order Sepiida; family Sepiidae; genus Acanthosepion; species Acanthosepion lycidas. The sequence goes on from OZ010602.1 coordinate 72,320,167, forward strand.
ATATTTAGATTTTATCAGTAAAGTATTTATTAAATGTAGTTTAGTCTAAAACAAATACCACGTCCTGTGCCATAGATAGCATTGTCAGATAACTGGCCTTAAAATGTTGAATATGTCCCCTGTTTGTGCATCTGTGCATCTCTGTGTATGAGAGAGAGAGAGTAGTGGGGGAATATCATGATCGGATATCGAGATATTTTTAAAATTTGAAGGATGAGGTAGTCAAGGCAGCTTGGGAGTCACATCTACATTCTTTGGGACGCGCTTAATCGGAGACAGGCCTGGGTTGTTTCCCGACCTAAAAGTATTTAACAGGATCTCATCTGCATGGTTATGTGCTGCTTTTGTTAAAACCTGTCAACATATCGCACACATTTGGTTGTGATGCATGTGTTTGGCATACACTTATCAGTCTAGGTGTCAGCATGGGCTTCATATATTTATACACAGCGTCATTTTGTTGGCGTATTGCTCTACCACTTAATAATAATAATAATAATAATAATAATAATAATAATAATTGTGGCTTTAAAAACGGATATTTAGAATTATTTACACCATTTACATACGAACTATTGTCCTCGTCTTTGTTGTTATCACAACGTTTCGCCCGTTGTGCCATTGGGCCTTCATCATGTGTATGTCTATCCGGGTAACCTAAAGAGAATTTCGAACTGAAACTTTATTATTAGGTTGGTGCAAAAATAATGTCGTTTTCTCACATATGTGAGAAAACGACATTATTTTTGCACCAACCTAATATTTAATCCGTTGGAGGTAGATTGTTCTCGTTTCGTAGATTAAAGAAATGGTTCAGTTCGGAGTCCCCTGAAGGTTACCCGGATCGACATATGCCTGGTGAAGTTCGGAGAGCACAACGTTGTGATAAATAACAACAAAGACGAGGATAATAACCCGCACGTAATAAGTGCAAATAATTGTGGAGGCATGGTGGAGTAATGGATTGAGGAATTGGAGAACCGAGTTCGAATTCCAGTCGAATCCATTACATTCACTTACGTGCTAATACTCTTGGGAAAGGTATGAATCCTCTTAAGTATGAATCCGTAGGATCGTAGGGGCATCATGTGTACTGCGGCCAGAGTAGAAATGGTGTTTCTTGGGCAAAATAGCCTGACGGAGCCCAACACTCTCCAGGACGTTTTTGAATTCAGAGCTTTTCCTTCTCCTGGACCTGTTGCCATCCAAGGTTATAAAACCCAGTCAGTCCTGCTATTTACCCATAGGGGGAGAAGAAGAGTATATTCATACCTTTCCCAAAGGTATTAGCACGTAAGTGAATGGAATGGATCCGACTGGAATTCGAACTCGGCTCTACCATTCCTCAGTCCGAGCCGGTATCCATTACTCCCATATATACAATATTTTACCACATTTTGTATATCAATATATACAAATGACTAAAACACAAGGGGAGTAAAAGCAAGAAGACAAAAATTCACTCACCGTAAAAAGAAACGAACAACAACAACAAAAAAGACAAGTCGTTTATTGCACTTTGCTTCTTCACCCAATTTTTGTATTTAAAACAAAAAATATTTCTTTGTTATATTTTTCGATTTTGACATGACTTCTTGGGAAGGACTATGAAAAGTTCTTTTCGTTGATTTCTCTTAAACAGATGATTATTGAAGGTTAGATATCTCAGTCTACCTACTTAACCTATAGATAGGGAGGATAAATAGATCCGTGCCTTTCCTATTGTCATTAGTGCTAAAGTGAATGTGACAGACAAAGCTGGAATTTGAACTTCCGTTACCAATTCCATTTCTCACGCCGATAACCGCTGCGCTTACCTACGCATACTGCCTGATACTAAAAGTGACGAAAAGAAGATGGAAGCAAAAAATAGTTCAAATTATTAATAACTTCATACAAATTACCGTTTCTCATTAACAAATATTATTTTTAAGAAATGCGTTAATTCGAATACGGAACATTAGACAACCAAGAAAGAACTGAAAATAATGGAGTTTTATAAAAGGCCCTTCGGCTAGGAATAATCATTTTCCCAATTTCTTTTAATACTACAATTAGGTTAGTGCAAAAATAATGTCGTTTTTTTGACGAGGTTAGATATCTCAGTCTACCTATTTAACCTATAGATAAAAAAATCTAATGTCAAAAAACGACATTATTTTTGCACCAACCTAATATAAATTAAGCATTTCATATCTTTTTCTTTTACTTGCTGGGCCCTTTCAGGATGTGGGTGATCATGGTTCTCCACAACCTACTATCCCCTGTAACCAAAGCCGGTACGTACTACCCCCCCCCCCCCACTGCCGACCAGAATGGAGCAAGGCTGATTGGTGGCCCCTGGGTAGTACTTTTTGACGCTTTCTATCTTATCAACATTTGTTTTTTCTACCTACATTTATAGACGTTACAAATTAAACTAAGGAAAACTGACTAATAAAGGAGGAAAAATTTTCGTAGATTTTGACGTCATTCAATTTTCTTTTCGTCCAAATCAATGAATTTTTGAGTTTTGCTCATGGTAAGTCTCAAAAAAAGAATATATAAAAATCACTATTTTTTATCAATAATGTTGAATGTGTTAAAGTTATTCAACATTTTAACATGAAAATCTCAAGTTGGTGTTAAAAATTGCCGCAAAATGTTGATTTATTTGCTACTAATGGCATGTCACTAATTTGTATTTAGATTCATTGTATTTATCGTCGATATTTCTAGTTGAATTGTTCACTAATACTGCATATGATACATTATGTCCATAATTAGGTTAGAATAAATATTTGTATTTTATATGAATACGACATTATGAAAATTGAGATGTACTAGAGTGGGGAACTCCATATTACAGATTCGAGGGGACCTGTATCATAGATTCGGTGAAGGTCCACGAAACTTTTGCACCGGTTTTGCTTGTAACCCTTAGCAACTTTTGTCACTTCACCAAGCCCCCCGCCCTTGTTACGCCATCCACCCACACAAGCCCGTCAGATTGGTAGCCCCACTTTCTTTCTCATGTAAGTGTCAATATTTCCAAACCCCTCTTCCTGATTGTGTCTCAGAAATTTCAATTATCTCTTGTCTGATTCTAAGTATAAGTGACATTTTTGTTTCCATTTTCTTTAAGGCTTTTTCGTTGCTAACGAGCTGCAACCACGGAATTTTCATCATCGTTCTGTAGAACCACATTTCTGTTGCCCTCAGTTTTCTCTTCGTCTGTGAGGAAATTGTCCAGGATTCAAAAGAAATGATGTTACTTAACAGTTCAGCACTTCACTCCAGATTGTGAATTTAAATTTAAAACTTATAAAGGGTTGATAAGCTGTAAAAATTCCGGATATGAAAAATAAATGTTTTATAAAATTTTGTAAAAGCTAACAGGATTTTTATTTTGATATGTAAATTCATTGCAATCTGATGCCTCTACAGAAGCCCCAAAATATGCTCATACTCCACGTGTCCAAGCAGCTGCGAAATAGTGCTTAATAATTAATTTTTCAAAACTTTTTCCGTATGTTACTATCGATTGAAACACTCAAGATTACACATTTCAAGTTATTCTTTTAACTCTAAGATATATATATATATATATATATATATATATATATATATATGATACTATGAATGGAATGTCTACATAGAAGGAGATATGTATGATTTTATCTCAGTCTCAACTGTTTCGTGTTTTATAACATACGATAAGATCTTTGAGAAATTGTTTTAAAAGCGGTTACCCACTTGATCGAGAGGAAATAAATAAATGAATGAAAACTTTTGAGAACAAGTGACAGCAAACCGGACTTAAAGGTTTCCGGTTGCTAGTTTATATTAATGATCAGTTGGGAATAAGGTCAGTACTGGACTGTTTACGGGAAAGACTCCTCTTCAGGTAGATCCTATGCTGTCGGCAAGAATTGCCTGCAGCACTCCCTGATCTTAGGATGGGAAGAGATGTGGTAGGAGAAGTATGAGCTGATCTATTAGTCTGAAATGGTAGAAGATGCAGAAGTTATCCCAACTCAGGTTATGCAAGAGAATCCTTTAATTAAACAACTAAATATATTGGAAATAGGGTTCGTCGTGACGTTTATTGTCTCCTTTCGTTTACTTGTGATATTTCAGGAGGCCTTTCCCAGTTTTTGGTGCACACAGGAACGAGAATAAAAATGTGGGGTTTTATGTGCCGGGTTTGACATCTCAGTATGTTCCCTATCTATCTATCTATCTATCTATGTGCGTGTGCTTATATATATATATATATATATATATATATATATATATATATATATATATATATATATATATATAATTTAAAAAGGATGAAAGCTGACCAGAGCACACTACAACGGTTTCGACCTCTACGGTCTCCTTAAGTGGTTTGTTCAGCAAATCAACTACACGGAGCACAACAACTTAAGATCATAACCAAATGCAGACATTTTAGGAAGTTCAGCTTGGGGTTATTTGAACCTGGTTAAAGTTAGAAATCCCCCCCCCCCACATACTACTATTTGTGTTACTCTGGCATATATATATATATATATATATATATATATATATATATATATATATATATATATGTCTATCTATAAGGTGAAATACATGCACGGTTATCAGCAAAATAGGTAACCTAAGTTTTGTCGCTAAGTAATGGGAATTTCGAAATTAGGCAGATATAGACATTGAACTGATTGGGTAGTGTATTATTCCAACGACGTAGAAATCCAAAGACGTATTTGAGTAGCGACAGATTCCTTCCAAGAGTTAAGCAAAGTATTAAGTGATCTGCAATCTTCGTTGGGAACAGAGAAAAAGTATACTGGCCTGTTATTTACTACTAATAAATATTGTCCATAATTCTCTGGAATACAGAAGATTTCAGAGAATGTGCCAGAGAATGCTGGATAGTTTCCTCGAAGACTTGAAGAGACGGAGCTCTGGTTCTACCGATAAATGTTAAGAATGCCATGGATAGAACATGTGATCAATGAGGATGTTTTAAGGAAAATAAAAACAACAAAGAAAATGATACAATCAGAATGAGAAAATTTTGGGGGCTTATATTGAGGAATTTAAAACTCACATGGAAAAACTGAAACCAAAAGAAAGAAGGGATTGCAATGAGTAATTTACTTAAGGATTTTGTGTGAATGGATGACAGAATAGGGACAATGACAGTAGACAAGATAAAAACATACCTGGAAGAGAAAAAGGCAGGAATTTGTGAGGAACCACAGTCACCTTATCTCATTAAGGAATACAACACATAAAAAAGATATACGTAAGTTTATTTATTCTTGTAGATTATTTTCAACGTGATTATTTTCTTGTCAATTTTAACTCTTTCACGAGTATTTCTTCTTCTTCTTCTTGATTCTTATTTCCTCAGTTTGTTTCTTCTTTTTCTTCTCTACCTCCTCCTCCACCTCCCCCTCCCCCTCTTCTTCTTCTTTCCTCAGTTCATTTTTCCTTTTTCTCCTCCTCCTCCTTCTTCTTCTCCTCCTTTATTTCTTCTTCTTTCCTCAGTTTGTTTCTCTTTTTCCCCACTTCCTCTTACTCCTCCTCCTCTTCTCGTTATTTCTTCTTCTTTTTTCTCCTCTCTTTCGTCTTTCTCATCTTCTTCCTCCTCTTACTGCTCCTTCTCCTTCTTCGTGATATTCTTCTTTCCTCAATTTATTTTTCCTTTTATTCCTCCTCCTCCTCCTTCTCCTTCTTCATTTCGTCTTCTTCTTTCCTCAGTTTGCTTTTCTTTTTCCTCACTTCCTCTTCCTCCTCTTCTCGTTATTTCTTCTTTTTTCTCTTTCTCTCTTTCGTCTTTCTCATCTTCTTCCTCCTCTTACTGCTCCTTCTCCTTCTTCGTGATATTCTTCTTTCCTCAATTTATTTTTCCTTTTATTCCTCCTCCTCCTCCTTCTCCTTCTTCATTTCGTCTTCTTCTTTCCTCAGTTTGCTTTTCTTTTTCCTCACTTCCTCTTCCTCCTCTTCTCGTTATTTCTTCTTTTTTCTCTTTCTCTCTTTCGTCTTTCTCCTCCTCTTCCTCCTCTTACTGCTCCTTCTCCTTCTTCGTGATATTCTTCTTTCCTCAATTTATTTTTCCTTTTATTCCTCCTCCTCCTCCTTCTCCTTCTTCATTTCGTCTTCTTCTTTCCTCAGTTTGCTTTTCTTTTTCCTCACTTCCTCTTCCTCCTCCTCTTCTCGTTATTTCTTCTTCTTTTTCTTTTTTTTCTCCTTCTCTCTTTCGTCTTTCTACTCTTCTTCCTCCTCTTACTGCTCCTTCTCCTTCTTCGTGATATTCTTCTTTCCTCAATTTATTTTTCCTCCTCCTCCTCCTCCTCCTCCCGATCCTCAAATCTCCGATTCTTCCTCCCTTTTTTCTCTTAATCTTTTGAAAAACTTTCTCCATTTCACCACTTAATCCTTCTTCATTTATTTAAATGCAAAAACAAACACCTTCCCAAATTCTTTGCTTCGTTAATCTTTAATTCGACCGCCAACCTGAAACCACTACTTCTTTTGATGTTCCAATTAAGCCCGGTTGAAAATCCCGCCTTTTTCACTCTCACTCCACTTCTGCTCACACCCGATTCTTCAATAAAAAATATATATAAAAAAAAAAACACTTCACCGCTACTTTACTTCTCTTAGCTTCTATTTTCTCTTTTCCAACTTAAAGAACTTTCTCACACATCATTAAAAAACAAAACGAAACGAAACGAAACGAAAGCGTTCAGATGAACCACGAATACATTTTGTTTTTAACGTGGATTTAAATTTTCAGATGAATAAATCATAGCTTCTAGGAATTTATGCGAAATGGTAGTAATATAAGGATTGATACCGAAACCTTTAAGAGTTTTGGGACCACAAACCGAACCTCATACACCTTTACTACTGTTGTGACTTCGATCCTTACAACGGGCGCTATATTTGCAACTGATCTCACTGAGGAACTCCCCCTCCACTTATAGCAATAGAGACAATGTATCCTTCTCAATCCATATAACAGCGTATAGCGCCACAGTTCCAATGCTTTAATGTGGCTGCTGTGGTTTCTATAGTAAGTAAGCTTTTTACGAGGACATTGTTATCGGCGGGATGGAGTAATGGATGACGGCACTTATGTGCTAATACCTTTAAGAAAGGCATGAATCCTCATCCTCCGCCCACAGTTATGGGTAAATAACAGAACAGACTGGGTTCTATAGCCTTGGATGGCAACTGGTGTACCGCAGAAAGAAATGGCAACCTACTGCGGGAAAAACCTGCCTCGTCAGTCATGTATCGAAAGCTACATGATCGCATAAGCGTGTATCACGCATGGCACGGACTGTTATCGGCACGGACAGCAGAGTGGCATACACAAAAATACATTAAAATATTGCATGAAACGAATTTTTTTAGCATTTTTTAATGATGGATGTAGAGTTACATTGGCTGGACCTCATAGCTAGACTAGAGGTTAGGTCCTTGATAGAAATTTTCAATTAATACAAAATAGAAGACAACAGTGAGGAGGTGGAACAAAGTTTTGGGTCAGAAATGTCGGCAGTGGATGGCATTATGGTTACTGGGTTGAAAAGTGTGATATGCATGACGAGTTCAAATTCCAGCCGAAGTCAAATACCCTTGAGAAAATTATAAATATAATTCTTCTCTCAACATCTATATAGAAATGTGAGGTTTTTATATGACATGTTTGTGAAAAACTGGGAGGAAGCTCACTGTATGTTTACATTTATCTATCTATCTATCTATCTATTAGGTTGGTGCAAAAATAATGACGTCATAATGTCGTTTTTTGACGTTAGAAAATACGTCAAAAAACGACATTATTACGTCATTATTTTTGCACCAACCTAATATCTATCTATCTATGTGCGTTTATATATATATACAGGGTTATTAAAAAAGAATGAACCGATTTCATTACGCAATATTTTAATAAGGAAAAACAATATATCTTTCTATGGGTTAAATAGCAGGGCAAGCTGATATGTCAAGCCATAGTTGACCACCAGTCTATTAGAGGAGTATAATATTAGGAGGAGAGAAAGGAATTTTGTTGGTATAACGCATGAGGTGCTAAAAAGAGTAACTACTGAATGGATTGAATGTATCTCGCAGTTTTTTTATTATACAGTGTTATTAAAGAAGAATGAACCGATTTCATTACGCAATATTTTAATAAGGAAAAGCAATAGAAAACTCCAACCAAGTTACAAGTATTCTACTCAATGTGGCCACCATCTGCAGCACGTTTTAGATCAATGCGATATGAGACTTCCTCCCAGACGCGTATCAGCATATCACGATACATTGAGTTGATCTCTGTTGTTATTCGATGTTTAAGGTCATCGAGGTTAGTGGGTGGCGGTGGAACATAAACGCGATCTTTTACGTATGTCCATAAGAAAAAAACAAACACATACAGTGAGTTCTGGGGATATCACAAGTCCAAGTGCAAAGATCTTGGTAAGTGCCTGACCGAGGCCTAGTCTGTAAGGTTTCAAATGAAAAGGTCTTCTTAGTATACGTGGATTGAAGGACCGCAAGCTCATGGCTAGCTCGATTTCCGTGGACTTCTATGGACTTCTCTCAAACGCAGCACGGATTCTCGCCACTTGTTCCTCCGAAACTCGTGGTCGTCTTGGAGTTTTTCCTTTACACAGACACCCGCTTCTCTTGAAACTGTTTAAATCACCGTCGAAGGAGAGGGTGGATTAATGTCGAATTACCGTCGAAAATCACGCTGCACCCTGACAACTGTATTGGTTTCGCAAAATCGAGAACGCAGAACGCCTTTTGCTGAGGACTCCGGAGGTAAACAAACAACTGAACGTTGCCGAAGATAGGACGCGACGACAGCGCCACTGTGTCAGACATTCGGAACTTAGAAAACTCCTCTTTCAAATGGCCACTGGCTCATTCCATGACGATGCTTGAGATCTGAAGCAATGTATCATGAAATCGGTTCATTCTTTTTGAATCGCCCCCTATATATATAGGCATGACAAGTTCAAATTCCAACCGAAGTCGTTGCATTCACTTTCGCCCAAATACCCTTGAGAAAATTATGAATTTATTTAGTCTCCCAAGATCTATGGGTTAAATAGCGGGACTGACTATGCTCTATAGCCTTGGTTGGCAAACATTCTAGAAGAAGTATAACACTGTGGGTCAAGGAAAACCAACGTGTAAAAAAACATTTTGACTAAGTTAATATGAAAAAAATGCTAATAGAGATGTTATTAAGAGGACTGACGACAAACAGTTTTCAGTGAACGAAGTAAAATGACCAGAGCTTCAGAATCGAAAAAGTAAGTAGGAACCTTTAAAGTCTGAAATAAAAGCAGAGAACACTTCTATTACACAATTGATATCCCTTACCCGCGGCTTAAATTGTCTGCAGTCAATCACAGCGAAGGCGTAGTGACATTGACAATTCAAACATACCTTAAAGAAGTCGTAAAGTGTTGTTACCTTTAAGCGAAAAGTCGAACATTCTCCACATAAGAAGGAAAGAAAAAAGCAATATGCTGAGATTGCTAAGATCTACAGTAAAACGCATTTTCTATCCAACTTTATTATAACAATATATTGATACAATTATTCTATTTTCTTAGGAGTTATTTTTCTTAATGATTTACAGTAGTTAATTTATAATTCAAAATTTATCAGCTATAATGCATTTATTAAAAAAAATGTCTCTCCAGAACCTAGACATGGCTTTTCACAGATTCTTTTAGTATACGCTAATCACCATAACTTCTTATAAAAATGTAGAGTGGTTTCTTGTTGCGTTATCCAAGGTTTGGAATTCAGAGTTTTTCTTCTTTTTGACTGTGTGGAACCCAATCCACCTTACTATATCAGCATTAGTGCAAAAATGAAAGCAGTAGACTAGTCCGGAATTTGAACTCGACCAGACAATTACAGAACGTTAACTGTTTCGTGACACTCACATAGATACTATTAGAATTATATAAGGCAGTGCTCGATCCTACATATTTCCCCAAACCTGATCAAATGGTTAAAAATATTTTTTTCTTTTTCGAGGGTGTTCTTGGTTGAGCCATGAATTTCTTTTTTCGGACCTTAATCATATCACTTACGAGAATAATGAAATAATTTGTCTTAGGTCTATTTCCGGAATTTTTCCATATTAACTTATATACTAGTTTTTCGCTATTGTTTCATAGAAAAAAAAAACGATGTTCTATGAGAGAGAAGAAAGTAAAACGATTCATGTTCAGGTTTTCCATGAGGATCTCTATAATAATAATAATAATAATAATAATAATAATAATAATAATAATAATAATAATCTATAACTGATTCATGTCAGAGATTGAAGTATTATTTGGTGACAGACCTCCTAGATGAATTCACAATTTTCTATATTTTACGATGTCTTCCTGTCTATTTTTTGCTCTGAATACTCACTTTAAATCAACACTCGATCGGCCTTCAAACGCACGTTCTACTTATGAAATTCAGTTGGACCTAAACAATCTTTGCCAAAAGCGTGAGGAAAAATTTAAAGTACCGACCTCTAGGTAAAATTTAATGCAGGCATTTTTTTTTTAGTGAGCGTTAGCTGTACACCATTTCATTTGAACTGTAAAATCAGAATATGTACAATATACTGACTTTAAAACACTAACTCGTATGAAATGCTCGGTCTGTCCCATTTCCTAAAATTAATGATAATAATAATTTATTTTGGAATAACTTTTGGAGTCAGGCCGATTACCTTTAAACATTCCTTACTCAGAAATAGACAAAGTTCGGACCGCTAAGTTTCAGGCTATAGCGGTTGTCGGACGGCTAGAACGTTCTGAGTCGTGTCGTTGCGAAGCGTACTTGCTCTGCCTCTGTAAGTTAGACACAGAGCACTATCTACTACTGTTTATGTAGGTGTTTGTCTGTCAGTCTTTTTTCTTAGTTTATGTTTCATTTTCCCGTTTTCTTCTCTCATTTCTTTTTATAAGTGCCACTTCTTTACAGAAGAAGGCAATATCGTCAAGATTGAGCGGTCATGGGTTAGCAGATGACTTTGCAAACCGGCATCACTCCTGCCTACCTTTTTACATATGCGAAACACGAAAGGCTTTTGGAGAGCCCTGACAGTGACTTTTACCCCGTGAACTCTTATTTGTGCAGCTTCAACTTTTAGGCAGAACGACAAAATTTATGAAAGCTAACATAAGTAGCCTGCAAGTCTGCCATAGTCGGAAGTAGACTGCCGATTTTCATATAATCTTAGATGACAAGCAAAGCCAGGCACGAGATAGCACCTTCCTGCAGATATTAAGTACAAGCTCAGACGGAATATCTTCTGTGATCGGGTCTATATTACATTTCTTTACAGCTATTTTCAACATCAAATGCTCAACCATGCGTTTGCAACACAAATCGGCTACCCCCACCCAAGCAGTAACCAGTCATATTAAATATAATTCTAAAATAAATATAAATAAATAAAAAACGGAATACACCTACATT
>OZ010602.1:72334168-72424168 GCA_963932145.1 Acanthosepion lycidas
TATATATATATATATATATATATCATAAAGGTAAGTGAATATAACGAACCCAACTGGAATTGAAACTCGATTCTCCAATTAACAATTCCGAGCCATTACTCATTACACCACTGGCACATCAAAGTTTTCAGCACCTAGTATTCCCAAGTGGTCACCCATTTAGATACGGACCAGACTCGACGTTGCCTAACTTCGGTGATCGTACGGGAACCGGTGTTTCAATGTGATGTCGCCAGGAATAGTGAAATAAAACAATTAGTAAAGTTATCTTGTCTTCGACCTTTCGTTAAGCATGTATCAATAAAGAGTTACTGACAATGTATAGAATATCTTTATTCATGTATCTATCATATGCATGATTATATATCCAATGTGTTATAATTAGCTTTATCTTGCCCAAAGAGAAACATATAATCATACACACATACAACTATATATATATATATATATGAGTGTTTTATGTATGTACGTATGTATATCTTGTCAATATTATAAAAACTGCTAACAATAGAAATACTTTCCTCTTTCCATTATAACGTTTTAAAAAATTCTACTCAAAAACTGAAATAGGAATATTGATAAACATCTAACTCAACATCACACCAACATTCCCAACAACCTCAAAACAATTCATCTTTTGTCCCAGCGTGCATCGTATTTCTTGAAATGGAATTTAAATGCACAATGAAAGAAAGAAAAAAAAAGAAGAGAGTAACTAAACGTCTCAGACAGAAAAAGATGTTTTGAAAAGTGTCTAAGTAAAATAACAAAAACAAAACAAAACAAAACAAAAACACACTGAATAATGCTTTTTTTTTCTTCGTTTATTCCTTAAAATATAGATCATCTGTCTTGCGGTGATATCGCGACTACGTGCAAGCAAACCCTTCAGCAAGATCTTCAGGTTATATCTATCCGAAAAAAAAAACTAATCTATATTTTCCTTTTGTCAGTGACACAATAATAATAATTTTTATTATTATTGTGTCACAGACAAGAGATTTTATTATTTTAAATAAGAATAGAACGTGGTAACAGCAATAACTACAATTACATATATATATATATATATATATATATATATATATATATATATATATATATATATATTTTTTTTTTATTAAAGACATTTTTTATGTTTAACGTTCTTTTTATAGATACAAGTATTTAACTAAATGCTCTGTTTATAATAAACAGTATTAAATAACATTTAGCCCGGCGTGCCTAACCGATTCGGCAACAAAGGAGCGTTCGGTAGGCCAAGGTCGAATTTACTGCTTATAAACTTCAATCTTCCATGAATCTCGTACATTTATAACTGCTCATGGCGTATCAAATGTAAACAAATGGAAATGGACAAATGGCGGTTCCGTATAGGATGCAGGTTCGAATCCTGTCAAAGGACGAATATTTTCTATGAAAATTTCTCGGACATTAAGGCCGGTAAATGTTATTTAATACTGTTTATTATAAACAGAGCATTTACTTAAATACTTGTATCAATAAAAAGAACGTTAAACATAAAAAATGTCTTTAATAAATAAATTGTCGGACTTTGTCCATTTCTTAATGTATATATATATATATATATATATATATATATATATATACATATATATATATATATATATATATATATATATATATATATATTATAGTAAAAAGAAAGAACAGTAAGATATATAATCCGGTGTTCTTATTCATATTTTTATTTTTATAAAACAGTGCTCAATGTAAATTTACAGAGCATAAATATTATAAATTAACTGATTTAAAAATATGATCCTTCGCTACACAGGAATTGACATGTTTCAAAAACCGAAGCTAAAAACTTCAAATTTAATTATATAATTAAATTAAAAGCATTAGTTCTGTTTCATCTTCAAGGAAATTTTGGAATATATATATATATATAGCATAATATATATATATATATATATATATATATATATATATATATATATATATATATGTGACACTAACAATTTCTCGGTCGCTGTACATTTCAACCAACCATTTCATAGTGTCGATGACATCAGTTTCGTGCTTTTAGCGTCTTCATTCAACAGCCGAGAAAAAAAGACGCATATCGTATTTGAAATTTATTTTCAAAATAAATTCAAACATTGAGGGATTAAACAGGAATTTGGGTTTACTCAGAGAGTATAATTTCCATAGAGAGACCTCTAACCAATATAATTCTTCGGAAGAGCAAGTCCTACTTCTTTGTTTATTCCTCGTATCGCTGAAAAAGAACGCAGGCGAGTTCGAAAGTTCTGACATTAAAATCTGTCTCTTCGTGCTTCAATTCAGTCAAAAAGTTAATACATAATAAATGTCAATTTTATTGACAATATTTGTATCATTTTGTTGGCTTTCTATTATTCAATTTTTTTATCAAACGTCCTATAAAATCGAAATTTTATAAAATTTATATCTATATCTGTCTATATTTATATATATATATATATGTGTGTGTGTATGTATGTGCGTGTGTCTGTGTATTTTGCAATTTTTCTAAAGAAAGTAATAGATTTTTATTAATCCGACAATTTTTTTATCATTTAAATGTTATTTTTTAGATGATACTTATATTTGAATAGACGATATGAAACAGTATATTTATTTATTTTCGTCTACCGGCCTGAATATAATAGAAATCTTATTAAAAAAATGTCCTTTTCAGCAGTATTCGAACCTGCAAACACCTGGGCAGAGTGAGGCACCGCTTAAACCCTCTATAGCTCTAAACAACCAGAGAACCAGTCGATCAAACTTTTCCGAAATTGTGATTTAAACGAAAATTCTCATGTCATAGATCTTACGAAATTTTTCTTATCTACACAGCTACGTATCCGAACGTAACCAATGCAATTTTTCTAAAGAAATGTTAATATGAATTGTGTCTCAGAAAGATTATCGTATTGTAATCTAATAACTTGACCAATTCTCGTTCAAATGATCTCAAATTTTAACAGTATGTTTAAAAACGTTCTGTTTGTTAAAGTCTTCTTCAACATAGTCCAATAGAGCAGTCTGCTCGGACTTCCTGAGATTGACCTTCGTGGTTAGATGAAAGACATAATAAGTAGATTTTGATTGACTGAGCCAGCGTGAGAACGATAGACAGAGAAAATGTTATCGGTGAATCGAGACTTAACCGTCAAAGTAGACGTAGTTTCTTTCGTGTTTGAAACGACTCCCCAGTGTGGGTGAACGACCATTCACTGTATAGGCAGAACATGTCGACATGAACGTTAATAAAATAGTTAAATTAAAATTCCCTGTGTTGAAGTTCTTTTATCTCTGGACTCAAAAATACTAGCGTTCACCGGCCGCGAGAGAAGAATGCAACTTTATTATCGAATTGACACCGTCGCTCAAGACTACCTTCACTGGGAGTGGCTGGGTATACAACAAGAGAATTCGCTAAAACTGCACCAACTGCAATGCAGATTTGGATATGTCACAAAAAGTTCAAAGAGTAAGGCCGCTTGGGTAACAGGTGATGTAAGCTTGGATGTGCCGGTGGCGTAATGGATAATTCCTGATGGGTTCGATATATTCACTTATGCGTAAATATCCACCTCTTCTCTCCCAGCTATGGGTTAATTAGTAAGACTTACACCACCAAATTATTATTAACTCCCCCCACCAATTCTTACAATATAAAAATATTTTCTGGCTTTAAATAACTTGCAAAAGGTTGATAAGCCGTAAAAAAAAAAAAAAAAATCAATCAATTAAAGAGAAAGGTTGTCTGTAGAGGGCAAAAGGATCTGGACGACAACCAGTATCAGGTGAGGTTTCATATATTTAGTTTCATTTGCCTAGACCAGTGATTCCCAAACTTGTTTTCTCTGGATCGGATTTTCGGAAGGAAAATTTATTCGACCCTCAAAAAAAAAAAAAAAAAAAAAAATGAAGAGGGAGAGTTAAAGGGAGATAACTGTGGATTCGCAGTCAGATCATTATCATTGATAACTCTTTTCTAATTTCTATTAGGTTGGTGCAAAAATAATGTCGTTTTCTCACATATGTCACTATGTTAGAAAACGACATTATTTTTGCACCGTCTTATACTATATTTTTAAAACTTGACATGATGCGAAAATATCACAATGATAAAATCGGTCAATTAGAATTATTTACTCTAGGTCAATTATATTATTCATGCTGGAACTCATGTATGCAATTACAAGTAATATATAATAATATTTAAAATTTTGATACCATATTTATTTTTGGCATAAGAATTTAAAAAAAAAATGTTTCTAAATCTTTGTTTTTCAATCATTCTGCCTCCTCTGCTGCCATCATATCTTTGAGGCCTTCCGCACTGTTTGGGAACCACTGAACTAGACTATATAGTTACTCAAATATTTATATTTCAAATGATAATAATCTTTTTGAAAGATTCTGGATTTTATTACAAACAAATGCATCAACATTATAAAAACACGTTTTCCATGCGACGCATCATGATACAATACATTAAACTTATTCTGTACTAAGAAAAATCAAAAACTACGAATCTCATAATTACCAACGACAACGCAGTTATGAAATTAAAGTTTCAGACCATCACTGTAGTCTATAATTTCCATAGTTCAGTGCAAGATTGCTATGAAACTTTTAATAAAGATGAAAACCACAAACGAATAAATTGGTCACTTGGTAAGCGGACGTCTCACTAATCGCTTGAGTGATCTGAGTTCAAGAAACATTCATATCCAACTCCCTGCACTCATAACAAAAAAAAAACAAAAAAACAAAAAACAAAACAAACTGCTATGTTAAAAAACACTTCTCCCCCTTCTATTGGACATGAGTAGAGGCTTACACCTTGTTTCTTGTCTAGGAAGGGGTTCTCGGTACTCTTTCTCTCTCCGGCCTCTGTATTAGTGCAGCTTTGTTTCTCCCGTGATGTGTGCAGTTTGTGGCATCACCTCTTCATTCTGAGGGTACACGGTTGACAGTTCTCTGGTTGCTGTTTCCGACTGGTAGTTAGGAGCCCTAACTCTTACGTAGCGTCTTGAGCGGCCACTCTGATCAACAGTTGTATAATACCGGGGTGTTTGTAGTGCCATGTCGCGCATGGAAAGGTGTCCCTGCAGTCATCTCCGGTGGGCAGCCCTGAGGCCACATAATGATGCAGATTTTGCCAACTCCACTCTGCCCGCGTCACCGTCGAAACTGTCTGTTTCTTTTACTTCGGGCCTTCTCATCTTACAAACAAAATTCAACATGAGTTACAAAAACCGAAAGATTAACCCTAAACCAGCCTCTCAAAAACCACCTAAACCCCTCAACATTTCGTTCTCCAACATCCGGGGCATTAGGACAAACTTCTGCAGTCTGGAATCTTTCCTAACTGCAAACGGCCCGGATATACTGGCTCTCTGTGAGACAAACCTTGTCTCGTCTATCCACTCTTCTGATCTCTCGATCCCTGGCTATCTTCCTTTCCTCAGAAAAAACTCTCTAACCCACATGCACGGTCTTGGTGTCTACGTCAAGGAACATCTCCCTCTGGCCAGAGAGTCCTCTCTCGAATCGCCAGACTAGTCATACATGTGTCTCCGACTCTCTCCTCAATGCGGTAAGCTATCTCTTCTTCCTTTACCGCTCTCCATCCTCTCAAGACTGAGATACTCGATAGCATTTCTGACAGCATAGACAAGTCTCTCTCCCTCCACCCGTTTGCTCACATTTTTGTGTTTGGTGACTTTAACGCCCATCATACCTTGTGGCTTAAGAATGCTACTACTGACCACGCAGGCATTCAAACGCTCACTTTTTCAATCACCCATTCCCTCACACAGGTAGTTAACTTCCCCACTCGTTTTGCCTTCAACCGGGAAGGTAAAGCCTCTCTTTTCGACCTGTGCTTTACCTCCATCCCCGAATCCTGCAGCGCCTCGCAACTCTGACGTTTTGGTAACTCTGATCATGCAGTAGTATCAGTTAACATCTCCTTCAACTCCACCCCCTATAAAGAACCTCCTATCACTAGAACTTCATTCTACTATCAACGAGCTGACTGGGACGCGTTCCGTGATTTCCTCCGCGATGTCCCCTGGGATGGAGTCTTTAAGCTCCCCGTCCAAGAATGTGCTTCTGAGGTCTCTTCCTGGGTTAAAGCTGGAATCGACGCTTTCATCCCATCAAGGAAATATAGGGTCAAGTCGCGCTCCTCCCCCTCGTTCTCGGCTGCTTGCTCAGCCGCCATCGCCCATAGGAACCACTACTTCCACCTATTCCGTAGCGACATGTCTGACTGCAATAGACGTCTCTTTGTCTCCGCCCGTAACGAATGTAAGCGTGTCCTCAACGATGCTAAGTCACTATTTGCGGCTCGGATGAAGGAACGTATTGCATCTCGCAAATTTGGCTCCAAACATTATTGGCGTCTCTGCAAGAGCGTATTGAACAATTGCAAACCCTCTATACCTCATTTATTCAACCAGTTCGAAGTCCTGACCTCCTCTACCGACAAGGCTGAATGCTTTGCTTGGAAATTTTCATTCAACTCGACGCTCGACTCTTCCGGTGAACCCATACCCGACATCCCTCTTAGAACTGAGGCCATATTGAGTGGGTTAAACATAACCCCATCTTTGGTACTGGGCGTTATCTCCAATTTAGGCCCCAACAAGGCTAGTGGTGGAGACAGGATACCAGCCATTGTCTTGAAGAAATGCGCGCCTGAACTGGCGCCCGCCCTTTCTAAACTATACAACTACTGCCTCAAGGAATCTTGTTTTCCTGACTGCTGGAAGTCCTCTTCCAACTACCGTCCTATCAGTCTCCTTCCCCTCTTCGGCAAAGTCTTCGAAGCCCTAATCAATACCGGGGTGGTTAACAACATCACATCCCATAATCTGCTCTCAGACAAGCAATATGGATTCCGCTTTGCCCGATCTACAGCCGATGTACTTACGGCCATCACTGAAACAGTCTACCGAGCTCTTCAAAATGACGGGGAAGCCCGATCCGTGGCACTAGACATCTCCAAAGCATTTGATAGGGTTTGGCATGCCGGCCTTCTTCGCAAGCTCCAGGGTTATGGCATTACGGGTCTATTATATAACCTAATACGATCATTCCTGTCAAACCGTAAACTGAAGGTCGTTCTCAATGGATTCTCCTCCAGTTCCTATCCCACGAACGCAGGTCTTCCTCAAGGCTCCATCCTAGGCCCCACTCTATTCCTTATCTACATAAATGATCATCCTGACGCAATAACTTCGCAAGTTGGCATCTACGCGGATGACACCACACTTTATTCCTGCCTCAAAAACAAATCTAGTCTCGCTGACAAAACTCGCCTGGCCGTGCGTCTCGAAAAGGACCTCCAATCGATTGTGAACTGGGGCATGAATTGGCTGGTCAACTTCAACGATTCTAAGACAAAACTGCTCTCTATTAATCACCACAGAGATCCTTCCCTTCCCTCTGTCTGACGCTCAACTTCTCGAGAGCAACTCTCTGCGGCTTCTCGGTCTCACGTTGACTGCTGACCTGAGATGGAATAAATACATTGAGTCAATTGCCTAGTCCACTGCAAGGAAAGTTGGCTCCCTGAGCCGCGCCAGGAAGTTTTTCTCCCCGGAGTCAATCCTCCAGATCTACAAATCAACAATTCGCCCTTGCATGGAGTATTGCTGCCATATATGGTCTGGTGCCCCTTCTGTTTGCCTCGGGGTTCTTGATAGGCTCCAGAGGCGGATATGCAATGTAGTTGGCCCTGCCCTGGCGTCTCGTCTACAGTAACTTTCTCACAGAAGCGCCGTCGCCTCCCTCTGTCTGTTCTACAAATACTTTCATGGAAATTGCTCCGAGAAGCTGCATTCGCTGGTTCCCAGACGTCATGAGTTCCAGCGCCTTACGAGGCTGGCATCCCGCTCTCACCCCTTCACTGTCGAAACTCCTAAATGTAGCCGTCTCTTTTACTCTAATAGCTTCATGTCTCGCACCTCTCGCCCGTGGAACTCCCTTCCCTTTTCCTGTTTCCCTGTGAGCTATAATCTCCAGTTATTCAAGTGTAATGTCAATCGACATCTCCAGTTGCCTTGATCTATCCACTACCCTTATCTTTTCTTCTATCACTCCTATCTGATCTTGCTCTAAATTTTCTGTAAGCCCTTGCGTCCTAGTGGCTTCCCGCCTTGCTTGGGGTGAAATGCTTAAAAAAAAACAAAAACAAAAAAAAACAAAAAAATACAAAACGTTTAAACTTAATTGAGGCAGGTTTCATAAAAAACAAAAATTACCGAATTACACTTATCATTTTTTCATTTGAAACTGGTTGGACAGGGCGCGCCAACATGAAATTACTCTCTCTTTCTCCTTCCCTCCCTCCCTCTATCTATCTATTTATCTGTCTATCTATGGGATAAGAATATATAAATTTTTATATGTCAAGAACAATTCTGGAGGAAAGATATATGACAAAGTGGAAAACGTTTTCGTGTGACGCGTTTCGTCGCTCGAAACGCGTCACACGAAAACGTTTTCACACACACACACGTATATATTGTGTATTCTTGTGTGTTTGTATAATACGCAAAATACAATAGTAATAAGTATAATATATTTGATACATTCTTTTTTGGTGAAGTCAAAGTCTGTGAAGCCGTTTTACGCATGACATGATTTAGACGATACACGTACATTGCAATTTGAATTGTAAAGTTCTAAACAAAATGGCATTATCATGTCAATAAAATAATATCCGTCATACTGACAATACATTTGACAATACATTTGACAATATGCTTGATTGGTAATTTAGAAAGTTTTCAAACAAAACCGTGAACTTTGGAGGGTTTATTCACGATTTTCATTTAAATTCAAATCTTATTTGTAATCTGGAAAAATATAATGAAAATTTATACATACATAAATGGGTGAATGAATTTATGAAACACTGATTAAACACTCAATATATATATATATATATATATATATATATATATATATATATATATATATATATAAGGACCTACCATGCTATAAGGGCCTACCTAGATGAGGTTTTACCAAACTGGTGGACGAAGAGTTTTAGTAAAATAAGGTCTGCGCTCATTAGACCATACATCACATATTTGTGTGTGTGTGTGTGTGTTTGTTTGTTTGTTTGTTTGTGTGTGTGTGTGTGTGTGTGTGTGTGTGTGTGTGTGTGTGTGTGTGTGTGTGTGTGTGTGTGTGTCGGGTGGCGATACTTAAAGATACATTTTATAGCACAAAACCGGGAAAAGTCGACGAATAAGTCGACGGCAGCCATTGAATGAGAATGTGTATAAAGACCGAAGGGAACGGTTCTTGATGTTTGCAATTTAATCGCTTCACACTGTCTGTACCGGACGTCTCACCTGTCGAACAAATCGGTTTTCGTACAGAATATTCGAGACGAAAATGCCTCGGTTATCAAACAAAATTTTGGTTCTCGAACGACATTGCCAAACCAAGCCGAACCGAGTTAACCCGAATGGAATCAGTTCTTAGTCGACCGTCGTGTTGTATACATTCGTGTTTTATGTTGTGCTTTTCTTTTCCTATTTTATTATACTGTGCCTTTTTTTTCTCTTTATTAGTCCTCAGTCATGGCTCCAAAGAAAGCTAGCAATGATACTGTTAAAGGAAAAAGAAAAGTTGAGAGAAAAACAATTGTTGATGACATTGTCTCTTCCTATTCAGTTTCATATGACAAAATCAACAATCTATGATGTTCTTATAAATAAAGAGACGATCATGTCTTTCCTTCCCTTTTCCAAACAATAAGATCTCTTTCCTTTCTTTTCCACTGATGTCATTAACTCTCCTACATGCAAGTATAGTAAAACTGAAGTGTTCGTCTATAGTTTATCCTGTTTAGTATTGTTTTTTTTTTGGGGGGGGGGGTATTTAATCATTTTTAATAGTTTTATTAGTACTGTTGTTAAAGTTTAAATAATCAATCATATTCGGACCGGGAACGGATTAATCCATTTTACATTGATTCCTACTGGAAAATAGTTTCGGTTTACGAACATTTCGGGTTACGAAAGGGCTTCAGGAACGAATTAAATTCATGAACCGGGGTTCCTCTTTCTCCCCACCCCTCTCTATCTCATATATATATATATATATATATATATATATATATATATATATATATATATATGTTAAAATAAAGTAGTAAACGCATCTCAATCTAACATGTATCACTTTTATTAAAGCTTCGTCAGAGATCGAGAAGGAAAGAGACACAGATAACTGGTATGTTATGATTTTTGGTTAGTTCTTATTGGTCAGATACATGTCACGTGTATTAACGCAATAGATAATATATAAATATGTGTGAGGAACATTTTGGACGTTAAGGCGTGTAATAGTATATATAGTGTGTTTGTAAAGAAACAGAAGCTTTAAGTTTAGGTCTAAAATTCGCCACCGGTCTGAAGAAAGATGACATCACTACCTTAACATAGAACCATAATTTTAGCCACACTGAATATGAAAAAGGTTTCTTACATGGCATATTAGCAACCACCCTCACTAATACCATTGAAAGTACACTATCCAGGAAATATATATACAAGCACTAAAAAACTTATCTACGAATAAAAACATCATCATAATCCCTTCCGACAAAGGAGGCGGTATCTTTATAATGGACACCAACATGTACAAATCTTTTGTGTGTGCATGTCTCTGTGTGTGTGTATGTGTGTGTGAGAGAGAATGAAATGAGAGAGAGAGAGAGAGAGAGAGAGAGAGAAAGTTACATTTTTATCTCTCTTAAAATAGAAAAGTAAATGTCAAAATTGTTAGTTTTTAAAAACTCATTTCACCCCCCCGTAAGGCAATGAATCCCCTATGAGGCAAAGGGTTACTGAGTGCGAAAGAATATGAGAAAAAAACTTTAAGGAAAGAGAACAATAAAATAACAGAATTTAAGAAGATAACGATTGACACTGCATGTAAATTTTTGAAGATCAAAGAAGCTGAAAGAAAGCCTCACAAGTAAGAAATGCAAGAGAAGTAACTGTTAGCAACGAACTTAGTTACATCTAGCAATTTCAACTGTAAAATGATGAGTCCTAACAGACAATCTAGTACTATGCTTAAAATTGTAAAGTTGAGGTACCAAAGAGGAAAGCTCATCAGAACAATTACCATAAAAATATTTATAGGAAAGGCATTGGGAAGTTACGCATATTTATAATGGATACAAACATCTACATTGAAAAATTAAAATCCCCCCTAAATAACGACAACCCCGACACTTAACCCAACGAACAAACTATAAAAAAATGACACATAGATACAACAATAAAGAAATTGTTAAAAAATAAATCTTGGTCTAGATTATTAGAATATCACCGCACTATACCGAAATTATATGGCTTACCCTAGACACACAAACCCAACATACACATCAGACCCATTGAGTTCGGAATTAATAATTCCCACCATAAGTTAGCTAGAGCCATCACAAAAATCCTCAGCTCCTAGGCACCATCAGCACAATGCACATCAAACATTCGGTTGACCTACTCCAAAGAATACATAAGATAAATATGACTAACATGTCTATGGCAAGTTTAGACATCAAATCACTATACACCAATATAGCCATCACGAAATGCCTTAATATATTAAGAAATCGCTTAAAAATATTAGGTTGGTGGAAAAATAATGACGTAATAATGTCGTTTTTTGACGTATTTTTAACGTCAAAAAACGACATTATTACGTCATTATTTTTCCACCAACCTAATAGCTAATAAAAAGCTTCCTCTACCCGTCCACAAAATTATAAAGATATGCAAATTAATTACTAACCACTGTTTCTTTTCTTTCAATAACATTTTCTACAAATAAAAATTCGGTTTACACATGGGGTCACCTATCAGTGGTGTTCTCGCTCGCCTCTTTCTAGAATTCTTAGAATCTGCCACATTTAAACATACCTAACAGCTCTATTTATCCGAGATACATATATGATGTCCTCTTATTTTATTCCCAAGAAAGAAACCTATTAAGCATTATAACAAAACTCAATAAGGTTGAACTCACTATCGAATTCACAAACGAACTTGAAACAAACAACTCTACTTTTTCTCGACATCTTATTAATACGCAACATACAATGATAAATTAGATTTTAAAGTTTACCAAAAATCCACAAAACAAAAACGACCGAATCAATTTCTATTCCCACCATAACTAGAGAATAAAATCTGAACTAATCACAGGATTTTACCTCAGAGCCCTTAGAATATGCAACCCGAAATATCTAAATGAAGAAGAGGAATATATTGAGAAAACATTCAAACTTCTCCGCTACACACACCACTTCATCCTCAACGGTAAAATATGAGCTCATAAAATCCACATAGCAAAAAAAAAAAAAAAGATCTTCCCATCCAACACCCACTCAACTAATCTCGCAAACGAATTAGCCATCGTTAACAATAAGATCATTATCACTCCCTCCAAAACAATCAGGGATATAATCAAGAAGAAAAATAAACCAAACACCATTTCAAATGCCGGAATTTATCAGATAAAGTGTCTACAGTGCAAAAAACATTTACGTGAAGCAGACATCACGTGATCTAAAAACTCGGATCTACGACCACAAGAGAGACTTGCATTTAGATAGACATTCTAACTCACTCGACTTACATCGAAACGATGTAGGCCATAACTTTGATTTTACTAATGTCAGCCTAATTAAAAAGAACATAACCCTTTAAGAAGAAAATATTATGAAAACATATAGCATTATTACCGACTATACACACTCGCTTAAAACATTACATCGCATCCTCAACTTTCTACAGATCCATTATTCATGAATCTAACTTATGGTAAAATAATGAAAATATACAAATCCTTTTCAAAAATACGCATAAGAAATACTTTTATGATAAATCCAACCTAAACACGATTATTACAATATCTTGCTGCATTTCACCGACACACACAGAGGGGGGACGACAACAGACTTTCCCCCCACACACATACACAAGAATATAAAAATTCAACAAAATACAAAATTATTGCAACATTTCGCTACATTTCACCGACATATACGATGGTGATATCTATAGACATTTCTCACACACACACTTGTATTACATTTACATGAATCAAAGTTACGTCCAACAAACACCTAGACAAACATGCCTTTATTTACAGACACATTCATATTCTGTTGCACACTTTAACACCCAGAATGTTCCTCTCACATATTTATATATCATTTATTACGTTAATGAATGTCACATATCTGACCAAAAATCATAACATAACCAGTACTCTGTCATTTTCCTTTTTCATTTCTATCTCGATCTCTGACGAAGCTTTAATAAAAGATTGAGACACATTTCCGACTTGTTCTTTATTGTATTTTATTATCTTGGCGGATTCCTATCCATATCTGATCTACATTTGACCTTCAACTCATATATATATATATATATATATATATATATATATATATATATATATATATGTTACGGTTTTTTGGGTATATATACATATATAACTAGTGAGACAATCCAAATGACTTAACTTCCTTTATAGCCTACCAATGGAAGTTTAACCAATCAGAAGCCACAGAACATTGTATCCGTCGTGTATAAAGGCGGCCATCTTTGTTTACCCTACAGAAGGACCAGTGCCAACTTGACAGGCGAAGATGATAAAAGGAAGAACTACGCTCTGCTACTTTGCTACGATATCCACTGCGAACCTGAACTACGCTTTCCTACTGTCTCCGAAATATTCACTGCCAACCTCTGGATTCTATACTCGAAGACGACCGTCATGAAAATGTCTAACAATATATATATGAAAAAGCCTTGGAAATTAGTGGGCACAAAACCAGATTGAGATATTTCCCTCCTAGTAAGCAAAATGACAGGAAGAATAGAGCTAGGAATATTTTATGGTTTAATCCTCCATATAATCTAACCGTTAAAACCAAAATAGGCAAAATATTATTTAAATTATTAGAAAAGAGTCCCCCCCTCCAACATATTGAATAAAATTTTCAATATGAATTATATTAAACTAAGTTACAGCTGTATGCCAAATATGGCTATAATAGTTTAATTAATAAATTTAATACGAAAAATATCATAACCAAATCTGACGCTAACCCTGCTAAATGCAACTGTAGGAATAAAAATACCCGCCCACGCAAGGGCAAATGTCAACAAGAATGTGTCGACTATAAAGTGGAAATTAATAGAAATAATTCAACCACTAATAACGAGAATAGTAAAGTGTACACAGTATCTACTGAATGCAATTTTCAAAAGTGCTACTATAATCATATAAGTAGTTTTAAGAATGAGAAGTATAGATATAACACCAACTTATCTAAATAAGTTTAGAGCATTAATCAGGGAAATAGAACGGACCCTATTCTAAAATGGGAAATACTAATGTTGTAAGCATAAACTCGGCAACAAGTTCTGTATAATATATGGGGGTGGTATAATGGTTAGCAATCTTGTCTCGCTAGAACAATTACAACTGAAAAGTGAGTTTGATCGTCACTAGGTGCTCCATACTTACGGCCTTGTGCCACATCTAAGCTACGCTTGGAAAATGACTATTATGTATGAAGGAGAAGTTAGATATTGCTAACTTCAACAAAGCGAAACTTTTATTAAACCAGACGTCAGAAATCCTTAATGGATGCAGACATAGAAAAGCCTGGTTCTAAGAATAAAGGTTGTTATTTTAGTCACATGCATTATATCTTTTTAAGTTTGTGGTAATTTTAGGTCTTAGCAGTAATTTTATCTGTAAATTTGTTCCTCGTTAATTCCTCCCCACCAGTTCACCCTGAGAATCCCATGTGGTGAAACCTAGGTAGGTAGGTACCTGGCTCATTAGCATGTATTTATTTTACTTTTGCTCTACTTTTTCTTTCTTTGTATCAGAGATTTAAAGTACTGGACGATTTCTTTCGCCCTGCTCGGAGGTTTCGGGTGATTTCTTTTTACTCCATTTTCCCTCGGATACAAATTTATTTGAAAATTATGCTATCCAGGTTTTTTTCACCCGCCGAGTTTAAATAGATTTACATTATATATATATATATATATATATATATATATTTATATATATATATTTCTGAAATGAAGTGTTGTAACTATTTACATTATTCGGATTGTTGTCGTGTTGTGAGTATGACAATATTGCTGAGGACTACAGTCCGAATAATGTAAATAGTATAACTATATATATATATATATATATATATATATATATATATATATATATATATATATATATATATGTATGTGTGTATGTATGGCCTGAACTTTGCGTTAAAGCATGGAACAGATTGTTGCTGCTCGGTGTTGTATTCAGTGTTCACTTTTATATTTAAATAGACTCTATCCATCATATTGAGCACTTTCGTCCATAAATATAACATACCATAGAACTATATTTTTATCATATCACATATATAATAGTAGTAGTAGTAATAGTAATATTAGGCATCCGTTTATTTCGCTAGACAAATGTAGTACTCTGTTTGGTCTGTGAATCTGGGTTTCGGCGATGGTATATGGAGGCGGCGCGCTGCCCAGTCTTCATGGCCCTTCTGTCGGCCGTACTGACAAGATCCAAAAGGAATAGAGGGCATTTCATTTGGGGCCGGCTTGGCTGAAGAAGTTGCTGTAAAGTTGTTAGTGTTTACAGCCAATCGTCTTTGGGGCCCCACTGCGACTTTTGCGTCTAGATTTACTTCTGTAGTTTTTTCCGTGTTTCCTTATTCTATTTGAATATCTTTTCTGGGCTGTCGAACTCCATCTACCCGAAGCAGTTTGCTATGAGGAGCCAGTTGCCCGGATTCTCTCATTCTCCAGAGGCTATTTGAGACGCATGTCACGGAAGCATTATTATACACACTGGGAGCTTGACCACACTATCACCTCTGTCTATGACAACTATCGGAACAGATATAATGTACGTATAGAAACATTATATAAATTGCGTGTTTTAGAAGCACTCCAATATGTTAACGGTTTTTTTAAATATATAAAAAAACAAAACAAAAAAATAGAAAGCAAGACAAATTTACGAAATAATCGTACATAAATTAAGACACAAAGTTTCTTTTGGAAAAAGATAGAAAATAGAAAATAATGAAAATATAAATTGGGATTAAATCCTTATATATATATATATATATATATATATATATATATATATATATATATATATATATATATATATATATATATATATATATATTACAATCTCTTTGTACTGTTTGTGGTCTTTTCAGCAATTCTTGAGCCGGTCTCAAAAAGTCATGCTCATAATAGGCATGCAGATAATTAGTTCGTGGTCGTCGAAACTTCATACGTCGAACTCGATGTCAGAGTCCGTTATATATATATATATATATATATATATATATATATATATATTTAATCGCTAGTTCATACACAGTAAATTTGCCTCCAGGTTCTTATAACGTTTCATCATTTTTGACAGATCTTCTTTTAACAAAATATTGGATATTTAATAACAAAGGAGTTAGAAAAAAATTGAAAATAATCTAAATGAAATCGGCTAGTTTATGTGCCTAAAACACATAAAACTATTAAATTTAAAATTACCAGCGTCTCTCGTTCGTGCGCATGTCCAACTGAACCAACATACATGATGGAGAATTTATTTACTTGAATCCGATGGAGAATTTAATATTTTGATTATTATTTAATATATTTACATATTCACATCAGATGTTTTGTAGTTATTGCTGTAGATTGTGTGACAGTCAATCTTCTCAAATCTACACCACGTCCAAGCAATTCCATGATCTGTACAGTGACTATATGGAATTTAAAAATCATGCCACTCTGATTATAAACTACATGTCATAATTCTGTCATTTCCGATGAAAACGCCTTGTTTCTAGTTCCTTTGGTTTTTATTAAGCTTCCGGGCTGGTTCAGTCACTTCTACTACCTGGTAGGTCTTCTTTTCCCAGTTAACGACAACCAAATCTGATCTTCTTACCTGGACTGGGTGGATTTCAAACACCCAAAATATTATTTTGTTTTCTACGACACTGTTTCGTTTGTGTTTATATCATTTATCAACACAGTGGAACTTAATTCGTGTTTGCACAGTTCGCAGCGTATAACCGTTACTATTTGTTAGTCTCTGATTTTGAATTTGTTATGAAGTAAATTGTTAGCGTTTTTTATTTTGATCTCAGTTTTTTTTTATTTCTCTCATTTTTCCTTACTCCTAAATTTCTTTTTTCTTCCATCATTATGTTTTTCTTTTTTTTTTTTTTAGTTTTCCGTTTTATTGTTAGCTTTTCTCATTTACCTTTTACTCATTGCTATATATATTCTTCTTTTTTCTCTACAGTTATGTCTTTAGTTTTCTTCTTCCTACTCACTCACTTCTCTTCTTCTTCGACCTTCCTCGTTTTTTTCCTTTCCTTCTTCTTTCCTCAATTAGTTTTTTTTCTGTTCTTCTTCAGTTTGCTTTTTCTTATATTCCTTCTTCTTCAGTTTGCTATTTTTCTATGTTTCTTCTTCTTCTTCTTTTTTTCTTCTTCTTCTTCTTCTTCTTCTTCTTCTTCTTCTTCTTCTTCAGCTTGATTTTTCCCATGATTCTTCTACTTTTTCTTGTTTCTTCTTCTTTAGTTTACTCTTTCCTATGTTTCTTCTTCTTCTTCTTCACTTTGCTTTTGCCTCTATTTCTTCTTTTTTCTTCTTCTTCAGTTTCTTTTTTCCTGTTTCTTCTTATTTTCTTCATGAGTTTGCTCTTTCCTGTGTTTCTTCTTCTTCTTCTTCTTCTTCTTCTTCTTCTTCTTCTTCACATTTTAACCTCATATGTTGCACACATGCGTCGAAATCTTTGTACTAACAGAGGCATCTGCGAACAAATTCAAGGCCTTTTTTAACGAAGTTTCCAGATGTAGCCAACCAAGAATAAACAAAACGAAACAAAAGAAACAAAAAAAAAAAAAAAAAAAAAGAACTGAAAAATCTGGTAAAGATAAGAAAAATAATGAAGCCAAAAACGAAAGAACATCTTGAAAAGCAAATTGACTGTATTGATAATTTCTACTCTTTTGTATTGACGTATATTTCTATTCTTCTTACAGATTGTGCCTCCATTTTGTCATATTTTTTTCATGTATTTTACCCAACAACAGGCTACATTTAGTTTCACTTTCACTTTCGTTCTCTTGCTATTTTGTACACTGGGGGAAGGCACTTATGTATCACTTTTCCTTAAAGAGAGAGAAATATTTAAAGAAATTAAATAGAAAAATTCACTAAAATAAAGAAAATAACAAAATCAAAGAGAACGTGTGCATATGCATATGTGTTCATTTGGGGAAAAAATCTCTTGTCTGTGCGTATATTTTTGTGTACTAGAAAATATGTATATGAATCTATTTTTCTTGTTTGAGTGTAACTGTGTGGAGGAGGTAAAGAGAAAAACTAACAGACATAACATCTTCAAACAGATATAAACATCTAAGGTCTATAAGAGAAAATGTGTATGTTTAATGGCGGGAAAATAGGATTACGAGACTTGTGTAAACGCATGTATGTTTAGTGTAACGGCCAGAAAGTGAAAATCAACTGATTGAGTTCGAATTCAAGCTGAATTCATTACGTTTACTTTCGCACAAATATCCTTCGGAAAGGCATGGTTCTCCTCCGCATAGAGGTTAAATAGTAGAATACATTGAACTCTCTAGCATTGGTTGGCAACCTACCTAGGATAACAGCAACCCAGAATGCAAATACCCTTCAGAAAGGTATGAATCAATCATTTCTCCCTCAGATATAGGTTAAATAGTAGAACACATTGGGCTCTCTAACATTGGTTGGCAACCTACCTAGGAGAACAACAGCCTAGAATAAAAAACTATTTGCTGTCTGATGTCAGATAGAAGCATAAGGTTCTTGGTTGACAGTCTAAATTTAGTGACTTGATAAAAAACAATACCCAGCAGTGTGGTGTCGAAAAAAAATCCCAAAACTCACAATAAGTCACATCAGTCGCGTAATCTGCTACAGGTGAAGATAATATCTTCTTTTTAGATTTGTGTGCTGATTAGTTTTGGTACAACGCTATTGGCAGGGAGCACCCGTGGGGATCGGATTCACTACTCTGTCGTAATGAACTGTGAGACCAGCTTGCTAACCATAATAATTATAATTACTTATTAAGCCTAAGTTGTTGCTTTTTAGACTAAAATTAACCAATATAAAGCCAGAGATCCAGTCTATTGATGAATGAGGTGTGTGATATGAATATGAGAGAACTAGAAGAAAATAAAGCTTATGAGGATAAAGAGGATAGATAACAATTGGCTCTTGACATGAAGTTGATTGTGGTGTTTCAGGAAGCAGCGACGCGGGAGCCTGTTCCGCAGAAGAGTGAATCTTAGGAAAAACTGTCCGATTGGAACCTGCTGACTACGGCTGCAGTACCTAGGAAATGTGGGTGGTTCAACAGGGTGGACATAGCATGGTGACTCCTAGTTATAAAGGTTTTATCTGTTGGAACTAAA
Organism: Acanthosepion lycidas; assembly: GCA_963932145.1. Taxonomy (NCBI): domain Eukaryota; kingdom Metazoa; phylum Mollusca; class Cephalopoda; order Sepiida; family Sepiidae; genus Acanthosepion; species Acanthosepion lycidas. The sequence goes on from OZ010602.1 coordinate 72,353,748, forward strand.
GAGTGGGGCGTATATGAACATTTGCTATGGAAATAACGATAGACTTGCGACGTTTTGACTGAGTGGAAAGAAATTGTAGGGTGGAAAATAAGAGCGCGTAAACCATTTTGAACGCTATCAAGGCTGGAGAAGGAAGATTTAAGGTTCACCCTGTACAAGGCCCGTTACGTTACATTAAGAGGCAATTTGTGCGGAAAGGAAGAGAAGATAGCGGTTAACCCTCGACTTGAATAGGTTAAGATTGTAGTGATCGGGGGAACATTCCTTTGGGAGTCGATTCCACAGAACAGTAGTACGCGGGAAGAAGCTGTTAGTGTGAAATTTACTTCTCACCGATGGGATACGCAGAGAATATGGGCGGTTTGCTACTATGTAAGTAGCATAGGTGTCCTTGCCGTGAAGGTTTAAACTGGCTGAACAAGTGAATGTAGTTCGTCCGAGCCGTTTCCCTGGAAGTAGTTTGCCACATCCCACTGACGCTAAGAGAAGTTGAGCAGATCCCGGCTAGGTATTTTTTTTATCTAATCTGAATCTTGTAAAGATAAAATATAGTGGAACCTCGGTTATCGAGCACCTTTCTATTTTCTTCAGCGAAAATATGTCTCAGAAATTGTTCATCTCCTCTGTTATCGAGCAAGGAAATTCGTCCGTTACGAACCTGTATATTCCTGTTCGCTTGCTATCGCTTGACTCTTCCAAGCACAAAGAGACACAAAAGGGAAATAACTCCAGAAAAAAGACTTATGTCTTTATGGATGACGATTCTCCTTCCAAACAATGAAAACTCTCCTCTCCCCCCCCTCCTCGCCGTCAACAAGTTTTCAATAAAGGTGAAGTTAAATGCTCATCTATTCTATTTATTTGTCCTATATATTTATTTCTTATTGTTTTCTGCATGTAAAACTATAGTTTTTGTTTCTGTATAAAATGTATTTTTGTTAAATTCTTTGAATGTGTGGAAAGGATTAATTGAATTTACGTTATTTCTTATGGGAATATTACCTGGGAATAGGAATAGGATGCACTGGGAGGAGGAACAGGATGCACGCTAGAATAAAGGATAGCGGCTCGGGTTGAGGAATCGAAGGGCCGAGTTCGAATTCCAGTCGAGTTCATTACATTCACTTATGTGCAAAAGTATGAATCCATCTCTTCTATCCAGCTATGGTAAACAGGTCCCCATAGCATTGATTGGAAACCAGTCTAAGAGAAGAACAGCTCTGAATACAAACTGTCTCGAAGAGCCGTGACAGAATATATTGTGCAATGGTTCGAAGAAACGGTACAGCGAGGTAAACCTCTATTTTTATACAGATGTATCACCCACGACACGTTAGACGACGGCCTCGGTTTTCGGTCGACTTTCTGAAACGGATTATAGTCGATAACCGAGGTTACACGGTATATACCTGCTGTAACAGCAAAATTGTCCAAATCGTGTAACATTCCACATAATGTTTAATATATATATATAAAAACTAAACTAACTGAATTTCTTTTTTACAGGTTTTCAGATAAGACATTTAGCCATCTTGATACCATTTATCGTAAGAATCACGGAAAAACCCTTTGAGTTATTCAGCTAGAAAGAGAACAGATTAAAATCATTATGTGTCAGTCCCGCTATGTCTTCCCAACTGAGCAATGGTGAGAGGAAAAAGATTATCCAGGCCTTCAGTAATGGTACCAATATTCATACTCTGGCTTCCATCATCAGAGTCTCTTCAAGAACCATCAAGAGAACGGTGAATAAGTTAGAAAAAGAGGGAACAGTGGAGAGGAAAACAGGATCAGGAGGTCACAACAAGAAAACGAATCATCATTTCAACTTAGAGTTAAATAATTCTTATTGCCCTAAGCAGAGACGAATAGTGGTATAAAAACCTCGGAGAATTCCAGTAAGATATCTTTAATTATTTCTAAGACATAGCGGTTTAAAACTTAATCTAATAACGAGACAATTTTGCTATTACATCTTGTATAACTGTCACGATTCTGTTTACCTTAAAAAATGTAATACCTGCACATTTTGAAAATCAACATTCGAAACTCCATATTTTTTTAACAGGAGTAGAGGTTTATCCCTTGTTTACTGTTTAGGAATAGATTTCCGGTTCCTTTAAAAGTCTACTTCAAATCTATACTTCTAACGACTCTTTCTGAAACCTCTTAATTATTTACTTTTAAATTTTTTTTTCAATTGGAGTAGATAGGTTCGCTTATCGCTCGTTTTACACTCCTCCACAGTCTTTTGAAAAAGTAATAGATGCTTATCCCCAGTTTCTTGTTCAAGACTGATTTTCAGGTTCACTTAAAGTCTACTTCAACTCTATATTTCTAACGTCTCCTTCTAGACTCTGACATTATATTCAATAATTATTTATTTTTTCTTCTTCTTCTTCTCAATATGTTCGCTTATTGTCCGGTTCACACTATTCTCTGGTCTACTGAACAGGTGCTTTATCCCTTGGTTACTGAAGTCTTCTCGAAGTAAAAAAAAAAAACTGACTTTGAGCTGTGACAGAAAATAATGGACAATAGTTCGAACAAAAGGAACGGTGAGATGGACCACTCCGATTTCGGACCATTCGCTTATGCGTATATCACCCACAGTACGTTAGACGACGCTCTCGGTTTTCGTGCATTTCAGTTTTCTGGAACGGATTATGCCCGATAACCGAGGTTCCTTTATATAGTAGAAAGAGTAAGGTGTTTTCTGGTGCGCTTGAATGAGCCGATCATTTCCTCAGTATCTTTAGTAATAGATCATATATATGAATTCCACTTGTGGGGTCTGGAGAGAAATTAATTTCTAATAGGTGTTCAAAGCATGGAGTCTCTTTAATATTGCAACCGTTCATCGTGATGAGAAAACGCAGGTTTTATATGATGCATTCTTAAATATTTTTAATCCAAAGAAGAATCTGCAATGTCACTTTCCCACCACCATTAAGTAGCCTCCACCTCATTCGTTCCGTGTTTTTAAAGAAAAATTTAATAAATACTGCCATGGTAATTGTTCTGGTGAGCTTTCTAGTTTATCACTTCACGATTTTAAGTGCAGTACTAGATTAGTTGTTAGGTCTCATCATTTTACAGTTGAAATTGTTAGAAGTAGCCGTAAGTTCTATGTTAATAATATCTTCTTTCTCACTTCTAGCTTGTAGAACTCTCTTCCGGCTTTTCGCTTTCCTGTCAACTTCGATCTTCAAAAGTGTAAATGCAACATCAATCGTCATCTTCTGTGTTATTGAATCCTGGTCTTTTATTGACATCACCCGCCACTCAGCGTTTTCTCAGTTTCTGTCACTCTCTGTAACATATTGCGTCTTAGTGACTTTGTTACCTTACATGGATTGAAATGATAACAGAAATTACAAAGAGGGAGAAAAAGGTAGGATGTGAAATATAGTAAAGTCTGGTTACGGTTTTAGTTTGAAACGTTAAAAATAAAGGGATGCTCAACGTTTAAATTTTAATTTTGACATCAAGCGTATCGAGATGTTAAACTCTGCTTAATCTCATTCGGCTTTTTAGTGCTTGTTACTAATATTTATTTTATTAGTAGAAATTTTGTGAGTAATTTAGTAATGTTTTATGATCTTCTACGTAAATCTACTTTAGAGGATTCCGAAATTAGTACACTCTTAATGCGTTCTTGGTTTAATAAGTTTCTTTCTCTTTTAATCAGAACCGTAATTCTTGAAGTTGAAATTATGGTTAGATCAAATTCCAATCAACGGCTAATATGTGTGTTTCGTATATATTATTTATGAAATTAATTGTTGTAATGGTTGATGGAAAAACTACGCGAGGGTAAACAAATAATTAATGAGATTGATTGAGCAAAATGATATTAAAATATTTAATCACAGATAAAAGCTAATACACACGATAATTAGATTGGACAGCCGGTCATGTATCTATTTGCCTTTCATTCACATAATTGCACTGTGATCTTTGGACAATACTTACATTTCTTCACTCTTTTTTCCATTAAATTACATCAGTTTACTTTCTTTTCCCCCTCCCCCCACTAATTACTTTCCATTGTCCAATTCGTGTCTTTCTGCTTCGTTTTCCTTCATAACATAATTTTTTACTCGCTTTATTCCTTTTTCTTTGATTTGGGGATTATTATTATTATTATTATTATTTTAATTTGTCCCTCTTTTCTCGATTGCACTGCCTAAGAATCTTAGAATACGCCAATAGCATCCCGTGTTGAGGAGTTATACCTTCCTACCAAAAAGAGCTAAGTTCCGGTCGGATACTCGCAGACTAGAGAATAAATACAACCATTGTCTAACCAGTGTAAACAAGGCCTCAGTCTACCTGTTTTTAAATTAAATTTCGGCACTAAATGACCCATAAGGAGTTGATATACCGTTAAACAGACAAATCAATCAATCGGCCTTTTTGATTCTTCTTTATATCAAACCGATGTCGACTTTTTTAAGCATAGCATAAACCGGATCTATGTCTAACTAGTTGACACTAGTGTAAGTTAGTTCATCTCTTTTGTTTCTAGTATAAACTGGAACTGTGTCTATCTTTTTTACTCTAGTATAAACTGTATCTGTGTCTGCCATATTGACTTTAGTGCAAACGTGAGCTCTGTCTAAATCTTTTATTCCAGTGTAAACCATAACGAAACTCAAGTTAAAGTAGGTACCTCTACTAATTTTTGATTCCTAAAGTTTAAAACGAATTTTTATAAATGAAAAAGCTTACTTGAAGATTTCATTTTAGCTTTAATTGAAAGCTAAAGGATAAAACTTATTATTTCCAGTAAGCAAAATAGTTTGGTGTATTTCAAACAGAAATTATATTGATTGAAATCGACTTTTAAATTTTTTTTTCTAAAATAGCTGATTATCGCCGCTTTTTTTAGTCATCTTTCATCGCAATGTATTAAAAATCTTCAAAAAATAAAATATACTTTTCTGGAACTTTATTTGAGGAATATTAGCTATTAAACTATAATTAATCTGATCTGAAAAAAAATATTGTTTATTTTAATTTTAAAATAATACAGAAATGCATCTTAAAAACACGACAATAGCTGTGTTTTTATCAGAAATCGTCATGTTTTACGTAATTGACGAGGCGTTGACAGGTGATGTCATAATGATTGTTGTTCTACGGAGACTTTATCTGTAAAACATAACTTAAGAAAATTATTCATGAAATTAAGTGTTGGATAACATATGGAAAAATAAAAATAATTTTACCAAGATTTTCTGAAAAAATTAAAAATTAATTTCATTCATTTCTTTATAAACCCTAAAAATTTAATTAAAATCCGACAATTATTTGATTTTTGCAATAATTTTCAAATCAATGTGTTTTTCACCGGAAAAAGACACTAAAACACTAATCGTAAATATTATATCGACTGCTGACGCAAAATAGAAATTTTTTAAACAAAATTTAAAACGTGCTAGAAAGGATTCAGAAATTAAATAAAATAATTAAAAAATACTTTGGTCTTAATAATAACATAAATATTTTGACTATAAAACTTTGTTTTTATTAAGTTTGGGACCTTTTTCATTATGCTATGCTGTTTTTTCAGCGAAAAAGTGGAGGTATCTAAATTAAGGAAATAAAAGAAAACTAATGTATCGCTTAAAATTCAATACAATAGACTCAAGCACCAAGAAATTGATCCGTGGATTTGAGAGGATTAAAATAGATTATTCAACCAAACATGATTAAATGAATATATTCTGCTTATATATATATATATATATATATATATATATATATATATATTCACAGTTTCCCATATAAAAAGAAAACTACCAGTATACATTCGTGCACATTCAACTATAAGAGTGAATGTCCAAATTACTATAAAATAGCAATTATAAAAAAAACCCTAATAAACCGGACAATTTTCTGAAGTGAAGTAAAAATATATATATAAAATAAACACTTTTTTATAACTTCCCAAATTATATTGTTGATGAACAAATAAGATGTTTGTTCAGAAATTATAATACTAAGCAACTAGAATATAATACTTCTTGAACTAACCTCAAAAGTACGGGGAATGAAATATTAGGTTGGTGCAAAATAATGTCGTTTTCTCACATAAAGTTGAACGTCAAAAAACGACATTATTTTTGCACCAACCTAATAATATGTATCATATTTCTCTCTTTCTTTAATAAGGATACCAAAAAGCTTGTCCGTGAATATGAAAGGAGCCAGTTGAAAATGAGTAGACAAAACTTGTCTAAATTATCCAGTGATATATATATATATATATATATATATATATATATATATATATATATATATATATATATATATATATATATATTTCAATTAATAATTAGTAGGGATAATTCCAAGGAGGACAATAATCCAAAGAAAGCTCAATTTAAGTAACAGAGCAATATAATAATGAGTACAGTCGATCCTTAAAAATCCATTCACTTATAATTTATTTCATGAATATATAAATATCCATCTCTTCAGACCAAAGTTTTTTAATAAATGGAGTCAATTTATCCCGACGAAAGGAAAAGGGAGAGGAAAATAGAAAAAAGAAATCACCCTAAGTCAATAATTAGTCAATTCTCTAACACTGTACACACTAGAATTAATAGATTATCGTCTAACAAAAAAATCTTCAATGAGAATAAAATAACTTATAACGAAGCCCTCAAAAAAGTAATGTCAAATAATAATTAGTTTACCAGGAAACTTTAAATAACAATACAACTAATAAAACCAAAAAAAGAAAAACAGTATGGTTTAACCCATGTTTCTGTATATTATCTAATATAAATATTGGCAGATATTTTCTAAATTTAATAGACAAACATTTTAATCATAAAAACCCTCTAAAAAGAATTTTCAATGGAAAAACTCTAAAAATAAGTTATTCCTGTACTGACAATAGACGCAGTATTATTAACACACACAACAACCTATTATTAAAAAAAAATTTGTGACAGCAAAACACAGGAAAACAAGCCTCCCTGTAATTCTAAAACCGGACATAACTGCCCAGTTGGAGGCATTTGTAACCCTGAAAATGTAGTATACGAAGCTACCATTTTCCAAAAGAAAATATCAATGAGAAAAAGATATACATAGCGATATCCGCTGGGAGTTAGAAACAGAGACTTTACAATCATTGGTATTCCTTCAATGCTTCTTTAAGTTATCAATCTGCTCTATCTATACATTATTGGAATCTAAAGGATGGAGGCTTCACTTCACAAATTCAATGGAGGATCATCTGTCAATCTCAGACTCCCAACAGATACAATCATGCAGGAAAAAATCATAATGATTAAGTATAAAAAAGGAACGAACTTAAATTCAAATGTAGACACAAGAACAGATTTAAAATTCCCTATTAACATTAATTTTAGAGAATTTACATTTGAAGTGTTGATTCTGTTTTATATGGGTACTAACATGTATATGTACATGTATTCACGTTTTTGTATATGATCATTTGTGTGATTTTCTTGCCTACATCAGTTATAATCCTAAAGTATTAATTATTTTTTATTTTTATATGATCTTTATTATTATTATTTTATTATTATTATTATTGTTATTATTATTTATCCTTATCAATCTATCTGCACATCTTAAGTACTTTAAGACTGTTCTTTAGTTATCTCTTAATTCATTTATTTAATTTTATTAATTAATATTCTTATGTATATTTTTTATATATTTTAATTTTAATTTTTTTATTTTATTAAATGTACGTTATTTTATTGATGTCAATTATTATTATTATCAATCTGAAATTGTGATGATTATAATACGATGATGATTATTTTGTATAGATTTATGGATGTTAATAACTTTACAATATCTGATTTTAACATTATTTTTGTGAAAAATCTTTTTAGTGTTGGTGAATGATTAAAGTGCTTATGAATTAACTTTAGGAAAATTCTTCCGATATTAGTTTGAAAATTACGATTAAAAGGTGAATTAAACCATATTATGTTAGTGTTGTAACCTAGGGAAAGTTTCTGAATAGAATAATCACACGAAAGTTGGTAATGAACGATAATACTTATGACAAGAACAACACATATAAGGTTCGCCAGCGGTGCGTAGCAGAAGTAGTTAACTGCTAGAAGTGAGCAAGTAAATTCCACAATGAATCTCTAACTGCAGCCCAACATACAGTATTTACTACTACATATATGCGAATGGGGACATACCAATATCGTCCGTAGGTATACCACAACAGTTAGGCCTACAGTGTTTTGTCTATTTTTGACATTTTGTTTTTTTCCTTTTTTTCTGCATGTGAGAGAGAGATTGAAAGGTGGGGAACAGTTCGTCACCCACAAGGCCTCGGAGACAATTTTGATATCTATCAAGGCTGGGGAGTGAGGTCTGAGCAGCTCTTGTCTCATTTTTGGCCTGATCTGGCTCTTGTAAACATAGAAGATAGCTGGAACGGTACAGGGAGTCAACAATTTTACCTGCATCCTTAGCAATGGGTGTGAGTTCGAATCTATCTATCTATCTATCTATCTATCTATCTATCTATCTATCTATCTATCTATCTCATTCTGTCCATATCTATCTATCTATCTATCTATCTATCTATCTATCTATCTATCTATCTATCTATCTATGCTCAACAAATAATAATAGTAATAGTGTAAACCGCCCACACAATTCCGTGAGCTAAGAAAACTGCACAGTGTAATAAAATAGTGATCGCTCTAGCTCCAAGATACCTCACAAATTAACCTTGGGTCGCAAGAACCCAGTTACTGCCCCAATTTATGTGTGTATATGCATTCATTACTTTAGCGTGTATGCTAGATAGCCGTTAATCCCATGAGAAGTCTCATCCGACCTTGGACGGATCTTATTTTCAATCCTGTTTATATATATATATATATATATATATATATATATATATATATATATATATATATATAATAACAAAAACATCTGTCAACTGACTTTTGATCTATGAAAGTACCTGCCAATATTTTCTAATATTATTTGGCGTTGTTCTTTGTTATTTTAAACTTTGGCATGGCCGGCAAGTATTATAATATGTTACGCGATAGTTCATTCTCCCGGTTTGTTTTCCTTGTCGCTCTCATCACAAATGACTCTACGTCCTCTCCCCACACAATCCAATCTAACAAGGAAGAAAGAAAAACCTGTTTGAACGTGGGTGACTCGGCGCTCATATTGGTAAAGATCCAAGATCATTATACCTTCTTTTAATGTTTGAACTTCGACAGAAACAGTAGTAGTAGTGGTGGTAGCAGTGGCAGCAACATAATCGGTAGTTGATACGGTGTACGGGTCGTTGGTAGTGGTGTTGTGCACCAGGCCCCACTCTGACGCAGCAAACAAAGAGTTCCGCTCCTCTACCCAACTTCCATTTCGACTAACGGTCCACGAAAGCAATTGAAGAAGCCATATTTCATTTCTCGTCGTCTCGTTTCACTTCTCGTTATGAATTGACGTGAAGTGTGAAGTGAGACTTTACGGTCCGCCATTATTCAACCCAACTTTTTTTTAGGATTTCTCTGTAATTTTGACGTTTCCGTTTCCTTGACGACTTCAAATTCGCTTTTATGTTGTCTGCAACTTTGCCAGTTTATCTAAAACTACAATGATTAGATGATTAGAAATGTTAAAGATCTATCTACTTTTCTATCTATCTTAAATAAAAAACATTCTAATATATATATATATATATATATATATATATATAAAAAGAAAGAACAATAAGATATATAATCCGGTGTTCTTATTGTTATGGGACCTTACCCATAATAACATAATGGACTATTCCATGCGTAATAAATTCTGCGTCTCAAGAGGAAGCAGTAGCGAAAAAAACATATTTTAAATCAATTAATTTATTATATATATATATATATATATATATATATATATATATATATATATATATGATGTAACCTACTACAAAGTGATACTGAATGAGTAATAACCAAAACGGAGGTTGGAAATGTAATGGCAATCTTTATAACATCAACAAAATAAAATACTCGCCAGCCCTGTGAAGTAGGTAAACCACTGCTAGTGGTGGATTATTTAGAAAGCATATTACCCCCACTTACAATAGTGTCCAACGTATTTATGAGGATTGGGACATACCCATTAGTGTTCATAGGTACGGTTTATATATATATATATATATATAAGATTAGAAAAAATTCACGGTTAATGCACTAACCGAGTTTCGACCTTACGGTCTCGTCAGGGCAATTACTTATGGATGGTTAATCTGTAACATATCCACTTAAATAAAAGCGCCAAAAATCAGATATATCAGAAAGGGGAGGATCAGTGGAAGAGTTGAAGGAACCGGAAACAGAAAAAAATTAATAGTGCGTGAATAATTTTACAGATTAACTATCCACAAGTAACTGCCCAGACGAGACCGTGGGGTCGAAACCTGGGTAGTGCGTTGCACGTGGATTTTTCCTAATATTACAATATATTACCAGCTCTAAAAATACAATTTTTTTTAATTGTGTATTGAGCACTTTAAAAAATATTCAAGCATTGGCCTGGATCTAGTCTTGCGTACTAATTTTCTGTTTAGTATTTATATATACTCATTGTAGAAGTCAAGTGACTTACCTGCCAACATGGCTGCCTTCTTCTGTTTCCTTGTAAAGCAAGCCAGCAGATTTTACCTCATTTTATATGAGAGTGCCTAATACACCAGTTAGGTTGGTGTTTTATTACTTTAAACGTTATTTTTTGTAGATCCGTTTATTTTAAATAGTATTTTATTTCGTCTACCGTCCAATATTTACTCAGCATCCTTCTGTAGAGACACATATCTGTTACTTCAAGTTTCCACTACATGTGTGAGGAAAAATTGTTAAAGGAACATAGTGCTGAAGAATTACTGAGTGACAGAAACACTGGAAATATTGGAAATTGCCAAAAAGTCAACAGAGAACAATTCAAGAAGAAATTGAAAACATTGGCAAAATAAGAACAAAAAACAAATAAATAATATTGACTTTAAGAATGTCCCATTTTAACTACCATCCCCATCAACACCACCAACATTATCATCAGGATCAGCCCCTAGTCCTGGACATGACAATATACACCCGACATCAAGGCCTCTGATCGGAAGGTTTTGAGGAACGTCGAACCATATCTTAATTGCTGTTGTTCCTAGTTCCACACTAACACGGGATGGTAGAACGTGTTATCGAGCAAGTACTATTAGTGCGTGTGTTGTACGAAAGCGTCCTCACCAGTATTGTTTAACGGCGTTACTATAGATGTATCTGTGATTACAAATCATTTCAACGAGCATTACGAAAGTGCCAAAGAATATTTGTTGACATTACAAAAGTGGCAACGAGTGTTCGTTGAGATCACAGAAGTTTGTTTTCTCGAATATTTTTGTGACATTCTCCAATTTGATAAAAAAGATTTGATAAAAATTAAAAGCAAGAAACTTGGATTGATCAGCAACAAATATTTGAAGAATTTGCTGTTTCTAAAGTAAAATAAGAGAGAAGATGCATAATATTAATAACATTTGTATGAAGAAGTACATGAAAACTGATTTATCAATAGTAATTTTAGTGATGAATATAGAACAAAATTAGATGAACGTAATAGTTGGGACAGAGTTTGGTGCCTTCACTGAAAAAAATCAACCAACACCACATTTGAAGGAACATATAATTTTATTTTCCACAATAATAGATCCATTATTGTAGAGAATAAAATTATATGTTCCTTCAAATTGACAAAGATGTCAGTATAAATGAATTGTAAGTTCTTGGACTATATATTTTTGGAGTGGTACAGTGGGAAACCAAGAACATTTAAGCTAAATGGTATATTGATGCGAAATAACGATTCATCATATTCTGAAAAGATGACTGTTGTCCATTTTGCTAGAAAAGGTTTCAAAGGCCCCAAGTAATGTATAAATATTGGATATATATCTGTAGCTAACCAGATATTTATTCAATTCAAAACCTGTGCTTAATTTAAAAAAGAGGGAATCTAAGAATAGGTAGACCTATTCAAGCAAAGGAAATCTTTGGGAAGGAATAAAAATGCTACAATATTAATGTTGAAACAGAAAAGTTACGAAAAGTAATAAATAAATAAACTACTCATGGAGGCTATAGAAAGTCAAGCTGTTTATATTAGCATATCAAATGATAAATTGATAATTAATTGAAGTATATGGAATATTGTGTTTGTCAAAGACATGTTTCTGTGGCTTATATCTTTTGAATTTATTTATCAATAAAAATATATTTCGCGATTTTTATAATAAAATACCACATTCTTTAAAATATATATATATATATATATATATATATATATATATATATATATATATATATATATATATATATATATATATATATATATATATACGATTAATATGAGTAAGAGTTTGTGACTTAGCCGATTGATGTTACCTTCAGTATCCCTACACCAAAGCTTCGTAGACAGACCTGTCCGTCCATTCTTAACCAATTTACTGCTTTTTTTCTATCTTTTTACTTGATATAAGTTTTTCTGTATTTTTTGTGTTCGTGTGTGCGTTTGTGTGCGTGCAACCATGCGCCCGTCTCTGCGGAAATGCATTAGCACATACACATACAGTTTGTTTGTTTAACGATATATCAACTCCTTATTGGCCATTTAATGCCGAAATTTAATTTTCTTGGGGGATTGGGTAATATTTTCCACCAAGAAAATATTGATGGTAATTTAATTTTTTTTTTCTAATGTATTTTTATATTTTCATGTTTTGACCTCAGTTTTCATAAGCTGGAACCCTAATAGGTGGTTCCAACTTGTGTCAGGGTTGAACTGGGGACAACAGCAATTAAGATGTGGTTCTACGCTCCTCAATACCTCCGGTCATGTATATATACATAATACTTCATGCCGACAGTATGACTAGGAGTTTCATGCTTGATGTTATCATCAGGTACGATTTTGAATTTACGCTGTTTGTTTAATATTTCTATTATCAATATTATGTTTTTGTTTTTATTTTTATTTTTATACTATTATTATCTTTACATTTATTATCATTTTATCACTGCATATCTTTTTATTAATTTTTAATAATATTATCACTATTTTTAAGCAAAAAATAGAGTTACTCCCCTTGAACTATAATATTATTTTAATAACTGCGTTGGTTTTTAACGTAAATTATTAGGTAGGTGCAAAAATAATGTTTTTGACGTTAAAAAATACGTCAAAAACCGACATTATTTTTGCACCAACCTAATAGAATTTCTAATTCTTGTTTTCAATCTTATGTGCAAGTTTGAGCCTAAATTCTGTCTTTTCGACAAATACTTGCTACAGACCGCGTGTTACTAGGTTGGCATCACGGTCCCACCCTTTCACTGTCGAAACGGTTAAATGTGGCCGTCTCTTCTACTTTTTTGCAATTTTTTCTTGTATCGCATCTGTCCTGGAAGTTGTTGGTGATTTGAGATCGACAGACGATTTCCCATTTGATTAATGGAGTGAAACCACTATCTTTAATCTTCCAATAATGCTTGGATAGAGCAATTTGGTGTCTCAAAGAAGCATTGGAGAAGGAATGTCGGGACTGTATAATGTTTGTTTCCAATTTCCAGCGGATATTTCTGTGTATGATTTTTTGTCGTTGATGTTTTCTTTCGGAAAAATGGTAGCTTGATATACCACATTTTCCGAATTAAAGGTACCCCCGACTGTGCAATTGGTCTCGGTTTTACAGTTACAAGAGGATTTGTTTTCTGTTGTTTTGCCGTCATGGGATGCTTTTTTTATTTGGCTGTTGTGTGTGCTAATGTTTTGCATGTTTTTGGTGCAGCAATAACTAATTTTGAGAGTTTTTCTATTGAAAATTTTCTGTAGAGGGTTATTTTGATTAAAGTGCTTGCTGACTAAGTTTAAGAAGTGTCTGCCAATATTTACACTGGATAGCTTAGAGAAAGTTATGTTGAACGATATTATCTTTCTTTTTCTGCCTTGTGGTTTTGCTTGTTTTATTATTTTATTATTCTCCAAAGATTCCTGGAAACTAATTTTTGTTTGAAATTATTAGTCTTCATCATAAGTTATTTTGTTCTCATTAAATATTTTTTGTTGTACGATAATTTATTTATTCTAGTGTTTATAGTGTGAGGGATTTGTTTAATTATGGGGTTTGGGTGACTTCTATATCTATCTATCTATCTATCTATCTATCTATCTATCTATCTAAAATCAATTGACAGTTGTAAATAGGGACACCAAAAATCTTCCTTGGAAAATTCTCGAACGAACTACATTCCATGGTTCCACCACGTCTAACCTTCACGGCCAGGACCAGCCATGCCACTTGCATAGTAGCAAAACCTACCCACATTCCCTCTGTATTCCATCGGTGAGAAGTAAATTCCACTCAAGCAGCTTTTTCCCGCGAGCCACTGACCTCTGGAACCGACTCCCAATAGGATGTTTCCCCGATCACAATCAATCTTAACTTGTTAAAGTCTAGAGTTAAATATTATCTTCTCCTCTTATCTATATAAACTACCCCTTAACGTAATCCTCTACCACGAGTGGCCCTGGACCTTGTACAGGGCGAATCTTACTGTAAAAAACAAAATGAATATCATAATTTGTTCAAATAATATTCGGCTTTAATGAAAGAAAATACAGCCATTATTCTTCTCGCGTCTTGCTGAAACATTGTTCGCCAACGTATACGTCTCATTTTAGCAGTAAGTACTCAGCCGTATAAATTAAAACCTGATTTATACGCGTGTCGGCAAAATGGAGTAGAATTTCGAGAGAGAAAAAAGAGATTGAAAGGAAATAACCCAAATTGATAATGGGAGAGTGTGAGTGGTAGAGAAAAGGAGGAAAGCGAACGATAGAGAGAAAGAAAAGGCGTATATGTTTAAGCGAAGCATGCAGATAGTATAAAATGGTTTCAATAGACGCAACGAAAAAAAAAAGAAAAAGAATCACAACAAAAAAGAAAGTACATCAAAACAGTCGATGACAACTTTATTCAATTAATATATTTTTATGCACATTTGTAAAAGTCCAGCGTTAATTGCAGAGCATCGTATGCATTGCATCTTTGCCAAACAAACCTTCATGCGGTCATTACTTGACCGCATGAAGGTTTGGATGGCTCCTTATACAGCTCCCAAAAGTACCATACTTTCCAGAGCCAATCAAAACAAAAATGGAGCATTACTACCATATCTGAGCTAGAGTTGCTCAATACTTACTCTCCAGCATGGGCAGAGTTAAAAATCGTTTGCTCGGTCTTATAGGAACAAAGGCGCAAAGTTGCAAGCCTATATCGACTCCATGACAGATAAGCTCTACTCTTTAGTTTTACCAGCTCAGACCATCAAGACGTACTAGCTTTACGTTGTCGAATGATTCACATTTCCTTCATATTCCATTTGCAAAGGAGAAATTTAACTCAGCTTTTTCTCGTGAACTTCGACTTTGAAGAACAGACTTCCACTCGAATGTTTCCCTGAACATTACAATCTTAAGCGCCTCAGGTCAAGGGTCAGTCACTATCTATCCCCCTTATCCTCATAATCTTCCCTTTCTTCTACTTCTTATGTCCATATCATACCCTCTACCATGAATGACCTTTGACCTCGCATTTGGGGAACTTAAAGCAAACACTACAAGTGGTTCATCCGCCAGTGGAAATGTAAGCTTTAAAATAAATCCCAGATTGCAGTGTATTGTTGTCTGTAGGATATAAATGACAACGTTCCGAGCGTTAAAATAATCTCATTAAATACACTTGATAAATTTTGCGATAAAAGAGGCAATATTTTAATCGAATAGATGGAATTCGTTCACCATAGAGAACAGTGTATTTAAGACAAGGAAAACTGATTTAAAACCTTCACTTTCTTGCGGTCAACCATGGAAAAATGTTTTGAAAGCTAAGCCAAAACATAAAAACTGGACCGGAAGTCCTAAAGGTAATATAACAATGCATCCAACCTTGTGCTGGTAAATCCGGTGACGACAACGATGCCAAGAAGTTTCAGACCTTGTTCTCCCCTCGGACAATATCTATAGCGTGGAGAAGGGAGATATGCTGTATGAGTAACTTTCAATCTTTCATAACAAGATCCTGCCAAAACATGCACCCAAGAGAAGACACTACAGCCGGGCTGACCTAGGGTCTTTTGGTAAAATAGCTGTGCTCCCACCCTTCGCTGAATTAATAAAAGGAAATAAGACTAGATAGATTCGCAGTAGGAATAGGTAAAATCGCCCATCGTCCGGTTCATACCCTCCCGGGTCTTTTGAGCAGAAGAGGTGCATCTCTTGTTTCCGGTTTAGGATTGTATTTCCGGTTACTTTAACTCTATACTTCTAACGTCTCTGTCTGAACTCTGAAATCTTATTTACTAATTATTTATTTGATTTTCTCCTCAATAGGAGTAGATCGGTTCGCCTATCGCTCGGTTGACACTTTCCCCCGGAGGAGGAGTAGAGGTTTATCCCTTGTTTCCTGTTTGGTTTTCAGGTTTTAAAGTATTTTCATTCTCTTTCAATCCCTGTAGCCCCTTGCGTCTTGGTCAAGTGGAATTCCTATATAAGATCCATTGCTAAAGAGGCTGGAAAATGATCAGCTCATTCTATTGTCCAAGAAAGTACCGAACTCCTGCCACGTTTTATCTTTGCGGCAATTAGATTAGACCAAATTTTCTTTTGCTGGGTTGAAGCAGCCAAATCCTAATTTTCCTGCCTTGATAGAGTTCAAAATCGTTTACACAGTCTTGTGGCGGGATGCCATTTTAAACTCTTTCATCACATACGTTATGTCGCAAATCTATCGCTGTAAATGCAAGTTCAAAGCCTAAAGAAAAAAAAACAGATACGAGTACGCAAAGCAACAAATAAAATGCTCAATACGGTAAGTAGAGCAGACCTAGTTAAACCTATAGAGCCAGACAAATCTACCATCAAGGACGATCCGCTTAGGCGAAACCTTGGTAGGTTTGTCTGGATCTCTAGATTATATATATATATATATATATATATATATATATATATATATATATATATATATATATATAATTTATTCGAAAATTATAACATAAATATGTTATAAAATCATTACAAAAATAGCCATTTTGTTTCAACACTTCTGGTGTCTTATTAAAGTGATGGTGTTGAATGTAGAGGCTTCTACATTCAACACCATCCCTTGATGAGACACATATTTATGTTATAATTTTCGAATAAATTATATTTGCTCTACTCTGTATTGAGAACTCTTTTATGAGTAGTATTTTTTGGTTATTTGTTTACACCCACAACGATCTACACTTTAAGTCTTCCCACCCTAAACACCTCAAAGAGAACCTTCCCTATTCACAAGCACTTAGACTCAGAAGGATATGTTCCAACAATTAAATAAACACATTGAAAATCTGGAGCATCAATTCACAACATGTGGCTATAAACGACACCTAATTAGGGAACAAATAAATAAAGCAATTTCCACACCTAGAAAAGACACCCTAATGTACAAGATTAAAAATAAATCTAGCCGCATCCCTCTAGTAACCACTTTCAATCCCACTCTGCCTCCACTATCTCAAATAATCAAACGTCGCTGGGAAATACTACATCTCAAACCAGACCTAAAAAAACTGTTTAAGGAACCCGGCCTTCTTGCATATCGTAGACCTAAGAACCTAAAAGAAATCATAGGTAGTAACCACATTTCAGGGGACAAGGTAATCCGTAATAAACTAAGAACAAAAACAACAGGATTTTCCCAACCATGTAACAACAAAAGAAGTTTATGTTTCAACCATATTAAAACATGAATTCATTCACTAGCTCAGTCACTAAATCTACTTTCAAAATCTACCACGATTCTAACTGTAGAAGTCATAACATAATTTACCTCCTAGAATGCACACTATGCCAGAAACAATATGTAGGAAAATCTGAATGGCCCTTTCACTACAGAATTAATAATTATCGTAATCGAATTAAGTCGACTCCCCATGAAAAATTATTACCTGTAGAACAACATTTCCGCCTGGAAAAACATGATTTCAAAACCCATGCCAAATTCACTATAATTGAGAGAATAGAAAAGTTCAGAGCAGATAACATTAGAAAGATTTTAGAGTCCCATGAAAATAAGTGGATACAACGTCTAAAACAAAATATCCAGCCGGGCTAAACCATAAATTTAACAATATAGATAGTACCAATATATAACTCAACAAATCAAAACCTACCCATATTTCTCACCCACACAAGACAGACATGCTTACGGAGGTGTGGAGGCCTCACACTTATACACTCACCCATACGAATATACACACTTACACACATCATACTCACTCACTCCCTCAGAACCAAATAACACAAACAGAAACACAAACACTAAACAGAGACACATCCCCTCACCAGGTCCAATAAAACTGTCAAACTGACCAGAGAATTCAGAGCAGCATGTATCTATCCAGCTTTTATCTCAAATAACAACTTAAAAGAGACTGTTTGACCAACACAAGGAATGTTAAAAGATTCATGTTAAAAAGATAAAAAAAATAAAAAAAACAAATGAAAACTACAGACAAAAGTTCATTTTCTCCAGCAAAAGACTCATTTCTGTAGTTTAGTGCTACCAGCAAGCAGAAATATTTCTCCTCCCGATGATGGCCATTTTGGTCGAAACTAGTCGAGGAATCTAAATGAAATAATAATAAAAAAACAAAAGAATATTAATCTACAACCCAGTGTGTCTAAAGATTTTAATTTTTTAATTTTTTTTATTGTTCAATATATATATATATATATATATATATATATATATATATATATATATATATATATAATTCCAATCCACTAAGACCAATCATGCTACGTACACAGAGTCAAATAATCCACATTACCCCCGTATTCCATTTGCAAAGAAGTTTCACTCAGAAAACTATTTTTTCAAGGACTCCATGGAAGATTCCCCTCACACTATAATCTTAACCTCTTCAAGTCCAGAGACAATCATTATTTACCCTCCTTATCGTTATTATGGTCACTTGCTACCCACCTCGCATCTCATTCAGTAACCCTTTGTACTGAGTGTCTCTCGTGTCATGTATTGGGTGAACTTAGTGTAAAACAGTTTATTCAATATCTATAAACGTAGGCCAGTTTGAATTTCAACAAGTGGCTCATTATTGTACTCTTGTGTCACACTAAGTAATTAATACACTGGCTCGCACCCCTCTATCTGCATAGAGAATTACTTTCTCCTGTGCAAGTAAGAAATAAGTTAAAACGAAGCAGTGTAAACATGATAACGGATAGGTAAGGGGTTATGTTTTGGAGAATGAGACTGAGTGGTGGTGGTGGTGGTGGTGTTGGTGGACCGATGAGGTTAGGTTGGTGTTCAGGTCTGATAGATGAACTTCGTGACCGGGCTTGGCTCCCAAATTGCAACAATTCGAAGCTTACTTGTAAGACGATGCTCCAACTATCGACTACAAGTGATGGATTTTACAAGACTCATTTCTGGAGGTGCAGTGCTAGGAATCTGATCTGTTTCCTTGACTGCACGCGTACGTACAGTCAGGTTGACGCACGCGCACTTTCAACAGCCGTAAAAGTCAAAGGAAAACACTTTGGGAAAACGAGCAGTAACAGTAGTAATGTGGGGGGAGGGATTCGATTTCTGCTCCTCATTTTCTTTTTATATCCAAAATCTTATCAGAAGTACAATTCTTGAGTATTGTACGTTTTATGCATACTAAATGGAACTTCCATAGAAGGACATTGATGCCTACATTAAAATAAGCATTTCCCAGTCCTTCATAACCAATCTCTCTCTCTCTCTCTCTCTCTGTATATATATATATATATATATATATATATATATATATATATATATATATATATATATATGTGTGTGTGTGTGTGTGCTTGGGCAACAAACCCTTTGTTATACAACTTTCGTTATAAACGATTGACAAGGTACTGCGGTTAAGTCTTTTCATTTTTATTGTTCTTATAATTTTTATCTTTTGTAGACATAAAATATGTAGAAATTGTCCGAATGTTTTGTATGTCCGAGCGTTTTCGGCTATTCTTTTACCCATTATGGAATAAATAAATAAAAATGCAAGTATAAAAAAGAAAAATGCCAACATCAACTATGAACACGGCTACAATGTGCTGATCGTGTTTGGAAAATAAAAAAAAAAATTCCATAACTCTAGATACATGCATAAAAAATTCATACATTCAGCTAAAAGTAAAAATGAAATCTTGATAATGGCTAAAAGAATAGCCGAAAGCACTCGGACATATATAACATTCGGATAATTTCTACAAAACATAACCAATATAATAATGCAAGAAAAATTAGATAAAAACTTAACCAGGGTACCTTGTCAATCCTTTTTAACGACACACAGACACACATTAAGAAATATACATATCTTACATTAATTGCACAACTCCGAGTTTCATGCCGAAGCAATTTTCAAGTGCTGGAATTATTATTATGCAATTAATGTAAGATATATATATTTCCTAATATATATAATATATTATGTAGCTGTATTATTTTACATTGTTACTGTTTTTTCTTACACTATAGAGAATCTATATGTATTTGCATAAGATCGCTCGCTCGTATACTTACTTATTCGGTTATATATATAATAAGCATATATATATATATATATATATATATATATATATATATATAATAAGCATTTGGGAGATTTGAATAATATCGCATAATAATTAATTTAGAATTAAAAATCCTTAACAGAATGTAGATAGCACTGGACGGACAAATCATCAGCAGTGTGCATCCATTACCGAGAATCGAACCCAAATCGTTTCGATACAACGCAACTGTCATATCACTGAACCAGCGGGCTACGGTGACGAAGAGGAAACTAACCCAACTCAATATAGCGCAGCTACTCCTAATTCCGGTGGTGATACTCATTCAAGCATACTTAACCCACTGGAACTGGCCCCAAGAGCAACGTCTTCTTCCACCAAGCCGCTCCATTCAAGGCATAAAACCTGTATCAGGCATAGGTCTATAAGGATAGAAATTTACAAGATTTGAATAATTGTAGATAATAATAGCATTCGCCCAGTGGTTATGACGCTTATCGTAACGGTCTGGATTAGATACACGGTAGTGGGTGCGCACTGCTGATGAGTAGCAAAAGAGACGAAACGGCCGTACACTCCTTTCTGAATTCTATTGGGGATTCTTGTTCTAGACTCAATGAATTATATATATATATATATATATATATATATATATATATATATATATATATATATATATATATTCATGAATTATAATTATTATTATATATATAATAATAATAATTCATCTTGTTTATATATATATATATATATATATATATATATATATATATATATATATATATATATATATAAATGACCTGATGATTGCGTTTAAGTATGAAAGAGACTGTCGCCTCTGGGTGTTGATTTCAATGACCTATTATATATATATATATATATATATATATATATATATATATATATATTTAATGAAAAACAGAAAATTTTTTTTTCCTTTCATTTCGATGTTGGAAGTGTTACCTAATGATCTGGAGTCCTTTAAAAGGATTTTGGTGAAATAAATTATTGTAATTTAAAGTGGTCTGTTTTTCATTAAATATTAGCTCTGGATTCACATTGAGCTCTCAGGATTTCATCCTCCTTGGAATTACCCATACGGTTTACCAAGTTCTTCGTACTTAAATATATATATATATATATATATATATATATATATATATATATATATATATGGGAAAGAAGCTGAAAATGTAGCTTGAGTCTTTTTCTGGTTTCAAAGTTCTATGATCCCAAAAGTTAAATTGAGATGGACAGGCGTGTGGCTATGCCATGATATGTCACGCATCTAATGGGTTGTAGGAGTCAGGTACTTTCTTGGACGATAGAATAAGTCGTTAATCTTCCAGCACCTTCAGCAATGGATCTTAAATATGAATTCAACTTGACGTCTAGAGTAAATATAATATCCAATAGGCGCTGTGTGTTGCATCCGTCAGTTTCTGGATACCATTGATCTGAGCGCTAGCATTCAATTCACCCGAAAGCAAGGCAATGATATCACTAAGACGCGAGTGACTAAAAGTGAGTAAAAGACAATGAAAATACTTTAGAAGGAAACAACAAACCATTCCCAAACGTTCTCTGCATATTTAAAAAGCACTTACTTTTTTCTTTCATTCGCTCTCTCTTTATATATATATTATTCGAAAATTATAACTTAAATATGTTATAAAATCACTACAAAAATAGCCATTTTGTTTCAACACTTCTGGTGTCTTCTCAAGTGATGGTGTTGAATGTAGAGGTTTCTATATTCAACACCATCCCTTGATAAGACACATATTTATGTTATAATTTTCGAATAAATTATATTTACTCTACTCTGTATCGAGAACTCTTTTATGAGTAGTATTTTGGGGTTATTGGAATTTATTCCGTATACTATATATATATATATATATATATATATATATATATATATATATATATAATTCCAATGCACTAACTGGCCTCACTAATGTAATTACTACTCCGGATTTCTTAAATTAATTATTCTGATTATTATTCATTTTAACTAGTTTTTCATTCGTCTTATTTTCTGTTTCTCATTTACACCTATTATTATTAAATAAAATACTAAACAAGTTGTAGTAACATATATAATTGTTGTCCTTTGTTCGAAAATCTTAGATGAATTATTGAAGTTTTTATATTAATGTTCACCCATTACAAGGCAGAGTGTTGTATGAACTTAAGAAATGGCAAGACGTGAAGTTATTCAGGAAATATAATGGCTAATCTTAGATTGGAAGAGGTAAAGTAACTGTGAAATCATTCTGCCGGGAGTCTGTTCCCCAAAGCAACGCTTATGAGAAGAAGCTGTCCTAGGGGAACTTGCTTGTTACAAATGGAATACGAAGGGAATGGGGATGATTCAATCTTATGTACGCGGCATGGCGGGTGCCAGTTGTAAAAGTCAGGCCACATGCTGTACAAATCGTGATAGAGCAGCGAGAGGCTCGTTGCGTTTCGACTGTGGGAAAAAGGTTGTAGGGTGGTACATAATTAGTCACTAACAAGGCCGCGCAAACACTTTTGGACTTCATCAAGGCAGACAAATGAGGGGTAGGCATCACTCGCTAAGATATGGTAGCAGTACTCTATAATACTTTATTCTGATCTGGCTCTTGTAATGATAGAGGATAGCAGGATTCAGATATTTACTAGAACGGCACAATGAACCGACCATTTTTCCAGCATCTTTACAAATAGATCGAATATATGAGTTTTACTTGAGGTCTGGGAAGTCCCAGCATTGATCTTATGGGCTTCTGATGACTAGCCGTTAACGACGAGCTTCAGAGACCTACCAATTAGAAAGGACGTGATCATAGAGAAAGCTCTTCTAGAGATTCCATAACTGGAGAGTTTAGGTAGCAGCCCCCGATGCTACACCTTCTCAAAGTCCTTTGATATATCTACGCCAATGGTCTCTATGATGAATTATTATTTTTTATGCCAATTTTTCTTTCGTAGTATTTTTATTACTTGTTTGCAACTTAGAGTAGAAATAGATGAAATAGTCTTAAATTTCCTGAATTTCTTACGTAAACATGGTCATAATTATTCATTTGGTAATATTATTCTTTCCTCTTATTCATGATGATTGGGTGGATGTACGACTGGTATATTGGAAAATGGCTCGGAATGAGAAATGAGAGACCCGAGTTCGAATTCTTATTGGATTAGTTATATTTACTTACGCACAAATAACCTTGGGAAAGGTATGAATCTTTCTCACCACCTGCGATGTGTTAAATAGGGGACATGTATCTGTAAAAATCATTTTTATTCTAAAATAAATGTTATTGTGATATTTACTTGCGAAGAAAAAGAAATGTCCTTGCAATCCAAAATATTTTTCGGTTTTGAATAACACGCTAAAGGTTGATAAGACGTAAAAAATAAATCAATTTATCAATCTTGATGACTTCTTAAAACTTGTAGTAATAGACGTAATAGTCTTAATTGACTGAATACCTGAAATTAAGCTTTGTCATTATTATTAATTTATGACTATATATTCTTTCATCTTATTTTTCCGTAAAAACGCCTTTGAAGAAACAGAAACCTCATTTTTTCTCCATCTAGATATGGATTAAATATCAGGCTAGATTCGGCTTTCTCGGTTGGAGTAGCAACCAGTCCAAGAGAGAAAAAACTCCGAAATTCAAACTGTTGAGAAGATAACGGGAGACCACTCCATTATCTTTCCCAATAAACCTTGGCCATAGACAGACAAATATGTGTAGAGTCATTATCGCCTATGCCCTGAAAGGAATTGTCATTTAACCTCGTAGAGAAGGCAACAGGAATCAACACCACAATACACAAATAATAAAAAAATAAATTAAGGAAAGGCATGATCGCTTACGGATTGAAGGAGTTGATATTAAAAATGCAGTCTTATATAGAAACTTATAAGCGTTATTCTTACAAAAGCATAGCAACATTCAATATGTCAAATCAATGGTTAGGAAGAATTTCCTATTATATTTTTCATAACAGGTTTAATTCTCTTTAAATTATCTCCCTTAGTAGGTATTTAATACATTTTTGATTTAGGTTTTTTGATATTAATTTAATCAAATTAGAGCACATTCTTTATTTCTCTTCTATGTTGCTCACTTACTGGTTGTATAAAAATCTTGTGATGAAAGAAAAACAAAACAAAAAACAAAAACAAAACCACAGAAAAAAGAAAATAGCAAGAAAAAACTCTTCGATAAATTAGCATTGGAATTCTTTATTTAAAAAAAAAATTAGACGAACCTAAGACTATTATGTCTACCTATCATTCGTTCTTTCATTCATTCATTCATTCATTTGATGTTGTTGTTTCCGTCTACGGCAGACTGTTAAGTAAAATGACTTATTTCCCGCCATTTATTAAAATCTTAAGCAAGCTTATTTAGTATTTGACTGTCATTATAGAATTAGATTATCCCTTCACCTCTGTTTCGCTTTTCATGTAGCTCTTTTCTCCAGGCACCATACACTTAAGACGATTTAACAAACCCTGCACTAGATTCTTTTAATGTGACCAAATAGTTTCAAGGACTTGCTATGGACTTGGATGGTATCAAAGAGTGGCGGTACATTAGTTACATTTCTAAATGTGTTTATTTTCACCTTGTTTATCAGTTTTTGATCTGTGATGTTGCGTATCGGATGGTTTGTGAATGTCTCAATATGAGTCCATGGAGTAAAATATAAACCTTATAAAAAAACTAGAAGAATGTATATAAGATATATCTTCGTTTTAATTTTGGGTCGACACTCTTGTTGATTTCAGTATACCTTATGTTTTCCAAAAGCAGCCCACCCAAGAGTTATTTGGGGTTTTACTATCACTTCTTGGTTGGTCATTCTTGCAAGATAGCTAGTAAACAAGACATACAAAAACAATCATTTGGTTGATTTTTGTTTAGATGTTAAGTTGCAGCTATGAGTTGCCTATTGTCTATTACATTTTTACAATGATGTTCACCCTGTAAAAGGCCTAAGAGTCACTCGAGGTAGATGGTTACAGAGAAAGAGGCACAGATTATGGAAATATGTGGGGAAGATAATGGTTAAGACGGTGATTCTCAACCGTGAGCCGCGGTACACTAGTGTGCCTCTTAAGTGTGCCGCAAAATATTGTCACGTTAGGGTGTTCGGAAAGTTCTTTCACCCTCTACCAAAAAGTAATGAGAACAATAGAACAACGAGTAATACTGTAAAACACATGTACTCGATTTAGTTTATTCACTTTCATTGACGCTGTCACACATCAAGAAGGTCTTTATGAACATTATTTTCGTGTAGGAGCTCATGTCAGCCATTTGTAGATGTAGAATTGACAAGACTTTCAGGCCACTCTGTTATGTGTGTGCGGAAGTAGTAATAGTACAACGTTAGGATTTGAATAGATGAATAAGTATAGAGATTAATCAATTTTATTGCAATTTTCTACTTCTTATTTATGTGAATTCGGCTTCTCGATCCTTAATAACGTTAAAAATAACAAACGAGAAAGACTAAGCTCAACTAAAGAAGAAATGAGATTCAACCAACCATTGAAAAAATGGCGTAAAAACACCAGCACACCAGCCACAGGTTTCACACTAAATAAGCTGCACAAATAGTTGAATAGAAACATTGAAATAAAATTCATATTTGTGTGTGAATATGTTAGAAATCTATGGTTTTATTTCATAACATTTAAATGTATATCCTTAAAAATTTTTTCTAAGTGTGACGTGATATTTTTTATTTGCTCCTAGGTGTGCCTTTGCTTTAAAAAAAGTTGAGAAACACTGGGTTAACTTTAGACTTCAACAGTTTAAGATTGTAGTGATTGGGGAAGAATCCTCTTGGAAGTTGGTTCCATAAAGCAGCAGTTTGTTGGAAGAAACTGCTCGATTGGAACTTAAATCTCACCAATGGAATACGGAGTGAATGAGGGTGGTTCGCTACAATCTGCGTGGCATGGCGGTTCTTAGCTTTGAAGGCAAGAACTGGTGGAAATAAAGGGTGTAGTTCATCTGAACATTTCGTAAAGGGTATAGTTTATATGTACTGTTCGTCTGTTGGAAAGAGGTTGTAGAGTAGAAAATAATTTATCGCTCACTGGAGCTATTTACTGGAGCGGTACAGGGGTACAACCATTTTTACAGCATGTTTAGCGATGGATCTTATGTAAGTGTTCCAATTGCAGTCTCGGTTGTGTTTGAGGTCCAATAGTCGCTCAAAGCACGGGACCTCCACGAGGGAACAGACATTCATCGTAACCTGACTCTTGTAATGATAGAGTATACGTTTGATCGGGGGATATGATAAATTAAGTACAGAAATATAACTATTTTGATAGTGTGTTAACAGACAATTGAAAAATGTGACAGAATTCGGAAGGGACATGGGAATAGCGAAGAAAGACGTGTGGTTCACCCTCGGAATGCATGGAATTATATGGAGATATGAGTAACAAGAAATTTTGGAACTACAAGTAAGTTATACTTACAGCCAGAAATAGTTGAAATTTCTGGAAGAGTTTAGTTAAGAAAAGAGGCATTGGCAAATTTAATACTCACAGGACATATTGAAGGCAAGAGAAGAAAGGGGTAAATAATGTATAATCTATTTAATGAGTTTGGGCAAATAAGGAAAATAATAACGATAAAGAGGATGGTAAAGAAAAAAAGTTACTTAGATCAACAAAAGAGAAGACGTTGTGGAGAGCCACAATCGCCAGCGTACTGAAGGAATATATTACATAAAAGCTGATGGCTATTACGTCTATTATTTTTACAAGAAAAAATAAGATGAAATGCTACTGTAAAATCAATGAAAATGAATGTTACCCCTTGGAAGTTTAACAGATAAGATCCAACCTTTGTAGATAAACAGACATTTTTTCATGATGTTTGTTCCGCTTGCTCTGAATTCAATCAAAATTTGTTATTAAAAAAATCGTCTGTATAAAGATTCGAGAACATCTATAAACATTTTCTTAATTCCACACACAGACATGCGCACACAGCAACATCATTGTTACTAAGAAATAAGAACATTTAAAGTTCAGAAAGAGAAATAAAAAGAAAAGAAAATAACCTACTGTAAATTGCATTTAATCCTTATTATTTAACGATATACAAATTAGGCTGGACGAATGGACACTCGACACGGCACGCGACACGAAACTTTATCCACCGCAAACGAGAATGACGACTAAAAAGTTAAATATGGCCGACAACACATCATCTTATGGCGTTTAGAGATTTTGGCGCCGGCGGGAAATGGGCGGCCTTCCCGCGTGATTGGTTTTGGACATATTGTTGGCTTGGACATTTGCCGATGGGCGAGAATACTGTAATAAAAATAGACAGGTGTTCTTTTCTACATACGTACTTGCATGTGTGACATTTGAACAACTGCTTCTACTCACATATATGTATGTGATAAGGCGTTGTATACAGTTGCGCAGGTATATGCTTGTGTGTGTGTCACCTATATTTACAAGTTTACGTGTGAGAGTAAGTCATGTATGTAAATGAGCTTTACACGCACACAAACATTCGTAAATAGATAATTAATATATTTGCATTTAATGATCAATTTATTATTTATTTTAAACAACAATAACGTATTTTCAATATAATTTCATCCATTGTTAATGCACTTAATCCAGTTATTATCAATTAGCTTGAAAATAATAAAAAAAGGAATTTATAATGTCATGTCACTTCAGGACGAAGGTGATAATGGCTCTCTACAGATTTTTCTTTCTTGGAAATGTTAGTGAAGTGGGTAAGTTTGCCTTCTTCAAGGTTATGAATTCAGAGTTTTCTTTCTCTTAGATCGGTTGCCAAACAAGGCTACAATGCCTAATTTTTCTTGCTATTTAACCTGGTCCTTATTATATACTGTACCTATGAATACTAATGGGTATGTCCCAATCCTCATAAATATATTGGACACTATTGTAATTAGGAGTAATATGCTGTTTAAGTAGTCCACCACTACCAGTGGTTTACCTACTTCACGCCGCTGGCGAGTATTTATTTTGTTGATGTTATAAAGATTACCATTTTATTTACAACCTCCGTTTTGCTTTTCCTCATTCAGTGACCTTTTCTAAGTTACAACAGTCCTCAAATGAACATTTCTTTATTTTTAAATGAACACGTCCCTTCATGATGTAGGCAGTCATGACTCTTCACATCATCATTTTTAGTATCTATAAATTGCCATGTAGTCTTGGGAATACTAGTTGAGTCGTTCCCCGTTGTTTTATACAATTCAAATTTCAAACTAAAATTGAGCTAATATCTACGGATCTATTGGTCCAACATGATGCACACGGTTACATACGTAATCAAAATATTCGGATGTGCGAGTGGTGTAATGGTTGGAGGATCGGAACGAGAAGTCATCAAGCCGAGTCCGGAATCCAGTCGAGTTTGTTACATTCACTTTCGCACAAATATACAATGGAAATGTATGAACCCATCTCTTCTCCTCCAGCCATGGTTAAACATCAGGACAAATTGGACTTCAACTTCTAGGAGAAGGAAAAAACTCTGAATTCTGGGTTGATGAAACTCGTTAGTGTGGGAACTGGAAGGGACGGCAAAACTCGACAGAAAACCAAACCTCTTAGAGTACAGAGGCCAAGTCTTTCAACATTGTAAAACAATTTCGATTACAGGAGGCTTTATGAGCCACTAGGCACAAGGTAGATAGAAAAAAAAAACAGCTTAAAAAAAGAAAAAGCAATAAATCCATAGCTTAATAAGAAGAAAATCATTTTACACAAAAATTATTTATCAGGTCATCCCATAAGTTCTGTCCGAATTTTTAATAAAGAAAACAAGTGACCAAATGTTACATTTAATTACAGATTCAATCAACTATGTATTTTCCCTGATTAACTATGACTTCCTTCCGTCTATTAACAAGCTTACTAATTCCATTACTGTAAAATTCTTTTGGCTTTGATTCAAAGAACTCACAAATGTCAGTTTTAACCTCTTCCTGTGTTACAAAAGCTGTTTCTTCCAAATGATTCTGTAAGCTACGAAACAAATGGTAGTCTGAAGGAGCAAATCGGGAGAATAAGGTGGATGAGGAATTTTCTCCCAACCAAGTTCTTTGATCTTTTGTGACTTGATTCTTGCTGTGTGGGGTCGCGCAGTGTCCTGATGAAAAATCACCCCTTTTCGATTCACTAGAGCAGGTCTTTTTTTCTTCAAACTTTGGTTCAAACGCTCTAATTGCTGACAGCATATTTGAGCATTAATTGTTGCATTAGGTGGTAAGAATTCAAAGTCGATTATTCCTTGGCGATCCCACCAGATTGAAAGAAGAAACTTTGGCCCATGAAGTTCCCTTCTCGGCTGTGGTGGGACCCTTCCCCTTTACCAAGTCACTGTCTACGACGCTTAACATCTCGATAAAAGATCCATTTTTCGTCGCCAGTCACAAGTCTATCCAAAAAAGGTGAAACAAGTTGGCGAGAATGGAGAAAAGAGCAGATGTCAACTCGGGATTTGACGTTGTTTTCAGACAATTCATGAGGCACCCATTTTCCAAGTTTAGGAACTTTTCCAAGTTGTTGAAGACAATGAACAGTTGTATGGTTTGAACTGAAAACCACTGCCAATTCCTCAACTGATAAAGCAGGATTTTCTTCAAGGGCTGCTTCAAGAAGCTTTTTATCAAACTGAACTGGACGTCCGTTTCGATCTTCATCTTCAAGGGTGAAATCTCCACCTCTGAATTTTGCAAACCATCGTCTGCAAGTTCTTTCATTAACACATTTCTCTCTATATAACTTCGGCTGCTGAGTTTCCTTTCTTGAACTCATAAAGCATTATGTGCCTTAAAGGATTCTTGGGTACTTCCATGTTAGCAAACAAAATTTAATTTTATTGTTCTCTGAAATAAAATTTGATCAGTTTAAATGCATCTAAACATAAAAATAATGTTCAGCTCCATTAGACATTATAAAATACTTTAAAATAATGTCATCCACTGTTAATACAATTATCCCAAGAGAGTAAATCCGGTATTTCCGACAAAAAACTGACAGCTCTTCTCGAAAAGAACCTCCAATCAGTTGCTAACTAGTGCAAGAAATGACTCGTAAAATTTTAACACCTCCAAAATGATACTTTTGCACTTTAATCATCATAGGGAACTATTTTCTTTCTATCTGCATAACCGACGATAACCTACAGGTGAGCAGCACATTGCACCTTTTTGGTCTCACGTTTAACATTAACATAAAGGGTAGTGATTACATTGAATGGATTGCTAGGTCTGCTGCTAAGAAAGTTCGTTCACTGTGTCGTACCAGATAAGTTTTCTCATCAGAATCCATCTTGTAGATTTATTTTATTCGTCCGTGTATCGAATATTGTTACTGATATATTCCAGAAAGGGATATATTTGAATGAAGTAGCTAAGTGGTTTGGATACTATAACCAAGTAGAATATGGTATCAGTAATCGACTGGTACACGTCGTAGTCGCAGGTAAGAAGTGTAGATCAATGGCGTAGTCCAATGGGCGTCGTTATAGACTTAGCTCTCGGACTAAAGCTCTTGACTCTGTCGTACCTACACGTCCGTCGGTGTTTATGACGGACACCAGCCAATCACACTCCAGTGAGAGGGAACACAGGCGTACGCATATTCCATTATATCAGTTACCATATCTGGTCGGTTTCTCCGGTTATATATCTCGACATTCTCCACAAAATCCAAAGAAGGGTCTGTGATGTTATCGGTCCTGACCTGGCATCTCGACTTCAGTCATTTTCCCACAGCCTTGACGTGACTTACCTTTGTTTGTATTTTTATGGCAGATGTTGTTTAGTAACCTCCACCGCGTGTATTGAAGCGCAGTATTAGGTCTCATTGTTTTA
Organism: Acanthosepion lycidas; assembly: GCA_963932145.1. Taxonomy (NCBI): domain Eukaryota; kingdom Metazoa; phylum Mollusca; class Cephalopoda; order Sepiida; family Sepiidae; genus Acanthosepion; species Acanthosepion lycidas. The sequence goes on from OZ010602.1 coordinate 72,385,356, forward strand.
ATGTTGAACAAATAAATCTAAGTTTTAATATAACAGTTCCTTTTCTCACATTTCTCATCTGTGAAAATCTCTTCCTGTTTTTTCCTTCCGACACCTATAATCTTCAATAATTTAAATGCAATGTCAATTGCCATCTTCTGTCTTCTTGAATCATGTTCTTTTATTATCCTTTCTCCTCACTAAAGTCTTCTCATTCTTTTCGACACCCAGTAACCAATTGCATCTTAGTGGCATTATCGCCTTGCTTGGGGTGAAATTATTAAAAAAAAGAGTTCTGAAATAATTCAGTAGACTGAAAATTAATTGCATTGATGGACAATTATACAGTAAAAGTTACAGACTAATGTTCAGCTAATATCTATGGATTTAATGACACACGCACGCATACACACATACGTACACAGATATGTATATTAGGATGAATCTTAAATAATTTCCGTTTTGCTTGTCAAATTTATTCTTCAATAAAATATTAAATTATATATTCACCATTATTTGCCACCATGCGCAGATAAAGTGTCGAAGAACAAAGTGTCAGAGATCCAAGTGACGAAAGACAAAATGACGAATAGACAAAGTGTCGAACGAACAAAGTGTCGAATAGAAAAAGAGTCGAAATGACTAAATGACGAAAGGCCAGAAATGTGTCTACAATAGAATACCTTTTTCTTAGCATGAAAGTATCCTGCCGGTAAATACTTTTTTCCAAATTTTAAACAATTATGAAAACCTCCGATGAAAAAAAAAAAAAAAAAAAAAAAACTTTCAAAGTTATTGTTTATTAAATGATGACAACGCTAAGCAATAAATATTTAGAATAGATCAATTGATTATTTGAACCGAGTTTTTTTTTAAATCATGACGTTTTTACTTTGTTCAACATTTAGTCTTTTTGAAATTTTGTCTTTTCGATATTAAGGCCATTCGTTATTTAGTAAATTTGAAAGATTGTCCTATCCACATTTTGCCTGTTCGACATTTTGTCTATTCGTCATTTTCTCTTTCGACACTCTGATCTACTACCATTTGCAATCACTTCTTACCGCTTTTTAGACGTTTCTTCCGTATCTTTTGAATAAAATTCCGTAGGGTTTTAATGTGAAAACTTTTTCGACGAAGATGGCTTTCGTTAGAGAATGTCTTCGACATCAAAGCGTTTTGCAGCGATCGAAAAATACAATAACCGCATGGTGCAACGTTATGTGAAAATGGTGGATTGGCTAGAAGAGACAAAACCAGTTGCCAAATTCTTTACTGTTTTATTCTTGCAGTATGCAACCTTCATTGTCATGGAGGTAAACAACTATTTTTCTATTGACGTATGCAGGGTGCTGTTCCGCCAAACGTTTATGGACTTGTTGCAGCTGCTGGACGAATAAATGGGCATTTAGTGTTTCACTGCGTTTTAAGAACTCTAAATTTATAATACCCGGATGACGCGCACAATTTTACTTTTTGCAAAGGATATTGTCACATGAAAGTGATGAGATAAAGTGGAAAATTTTACAAACGACGCCTTTCTCCGTAGAGTGTATGCTCGCTTTGGCTTCTTCAGGTTAAAATGTAAGAAAGACAAAACTGAAAGACAAAAAAAATCCTACATTACCAAATAGTTCTAATACAGATATAGAAAAAAAAACACAGGCGGACAGATCCTTTCTATGTTTGGATATCTAGAGGCTATGATCTAGAGTAATTAATTTGAATTATCATACTCACTTATCCTCAGAGATATCTGACATTTTCATCACACATAGGTTTATCTTTCTTTCATTTTAACGCGAGGAAGCCAACGAGAGCCGACGCTTCACTGGCGAAACACGTCGTTTATAACATTTTTCATTTTGTCTTATCATCACCTTTGTTTCGGATGTTATTATACATCATACAAACACACAATATTGTTACATTTAAGCCATATTTCATCGCAGGTTGTGATATATTGAAGGAACAGTAAATTCAGGATGATCCATCCATCATTAGTTTCCCAAAACGGAAATTATTTAGGACTAAAGCTAATATATTCATAGTAACAATTTTTAACATCATTTATCTGTAAAGCTATGTGCTGAGTTTTGTGCACAGATTTAGACAAGAAGTATTAATTGGCTCATTTGTAAAACTAAAAGAAAAAAAAATAAGAAGCCTGAATCGACAGATGAATTTTGATTTCACTTCGCAGCTCGTGATATCAATTTTTTGCTCATGCTCTTTAGAAATGCAAGAATTCAATATTCAATGGATGCACACAGTCGCTAGTCATTTTAAACGTAATCTTGCCTTAAGCTATTCACGACTAGAGAATCGAAAAGAGAGGGGTTAACGGCTGATGTATCGATTACCATCCCCCCCAAAAATTGTATCGTCCTCACTCACACTTTCTGATAAATTTTCAGTATTCCTCATATGGACTTGTCTGTGGCTTATATATATATATATATATATATATATATATATATATATATATATATATATATATATATATATGTCTGTGTGTGTGTGTGTGTGTGTGTGTGATAAGCATATAGTTATAGGATATGTTATAGTTATGGGTAAAAGTGCTCAATATCAGAGATAGAGCGTATGTAACTATAAACATAAATGTGGAGACTGAGGTCAACACCAAGCGGTGACAGTCTGTTTCACGCTTGAACGCTATCTCCGGGCCGGAAGATTGCGTTCAAGCATGGAACAAACTATCGCCGATTGCCGTAGACCACAGTGTTCACACACGCACACACACGCACACATAAACGCATATATATATATATATATATATATATATATATATATATATATATATATATATATATATATGAGTCTCTGTGTCTTTGTAGGGTGTATAATAGTATCCGAAAGAGAAGTGAACATGATGAGACTAGGTGGAAATTTTTTTTTATCAAACAGAAACCTTATTTTCTCTTTGGCATCATCAGTTTGACTAAAAGAAAAACAAAACTCAGTGTTTTCTAGATTTCTTAGAATAAGCTTGCATCATAAATCACGTTAATTACCCTAGCTTATCACTTCCTGACTTGAGACTTGAAGAGAGTCTGTCTGCCTTTGTGCTTCTTTGTTTTACCCATATCTGTATTAGAGCTGTTTGGTTTTGTAGGATTTTAATACCAGGGAATTAATATTTTTTTGGCATACACATATATACCTACACACATTGTTTTGTCTACCATCATCATCATCATCATCATCATCATCATCATCATCATCATCATCATCCACATGACTTTTTTTATCGTAGAAGGCGGATCCGAATGTAGAACCTGCACTGAATCTCTTCCACAACGGTCTATCAATGGAAGCCATCAGCAATTCTGGCACAGCCATACCTTTAAAAATCAGGAGATTAGTGGAATCCACAATCTTGGTTTTAGAATAAATAAAACGTTAAGAACTGATTTGATAAAAATCGCCTGAGGAAACCAAAGTAGCGAATTCAACTGAACTCCTGATTTTGAATATATATATATATATATATATATATATATATATATATAATATATATATATATATATATACACACACCCATACATACATACATACATACATATATCCACTCTTACATAAGTGTGTCTTCATATACATCCAACCAGGCATATACAGAGTCCTTTTTACGTTTAATTTGTACATGCATGTATACATATACATGCCCATCAATACACACACACACACGCGCATTATCATAGAGACTTTTTATATATGTATATATATATATGTATACCTGTACACACATATTCATACGTACTACTATCTATTCATAACTACATACACTTATATTTGTATATGTGTTCCCTTATATACATCGGCACACACACCCACACATCCATATAATGTATACATAAGTACCTTTTTTTGTGGAGTGCATTGTTTTTCTGATACTGTGGATCGCATTAGAATTTCTGGCTTGTTAGCTTACACATACATATATACACACCTACACACATGCACATACTCCTATAGATATACATATATGCACACACATAGACATATGCATACATATTAGAACTGTTGGGGTCTGTAAATTTTAAAATCCGCCGACTCTAAGTAGGTCCTTGTCCTCTCCACCAACTCGTATACCGTATTGTCTTTGCGATGATCGGTGGGATAACGTATGATTGATTGATTGATTGTTTTGTTTAACGGTATCTCAACCTAAAAAAGTGGTCATTTTATGCCGGAAATGATTTTGAGTGACTTTAAAAGTCAAAAACGCATAGTTGGTAACAACATTGTTTCAAAAACGTACAGCTGGCAACATTATTGCTTCAAAAACGCACAGCTGTCAACATTATTGCTTCAAAAACGTACAGCTGGCAACATTATTGCTTCAAAAACGTACAGCTGGCAACATTATTGCTTCAAAAACGCACAACGCAACATTGTTTTGTTTTTTGTTTTTTTTATGAAAAACGTATAGCTGGCAACATTGTTTCAAAAACGTATAGCTGGCAACATTATGGTTTTAAAACATATAGCTGGCAACATTATTTTTTACAAAAAGCGTATAGCTGGCACCATTGTTTCAAAAACGTATAGCTGGCAGCATTATGGTTTCAAAAACGTATAACTGACAACATTATGGTTTCAAAAAAGTATAGCTGACAACATTATGGTTTCAAAAACGGATGGCTAGCAACATTATGGTTTCAAAAACGGATAGCTGGCAACATTATTGTTTCAAAAACCTTTATCTGAGGCCTTACTGTTGGATGTAGTTTATTGTCATACCCAGGACGTGGGTGAGAGCTGAGGCCTTGCTGTTGGATGTAGTTTATCGTCATACCCGGGACGCGGATATAGTTTATCGCCATACCCAAGACGCGGATGTAGTTTATTGTCATACCCAGGACGTGGGATAACGTATGGCCTGAGTCTTAGATTCGCAGTTGAAAACTGCAAGTTCTACGTATACTCAATGCATTTCCTTGTTAGTGAATTCTTTTCTCATCTAATCATACTGGCATTTTTTAAACAAAAACTATAGTAAAATGTATTACGGTGAATCACCACTGCTTTTAGATTGTTGAAAAATATCTCCGCGGTGTTCATATAAATTTTTTTGAGGTTTCTGGATGTTTCACCGATATACACCTATGGACATTTTGTACAGTCTGTTCTATATATTCCTGTCTGTGTTCTGTTTTTGTCGCTATCTCGTTTGATATTAACTACATATGTTATTGTTTTAGAGGCGGTGTTGATTAATTTTATGTCAAGTTTGGACACGTTTTATTTTCAATGGTGGCTGTTATGATGTTGGTAGTAGATTTATGTCTTTGATTTTGTTATTGTTGTCAGAATTATTATTATTAGGTTGGTGCAAAAATAATGTCGTTTTTTGACGTTAAAATACACGTCAAAAAACGACATCATTACGTCATTATTTTTCCACCAACCTATTATTAATATTATTATTATTATTATTATTATTATTATTTGTGGGTTTTTGTGTTTTTTTTTTTCATTTTCCTTCTGTGGATTTTGTAGGCTTTGCGTTTGGCATTGCTATTTACTAACTCCTTAACTGCCACCATTGAAAAAAAAACAAACAAACCTGTGCAACATTCATCAGCCTCATCGCTAAAACAATAAAAGATATAAAACGAGATAGCAACAAGATAGCAAATTTTTTCCACAACAATGGCAACACACTTTCTTGGGAATGCCTGAAACTGTCGGAAATACTTGTGCAGAAATAGAATAAAAATATACTTTGAATTGTTTACCTACAATTTTAACCCCGGAAGGAGTTGGGGCGCCGACATACTGTGCTGTCCACCGACACCCCCTCTTCCATCTGTCGTGGTTGTGTGCCAAGTCCTGGCACACAACCACGACAGAATGAATGGTTTCTTGGTGTGCTCATCATGTGGCGTGTATTGGACGTTTTAACCTGGCGGAGGCTATTCCTCTCCAGGATATATATATATATATATATATATATATATATATATATATATATATATTAGGTTGGTGCAAGAATAATGTCGTTTTCTCACATAGTAACATATGTGAGAAAACGACATTATTTTTGCACCAACCTAATATATATATATGTCATTAATGGATTTATTTTTAATCCGACGTTTTTATTACTTCAAACTTTATTAGAGTTGGGACTTGTTATTTGAAATAGACGTCGGCAGGGATTGAACCCGTGTTCCCCATTCTGCCGTTTATCTCTCATAACAACGAGAAAGATATATTTAGAAATTTCGAAAGAAATAGGGAGAGAAACGGAGAAGTAAATTTAGGTACCCCCTCTCTGCTTCATATATAGAAGAGAGAGAGAGAGAGAGAGAGAGAGAGAGAGAATGCTTAAATAATGAGTTAATTATTCTATGAGCAAATTACTGGAATAATTAATCTTATTCCCTGTAGTTTCTTCTTTATCATAGCCTTGTGCAAGGAAAAACTAAACTTAGCCAATACATCTATGTCAAAAATGTCTTTTTATGTTGAACATCACTACAGGATAACTGTTTCCAGTTTCTTGGAATATGACACTATTTAATCTCAACTACAAATATCCGTGACACAAATTTGTAACGTTCTGTCTTGACCTTGTCAGGGGTGGTAATTTCTAACAAAACTTACATTTTTTAGGGTAGACTTCGACTGAACAATTTAGCAAAGAATAAACCGTAATTTGCAGTAAGAAGACTGTCGCAATACAATCTTACAAAAATCATGATTTAAATCTATGCCCAAGATTTTATCTGAGGCGAGTAAGTAGCAATGAACATTAATTATGTAATTATCTTGATAGAATTTGGTTAAATCACTGAAACAGAAGATAATGCTTTAAGTAAATATACACGGAAAAGAAGACAAAAAAAAACAACAAACAAAAAAAAACAACAAACAAACAAAACAAAACAAATAGTCGACGAAGAAAAAAATGAAAAAAAAGTCTTTTGCCACCGAACCAATGAAAGAAAATAAAGAATTATAAATGATAGTTACTTCCTGATTTGTTTTTAATTTCTCTATTTTCTTTTTTCCTTTCTTGTCCAGACAACAACAAATACTTTCTATTTCTGCATGCAATTAAATATTGAGGACCGGTAGGTAGCTTAAGAACTATCGGCACGGAAATTAAGAACGGCAAGTCAAAGAAATTGGAACCGGCCGAGTCTATTGCATTCATTTTTTTAAAAATAATTTCACCCCAAGGAAGCCGGGAATGCCACTAGTACGCAGGTTCATTGCAGAAAGTGAAAGTGAAAGTGAAAGTGAAAGTGAAAGAGAAAACTGAAAATATGGAGGATTGAAGAAAGAACAAAAGATTAAAGGGATGCAAAAAGAAGATGGCGATTGACGTTGCAATTTTGAAGATTGTATAGTTATCAGGGAAGCAAGTAAACAGAAGTGAATCCTACAGGCTGGGAGTTACCGTTTCTGTAGAAGTGCTGGTTGCATTTAACTATTGAAGCAGTAAACGAGTCGGACCTAAATGAAAATCCAATAGCACGCTTAAATTCGTGTTGTTAAAGCACCAACACAGTGACACTAATTTTTTTGCAGCAGATACAGCTATTGATTCGATGTAGTCGACCCACATATCATTTAAAAGCGTGAGGTCAAGAAGGCCTAGTGTTTTGCTCTCCAGGGGTCTAGCGTCAGCCATGCTGATGGTAGGCAGAAAAGTTTCTCTATAGTGGCTAAATGAGAGTTTTTTTTCTGGGTGGGGTAGGCGTTAAAATTTACAAGACATTTCATGTCCCTATTAACTTCTGATTGGATGTTCTTTTGAAAGGCAGCAGCCAGGCTTACTTTGTTAGCTCTAACGGATTTGTTAATGAGACAGGAGTAAATGGTAATGTCATGTCCATAGATGTCTACCTGGGAACTGATGACATCAGGAAAATCATTGATCATTGATGAAGATCAAGAACAGCGGAGGACCCAGGAGAGAGCCTTGGGGAACACCCGCGTTCGTGTGAATGGTTCTGGAAGCGAGCCTGTCCAAAATAACTTTCATTACACGATTTGATAGGAACAACTGGATTAAATCAAACAATCGACCTGTGAATACCGTATCTCTGGAGTTTGCGGAGAAGACCAACATGCCAACTCTTGTCAAAGGCCTTCGAGATATCTAGAGCCATAGTTCGAGTTTCGTCGTTATTATCAAGTGTTGAGTCTAACGCGCGTGCGAAAGGTATGAATTCGTTCCTTTTCTCTACGAGTATAGATTAAATAGGAGGGCAGACTGATCACTTTAGCTATGGGTTGCTGCAAAAAAAGAGAAGGGAAATATTGTGGTTATTGTTATTGTTATGGTCCAAGGTTAGGACCATGGAAGAACAACACGAAACTCAAGAGTAAAAATAACAAAGAATATATTACACGAAAAATAATACAAGAAGTGGAAGGTGTTAGCATGACTGTCAGACTGGTTTGGAGTGAACTACTATCAGCTCGATTCGATTCAATAGCGATATTTAACAGTTCCTCCACGAGGAATGTATGTGACACAAAGCCGAGTTTAACGTGGGTTTCTCCGAGCCCGTAGGCTCGGCCAAAAATATACCCTTTGAACCCGCCTAGACGGGTTCAGGGCCAGTCTACCACCCCGGACAAAACTTTGCCCTTCGGCAAAGCTTCGTCCGGGTTCCTCTCTGCCAAAGCAGAGATTTCGGATTCGATTCAATACCGTCCGTCTCTCTTGAGAGGCGAGGTATACATAGCGTTAGGAAGAGTTCATTCTGTCGATCTAGGTAAGGACCCATGACAGTTATATTTCTCACTATTGAGATATCAAATATTAATTTAGAATGCAATGTTAAAATTATACCCTATATTTTATATGTAAAATTTAGTTTTTCAATAATATTTTTATTTGTCTGACGAAGATCTTTCCAGAATAAAACACGTCACTGATAGGTTTTCGCTATATTTTACTCATATACGACGTCTGTCTGAAAAGTAATGGGACTGGTGTCACAAAGAATTTATTTCAATTCCAAAAAACAAATTACATGTTTTCCCGTTCACAGTTACCCCACTTGGAGTCTAACGCCCTTTTCCATCCTTTTTTGCCACGCTTCTATGCAATGCTGGTAGGATTTTTTTTGGATGCCCCTCAGTTTCATCCTTACGACCTCTCTTGACGGACTCCACGCGTTCAAGACGTGATGATGCCCTAGAGTTTGGGGAAAAGAAAAACAGACTAACGGAACAAGATCAGGTGAATAGGGTGGTTATTCTAGCACGGGATCTTCTTCTCGGCCAGGAACTACCGGATGCTTAGGGCTTTGTGAGCAGGCGCATTGTCGTGGTGAAGATTTATCTCTTCGTAGACTTGCTGGTTGATCATTTGGCTCTGTGGCAAGAGCTCACTGTAGCCGATGCCTCTCACACCGAAGAACGCGATCAATCCCGTTAGTTTTCAGACATACCTCGTATATATATATATATATATATATATATATATTAGGTTGGTGCATAAATAATGTCGTTTTCTCACATAGTAATATATGTGAGAAAACGACATTATTTTTGCACCAACCTAATATATATACACTGCATGCCAAATTATTATCGAGATAACTTTTTTTATAATATTTCAAAAACCGTCCAATCAATTCACACAAAATTCTCACACAATGTTGGCAACACTGACTTGCGCAATCACTGAAATTTTTGTACTGATTTGCGCCATGTAAACAAACTGACGCCATATTTGTTATCAGTACGGTGATTTGAGCGTGCCAAATTATTAGAAAAGTGTAAGAATTTAGTGAAAAGATGGGCCGTAAAAGCAGTTTAAGTAATGCTGAAAAGAAAACTATCACCTCAGAATTCTTAAAAGGTAAATATACCCTAGAAATTTCTAAAATGATAGGGAGCTGTCATCGAACAGTGAAAAAGTTCACCGCCGACCCGACACAAGTACGCAAAAGGGCAGATAAAGGCAAGCCGAAGGTTATTTCACGTCGTCTCATGTCACGACTTAAACGAGATGCCACGAAGAACCCTGGACTTACCAGTCGAGAGCTTTTCAGTCGAATTGGGGATCCTACTGTGTCTAAAAGTACTCGGTGTCGGTATCTGAGGGAAATAGCAACAACAGTCAAACCTGTATCGAAGCCTCCGTTGACGAGAAATCACATTCAAAATCGATTGAAATGGGCCGAGGACAATATGAAGATTGATTTCTCTAAAGTTTTGTTCACAGACGAAACTCGAGCAACACTTGATTGGCCAGATAAATGGTGCAAAGGCTGGGTAATGAACGGAAAGACTCGCCATCAGCGGTGGAGGCATAATGATTTAGGGTGGTATTATTGGAAAAACATTAATGGGCCCATGGAGAGTACCAGATGGCGTCAAAATGACTGCTGATGCCTACATAGCGTTTATGAAGGAGCATCTTGAACCGTGGATGAAAAGGCAAAGAGTTGCCTTCAGAAGGGCCATTGTTTTTATGCAAGATAATGCTCCCTCACATGCTGCTCACAAGACTACTGAATATTTGAAACAGTTAGGCTTCGATGGACCTCGAAAAATGAAGTGGCCAGCAAATTCTCCCGATTTAAACCCAATCGAAAACCTTTGGAGCATCATGAAGCGAAGACTGTACGCCAACGGACGACAATTCAGGAGCAACGCTGAGTTGTGGGAAGCAATTCCTGACATATCTCGTGTCATTACAGCAGATGACATCCTACAATTAACAAATTCTATGGATCGTCGACTTCTTCAAGTAATTTCAAAACAGTGAAAGCACATTCCCTAATAATTTGTTTAAAACTGTGCCTTGTTTGTATCTCTTATTATTTGTTTGATTATCTTATTTATTAGCTTCTTTTGATCATAAACATTCATGTGCAACATTAATAAACATTTTGTTTGCTCAATTCTGGGAATTTTACTAATTTTACTAAACCTGATAATTTGGCACGCTCAAATCACCGTGCTGATAACAAATATGGCGCCAGTTTGTTTACATTGCGCAAATCAGTACGAAAATTTCAGTCATTGCGCAGGTCAGTGTTGACAACATTGTGTGAATTGATTGGACGGTTTTTGAAATATTATAAAAAAAGTTATCTCGATAATAATTTGGCACGCAGAATATATCTATCTATCTATCTATCTATCTATCTATCTATCTATCTATATATATATATATATATATATTACATCAAATGTTATGTTATTATAGTGGACACTTCGCAATAAATAAAAATGCGGCGTCTGTTTCAAATTCGAAGTATCCACTATAACACCGCCTGAAGTAATAAAAATGTTGGATTCAAAATAAACGCCTTAATTCTTTAGTTAGTTCGTTCTTCTCAGTCCTTGTGGAACATTGGGATCATTTTGACGCCGTATCCGAACGAAAGCTGACCAATCGTAGCAGAGGTCGTAGTCATTCGGACGTGCAAATAATAGGGGGTTTCAGTGGGAATTTCGATTCACAAGTGCTTCCCAGTCGAATGTATATACACTTTCATCATAGTGCAATCCGGTTTGTATTCATAGTTTCCTTCTCCTAGACTGGTTGCCACTCAAAGCTATAGGATTCAGTCTGCTCCGTTATTTTACACATAGCTTTATATAGATTAATTATCTATCTATCTATATATCTATCTATCTATCTATCTATCTATCTATCTATCTATCTATCTATCTATCTATTAGGTTGGTGCAAAAATAATGACGTAATAATGTCATTTTTTGACGTATTTTTTTAACGTCAAAAAACGACATTATTACGTCATTATTTTTGCACCAACCTAATATCTATCTATCTATCTATCTATAAGTGGACGTTGAAAGCAACAACCAGAGGAGACAGTCTACTTCATGTTTGAAAACAATCGTCAGGCCATATAAAACAGACTGTCGCCCCTGGGTGTTGACTTCAATGTACACTTTTATATTTACATACGGTCTCTTTCTGATATTGAACACTTTAACCCATAAATATGGCATACCATAAAGCTTTATCATATATATATATATATATATATATATATATATATACATATATATATATATATATATATATATATATATATATATATATATATATATATATGAGTGTTTGAATTAGTTTTGTGTAAGGCATCGAACCAATTAGGTGTGTCAGCTCCCTCCCCACTTATAGTCCATATTTTTCCCTGTAATTTTTAGCTTCTCGCAAAGGTAACAATGGGAAGTAAGAGTGTGGGGCGGAAGGGATGTATTTCGAAACGGATTAAGTCACCCTTGTTTTGATAGGCTGTTTTCCCCTTATCATTAAATGGATCTTCCAAATAGATTTAGTGTAGGGATATCAGTGTCAGCTGATATTTGATTAAATGGATTTCCCGATAGTTATCAGTAAGTGAAGTGGCCCTCACAAGTACATAGCAAGCGGATCGGACAAAGAGTGTTACAGAATGAAGTTAAATAACTTTTTAGACAAGGATAACATGACAAAGAACAATGTTCGTTATAAGACAGTGGCCACAGTTCGCCAAAATTCAGAGGGAAGGAGAGGGCTCACAGAGAACGACGTGAAAAGACGACGGTAGACTCTTCACCCCCTCACCTAAGCCTGATATCGATTTCGTTCGTCTAGAGCAGTGTCGTTTTCTCACATATGTTACTATGTGAGAAAACGACATTATTTTTGCACCAGCCTAATATAATAGCCACATCCGCATGTAAAAAAGATTAAAAATAATGGCAGCACTAATAATAATAATAAAAAAAGACCAACACTCAATAACATTAACTATGAACACGGCCACAACGTGTTGACCGTGTTTGGAAAATAAAACATTCCTATAACTTAAGATACATACATAAAAAAACCCACACATTCAGTTAAAAATAAAAACCGTCGCTGATGATGGCTAAAAGAATAGTCTAAAGCGCTTGGATATGTTTTAGAGAGTTTTTACACACTTTGTATCCAGAAAAGGAAACAGTTTTATGAAGAAAAGAAAAATGAAATAAAAAGCTTAATCGCAGTGTCTGTCAATAGTCTTTAGCAAAAATCTATGAATAAAGTGTAATTCGAAATGTTTTTCGGAGTTACTTTTTTTTGAAGTGATTATGATGCGATTACCATGAAAATGGTAATGCAAAAATTATCCGTTTCCTTCCAGGAAGAATTCGGCATTTATTGATCGAACTGTTCGTCTTACTTTTGAAATTTATATAATGTTTTATTAAAACGGTTTTTCAGGAAATTTGACTTTTCAAGTCCTTAAACGTTTACAGACCTTTTTTTTTTTTAACTTAATTGATGAGGAGTTAATACCAAATATTTTTTTTCGTTGTGCTTATCCAAATTAGCACATAAAAACACTGGATACTGTTTTTAAATGATTTAGCACAAAGCTAAATCCGTTAGACCCTTCAGGCAAACTTGCACTGCTGGTTTGCAGGGTCGTTTTTCTTGCTGGATTGTAAATTGAAAACATAAAAGAAATTAACTCCAAAATGCCTGAACGATTTCGTTGTTTGGCCTTCAATAGACGCACGCGCGTGCCTATACACATACGCTTCAAATAGATTCATATATTAGGTTGGTGCAAAAATAATGACGTAATAATGTCGTTTTTTGGCGTTAAAAAGTACGTCAAAAAACGACATTATTACGTCATTATTTTTGCACCAACCTAATACATAGACGCGGACACACGTAAGGCTGCTGGAAAATTCATGGCTAGACCCATTTTATAAAATAACGTGTGCTTCTTGGTCTGGTCGAGAATATGTCTGCATCCTCATATATATATGATGGGGTCTAGCCATGAATTTTATATAATATATAAATTATAATATAGTATATAAATATATATATCAATTAGGAGGATTTGAAATAATCATAATTAAGTAATTCATCGAGTCTAGAAGAAAACTCAACAGAATGCAGGGACGGCCTATATTTGGGACTCATCAGCAGTGCGCATCCACTAGCGAGAATTGAAACCCCGAACAGTTACGATAGGAGGGAAACGCCATACCAACTGTACCAACGGTTCTCGGTGACGAAGAGATAACGAATTTGACTCGATATAGCGCCAATTCCGTGGTAGAACTTCTCCGAGTTTCTCTTTTACCCATAGAATTAGACTCGATATAGCACAGTCCTATGGGTAAAAGAGAAACCAAATATCGGACGAAACGGCCGTCTAGTGTTTTCTGCATTCTGTTAAGGTTTCTTCTAGACTCGATGAATTACTTTATAATATATATATATATATATATATATATATATATATATATATATATATATATATATATATATATATATATTACAATGAATCATTCATACAAAAAGCAAATTGCGAAAGTTAATGATGTAAAATGGCGAAATCCCTTCGTTAACTAAATTTTAAAGATGCATTAACCTACGAATTACTCGATGAATGTTATAATACTTGTTTTATTCTTTCTAAAATACTGTTTTAGGTCGTCCTTAAATATCAAGTACTTTCGACTGTACGTAAAGTCATCGTCAGGCATGGAAATTATTTTGCTTTTGGTAAAATTCAGGTAACATGCGAGACGAAAAAATATCATGTGAATCGAAATTTGTTTTCTTTTAAATGTTTGTCTGTGTGTGTGTAATATGCCGTTAACAAACATAAAAACAAATATATATATATATATATATATATATATATATATATATATATAATGTCATCCACACATATATATATATATATATATATATATATATATATATATATATATATATATATATATTTAAAAGTGGACATTGAAGTCAACACTCAGAGGCGACAGATTATTTCGTGCTAAACGCAATCATCTGGCCATTTTAGCATGAATCAGTCGGTCGCCTATGAGTGTTGACGTTAATGTTCACTTTTATATTTGTAGTTACATACGGTCTATCTCAGATAGATATTTCTTCATATATATATATATATGTGTGTCTGTGCGTGTGTGTGTATGTGTGTTTGTGTGTGTATGTGTGTGTACGTGCGTATGTTTGTTCTTCTGTCTGTGTGTATATAGGCGTTTTTTTTCTTGTTCTTGTTTAATAAATATATATGGAAACTGATTATGAGTAGGTGAGCGAAGGCAGATGGTTGGGAAGATAAAGAACTAAACTCATTCATAAAAACCACTTCTTTTGTTTGCTTTTTGATGTTCTTGCGGGGGAGGGAGCAGGCAGGTGTACTTTAATTGTGGGTAACTGACCATGGTGAAAGAAGGCCGAAAATCTTGGTGGCCTTCCAAAGTTTAACCAAAATAATTTTGGGCCATTTGCAAAACGGAAACCGGAAGTAGTTGCTTTTAAAAGAATTCGTTTGATTTCGCTGCCTGCCAACCATTCCCAGACAGCCTCATAACTAAGAAAACATCACCCACGATCTCTTATTTTAATATTTTCACCGACCCTCTTCTCCGGTTAATGGCTGGTCTTTTGCAACTTTAGCCAAATTAAATCGTGTTTTTGTCCACAACGTTCCTTATTCGTGGAGGTTTTGGGGAGCGTTTTTGGAGATCGAGCGGTCGGGGTGTATTATATTTAAAAAGACCCCTACAAAGTTAAAATGTCTGTTCGTTGTAATCTATCGTTCTGATGTTATATTTTTGTGGAGTCATCTGAAAAAAAAGAAGTAAATAATATCTCTAGAAATATTAGGACATTATTTTCTGAAAAACAAACAGATAAAACAAATACTTTTATATACTTGTGATTGATTAATTCTTCCTTCCCACCCCACACAATCAGATAAACATTAATTCTCCACCTTTTTGAAGACTACTGTAGGATTATTTATATCCCATGTCTCTTTACTACTTGAAAGATCATGGCGCTCCACAACTTCCTTTCCTTTGTAGTTCTAAGCAATATTTGTTCAGTTACAATCCCTTCCTGTTCCTACTATGCCATCTATCACAAGCTTATTAGGTATGTTATTGTTTCCTTGTGTCCATCTTAGTTTCAGTATGCCCTATATGTATCAAATTCTCCTAGCTCTCTTTCCCAAAATTTCAACATCTTTTTTATCCTAAGCCTAAATTTTCTTTAGGTTCCTATTTTACTTAACATTTTCCCCGTTACTCATATATTCTGTTCATGCATTCTCAGCATCCTTCTGTATAACCACATCTATGTTGCCTCCAGCCAGATCTTCAATCGAGGCGATTGTCTTGCATTCACTGCCATATAAGAGGTTTGATATTACATAGTTGATGAGCACTCTTAATGTTTTGTTTTAGTTTTTGGATGGCGCATTTTGTTATTCAAATATACCTTAAATTTGTCTGTCACACTTTACGCCGTCTATTAAAGCACTTCTCAAATAGATACATTTTGTACTGCATGATTTTATTGTCTCCCATTTGTAAGTCGCGCTGTCTCACTTGCGCCTTTCGGTCTGTCACACAGGTTAACAACCATGCTTTCTTCTGCATTAGGCAGGGTTGGCGACAACGGCCATTTTAGTGAGACTAAACTTCATTGTGTACCTTTAAATCTGTGTTCTTTGATGGTAGCTAAAATAAATTTAATTAAGCCTCCACCACCAGATGTAGTCTTATGTTTGTGGAAAGAACTTCGATTGTAGCTCAAATAATTTTATTATGATTCAACCACCAGATGTAGTCTAATGATTGTGGAAAGATCTTTGATGTTAGCTAAAATAATTTTACTTAATCCTCCACCACCAGATGTAGACTAATGTTTGTGGAAAGATCTTCGATGGTAGCTAAAATAATTTTATTATGATTCAACCACCAGATGTAGTCTAATGATTGTGGAAAGATCTTTGATGGTAGCTAAAATAATTTTACTTAATCCTCCACCACCAGATGTAGACTAATGTTTGTGGAAAGATCTTCGATGGTAGCTAAAATAATTTTACTTATGATTCAACCACCAGATGTAGTCTAATGATTGTGGAAAGATCTTTGATGGTAGCTAAAATAATTTTACTTAATCCTCCACCACCAGATGTAGACTAATGTTTGTGGAAAGATCTTCGATGGTAGCTAAAATAATTTTACTTATGATTCAACCACCAGATGTAGTCTAATGATTGTGGAAAGATCTTCGATGGTAGCTAAAATAATTTTACTTAAGCCTCCACCACCAGATGTTGTCTAATGATTGTGGAAAGATCTTAGATGGTAGCTAAAATAATTTTACTTAAGCCTACACCACCAGATGTTGTCTAATGATTGTGGAAAGATCTTCGATGGTAGCTAAAATAATTTTACTTAAGCCTCCACCACCAGATGTTGTCTAATGTTTGTGGAAAGATCTTCGATGGTAGCTAAAATAATTTTACTTATGCCTCCACCACCAGATGTTGTCTAATGTTTGTTTAAAGATCTTCGATGGTAGCTAAAATAAGTACACATAGCCTGAATCTGAGTTCATATTTGTTGAAAAATTCGTTGATGGTAGCTAAAATAAGTTTGCAAAATAATTGTAATTTTTTACGACGCTTTTGGACAATTAGATCTGATTGTTTTTATTTTTTTGTAGATATAAACAGGCTGTTTGTAAACAAGCAGAGACTTAAGCTTAAGATGGAATCTCCGAGACATTATCACACACATAATGCGACTTTGCAAATCATACTTTGTTTCTGTCTCTTCAATCTCATGTAGGTCTAGAACACTTAAAACCGTTTCAGTTAAAACTACTCACCTCTATTAAAGGTCAACCTGGTACAATAAATATTCTTAGCTTTTGCCCGGTATCAAAGCGTGGTATCGGTTCTCCTCGTTTTAGACAGCTGGTTTCGAGAATTCCAACCGTCCGGCAGCACATACATCGTTGTACTAAAAAAGATGGGTTCAGTGTAATATTGATGACAGAGTGACTGGTCACGGGGGCTGAGCAATATTTGTTCTTGGTCCATATATATGAGTATGAGCTCTCCACATAAAATGACCTTGTGTCTTACTTTGCCTTAGTAGATAGGCCAGGTAAATAAAATCAGAAGCAATTAAACATTATGTATGTAGGTAAATCAATAAAACAGAAGCCTAAGAATAAAACAAACATTTATCTTTTAATCTTTGCCTGAATTTCTGAGATGAGAAGTTACATTATTTAATCTATTCACATTCGAACTCTTATCCTTGTCTTTGTTGTTGTTATCACAACGTTTTGGTTGTTGTGCCTTCTGTCTTTCCTCAAGTGTATATCGATCTGACTTGCTGGGAATTCTGAAGAGAACACTTTGTTTAATCTAAGGGAACAGACAGTTCTCTTTCCACTGCCTATGCCTAGTGAATTTAAAGCGTTGGTTCGTGAATTTGGTAATATAGTAATTGTGAGTTCAATCCCTGGTCCGGGCAGTTTGTACTAAGGCTCAGTGAAAACGGGTGAGCAATATTACTCAAAATAAGAATTAGACAAGATATCTCTAGACATGAGCAGTGGTAGAAGAACAGTACATTCCTGTGGATCAAATAAAGGGTTCAGTTCCGAGGTCACCCATATCAATATAAACCTGATGAAGGCCGGAGGGTGCAACGGCAAAAAAATTGTGATAATAACAACAAAGATAAGGCAACGCTTGTAGTATTTTATTGGGTCTCTAGTCTTTCCCCGGTTGTCAATCCACTGCTTAGGGATCGCCCATCATCCTGAACAATCAGGGTAGGCTTTAGCAGGTTGCTACATTACAGTGGTCTTTTCCAGGCTAATCGTTAGACCCAATCAGCTGCCGTCTTGGGTAAGACGATAAACCACCTCTTAATTGTTGGTGTTCCTAGGTCCACCCTGACCAGGGGTGGTAGCACCTGTTAGGGTCCCAGCTATGGAAAAATAGTTAACCCTAAAACTTGGGTCAAAACACTATGAAAGTGTAAAAATAGGTTTTAATGCCAGCAATAAATTTTTGTTAAATTATTTCCAGCAATATATTATTGTCAGTAATACATTTTTGAAGAAAAAAAAATCTTACCAACGATACATTTTTGGAAAAAAAATATTACCAGCAATAAGAATCTTGTCGGCATTAAATAACCTATTGAGGTAGATATGCCGTAAAACAAACAAAATCAAACCAAATCAACCCAATGAGCTGAATGCCGTAGAAAATAGAGAAGCATTGCTTAATTGATTTATTTTTTAATGACTTATCAATCTTTTGCACGTTATTTAAAGACAGAAAATACTTTTAGATTGTACGAATTCTTTTGAGAATAATAAGTCCTACTAATTAACCCATAGGTGGGGAAGAAGAAGTGGTTAAATATTTTTCCAAAGGATATTTATGTGTAAGCCAATATAAGGAATCCCACTGTAGAACTTGGTTCTCCGATTAACAATCACGACCTGTTAACCATTACACCAACCGAATATCCAAGTTTACAACACCTGGTATTCCGAAATGATTACCCACCTTGGTACTGACCAGGCTAGACGTTGCTTTATATCGCTGATCGTACGAAAACCTGTATTTTAACGTGATATGACCGTAAGATCGGTGAGAATGGATCCATAAGATGCTGCATGCATAGCAATACGATTTCTCACAAATCCTTATGAGATTAGATTCTTTTTCTTTTTAACTCAGTTTAATGACCAGGGTTTCTTAGGAATCTTGTCTCCAGCTCACCTTTAAATTGTCAAACATAAAATATTCTTTGTGTTATAACATAGCTGTAAAAATAAGGTCCTTTGAAAGACCTCTCCAAAATCTGTCTGGGTGAGCCCCCTTACCGGTTGGTGGAACACGAGTGGACGGAAAGAAGTGGTGGGTCCCCCAGCCAGTATGCATATAATGAATCGGACAGTGAGTGAAGAGCAGTCAGTTAAATGGACAAGCAATGGGTGTGTAGGGGTTCGTTTTCCGTGGCCCAGTGAGAAGTCACTTTCTCGTATCAGAAGGAAGACATTGCCGACTAAGTGAGAAATCGTATTTTTTTTGCTGCTTGCCGACACAACAAGTATCTTGAAAAGCATTTGTCGCTATTGTTTTGTTGACGGCGAAGCTGTGGAAGATAGCGAGCTCCGGTGTATTTGCTTGCAGCCGACCTTGGATGTCATCACAGCTGGTGCAGAGACGTGTAGAATGCATTAACCCACATGTCAATCTCGAAGTAACGAACAAGATTCCAATCGTCAGCGTACAGGAAATCGCGTACTAGTGATGACAATAGCTTTGTTTTGACAGCTCCTTTTTTACATTCAACATCTCACCCATTGTTTGATATTTTATGCAAACCCTATCTAAACAATGGAAAGTATAGTAAAATATAACGCGACCAGAGTTGGCGCTTTTATATCCCCTTACTTTACACCATTTTCAACTAAAATTGGATCAGAGAGCTTATCATCTTAGTTGACACGCGCTTTCATTCCTTGAGGAAACCTTATCAGGACATCCATGTTTTTTTAAGGCATTTTTATTCACAGTATCAAAATATATACATATAGCTGAAATGACTAGAAGTAACCGTAAGTTCTATTCTAAAAGTTTACTCTCTCGCGCTTCGTGCTTGTGGAACACTCATCCGGGTTCTTGCTTTCCAGTTATCTTCAAAAATTCAAATGCAATATAAATCGTTATCTTCTGCCGTCTTAATTACTTCCCAGTTAGTGTTCTCTCTTCTGAACAAGGTTTTTTTTTCTCAGATTCTTTCATACTCAGTAAACACTTGCGTTTTAGTGGCTTCATTGCTTTACGTGAGTGAAATGATTAAGACACAGACACACACACGTATATATATATATATATATATATATATATGTATGAAGAAATATAGTTTTAAGATGTGCTGTATTTATGGGATAAAATGCTCAATATCAGAGATAGAGCGTATGAAAATATAAAAGTGAAAATTTAAGTCAACACTCAGAGCGACAGGCTGTTTCATCCTAGACGCAATCGTCAGGCCTATATATATATAAATATAGTGTTACCCGGATATAAGAGACCCTGATATAAGATAAACCCGGATATAAGATAGATTTCCTCTGGTCCCAAATTAGAGCCATACTTATCTAAACAAAATAGACCAAACCCGGATATAAGAGACTTCTTCTCCGGTCCCGACAACTCTCTTATATCCGGGTTACACTGTATATATATATATATATATATATACAGCGTGGCAATAAAGTTCCTATACAGTCTGGAATTATCAAAGATTCAGTTTTTGCAAAGAAACAGAGATATATCGATGACGTCAATCAATTTATTCGAGATGCATTTGCAGACTACAGCCGTCAGAACCATTTGTGTCGTGACATTTGTAGAAGCGTTCTCTGACGTTGACGGGATTGCATTGAAGCAGGTGGCTTGTAGTTCGAACATTATCGATAATTAATTTACTATTGTTTACCATAGCATTTCATTGTTATTAACCAGAATTAACCAGAAGCATTTTAATAATACATTTCTGGACTGGTGATTTACTTTGTCTTAATTGTTATTGAAAGTAACTGTATAGTGACTTTATTGCCACTCTGTACACACACATACACACACAGGCGCGCGGGCGCGCGCACACACGCACACATATATGTTATTAGGTTGGTGCAAAAATAATACCGTAATAATGTCGTTTTTTGACCTTAAAAATACGTCAAAAAACGACATTATTACGTCATTATTTTTGCACCAACCTAATACAATCATTATTTCTGCTTATTTTTTTATCATAGTCTTTTCATATTCACGAATATGAAAGGATTATGATAAAAATAAGGAGACATAATGTTTGTAATTTATTCAGTCAGACATGCCTAAAAGAGAATTTGCTGCCTAAATACACACACACACACATAGACATATTAGGTTGGTGCAAAAATAATGTCGTTTTCTAACATATGTTACTATGTGAGAAAACGACATTATTTTTGCATCGACCTAATATATATGTAAAACGTTTCAGTGAAACTAGATTTGATTACGCGTTTCGCCTTTCAAGGCTTCATCATATCCAAAAATGAAAGAAAGAAATGTGTGTATGCTTAAATAATTTCCCTACGTTGGCGTTTCTCGTGGTTAAGAAAATGAGTGACTTTTAAAATTAATATTAGGTCGGTGCTAAAATAATGACGTAATAATGTCGTTTTTTGACTTTTTTTTTAACGTCAAAAACGACATTATTACGTCATTATTTTTGCACCAACCTAATATTTATTCTGTATCTTTTCTTTATAATTCTTAGTTTATGTCGAAAGGTGTTAATGTATTTTCTACGAGCTCTTCTCTATCGAATTAAAGGTAAATGCTCATCTTATTTTCTGAATGGCTCGAAAGCAATAAATTCATATAGCCTTTGAATCCGAGGGAATTCCTCATTCAATCTTTCAGAGTGGGTTGAAAGTAAAATATTTACATATTCTTAGGGGAAAAAGTACTATGATTCATTATTTAAACATACAAACATTTCTTTCCTTTATTTTTGGATCTGATGAAGCCTTGAAAGGCGAAACGCGTAATCAAATCTACTTTGAATGAAACGTTCTCCATTTGTTAAATTTCTTAATATATTAGGTTGGTGAAAAAATAATGACGTAATAATGTCGTTTTTTGACGTATTTTTATCTTCAAAAAACGACATTATTACGTCATTATTTTTGCACCAATATAGACATACATACATACATATATATATATATTATATAATGTATTAAATTCGACATTATTTTAATATATTTTCTGTTTATACGTTATTTTTATGGATACAACTTATTCGAGTAAATGCTCTGGTTTAATTAAACAGTTTTAATTACATTTACGGGCCTGAATTTCCGAATTTTCGAGAAAATATGCGTCCTCCTACAGGAATTGAACCTGTATCCCATACGGAAACCGTCATTTGGCCTGACGTGCTGGTAATCAATTCAACTATAGAGGACTTCCGGTTTTAGGAAAGTTCAAATTATTCCTTATAAACAAAACATATTCGACGACCTTTCTCGAGAATTCATTTTTTACGAGATTTCTCGAACATTCAGACCGGTAAATTTAATTAAAACAGTGTATTTTCTCAAATAAGTTGTATCCATAAAAATAACATAAAAAGTAAGCATGTTTATCTATATATATATATATCCCCACAAACAGACTGTTTCGCTGTATCACAACTGTGGCTAGAGATCCAATTGCTCCAAGTCGGGATTGAAACCCGACTGATTTGAGATCAGTCAGATACCTTACCACTAGGCCAACGGCAGGAAAAAGGTAATTTGTATGTTTTTTTTTTCCTATATGAAATACGCCAGTGGCTCGGGAACTCGAAACCGGATTTCAGGGAGCATATATATATATATATATATATATATATATATATATATATATATATATATATATATATATATATATATATATATATATATATATATATATATATATATGAGAAGTGTGGACGTAGAAATCAGAATTTAATAAGCTATCATGAAACCATTTCTGATAATCTCTTAAGGCTAGCCACCTGTCTCTGTCTCCTCTTTATATAAAAGATCTATTCCCAATCTTCCTTGATAAATATAGCAAATGCGAAATAATATATAAAATATCCCTTTTTATTTATAAACACTGAAATTAACGCATACCGGCATAGATGATCGAAAATATTATTAAAGATAATTTACCTATAATTAGGAATCGAACCTTTTGGCTAGGCGTGTGGGTAACTATTTCTGTCACGGAGGTCCTTAAAATAAGTTAATATTCAGTTAACCTTTTACAGAAATGCAACAATTGAAAAAAAATCATTAATTGTTAAAAATAGTTTTATTTTACTGTTTAGATTTCAGGGACGAAAGGTTAAGTTAACAGATATAGACTCCGAAAGTTTCCAACGAGATAAGATGTTTGTTTCCTGTAAGGGCCTTCGTAGTGGAAACATTAACGACGCACCAAGTTGATGTTGTTTCCCTAAAAAACAAAGTAATGTAGGTTCGTTTCCGCCCAAGAGAAACTTTTTTTTTTTAAATTTAGACTTTCAATGATATAAGTCGATAGATTCAACGTTTATAAATAGGGTCGTCTACTCAAACACGTATATCGATTAAAATAAAGTTTAAGATAAAAAGAATTTATTTCCTGATTGAAAAAAATTATTAATTCTTGAAATTATTTTTGTATTTCTATTTATGTCTGTACATCTATCTATCTATCTGTCTGTCTGTCTATCTATCTATCTATCTGTCTGTCTGTCTCTCTCTATCTATCTATCTATCTATCTATCTCAGTCTGTTCTTATCTCTCTATCTCAGCCTATTCTTATCTCTCTCTTTCTCTCTCTCTATCTATCTATCTATATATATATATATATATATATACATAAACACACACACACACACATATATATATACTTATATATATCTTTTTTGACTTTGTTAGTATGCTCCTATCTATCTATCTATCTATCTATCTATCTATCTATCTATCTATCTCAGTCTGTTCTTATCTCTTTATCTCAGCCTATTCTTATCTCTCTCTCTCTCTATCTCTCTCTATCCATCTATCTGTATATATATATATATATATATATATATATATAAACACACACGCACACACACACATATATATATATATATAAACACACATGCACACACACATACACACACACACACACATATATATATATATATACTTATATATATCTTTTTTAACTTTGTTAGTATCTATCTATCTATCTATCTATCTATCTATCTATCTATCTATCTATGTCATTATGTATGTGTGTGTATTCATCAAGGTTAATTGTGTATCACATAAGGCTATGTGCCGGGAAATGGCAGTATGAAGATTTTGTTGCGCAAGATTTGCGGGCCAGTTGGGCCCGCACGATTTGAAACCAACCTTGCCTGAATTCGAACGCAGACAAGTAACACCGATGTGGGGAATTTATCAATATTTCAATCAGCAGGCAACTGTCCCTCTACCTTTTTGGCAGAGAATTCTTTACAAAAACACCGTCTGGTCAATAGCGACAGTTGACAGAGAAGTGGGTTTTAAGGAGAGTACTGAGCCAAAACTACACTCCTATAACTGTTCACCAGGCAATAATATTTGTAAAAAGTTGCTACAACCATTTTGAATATTGGCAATACTTAGTATATCTCTGTATATATTGGGGTGGATATATGTATATATAAATATATACTACAATTTTTATGCATAGTTAGACACACGCAGACACACATATATATGTATATATTGGAAGGGAGAGAAAGAGGCGAATCACGTAAAATAAGTAAACTTTTTCTTGCAATGCCAAAAAAAAAACCAAAAAAAAAACAAACAAAAAACATAAAAGAGAAAAATAAATTGAGACTGTCCCAAGAAAGGTTCGTTAAGAATTCAAAAATGAAGTTATTGGCGTGTTTTTGGCCAAATTTTTTGGAATCAAATGCCATCCGCGTCGGGTCGCATCTGTCTGTAATTCGAACGCTCAACCTTCCCCTTTCCCAACACTTCAGACAGCAGGATGCCCTTATAGAACTGTCGCCATGTTTCACTTTAATCTGTGGCACACCTCACATCATTATAAGCAGTCAGCCACAGGTGCGCAAGCATTAATTAATTAATAGGGCACATAGTGAGAATCGAACACTCTACAGTAGAAATTCTCTCCGAAATGAGTCAGCTAAACTTTATCCGTGAACGGCCCGACACGTTTAGTAAATAGCAATTTATTTAGTTTGACAAAAGATATAATATGGGTCACTTAGTGCGGATCGAAATAACAACAGGCAAATGTCTTCATTTTTACTTTTATTCCGTTGTTGTACCTTACAGCTTTCTACAATTTCTGTCGGTTAAGGTATTAGGTTGGTGCAAAAATAATGACGTAATAATGTCGTTTTTTGACGTATTTTTAACATCAAAAAACGACATTATTACGTCATTATTTTTGCACCAACCTAATAATTTAGAACATTTTTACAGTAAAGCTCATCCTGTAGAAGGCACGGTAGCCACTCCAGGTAGAGCATTACATTAAGTGGTAGTTTATATGGATAGGAAAGGAAGATAACGGTTGTCTCGAACAGGTTAAGATTGTAGCGATCAAAGAAACATCCTCTTGGGAATCTGTTCCATAGGGAAATGGTTCGCGAGAAGAAGCCGTCTGAGTGGAACTTACTTCTTGCTAATGGAATACGGAGGGAATGTGGCGGTTTGCTACTATGGATATGGTATGACAGGTCCTAGTTGTGAAGGTTAAACCTAGCGGAACTAAGAAGAACTAAACCCATCATTTCATCCACAGAAGTAAGTTGTTCTCGTTCTGAGGTCCTTGTAAGGGGATATTTTCTCTTATGTAGTACTTGCTAGTTATTTTTTACTTGTTAGTCATTTAGTACTTGTTACGCCAGATCTCAACAGTTGAACCAGCGGATGAAGAGGGCTACGCATGACAGACATGTTACAGAAGGTTGGTGCAAAAATGATGTCGTTTTTTGACGTTCAACTTCAATAGAAAAACGACATTATTTTTGCACCGACATATTAGGTTGGTGCAGAAATAATGACGTAATAATGTGGTTTTTTGACGTATTTTTTAACGTCAAAAAACGACATTATTACGTCATTATTTTTACACCAACCTAATAATACAGCCTGTCGCAGTTTCATAACTGGATTCTGCATATGTGCAGGTCATGAAATCAAGTATGTGGGTCACTTCCTGGCAAGGTGAGGTCTAGCTTAAAGAAATTCATGTCATCGGCAGTTTCATTCACCTCCAACCAACTCTTGCAAAGCCAAACGGCAATAGAGAATGGATGATGGGAACAGATTTTGGTGAAACTGGACGTTTCTATTCCAGAACCTGCATGTTGGCGGCGAATTTAGTCGTCAAGGTCATCATCATAAAAGAAGCGATCAGCAAAGAAGAAATTAAATTCTTGGATACGAGATAAAGTCGACAAAGTACAGTTATTGCTCACTCTAGTCCCAGAGACTCAGACACAATACCAAAATTTAGTTAACTACTTTCAGAAGGTAGAAGAATATATATCTCGAATTTAATGGACGGAACTTTGTCTCCTTGGAAAATGTATATTCAAAACTTAACTGATTAAAATACAGATCCTTATCGAAAGTTAGAAACTCGTTTAGTGAACATGATAAAAGACAGATTGAGAGATGAAGTGCCAGAAAAAAAAAGATCAGTATATTTGCTTATTGTGTGGGTAGAGCAGAATGCAAAATCGGCGAACAGAGTTTAAATTCGGACGTCGTCAGTTGTGTTCACTTTTGTGCAAATCTCCTTGGAAAAAGTGAGACTCCATCTCTTCTCCCCCTACCCAACATCTATGTGTTAAATAGCAGTGTAGACTTGTCTCTCTAGCCTTGAATATCAATAAGTCCAGAACAACAATTCCTGCATCTAAAACCATGGAGAAGGTAACAGAAAACCACTTTGTCTTAAGAAGTCGTTGCGATTTACAGATAATTAAGAAAATCTGTGGGAAGCTATGATTGCCTATGCCTTGAAGGGAAGTAGCTTTTTAAAAATGTGCTTACGGCCACATCACGTTGAAACAAGCAACGTCGAGCAAGGTTAGTACTTACATCGGTGACCACTTGTGGATA
Organism: Acanthosepion lycidas; assembly: GCA_963932145.1. Classification (NCBI taxonomy): domain Eukaryota; kingdom Metazoa; phylum Mollusca; class Cephalopoda; order Sepiida; family Sepiidae; genus Acanthosepion; species Acanthosepion lycidas. Next base: position 72,412,880 of record OZ010602.1, read on the forward strand.
CCAGGTGCAAAAAGCATGGATGTTCGGGTGGTGTAATAGATAATGGCTTGGAATTGTTAGTCGGAGAGCCGAGTTCTGATTTCCGTTGGGTCCGTTATATGTACTTACACGCAAATACCTCTTAGAAAGGTATTTATTTGCCTCTTCTTCCCCAAACTATGAGCTAATTGGAAAATCTTCTATCACTAAAAACATTAATATCTGAAAAAAAAAATATGCGGACAAAATATTTAGATTTCGGCATTAAATAACATATAGAGTTTGATATACTGCGAAAATAAACAAAAAAACAACAAAAAAACAAAAACAACCGGTCAAAAATTTTAAAAGTGTAAAAAAATCAAAATATTATACTGAGTTACTTAAAAGTTACTTCGACCAATAATATTGCAGATTCTTATTTGGATTTTATCAAGACTCTCTAGTAGGAGGACAAAACCAGATGTGGTAGCATGGACAAATCGTAGACTGATATATAAGATAGATTCTGGCGAAGTGGGGAAAAGGACAATAAAAGAACAGGATTCCTGAAGATTGATGCCAGTTGACGTTGCATTTAAATTTATTGGAGATTGTAGTTGGAAGGGAAGCAAGAAAAGAAACTATTAGAATTGAACTGATGGTTGCATCTAGCTAGTTCAAAATAAAATTGTGAGACCTAATTGCCAATCTAGTAGCACGCTTAAATTCATGGAGACGAGACGTCAGGGAAAAGCGCTCATCATGAAATTATTTATGCAAAAGTCGGTGGAAAAGTGAGTGAAGTCGAGATGCCGGGTAATTAAAAATTTGTCAAGAATCTCAAGATAATTAGTTGGAACACTAGACCAGATATGGAATCAACATTCAATGAATGGACGAATTGCAGATTTATAAATATGTAAGATAGATTCTGAAGGGATGAATTGACACAGTAAGCCAAATTTCCTAGCAGCAGACCTAGTAATTGATTCAATATAATCTTTCCCCTTCATATCAACGTAAAACTTTAGTCCGAGAAGGCGCAATGGGTCACTCACCTGGAGGTTAGCATCAGCCATACTGATGGAAGGTAAAAAGGATTCTCTCAGATGATTAATAGAGAGTAGTTTGTTTGCTCAGTTATGAATAAATGGTAGGTCATTTTTTAGTTCAGCTGTCAAGTTGACTTTATCGAAACGATTAAGATTTACTATTGAGACAGGAGTAAATAGATGTGTCATTAGCATAGATACCGAGTTTAGAACTGATGATATCAGGAAATCGTTGATGAAATTTAGGAATGGAATAGGTCCTAAAATATAGCTCTTGGAAATTCCTGCATTAATGGAATACAATCTAGAAGAGTGGCTATTCAAGACAACTTCCCTTTCGTGATTTGATAAGATAGACTGAATCAGTTGAAAAAGTTCTCCAGAAATACCTTTCAACTTGTGAAGAAGACCAGTATGCCAAACTCTTTCAAATGCCTTCGAGATATCAAAAGCAACAGCCCTTGCTTCATGACTTTTATCTAAAGCTTGATAGACTCTTTTAGCAATAATCAACAGTTGACCTAAGAAGCAATTTAGATAAAAGAAGGAAGTTTAAATACTTGATTTTGCAAGACCAAAGAGTCTTTCAGAAGCGTTATATTCAAGGTTCACTTAACCAAAATTCTTCGTTTGATTTATTAAAGAAAAAACATTTAAAAAATATTTTCCGACATTAATTTGTTGACTAAAATATTTAGCAAAACTTCATAATTCCATCTTTCTTGAACTTTCTATCTTTCCCAGAAAAATACTGTTGGTAACTTTTGCCGTCTTCCTGGGGAATTGAATTATGATAATTCTAGCAGTAAATTATAAAATCTCCTGAACACGTAAGATAAATGAGAATCTTCCAAACAAATTGTAAATAATTTTTGTCTGGTCACGAAAGATACACACGTCAGTCTAGCGTTATCTTGATGGAATATTACAGTGTTTCTCTGCAATAATTCCGAAACTATTTCTAATTTATTTTATGTGTTTTATTCTCTGTAATATTTTTCGGTTTGTACATATACCATCGTATCATCAAAATACAAATGCTGCAGATTTTTCAAAATTTTTTCTGTAAGGTTATTCTAGACTGTTACAAATGCTCTCAAAACGACTGTTAAGTTTCCTCATTGTTCAAGAATGAATCAATCTCTGGTCTCCTGTCTTGGATTGTGCGAATTTTTTCATATGTTTGAACGAGAATTCCACTTTAATAAAAAAAAATGTAAAAGGAATTTTTAATAAATCATGGAAAATTGAGATAGAATTTAAAATTTCAACCCACTGTTTTTTTTGTTAAAATGTAAAAAAGAATTCAAAGAATTAGAATGTTCTTTCCTTGTTTACAGTAGTGGGTAAAGTCAGCATCTTCATTAGATGTGCTATCCATTTAAGTTGTGGCTGCTGTTGTAGGTCTTCAAGTGATTTGTTTTTGTTTTATTTGGTAAAATTCTTGGTGATTCTGGAGAGACAGTCTATAAGATCTGATGAAGAATTGTCTTATTAAGTTTCTCAAATGCACAGGCTGGTAGACATAATTAACACTGTTCAAAAATGCGGCGTTCACTCAAATATGGGTACCCAGTAAAATAATGTTGGGAATAATAATAATAATAATAATAATAATAATAATAATAATAATAATGACCGTCTCTCTCTCTCTCTCTCTCTCTCTCTCTATCTATCTATCTATCTATATATATATATATATTAGTGAACATTGAAATTAAGCCAGAGGCGACAGTCTGTTTCATGTTTAAGCGCAATTGTCAAGTTAACGATTGCTCTTAAGCATGAAACAGTTGGTTGTTGACTTCAATGTCCACTTTTATATTTACATATGTTCTATCCCTGGTATTGAGCACTCTAACCCATAAATATCGCATATCCTAAAACTACATTTTATTATATATATATATATATATATATAATAAAATTTTATAATTTTTACATACCGACAAAAACAACTTACTCACTACAAAGATGCATTCTTGTTTCGATGCGGCTGCATCTCGACTGATGAGAACCAGTCGAAATGCAGCCGCAGTGAGCAAGTTGTTTTTGTCCGTATGTCAAAATTATAATGAATAATTATTGCTCTACTCTTGGCATTGAGTCCTCTTTTGAATTAATGCTGTGAACGTTAGAATTTATATTGTTTTCGTTCTTATTACATTCGGATATATATATATATATATATATATATATATATATATATATATATATATATATATAATCAGACTCACACGCAACTGGAGCTCCATCGTTATCGGCTCTTCAGCTTGTGCAAATTAAGTCGTTGAATTGGAATAACCAACTCGTCAAAATCTCGAAAAAGATATTTTAAGTAGTGTATCTGACTCTTACTATTATTATACATTGAGCTTTTTCAAGGAAAACGTTAAAGATACAGGAAAGGTTTGCTTTAAATTTAAAATGTTGATGTCTCGTTTTTAACTTAAACGATCATATTCAGCTTTTTATTTTTATCGTTATTGTTTTAAGTATTCTACAGAACAAAGTTCATAAATTTTTACATATTTGTTTAGTTTCGCGAGACAAAACCAACCAACCAACAAACAAAAGTGACGTTGAGTTTTAAATAAAATATAATTATATTGCGTCAGGATGAGGCAATAAATTCATGAACACTAATATTGTTGAATCTACGGACATTTATGATTATGGAAAATTGAGTTGAAATACTAAAGTAGGATGATTTTGATCTGGACACAGTATGTGCATTTTAATAAATAGGAGATATCTTAATAAAAAAAATTCAATAATCTTGGTGATGTGTACAAAATTTTATTAGGGTTTTAAAAACATGCATTTTGAAAATATATATAACTATATACAACATCAACAAGGCTGAATGCTTTGCTCGGAAATTTTCATTCAATTCAACGCTCGACTCTTCCGCTGTACCCATACCCGACTTCCCTGTCAGAACTGAGGCCCTACTGAGCGCGTTACACTTAACCCCGTCTTTGGTATTGGGCATTATCTCCAATTTAGACCCCAACAAGGCTAGTGGTGGGGATGGGATACCAGCCATTGTCTTGAAGAAATATCTAGAGCCCCTTCTGTTTGCCCCCGGGTTGATAAGATCCAGAGGCGGATATGCAATATAATTGGCCCTGATCTGGCATCTCGTCTACAGTCGCTCTCTCACAGACGCGCCGTCGCCTCTCTCTGTCTTTTTTACAAATACTTCCATGGTTATTGCTCCGAGGAGCTGCATTCTCTGGTGCCCAGACTTCATGAATTCAGGCGCCCTACGAGGCTGGCATCCCGCTCTCACCCTTTCACTGTTGAAACTATTAAATGTAGCCGTCTCTTCTACTCAAATAGCTTCATATCTCGCACCTCTCGCCTGTGGAACTCCTTCTTTATTCCAGTTTCTCTGAGAGCTATAATCTTCAACTATTCAAATGTAATGTCGACATCTCCAGTTGCCTTGATCTATCCATTATCCTTCTCCTCATCCTTTCCTCTATCATTCCTATCTGCTCTTGCTCCAAATCCTCTGTAACCCCTTGCGTCCTAGTGACATCCAGCCTTGCTTGGGGTGAAACGCTTATATATATATATATATATATATATATATATATATATATATATAACAAAGTTGGAGGAAGGTCAAGATGATAAACAAATTATTCATCCACAAGTGGTTGATCGAACAACCCAAAAGGATTAACAAGTTATCGATACTCGCTCTACGAAAAGGGTAAATATGAATTCAAAACTCAACTTCCTGAAACTGTACAGAAGTGATTAGACAAATGGATGCAGATATGAATGTAAAACAAAACCGATTTTAACAACTGTGGATAATCCTTTAGAGAGTGATTTAACACAATATTGTCGACACCAACGTGCATCGGGCCTAAGAGAGATCTCATTGTATGATGCTAAATTTTCGTTTCAAGAGTCGTAATATATATATATATATTAATATCCTTTTACAATGATGCTTGTGCCTCTTTTCGTTAGTTCACACGTCCGTTACGTCCTGCCATTGCCCCATAAATAATGAACTATTCCATTTTAATCGCGTGGAAAGAAGGGAAAATACACAGCTTGGTTTCAGTGAGAAAAGAAAGGGAAAATAGAAGTGGATTGCGAGAATCAGACTGAGCTTATGCGAACAGATACTACATTTTGATCTTAAACAAAAAGCTGAGAAGCGATAGTATTGTCGCCCAAATCTGGCAGGATGTGACACAAGGGTAGCGAGCTCGAGAGCATTCACCCACGTCCCAAAATAGCCCAGCCGCCCGACAACCGTCGGTTGTACTGGCATCGGTATTACTACCAATCCCTCCTCTTAGTGGAATGAGGGAGGTACTGCCACCAGCAGCTGTTTCCCGAGATCGGGAAATCTCTCAATAATATTTTCAGTTTCATTTTGTTCGTAGACAGAGACAGAAATAAGTTGCACCCTGGCTGGAGACACAACTGAGAGATGAAATGTAGTTTATCTATCCGAGGGCAGATACTATATTTTGATCTCTGCCAAAAGGCCGAGAAATATGGCAATCGCGACAAAAGTGTTATTTTTTTCCGGCGCACAGTATCGAATGACGGAAACCGAGTAAGGCAATTGTCAATAATCCAGTTATTATAAATAAAATAACATCATCTGCTGAATTATTTTAAAATTATTATTCAGAGAAATGTTCGTAAAACGGGGATTTGGATTGCAATTATTATTAGTATATAAAAATATTTATAAATGATAGGAAAATGCTCATAGATTTACATTGATGTAAAGAGTTAAGAAAATGAAAAATATTAAGGGAAAATCCATAGAAAACTTCATGGGATAAACTAAATTGATAAGTAATATTTAAATAAATAAACCTTTACTCCCTATATAACTTTATCGATTTTCAGCAGTTGTTCAAAATAATCGCTGTGCCAAAACTGTAAACTTTTGGCAGCAAATTATTTAGTTTTTCAGAATGTTCAGGTGGTTGGCAATATAATATTTTCATCTATTAAGCGACGTCACCCCAATATCTCCTCGTACTTGTTTCATTCGCTTTGTTATATTTTTCTTACTGCTTTCTGACCCCTTAACAAAAAAAAAAAAAAAACAACAAAAAAAAAAAAACAAAAAAAAAACGCTAAAAACTCCAACTTGGACGCCATTTTGTTCAAAGCACCGTGAAAAAAGTCGGCGGTTTATATAAACAATTTTTTTCATGCCTGATATTTTACAGCTTTCCTCTACTTTTTATTAAATTGTTTAATACCTGCTGAGTACGAGGTTGGGGATGAAGAGAAAGGGATAATGCTAATCGAGGATTATATAATTGTCATATTGAGGCATGGAAGATTGCTGTATTTTAATATCTTATTTTTATGAATAATTGTGAAAGATATGAAGTGATATAGAGATTTTCAGATTGAATATGTTTTATTATTGTTCCTTTTGATAGCTTCATTTTGTAACTTTTCATCATAATATTCTTAGTCGGTTTTCTATTGAAATGCTAAAGTAAACAATGCATTCGCAAGAAAGAAATGGCTTCCAATCAGATTTGAACTCGTACCCCATATCGCGTCAGTTCATCGTCTATGGACGAAACCAGAGAGGTTAGAGGTCATATGCAGCGTTATTATTTGTCACCCCTATAAAATCACATCGCTATAAAATGGTGACTGTAAAAAGAACTCTTTAAAACATGTTATTTTATTGTCTTCTCTGTTACATTCCGACTCAGTAACCCCTTGCATCATAGTGGAATTTATCGACATGTTTGGGGCGAAAGTATTAAAAAAATATTTTCACTCAATCAGACAAAAGCTCTACTTAGTATTAGTACTATTAGTATTCTTATCAAAGGTTTTCAGGGCGTGGATAATCCTGACTCTCCACAACTTCCTATTGTTTGTAGGACTAGATAGGGTCGCCTATCGTCATGTTCACACTCTTCCTCCGTTTACTGAACAGTAGTGGTTTATTCCTTGTTTCTTGTTTACGGTCAGGCTTTCGTTTCCTTCTAAAGTCTTCTCATTCTCTTTCATTCACTATAACCCATTGCGTCTTAGTGGCATTATTGCTTGACTTTGAGTGAAATGATTAAATAAAGAAAAAGAAAAAAAAAAGTAATGATTGTCCCATTATAATTCTAGTTGTTGTCCTGACATCTATTTACACAAACTTGTTAGGTAGATAACTCGCCGTTTCCCTCTGATACGGATATCCTCAGTATGTTTTGTGAGTGTCAAGCCCTCTTACCTCATTGTGTGTCATAGAAATTTCAACGGTCTTTGATTCTAATTATATTTGTCCTTTTTGTTTCCATTTTCCTTAAAAAATGAATCGTTACATGCTCTGTCCATGGCATTCTCAATATCCTTCAGTAGAACGACATTTCTGTAGAATCAAGTTTTCTCTTCATCTGCAAGGATGGGCATTCATTGTTATAGAGGACGATTGATATTACATAACAGTTCAGCACCCTGATATTTGTTTCTAGCGATATTTTCCTGTTTCTTAATACTTTGTTTAGTATTTGGAAGGCAACTTTCGCTATTCTAATATCCCTTCGGAATTCAGTTTTAGTAGTAGATATAATAGTCTTGAGTCGTCTGAATTTCTTAGATAAACATCGTTAGGATTAATTGATTTATCCTTTTAAAATCATTCTTTCTGTTGCTTTTTATCGCAACGTCCAGGTCATTTTTAATTCTACTGCAGGAAAGTATGGAAGGAAGAAGAAATCTTCGACCAATTTTGAAGTAGAATGCAACATTCTTGAAAAGTACAATTCCTAATGTTAAAATAATGGCTGCAATATGCAAAAACCGACAGAACATTCCGATAAGAAAATAAAAATAGGATTCTTTAAAACATCCAATTAATTTAATTTAGTACGACACAAGATCAAGGCCAAGTGTGGCTGGATAAGAAAATAGCGCTTCCAAATTACTTTAACTTGGACTTGAACTCTGACTATTAGAACGGCTGCGAAATACATACAGTAACTATATCACACACAATGCAACGAAAAACGTTGGAAAAAGAAAAGTCTTACAACTTATCTGGCTTGGATACAAAACCGTGGCTTTTTTTACTGTTATGGTCCAGGTTAGGACCAAGGAAGAACAACTCGAACACCAGAGTAGAAATAACGAAGGTATATTACACGAAATAATAATACAAGATGTGGAAAGTGTTAGTATGACTGTCTGGTTTGGAGTGAACTCGATTCAATATTTACTTGCCCTTTCCCCCACTAGGGAAAGATGTGGCACAATGCTCGTAGAAACTGTAAAAACAGAATCGGGTTGGTCAACCTCCACGAACGATACTCTGAACTTCGGCGGAGCATCGTCCGCGTTCCTCTCTGCTCAGAGGCAGAGAGTTCGACCGTCAAGCCGAGAAGCTCGGCTTGATTCGGTATCTAGCCCCCCCCCCCCACCCACGAGGGTTGCATGTGGCACAAGGCCGAGTTTAATGTGGGCTTCCCGAGCCCGTAGGCTCGGCCAAAAAATGCCCGTAGAACCCGTATAAACGGGATCGGGTTGGTCAACCTCCCCGAACGAGACTCTGTCCTTCGGCGGAACCTCGTCCGGGTTCCTTTCTGCTCAGAGGCAGAGAGTTCGACCGTCAAGCCGAGAAGCTCGGCTTGATTCGACCCCCTCTCTTGAGAGGCATAGTATACATAGTGTTAGGAAGTTCATTCTGTAGTTATAGGTAAGGACCCATGACATTTACTGAACTATTTTAATATTTCATGCACGTGAAACAGCAGAATAAACCTTTATTTTTGACGGGTTTACAGCCACATCACATTGGATTATCGGTTCCCGTACGATCGTCCAAGTTAAGCAATGTCGTGCCCGGCCAGTAACTAGATGGGTGACGATTTGGGAATACCAGGTGCTGCAAAGTTGGAAGCGGGCGCGGTGTAATGGATAATGGCTCGGAATTGTTAATCAGAGAGCTGAGTTACAATTCTCGTTGGGAAAAGTATGAATCCATCTCTTCTCCACCCATCTATGGGCTAATTAGTAAGACTTGTATCAGTAAATTATTATCTAAAAACATTTTTTCTTACAATCTAAAAATATTTTCCGGCTTTAAATAACCTGCAAAAGGTAGATAAGCCGCAGAAAACGAATCAATTACTCAATATTATATATATTTCTGCTTTGCGGTTGATCAGTTCAGGTTAAAATGTCAAGACTTAGAATGCTGATTTTTAAGGCAACAGGTACTTCGCATTTAAGCGATTAGCGTGACGCAACCTCCATTATCACACATTTTATTTATTGTGATGGACACAAATTTTGTTTTAAGTATTGAATAAAATAATATAAAACAAATAAAAAGGGGAAAATTTTAATTAAACTATGAATAAAGAATAGCTATCGAATATTTTGGAAGAATATTCGTGAATTATCAGATTACCTGTGGAAATTTAATTTAGTCTAATACTAGTCTAAACCGGTAAGCTTTGTTGGAGTTATGTCTTTAAGCTTAGCTAGAGTAGTATAATGTCTACTAGGATTCGAACTCTTTACGTGAACGAACAGGTTTGCGAGGCAAAGCGCCCCTTACCCCATCAAACTATTTATGAAAGTCATATTACATTCTTTGTTAGTGATGGAAAAAAATAAACAACAACTAAACAAACAAAAAAAATTGTTTAACTTTTCCTAATTTTCTTTTCTTTCTTTTGATGGGGGACGGTCGGCCTGAGTGTTGTATGGGCAGTTTTCTGTTTTGATGATTAGGTAATTACCGGAAACAAGTCGATTGATATTTCCTGAAATGTGGCCTGCTGGGAAATAAATTTTAATGAATCAGCAAATTTATTTGATTAGCAATGGCAGTCTTTAGTCATCCTTTTCCCCTTCTTTTGCAGCAGACACCTGACAAGTTAGGAAAACGAGTTTCTTTCTTCTGTTTTTCCTCACCACATCATCTTGACCTCGGGGGATATAGGATCGAACCAAAACTGGAATTTGGTCAAATTCTTATTGAGTTAACGAGTCAGAGGTCATAATCCACTTGAACCGAATTGTTAGCTTCTTCGTTTCCCGTAAGCACATAAAGATGAAGGAAGATATATTTCTATACAGATTCACAGACTCTGTTGATGGATAGATGCAATATGTGTGCTTATAACATCATACTTTAATCTAAATGATACCTGCTGTCTATTACCAAGTTTGGCCTTGTCAGGCACAAGGTCATGATGTAATGAAACGGAGTGCCAGTAAAATGATAAAACGAGACTTGAATCTTCATTTCTTCACACTTAATACCATTACGTCAGTTAATATCGGCCACTTTGTATTATGCATCTTCTCTTAGAGTCCTAAAATGAAACACTGTCCTTACATTATTCGCTTGCGGTGTGTAAGAGAAACTGTCGAAATCATCTCTGGAGCAGTTGTTTATATATCTGTCCAGCATTTACGTTAACAGACTGAGGGAATCGGATTTTTTTATCACAGAACAAACCACATAAAACAAGATACATGGACAAAACAGTACTTATAAGTTAAATAAAAATATACTTCTTTTTACTTACCACACCAAAATAAATGACAAGTTTCTTTTCATTTAATACGTTCCTTGTTTGAACTTTTCCCTTCTTCTAGTATGAGTTCTTACAAAAAAATATTTTTAAATGAAAGGCTTTCTTTTGAGTTAAAATTATGAAGCTGCTTTTCTAATAATGATTGTAACCGCATCATTTCTAATAAACGCCTGAATGAGTGTAGTGCAAATTACAGCCTCTTTGTTCAGGTTCATTCATGCAGAAGAAAACATATATTCTTCTTTGCACTTAGAAGACCGTATGTATTCGGCCATCAAAGAAAATTGCATATATGCGGTGACCAATGAAGACATACATATCTGATCACTAGGCAAGTTGAATATATGTGTTGACGAATGAAGTCATATGTTTGAGGTCGCCAAGGAAGTGGCATATATGCAGGGATCAATGAAGACAGATCACAATTGAAGTCAAATATATGTGTCGACGAATGAAGAGATATCTGTGAGGCCACCAAGGAACTTGTATATATGTTGTAATCAATGAAGAAATGTGTGTGAATCACAGGGGAGCTCGAATATGTCATCAGTAGGGAAGTTGAATACGTGGCGACGAATGAAGATATACCTGTGGGACCACAAAGGAAGTGCCATATATGCAGGGATTAATGAAGACAGATATATGTGATCCCTAAGGAATTCGAATAGATGTGGTGACCAAAGGAGGCATATGTTTGCAGCCAACAAGGAACTCAC
>OZ010602.1:72429168-72554168 GCA_963932145.1 Acanthosepion lycidas
TTGCTTTCTGGCGTTTACACATTTCTTTCCGGGTCCCACCCAGAGACCTAAGGTTAGAAATGGCATCATGACACTTTTCACTGACAAAAAAAAAAAAAAAAAAAATTACATAGATAAAGCCCTTCTTAAAGTGTGGGCTGTACTTGTCAGAACAATTTTTTGTATCTCCTTGAGGGATGGGCTTCCAGGAATCCCTGCAATTAGTCTACTGCAATCTTTTCCAACCAGTCCTAGGGCTCCAACTACAACAGGGATTGTTGATGTTCCCATATGCCACATTTTCGAGACCTCTATTTCAAGGTCCTTGTATTTTGACAGCTTTTTGAATATCTTCAAAGATACATTGCAGTCAGCAGGGACTGCGATATCAATAAGGAGGCAACGTTTTTGTTTGTGGTCTTTAATAACAATATCTGGGTGGTTGGCCTTGATTGTTCTGTCAGTGTGAATTGTGTAGTCCCATAGAATTGTAACAGGTCCTATCTCCGTAACCGGGTCTGGGTGGTGTTGATACCAGTTTCTTTCAGTTTCCTTCCTGTAGAAGTTGCAGATTTTCCAGTGCAGATATTGGCCCACTCTGTCATGTCGGGTTTTATATTCAGTGGATGCCAGCATCGTGCAACCTGATACAAGATGATCAATCGTTATTATTATTATTATTATTATATACGGATTTACTTTTTTTGTTTGATATTTTTACAATATTACGGTCATTATATTCACTGACCTCCCTTCTGGTGTCCGCTGTAGTAGGTAACCTGGGAATTAAAAAAGTGAAATCTATTCATTTATTGTGTCTATGTGTTCCGGAATACATATGGCTGAGTGGATAAAAGCGTTAGTTAAATGAATCGAGTAACCTGATGTTCTTGAGTTCAATTCTTAGTTCGGATATCACAAAAATCATCTAGTTCAGTGACATTGGCAGAAGGTTACAAACTATGACAGACATCTGAAGAAGGCCGAGCGTACAATGATTGAAGCGTCGTGGCAGCAGCAACGAAGATAAGGTTTCCAGCTCAGTTAATACAGTCACTCTTCACTTAATAACTTAACTGTCTAACAAACCCCAGACTTACGACCAAATATAAAACAAAAAACCCAAACAATTGGTATTGTACATTGTACAAAATTTCTGATTTCCTTTTCTTCACACTGGATCAAAATGAATAAACAAATAAAAAATTACTTATACTGAATTTACAATATGCAAAACGAAGAATTCTATACATTTCGATTTTGTCATTACGCTTACTGATCATTATAATACTGTATAAACATTTAGAAATACATTATAAATGTTACAAATTGTGCAAAATGACATTAAAGCAGTTTGAAAGTAGTGGACAAACCCATCATATCACTCCTCGGATTACTTCGGAAGTGTGTTGGTCAAATTCTCTGCCTCCGCGCAGAGAGGATCCCTAGACGAGGCTATGTCGAAGGGCAGAGTCTTGTCTCGGGAGACAGCTACTCGACCCCGTTTTGTACGGGGTCTACGAGGAATTTTGGGCTGAGCCTACGGGCTCGGATACCCCACAATAAACTCAGGTTTGCGCCACATCCGACCACGTGGGGTGGTTAGTGAATATCTCACAAGTCTCACATGCCTGAAATAGAAGATAAATGCAACTTCTTACTTAGCGATCACATATTTAGCCACGCTGCCGTCGGGACGAAACTCTATCCAAAGCATAAACGCTCCTTCAGTGTACTAAAGATCGTGTTCGTTGCATATTGAGTCGTATCTATGAATTCAAAGATCTTGCTCGTAATGATAACACCAAATTCTGTGAAATTTTACATGATGGTGTTAAAAATCAACTAACCAGTCTGGTAGATTTAAAATTCTTATTCTTAAGTTAATTTCTGTCTGAATTTCTGGCATAAGTAGTTATCATTATTTGTTTTCTCCACTCTCCAAGGCCTATATTAGGCATTAGTATATCGATGATATACTAACACCATACCACAACGGATATCAGGACCCAAATAGTGAAAAGAAATTAATTCCAAATATGGTGTCTGAAAAGATTTTATATACAGCATTAGACTATACAAATGTTATACCAAATGTCACACACACACACACACACACACACACACACACACACACACACACACACACACACACACAAAAAATTCCCAATTGTTAGATTAAGTTTTGAACCATTGTATTTTAGAAATGATCAAAGATATCTTACTGGAATTCTCCGAGGTTTTATGGCACTACTGGACTCTCCTTTCTATGATAAGAATGTATAATTACTCTCTAAGCTTAACAGAAGAATCGTCATGAAATCGACCATAAACGAAAATGACGATTTCATCATTAATTAATCATACTAAGGATTGGAAGCTCATTAAGGATTGAAATAAAGTTTATGTTGGTACCATTACTGATGCCCTCAATGTTTTTTTCCTCAGTTGAAAAGACAGTGGGGATGACATAAAACGATTTCAAACTGTTCTCTTTTTAGCTCAATAGCTCAAAGGGTTTTTCAGTGATTCTTACAACAAATGGTGTCAAGATGGCTTATCTGAAATACAGTAAAAAAGAAACAATTAGTTTAGTGTTTTTTTAAGATATTAAACATTTTGTGGGATGGACAATTCTACTGTAATAAGATTTGGACAATTTTGCTGTTACACCGGGGGTATATATATATATATATATATATATATATATATATATATATATATATATATATAGATAGATAGATAGATAGATAGATAGATACACCTAGTGAGCCAGACAAACCTACCTAGGTTTCACCTAAACGGATCTTTTAAAAAACCTTTTTTCCCTCGAGATTGATTTGATTATTGGCAAATCAAAAATTTGAGGGATTCTCGAAACGAGTCTAGTTATATATATATATATATATATATATATATATATATATATATATATATATATGTATGTATGTATGTATGTATGTATGTATGTATGTATGTATATGCTCCCTGAAATCCGGTTTCGAGTTCCCGAGCCGCTGGCGTATTTCATATAGAAAAAAAAACGTTAAAGTTACATTTTTCCTGCCGTTGGCCTAGTGGTAAGGTATCTGACTCAAATCAGTCGGGTTTCAATCCCGGCTTGGAGCAATTGGACCTCTAGCCACAGTTGTGATACAGCGAAACAGTCTGTTTGTGGATATATATATATATATATATATATATATATATATATATATATATATATATATATATATATATATATATATATATATATATATCATAAACTTTATATATTGTTTTATTTACGGTAGGATACGAAATGAATCTGAAAAAAGATTTGCATTTATAAGGCACTATTCAGCTTTGCTTGATCATCGACGAATTTTGTGGCCGAGGCGGTATAAAGCAAATCTTCATCTTTCTTTGTTATTTATCACAATGTTGTGCCATCTTGCCTTTTTTTCTGGTGTCTTTATATCGACGTAACCTTCAAGGAATTTGGAACTGAACCCTTTATTTAATCTAAGGGGTTAGATTGTTCTCGTTCCACTGTCCATGTCTCGTGATTACTCGTCTTGTTCTTACTTAGTACTGCTCGGCTTGAGTCTAAGTCTGTATTACCTAGCTTAGGACTGAATCCAATTACTCTCTCACCAATTTCAAGAACAAACGCTTCAATAAACTGGAACTTTAAGACTTCTACGTAATGTCCTTATACCCTACTTGCTGATGACTGCTGCTGACACGCTTGACTACATTCACCCCTACTTCGCTTTTCTTACATAAATATCTTTTAACAGGAAGAAAACTGTTTTGATTAGCTTTATGCATTTAAAAAAAAAGAAACAATTTTGAGAAATGATAATTTCAGCCTATTTCCAAAAGACATGTATCTTCAGCAAATATAACGGTATCAAAGAATTAATTTCTGATTATTTGGAATTAGTGAAGAAAATAATTTATAACTATTTTCCGGATTTGATCGCGGAGCAATACGACTGGGTTATTAGCCCAGATCATAAGAATATGAATGATTCCGGGAAGAATAAAAAGATATTCTTGAATTGGAGAATGATCGATGTTTAAGATTCAATTATCCGAAAATGGAATTAGATTACTTTCGATTCAGGCAATGATTTCATGCAGTAATCAACAATATCCAGAAACACTTTAGTAATTCCGCTTATGTTCCTAACAACTTGTATGTGAATCTGTTTTCTGTGCTTTGACTAACATCAAGACAAATAAAGGAGAAAATTTAAAAAAAAAAAGTTTGACCATAAATACGAAATGCTTTATCAGCCATATAACCAAATATGAAAATAAGGATGTTTCGATTCATGCCTTTATTTATAATTGGTGCATGAGTCTTTGACTCATGCAGCAATTATAACAATAATAACTGGAGAGGGTGTGTAGCACGATAGGTTCTCAACACAACCAGCTGAACGCACGCGAAGTGAACTCTAAATGACGTTGCGTGTCTGAACCGTCTCATGATTTACGTCCAGCGATAAAGGTCACTGAGATGAATTTCTGGAGATTGTAGTTATCAGGGAAGCAAGAAATCGGAACGGGAGTTCCACGGGTCGGAAGTGCGATAAAAGAAACTGTTAGAGTAGAAGTGGTGGTTATATGTTGCTAGTTCAATGGTAAAACTGTGAGACCTAATTGCCAATCTAGTAGCCCGTGTAAATTCAAACAGTTAGCGCACCAGGAAAAAAAAAACTTATCAGAACAGTTGACGTGAGAATATTTGTAGAAAAGACAAAGGGAAGCCACCTTGGTGAGAAAGTGACTGAAGTCAAGATGTTTGGTTAGCATCGATTACATTTCATTTGGGCTTCGTGAAGAATCTTGAGATATACAGCACCGTATATGGCAATAGCATTTAATGCACTGACGAGTGGTAGATTATTAAAAGTGCAAGATAGATTCATAATTGAAAAATTTCCTGGCACGACACAGTGAGCCAATATTTCTTGTAGTAGACAAAGCAATTGATTTGATATAGTCGTTCCTGTTCATGTCAGTGGAAAAATGTGAGCCTAAGAAGATGTAGTGTATTTCTCTCATGTAGTTTAGTATCAGCCATACTGGTGAGAGGCAGGGATGGTTCTCTGTGGTGATTCTACGAAAGCAGCTTTCAATTTACAAGCCATTTCTTGCCTCATTTAACCACATATTGGGTATGCTTTTTATCAGCAGTTTCCAGATTTATTCTTTAATTTCATTTTATGTTTTTTCCTGTATTTCGCAAGCTCAGGCCTACGGTGATCAAAATTCTATATTGGTTAAATAACTCTCATCCAATTTGTCATCTTGTTCAAAGATACTTAACTGAAAGCTTCAATGAAGAAGTGTCAAAATTATTAGAGTAAATAGGCGGTCTAATTTATTTGAACCGTAGAGCGAGATGTTTTTAACCGAATGCGGTAAACATGAAGCTTTCTCTTGTTTTTGAGTTGGGATAATGGAATATTAATTCGCGGAACAGCAACCAAATAAGAGAGAAAAAATTAATTGAAATATTAAATGCCACCTAAGGAAAGTAAACGCGTAAGGATTTAATCTGTAAAAAGAGAAACAAAAGAAAAAGAAAGCAAATGGCGTCGAATGGAGGTGATGGGCTTAAGAAAATTTAAGCAGGATTGACGTTCCGGACAGCCTTCATAGTGGTATTTATTTAAGTAAGTGCAGAAGGATGCCGGCAATAATGTCCACAAAGAAATAGAAGCGAGAGAGAGAGAGAGAGAGAGAGAGCGAGAGAGAGAGAGAGAGAGAGAAAGAGAGAGAGGAATAAGAGTGAGAAGGAATGAGAAAGAGAGTAAGAGAGAGAAGAACGGAAAAGAAAAAGAGTAGGTGAGAGATAGAACAGAGGGAAAGAGAGAGAGAGAGAAAGAGAGAGAGAGAGAGAGAGTGGAGGAGAGAGAGGGGGAGAGAGAAAAGGAAGCGAAAACGAGTAAGAGAGAGAGAGAGGAAATTTCCACAGAGAAACGGAACCCAGTGAGAGAGAAAGAGAGAGAGAGAAAGAGAGAGAGAATGAAAGAGAGAGAGAGAGAGGAGGAATAAATGTGAGAAATAATGAGAAAACGAGAAAGAAAAAAAGAGAGAGAAGAATGGAAAATAAAAAGGGTAGTAGTAGTCGTAGTATATATAATATATATATATATATATATATATATATATATATATATATATATATATATATATAGAGAGAGAGAGAGAGAGAGATAGAAGACGAAAGCAAAAACGGAATAAAAAAGGTGTAAGAGAGAGTTAAAGTGCGTGTATGAGAGAGAAACAAAACAGAAAAATTATACGAATAAGAGATATAAACTGAGATAAGAATAGAAAAGAAAAATGGAAAAGAAAGTAAGAGAGAGAGAGAGAGGGGACGTGAAAGCGAAGTAACTGATACAGAGAGAAGAACGACAGAGCAAAAGGACGAGAAGAGAGAGAGAGAGAGAGAGAGAGAAAGAAAGCGGTAGAGAGAGGGGGTGGGAGAGAATAAATGAAAAAGAATAAGCGAGAGGGAGAAAAAGACAGAATATGCCGATATGGAGAAAATCCTGAGAAAGAGAGAGAGCAAAAGAGAGAATAGACTGCTGCAGAGAAAAGAAACATGCAGAGAGGAAAAAGTAAGAGGAATCGCAATAGATAGATAGATAGATAGATAGATAGAAAGATAAAATAAGAGGGAGAGAAAGCAAGCGATAAAAAAGAATCTTTAAACAGAGAGAAATAAACGGAAGAGAAAATTGTAAAGAAAAAAAGAGAGAGGGGGAAAAGACGCAAATTAAAAGAAGAAAAGAAAAAGTAAAAACAGAGATAGATAGATAGATAGATAGATAGATAGATAAAGTAAAAATTGAAACAACGAAGAATGGAAAAGTAAAAGAGTGAGTGAGTGATTGAAAGAGAGAAAGAGGAAAAGAGAGTGTGTGTGTGATGGAAAGAGAAAGCGAAAGAAGAGCCTGAAGCAAAGAGAACAACAGAAGAATTCTTTTTTTTTTTTAATTAAGATCTAACATTATTTGATTACGGATATGAGAGTGTATGTTTAGGTTCAATTGGCGTAGATATTGATATATAATATAAATGATTGGGCGCATTCAACCACACCTTGATCAATTTCAAGATCTGGAATGATGTGGATATACTGTCTTTCTCCGTCTGAAACTCTTTTTGAACTCGGCATAGCCGTTACATTTTATGATGGAAGGCCGCGTCACTAGTCGCACGACCGACACATTCAGGGAGACGGTCGATTTTCCCGTGTGGAGGAGACCGCTCCTTAGTAGGGTGTTAGCTCAGTAATAGGTATACAGTATATTCTGTTTGAGTTCGCAAGGACCACTAGTAAATGTAAACATTTTCTTGATATCTCTCACAGATGATTTTGCAGAACATTTGCACTCATTTTCGCTAGGCATTTTTTTGTTTTAGCAAGATAATACAACCTTCTATCGGCAACAGTTGACAGGAAACTGGCTTTAGGAATCTTCTTCATGTACCTTGCCCCTTCACGACGTAAGCAATTGCGGCTCTCCATAACTTCCTGTCCTTTGTAGCTCTTAATAAATTTTGTCTTTTTGTTATTTTTCCTAAAACTTGTTTCACCATCCATTTACTCAAGCTTACTAAGCAGGTTATGTATTGTTTTCCTCTGTCCCTCTTGCCTTCAATCTGTCCTGTGAGTATCAGATTTTCCAAGCTCTCTTTCCTCATTATATATCCTAGAAATTCCAACTCTTTCTTCCTGATGGTAAGTTTAAGTTTCCTTTTTGTTTCCATTTTCTCTCAAACTTTGTCGTTTCTCACATATTCGGTCCATGGTATCCTCAGCATCCTTCTGTAGAAACACATTTCTACTGTCTTAGGTCTCCACTTCATCTGTGAAGAGATTGTCTTGCAATCACTTCCTTACAGGAGGAAACCTATCTACGTAAGTTTTCTTTGTTTTTAACGAAATGTTTCTGTTTCTTAATACTTTGCTTAACTTTTGGAAGGCATATTTCGCTGTCCCAATCCGTCTTCGAATTCCAATGCCGCACTTTCTGGCCTCTGTTAAAATATATTATATATTAGATATTTAAATTTTTGTACTTGTTTGATTTTGTTATCTTCAGTTTCCAGGTACCCTATTGGAATCAGCGTTTACCGTATTCAAATTCAAATTCCTTTGAATATGTCCATACCGCCTCCAACAGCAATCATATTGAACTGGTACAGCAGAATGATGGGCAGTCCTAGAATTTGTCTTGATAGACGTACCCATGCAACGGCTCCACCCCTTTGCAAACTAATTGCAACATATGCAGATTAAGGGAGAAGCTAAACGTCATTAGATCATTTTTGGAGTATCTATCTATCTATCTATCATACAATAGGAATTAAGATTACATTAGGTTAATGATCATTTTCTATTAAAACAATTCTATTTCAATAAGTTATCATCTATTGACTAGTTTGAAAAATCCTTCTAAATTTTATTTCAATTTACAAGGTGAAAATAATCATTAACCTAACGTAATCTTAATTCCTGTTGCATGAAATATGTTGCTTTGTTTAATTAAAACATTGAGCTCTATGTTTGAATCAGTTTTAACATTTAATATTTTATTTTATATTGTATTAATAGGATTCACTTGAATTATATACCGACGGATTATTACCTATATATATATATATATATATATATATATATATATATATATAGAGAGAGAGAGAGAGAGAGAGAGAGAGAGACTTTGACGGTGAGCCGTCTCTTAAGACCGGAATGACTACGCAAGACCAACGTTCACTTGATTCTGTATCGGACAAAACCCGGCTCATTTAAGATCTAAACTGACACCTGTTTTGGGAAAGGGGAATAAGGCGTTATGGTTTTCTTAACCATAAAAAAAGACGACATCGAAGGCTTTGGAATTTTGTTTTTATTTTACTATGAAGGAAGGAGACAAACAGTAATATGTATGAACAAATTGACAGATTGTAAGATACGAAAAACTGAAATTGATAGATATGAACATAATGAAATCTATATCTATAATACTCGAAATGTGTGTGTATGTGTGATTGGATGTTGTTTATACGTTTCCACAGTTTTCATCCGATTTCGACGAATTTTTTTGTTTGATAGATAATTCTTCAGTCCCGGTTTTGAGTCCAAATTGTTGGCGACAATGGCTCTCCACTACTTCCTGTCCGTTATAACTCTCAGCAACCTTTTTCTATTTACTACTTATTCTTCGATATATATCTTTCATAAAAACTTTAATAAAAATAAATAGTTTAAATTATTACACTAATATTATCTATATCTATAATTCTCAATGTGTGTGTGTGTGTATGATCAGATGTTGTTTATGCGTTTCGATAATTTTTTTTGTTTGATAGATAATTCTTCAGTGCCGGTTTTGAGTCCAAATTGGATGGAAATAATTACAACCTTGAAGGTAAAAAATCGAAAAAACTGATTTTTTACACTTTGCGCAAAAATCAAAGGCAAAATTTAATGTCTTTAAAAAGCAGCGTACAATCAATTTAGAAAGTTGAAATCTTACGTAAAAGATTATTAGAATTACAAAAAAATATTATATTATAAATAAAAATTATCGTATATTATTATTATGACCGTCCATGGAAGAGGTTCCTTTCTTGCAAGATTGAGAACGTAAAAACGGCCCTTTTCAGGGCCACTCCTCATTCAAATTGTTAACCCCCTCATTTTCGTCATGTGTTGTTACTAATATTGATTTTCGGGTGGGCTGACATTAAACTTAAACTGCTCCAATTGAACGGCAAACATTCGCAGTAATGAAACACCCGGTTATATTGCTAGTACTTAGATATAAACAGATTGAGATAGATAGATAGATATTAAGTTGGTGCAAAAATAATGACGTAATAATGTGTTTTTTGACGTATTTTTTAACGTCAAAAAACGACATTATTACGTCATTATTTTTGCACCAACCTAATAGATAGATATGAACAGAGTGAGATAGATAGGTAGATACGAAAAGACTGAATTAATAGATATGTATCAACAGACTGAGATAGATAGAACAGATTGAGATAGATATATAGGGAGATAAGAAAAGACTGAAATAGATACAAATGAACAGACCGAGATCGATAGTTAAATAAGTAGATAGACATGTGCAGACTGAGATAGATAGATAGATAGATAGATAGATAGATATACATGAACAGACTGAGATATTAGGTTGGTGCAAAAATAATGTCGTTTTCTCACATAGTAACATATGTGAGAAAACGACATTATTTTTGCACCAACCTAATAGATCTATTAGGTTGGTGCAAAAATAATGTCGTTTTCTCACATATGTTACTATGTGAGAAAACGACATTATATATAGCCAGACAAAGGAAAATGACTTAGAAAGAGAGAGAGGCGGGAAAGTTGAAGAGAAATACGAGAATAGATGATAAAAACAAAAAAAATAAATAACGTTAAATCCGTGAAAATGAGAGTGGAAAATGAAATTCAAAGGTGTGAGGGTGTGGGCGGATGATGGTGTGGGTGTGTGATGGTGTGGGCGTATGAGGGCGTGGTGAAGGCAAAAAAACTCAAAAAAAAAAAAAAAAAGAAAAACAATGGAATGATGTGGTGTGTAAGGCTTGCATATTGCCGACGGCACCGAATTGACTCAGTTAAAAGTAAAGAAGGTTGGTATGATGTGGTAGAAACAAGAAGAAGAAGAAGAAGAAGAAGAAAAAGAAGAAGAAAAAGAAGAAGAAGAAGAAAAAGAAGAATGAAAGTTATTTCAGCCGTCTGTATGTCTTCGTCCTGAACATTAGTCGAGGTCAGTCGGGTGAGGGACGAACTCATCTTTGGTTTGCAAAGACGGAGGAAAGAAGCAGAGGAGTGTCTTATGGCGTTACAACAACTTGATCGGATTGGCAATCTTACGAGAAACACTCGTAAGAACTGACGAAGACGGCGCCAGGGAACAAGCATGCGCAAACCTGTGCTGACGGCAACAATTAAAGACAAATCATTTTCTCATATAACAAATGGACAATGACACATAATTCGGGTTATTATTTTTCCAATCTTCTTCCTTCGTAATGTTTTTCCTTTGTCGTTCATTAGTTTTATTTTTTCATTGATTTTCATACTTATTTAGAATTTTATATTACTTAGGACTTTCTCATTTTCTCTTTCGTTGCTTTTCTACTAGTTTTTCTTTGCTTTTCTTTCTTCAACTCTCTTTTTCTTCCTTAATTAAAAAAAGATCACTGCATATTTGTTGAGAAAGAAAAGAGAGACTTTTTTTCCTCATTCGTCACGAGTCCTCTAACCTATTAGTATCTCAAGGACATCGCATGTACTGCAGTCATAACAGCAGTGGGGTATCTATGACAAGACAGCCTGACGGAGCCCATCCCTCTTCAGGTTGGTTTTGAATTCAGAGTTGCACTTCTTCTAGATCTGTTTGACCTACTATTAGGTTGGTGCAAAAATAATGACATAATAATGTCGTTTTTTGACGTATTTTTTAACGTCAAAAAACGACATTATTACGTCATTATTTTTGCACAAACCTAATATTTAAACCATATATTGCACAAAGTTATTTGTGGAAAAGTGAACGTAACCAATTCGGAGTTCGAACTCTGGTCACTGATTTCCCCTCTTGTGTCATTAGCCACTTACACAACGATTTATTTACTTTGAAGAGAAAAAAAACGCTTAGTTCGTCACCTCTGCCACTGAACTCTGCCGGTAACTCCATGTGTAGTGTTTCAGAGGTTCTCATCTGTGAAGAGTTCAAATGAAAGATGATAACTACAGCAAATTTCGACCATTTGAAGGCTAAATCAACACATGAGATTGAAAAACTGGCACTATATTCAGGACGGTGATGGCACGGCATCGTTGGGTGGAGGGTTTCCTAGACTGAAAACATCTAAAGCGGTGGTTTGCTCCCAATGGAATCAACGGTAACGTATTCGTAACCAAGGCGGACATCAGCTGTAGTTTGACCACGAGAGGTATGGGATTCAGGTTTACTTTACACAAGACACGGTAAGCATGAATGAATACGTACGGAAATATATAGAGAGAGCTGATTAGGTGCTTACCTGCGTAGCAACCTTTGGACCACACCTGGGACTACTGATGATGATGATGATGAAACAATGTAAATATTTACAAGATATATGAAGGTAAGGGTCAAGAGCGTTACTCTGCAAATTTGAACTCAGCATTCTGTAATGGTAATGGCAATACTAAGCGTTTCCTTATTAGGAATCATTCATTTTTCAATGACCGAGCAGCCAGTGCTATTAGGTTGGTGCAAAAGTAATGTCGTTTTATCACATATGTTACTATGTGAGAAAACGACATTATTTTTGCACCAACATAATATTTTCGGTGGAAATTTATGAAATCCTATCAAAACAATTTTTCAGGAAAATAGGTTTCTCAAATCTGTTATTGCTCTTGTCATATTCCCCAGTCGACGAATGGGTTATAGGGCGATCATACGCCGACTAGGAGATATATATACACTCTCACACCTGTGGAGAGATACAAGCTATCTCTCTCAGATCGTGAGAGTGGACAATTGGTAAACAAAAATATTTTAAGACCACTGTTCGATTGGGATAATCGAACAGTAGTCTTTCCCAGGTCCGCTTCGTTTTCAACACGAGTATTGATCCACAATACAAGGATGAACTATAAGGCTTAGCGATTTTTGATAAATAATTTTAATATGTACAAATATACATATATCAAAAATAAACGAACAGGTAAGTATGAGTTAAAACATCCGACGATCGGATCTCAAACTTATTTTGGGTTATCAAATTCGCCGAACACCAAATGGATTCAACTGAACCCGAACATACAAAATACAAGTATGAATTACTAGGAATTGAATGCAGAAGCCAACACACATATACAAAAGAGATGGGAGAGGAGTTACAATTATTGTTTTTACATATGGAAAGGTGTTTGTGTGTGTATATCTTTTCTACTACGGGCCCAAAATGTGATTACTTATCTTTTGTATTCAGTACTCTCTTTTTTTTTATATCAATGTCCTTTCTTTCCTTTTCTCGTCAGAAACACAATTTCACACACTGCCAGTCTGTAATAGAGGTATACACTTTCTTTCTCTCTTTGTTTCGTCTTTTTCTTTCCTTCCTTTCTTCTGTAGACGGCTCGATTTGCAACAGGGATGTACACTTTCTTTACGCAGGTTGAATCACCAGCATATATCTTTATCTGCGTCTTCAAATTGGGATTCTCGAACAGGAATATTTCTTTATACTTTTGTCCGGAGTTGCCTGGATCGAACTGGATAAGTCATCACTATCAAATGCGTCTTATCTTTCCGTTTGTGAACCATTAGCGCCTCGGCTTCGATCTTGCCTTTTCAAAGTCCAGAGAACAACTGATCCTCGAGTGAATCTTTTACTGTCACGTGTCATAGGTTTTGGGCGCGAATTCTAACTTACTTCCGTCCCCTGTCTAGCTTCTGTCTAGACGTTTTCCTTTACGGGTAATTGGGTCAGTCGACCTTTTTGACCTGCCTTCCCAAAATGTCATAAGACTTCACGTAATCTTTATTCTGTTGTTAGGCGGAAATTAACCTTCATATGTGCGTATATGCGTGTTTAGCTTATCTGCTTTTAATACCCGTCATACTCTTTCAAGTATTTATAGTAATTTTCTTCCTAACCCTTTTTGTTCTGTCGGCTTGGGCTTCAGAATACGCCGATTGCACCTATGCAGAGAAATAAGACCCTCCCACAATGAAGCGTCCTGGGTATGACGACAAACATCATACACGTTCTGGGTATGACAATAAAATACATCCACCAGCAAGGCCTCTGACCAGGTTTTGAGGAGCGTCGAACCACCTCTTTATTGATGGTCTTTCCAGGTTCACCCTGACCCGGAGTGGTAGCACCTGTTAGGGTCCCAGTTATGGGCAAACTTGGATCAAAACACTATGAAGGTGTAAAAAGAGGTTTTAATACCACCAATACATTTTTGAAAAAAATTACCAGCAATATATTTTTGAAAAAAAAAAAAAAATTTACCAGCAATACATTATTAACAGCAGTACATTTTTGTAAAAGAAAATTATTACCAGCAATACATTTTTGAAAAAAATTCCAGCAATACATTTTTAAAAAAAGAAAAATATTATCGGCAATACATTTAAAAAAAATAAATATTACTAGCAGTACATTTTTGAAAAAATATTCCAGCAATACATTTTTGAAAAAAAAATCCAGCAATACATTTCTGAAAAAAAAATATTACCAGCAATACATTTTTGAAAAAAATAAATTTCCAGCAAAACATTTTTGAAAAAGAAAAAAATATTACGAGCAGTACATTTTAGAAAAAAAATATTATCAGCAATACATTTTTGCCCCAAAATATTACCAGCAATACATTTTTGAAAAAAAAAATATTAGCAGCAAAAAAAAAAAAAATCTTGTCGGCATTAAATAACCCATTGAGGTAAATATGCCGTAAAACAAACAAAATCAAACCAAACCCTTTGAAGTAGTGTGGAATGTCAGCACATGATTACATTATTTCATCTTCGAGTTCCATGTGATATCCATTTTTGCCGTTGCTGTTGTTGAAGATCCTCAAGTGATGTGGTATCTGCTATCAAGCACAGTTCTTTGTTTTGTGATTCTGTGGCACTAATCAACAAGATTCGAAGAATGATGGTCCTAGATAAGACCTACAGTCTTCATCCCTCGAAGCGATTTTTAATCCTTGATCTGAAAAAGCGGTTATATGCAGCTGACGATTGAGTTGTTTCTGAACGGGTTTGGCGCCATGCATGACATCTATATCAAAGTCTCGATCTGACGAGTCTATTCAAGAACATGACTCAAGTTTTTAGGATAATGTTTTGATTTCTTTTCAAATCTGGAT
This sequence comes from Acanthosepion lycidas, assembly GCA_963932145.1. Taxonomy (NCBI): domain Eukaryota; kingdom Metazoa; phylum Mollusca; class Cephalopoda; order Sepiida; family Sepiidae; genus Acanthosepion; species Acanthosepion lycidas. The sequence goes on from OZ010602.1 coordinate 72,444,077, forward strand.
TATAGCTAGCAGTCTTTTGTGTTCTTCATAACAGTGACATCATAAGCAATAATTTTGGGAGGAATTTAATATTTTATATTGTATTAATAGGATTCACTTGGATTATATACTAACGGATTATTACCGATATATATATATATATATATATATATATATATATATATATATATATATATTCGTCCCTTTTTTAACGGATATTATTTTCTATTACGATAAACGTTTTTAGCGGATTTTCATACTAAAGTTCAGTCATTCAATATCAGTCACGAGGGGCAATCAAGGTAGAGTGCCATTGTTAAACTGAATAATAATGAATGAAATGTATGATATTAATGAAAGATTGATGGCACGAAATGAAGATTATGAGGATATCAGTCAGTTTTACAAAGTACCAGCACAAGGTTGTGTGTGTGGGGGGTGGTAGGGGAAACTGTCTGGGTGGAGCTTTTTTTTCCCTTAAATCTGGAACCTGGTGGAAATGAGAGTGATTCGTCTCCGTGTAAGTAGCATAGCGTGTCCAAGCTGAAAAGGTCTAAACTGGCGAAACTAAAAATTGTTTTGATAAGAAGATTTCATGTGAACATTTGCGATGGAATATGGACAAAAGTAGCGATAGACTTGCAGAGTTGCGTTCGGCGACAAAAGATGCTGCAAATTGGAAAACATGCAATTGCCCCAAAGACCACGTAAACAATTTTGAAATCTATCAAGGCTGGAAAGGGAAGATCAAGGAGAACCTGTTTTGATATGGTAGTAATACTCCATTTTGGGGCCTAATCTGATTTTTGTAAAGATTAAACATAATAAGAGGCCGATAATACATTCAGTGACACAATGAATTAACCATTTTTCAGAATCTTTAGCAATGGATTGTATATCTGAGTGGATACTTGCAAACCAGATCTATGTATAATTTTTTGTCACTAGTACAAACCTGTCTTATCTCTGCCTAACTATTAAGTCATTATGATTTTCCCCTTTAAGTCTTTACGTAGAAAACTTTATATAGTTAACTCTCATGATTTCTAGCGGACACAAATTTGTTTTATCTATTAGACATGCTCATATATCCTTTCTATATTTTTAGTTTCGATTTTTCTTTCTCGACATTTTTTTCATTCTGAACGTTTCCTTCTTTTTTTCTTCATTCTTTAATCATTTCCTTCGTTTTTTTTCTTTTATATCTTCCAATTTTTCTTTCCTTTCTTCATTCAAACAGATTTTCCCTAATAATTTCTTTTTTATTCATATTTCATTTATCTTCTCTTTCTTCCTTTTCCTTTCCTTCTATTCTTTCCATTTTCTTTCTTTCTTTGTTTCTTTCTTTGTTTGTTTGTTTGTTTCTTTCTTTCTTTCTTTCTTTCTTTCTTTCTTTCATTCCATTCTGAAAACACTTTGTTCTCTTACCTCCTTATTTTTCATTTCTTTCTTTCTTTCTTTCTTTCTATTTTTATTTTTTTATTCCACAGAATTGTCCTTCAGCTTTCATTTTTTTCTTTTTATCCTTTTTTCGTTTCTCTTATTTTTCCTTTCGCCACCACTTTGTCTTTATTTTTCTAGCTCTTCCACCATATCCTCTTCCCTTTTCCCCCTTTTTTATTCTTTGTCCCCTTCCTTCCTTCCTTCCTTCCTTCCTTCCTTCCTTCCTTCCTTCCTTCCTTCCTTCCTTCTTTCCTTAAGCCTGTTTATCAAGTATTCTGCTTGTTTTCATATCTCCCCCATTTGAAAATTGAACAGACAGATTTTACGTTAAGCCGATTTTTGGCTCTCATATTTCGATTCTAAAAAAAAAAAAAAAAAAAAAAAAGGAAAAAAAAAGGAAAAAAGAAGAAACCTCCGATAGAAACCGAAGTCGGCTTTTTGGTGAATACAGATTCTCTTTTCCTTTTCGTACGTTTCTCGAGTTAAAACAAGGGACGACGTTGGCGTCAGGAAATTCTATTTATTAACCACAGCCTTATACAATTTATTGTAAAATATCACTTGATCAATTCAACATCGATTGCCAGAAACATTTCAAGTTTGCAGCTTCAATTTGAAAACAATGCATAACAATATATTTAACCGTGGAAGATTCATGAATATATTTCAATTTCCGTCAAATTTGAAATATATGAAATGGACAACAGGTGGTTTTCGAAGAATGTAAAATAAAAAAATTGAAATTAAAATTTTTCCAAATTTTGGAAATGATTTTTAATGATTATTAATAATCATTTGGATCAGATAGGGACCATTTGTATTGATTTATTTGTACGTGAATGAAAAAAATGGTTAAATTATTATTTTGAGTCATAAGTAATTTCCATTTTTGGGAAGCAATTGTAATGACGAATGTATCATCTTAACTACCAATCATACGTGCCAGTTAAATGGCGTTCACTAACATATAGATAGATAGATAGATAGATAGATAGATAGATTAGGTTGAGTCATAAGTAATTTCCATTTTTGGGAAGCAATTGTAATGACTAATGTATCATCTTAACTACCAATCATACGTGCCAGTTAAATGGCGTTCACTAACATATAGATAGATAGATAGATAGATAGATAGATAGATAAGGTTAAGTCATAAGTAATTTCCATTTTTGGGAAGCAATTGTAATGACTAATGTATCATCGTAACTACCAATCATACGTGCCTGTTAAATGGCGTTCACTAACATATAGATAGATAGATAGATAGATAGATAGATAGATAGATAGATAGATAGATAGATAGATTAGGTTGAGTCATAAGTAATTTCCATTTTTGGGAAGCAATTGTAATGACTAATGTATCATCTTAACTACCAATCATACGTGCCAGTTAAATGGCGTTCACTAACATATAGATAGATAGATAGATAGATAGATAGATAGATAGATAGATAGATTAGGTTGAGTCATAAGTAATTTCCATTTTTGGGAAGCAATTGTAATGACTAATGTATCATCTTAACTACCAATCATACGTGCCAGTTAAATGGCGTACACTAACATATAGATAGATAGATAGATAGATAGATAGATAGATAGATAGATAGATAGATAGATTAGGTTGAGTCATAAGTAATTTCCATTTTTGGGAAGCAATTGTAATGACTAATGTATCATCTTAACTACCAATCATACGTGCCAGTTAAATGGCGTTCACTAACATATAGATAGATAGATAGATAGATAGATAGATAGATAGATTAGGTTGAGTCATAAGTAATTTCCATTTTTGGGAAGCAATTGTAATGACTAATGTATCATCTTAACTACCAATCATACGTGCCAGTTAAATGGCGTTCACTAACATATAGATAGATAGATAGATAGATAGATAGATAGATAGATAGATAGATAGATAAGGTTAAGTCATAAGTAATTTCCATTTTTGGGAAGCAATTGTAATGACTAATGTATCATCGTAACTACCAATCATACGTGCCTGTTAAATGGCGTTCACTAACATATAGATAGATAGATAGATAGATAGATAGATAGATTAGGTTGAGTCATAAGTAATTTCCATTTTTGGGAAGCAATTGTAATGACTAATGTATCATCTTAACTACCAATCATACGTGCCAGTTAAATGGCGTACACTAACAGATAGATAGATAGATAGATAGATAGATAGATAGATAGATAGATAGATAGATAAGGTTAAGTCATAAGTAATTTCCATTTTTGGGAAGCAATTGTAATGACTAATGTATCATCGTAACTACCAATCATACGTGCCTGTTAAATGGCGTTCACTAACATATAGATAGATAGATAGATAGATAGATAGATAGATAGATAGATAGATTAGGTTGAGTCATAAGTAATTTCCATTTTTGGGAAGCAATTGTAATGACTAATGTATCATCTTAACTACCAATCATACGTGCCAGTTAAATGGCGTACACTAACAGATAGATAGATAGATAGATAGATAGATAGATAGATAGATAAGGTTAAGTCATAAGTAATTTCCATTTTTGGGAAGCAATTGTAATGACTAATGTATCATCGTAACTACCAATCATACGTGCCTGTTAAATGGCGTTCACTAACATATAGATAGATAGATAGATAGATAGATAGATAGATAGATAGATAGATAGATAGATTAGGTTGAGTCATAAGTAATTTCCATTTTTGGGAAGCAATTGTAATGACTAATGTATCATCTTAACTACCAATCATACGTGCCAGTTAAATGGCGTACACTAACAGATAGATAGATAGATAGATAGATAGATAGATAGATAGATAGATAGATAGATAGATAAGGTTAAGTCATAAGTAATTTCCATTTTTGGGAAGCAATTGTAATGACTAATGTATCATCGTAACTACCAATCATACGTGCCAGTTAAATGGCGTACATTAATATATAATAGAAAGATAGGTAGATAGATAGATAAATAGTTTGCAGCAAGGAAAGTTGGTTGACTGTGTCGAGCTATAGAATTTTTTTACCTGTATTGTCTGATTCATAAATGAATTCCGGCTTTTGGGGGAACCAAGTGTAATGACGAATGTATAATTCTAATGGCTAATCATACCTTGGAGTTAAGAATAAATTTGAAGCACTTTCCCACCGCCATAAAGTTGCTTCCCTATGCCTCCCCTTTCATGGAAATTGTTCGGGGGAGCTCTTCGCTATGGTACTTAGACTTTATGAATTTAAGCGCAGTACTAGATTAGCAACAAGGTTTCATCAATTTGTAGTTGAATTGACTAGATGTAACCATGTTCTATGCTAACAGCTTATTTTCTCTCGCTTCTGGTGTCCTGGGTATGACGATAAACTACATCCTCGTCCTGGGTAAGACGATAAACTACGTCCAACAGCAAGGCCTCTGATCAGCGGGTTTTGAGGAGTGTGGTACTGTCTCTTAATTGCTGGTGTTCCCAGGTTCCACCTGCACTACGAAAATGAAAAAATATGTTTTAATACAAGAAATACTTTGGAAAAAAATATTACCAGAAATATATTTTTGAGAACAAAAAACATATTACTAGCAATAAAAATTTTGTCGGCATTAAATATCTCATTGAAGTTGATATGACGTAAAAGAAAATAAACCAAACCAAACCAAATCTCTTGCTTCTGACCCATGCTTTCCAGCCAAATTTGATCTTCAAAAATTATAAGGCAATGTCAATCGTTATCTTCCTGATTACTCTTATAATTTTCTCGCTCTTTAATAATGTTTTTTTTTTTTAATTCTTTCAGACTTTATTGCCTTTCATCGAGTGGAATGATTTAAAAAAGTACACTGACATATTTCTACTTTTTGCATGGCTGTGACAGCGTACACGGGGGATTAAAAAATACATTTTAATAAACCCTACTAACGCAGTGATTGAAAGTAAATTTATGTTATATAATACTGTAGGAGTTCAAACAAAGGAATAATGCTATGGAGGCATCAAGAAAATATGTATTGCTTACGGTCAAAGAGACAACTGACTGGTAAGTACGAAGATGAACCCAGACTGGAACGTTCATCGAGATTTGATTTAAAGTCATTAATGGGAAGTAATCCACAGTAAAGTACTCGGGAATTAGCAAAAATCTTAAACACAATCTACCATATGACGATTATAAAATGTTAGGAATGTCAGAAAGTTGGGTGTTCTGGTTTCGTACGCTCTTAACGAAAATAACAAAGTGAATCATTTAGCCATAGCTACAATTCTTATTTCACAACAGAGAGATAACCCGTTCTTTAGAAATATGATAAAAGGCGATGAAAAGTGGGTTGTATACAACAATGTGGAACGCAAAAGGTTTGATTGATTGTTTGTTTGAAGGCATATCAACACCTTATGGATCAATTAATGTCGAATTTTAATTTTTTGGGGGAGCTATGAAGTAATAAAAAATGATGTTATTCTGCTTTCACAATTGTATACAAGGTAGATGATATACATGTTTGTCTGTACATAATTACTAGAGAGGATAATATGCGTTTTTTATGTTGTAGCTTTGTTGAAGTTACATTTTTGAATACATTTTGATTTAATTAATTTTAGAATATTATATGGATTAATGTCATGAAAGATTCTTTCATGTTAGTTGTTTTGCTTAGTGGCATATCAACCTATATGTGGAATTTAATGCCAAAATCTAAATATTTTGAATGCAATTGTATACCTTCGACTACAGATAAAATGTATTGTTGGTCATTTTGTTTTAATATAAAAAAGTATTGCTGGTATTTTTACTGTAAAAATGTGTTTATATTTTCATAGCGTTGTGCTTTTGTTTGGAGGTTAACTATTTTCCCATAGCTGGGACCCTAACAGGTGCTACTACCCGGATCAGGGTGAACGTAGGATCAACATGAATTAAGAGGTGGTCCCACGCTCCTCAAAATCCCCAATCTGTCGATCAGAGGCCTTGCTGCCGGATGTAGTTTATCGTCATACCCAGGACGACGCAAAAAGGTAGTGGATTGAAAAGATAAATCCCCACAATCAATTCCAAAAGCTGAGCTCCATGGAAGTAAATAAAAGGAAACGTCTCCACTAACTCTCCCAAAACGTCATGCCGATTTACAGACTTCAAAACAATATAAGGAATCTCTGAAGAACCGTGATCGCCTACATCCTGAATGGACATATAATTCCGAAAACCTTGATTTTTACTCAGTTCCGATTTAAACATTAGTCATTTTTCGAGATAAGAAGAAGTCAGGTTTCAAAAGCTATATTTCATTATAACCACTCGAAATCTTCTGAATAAAGCTATTTAAAAAATGTTTTATAATCGATACTGTTGAAAGCTATGGGATAAATACTAAAGTAGACTGGGGCTCTCTAGCCAGTCTAAGAGAAAAACAGCTATCAATTGAAAAATCTGGAGAAGGCCACAGAAATATTCTTCCTAATTTCTTCCAATACGTCATACTAATTCACAGATATTAAAACAATAAAACGAATCTCTGATCATCTACATCCTGAAGAGACAAGATATTTAAAAAAAAATGTTGAAACAAATAAATGCATTTTTCAGCGCACCCACATCACTACCGAATGTGGCCCAAGGTCAGTTTAATGTGGATTTCAATGGCAATAGCATGGAACATTTACTTAAGCCTCCTCGGCACTGCTCCTTTCGGTGACGCCTCAGGCGCCGGACAATAAACCCAGCTTTCTCTAGAAAGAGAGGTACTGCCTGGGGGTCGGGGAGGAGCCCTTGTGTTTGAAATCAATATTTTTTGCAACATAGAGTGTAAGTATTAATGTTAAAATAAGTACAGAAAAGCTAATAGGATTAGTCACAAGTAAATCCTGAAAACATTTGTTTTAATATTGGGTCTTTTATGGGCACTCCAATCTTGTTGTCTTATGCCAGAATAGGTTGTTTTAGTAAGTATATGCCAATAATTTGTCTACTGTTGGCTTGAAGTCTTTCACTCTTTCCAGACTGAGCTACTTTGGAAAGACGAAGGCTAAAATTTTTGAATTAGGCAACATTTTTTAGACATGTTTTATGAACTAGGCTAATTCTTTAGCGCTGAAGAAGAAAAAACTTAGTGCAATACACTGTTTTTCGTTTACTCAGTTTGTTCTTAATTTTGAGCCTTGTTCTAGATTATGTTGAATCTAGTAAATTGATTTGGTTGTCATGACTATTTCGAGAGAAATAGACCAGACCAAAGGGATGTTTTACTTAGAACTCGGATTACAGAAGGTGAAGCTACCATTCCTACCTAAACATTGAATGATCTTCTGCCATATTAATGCATAATTTTAGCTTTGAACAAGTTTAAAAGAAGAAAAAAAAAGTAGCAATAAGATTGATTAAAAGCTATTTTGATTCTGGGGTGGAACAAACAAGTAAAACCTGTAGCGTAAAGAGAATTGATTCGATTAAACCAAAAGAGTGATAAAAGGTTGTAAGCCAGGAAAAAATTGCCTTGACTTTCTTTTTTTGCTGTTAATTTTTTCAATTCTACAAACGAGATAAAAAAAAAAGCAAGAAAATAAGCGTTTCTGAAACGGCAGCTACCGAGTTTTGTGTTATCGATAAAGGCACCTGACTCTGAGAAAAAAAAAATCCGATGGAATACTATAAAAAGATTGCCAAACTTGGTATGGGTACGTACGGGTCGGCTTATTTAGTCCTTGGAAACCGGACGAAACGAAGATATGTTTTGAAAGAAATCCATAATATCAAGACTGTTAATCAATTCAAAGATTGTATGAAAGAAGCTCGATTTCTACGTGAACTTCGTTCGCCTTTCGTCGTTGCCCACACCGATACCTTTTACGCGTTTCAGAAACTGTGCATTGTGATGGAGTACTGCGATTTTGGTGACCTCAGCGGAGTCATTCGCCATTTTCAACGGACGAAGGTGTGTGAACCGAAAGTTTCGTTTTATCTTGCGCAGATCTGTCTCGGCTTACGCTACATCCACAGCAGAGACGTCATTCACCGGGACTTGAAACCGCAAAACGTGTTCTTGCGTGTGGACGGTATGGTTAAAATCGGTGACTTTGGTCTTGCCCGAAAACTAAACTATGCAAACGCTTTCGCTACTACCCTAGCCGGGACTATGTTCTATATGTCACCAGAAATGCTTTCTTGTCGTCCCTACAATTGCGCCACTGATATCTGGTCTTTAGGCGCCATGTTGTACGAAATGATAATTCTAGAGAAGCCATTTGGGAACGCTTATGACCTCCTCGAAGGTCGTTATCCGATACTGGGCAGAAATATCCGAAGAGAATTGCGCTACATAATCTTCTGGACTCTACAAGTTAACCCAGCTCGGAGGCTTTCTATCACAAGCCTTATTAATAACACGCATCTTTTCGGAATCGTTCAAAGATGTTTCCCAAAGTATTGTTGAAAACTTTACGTGGTGTTCATTTTTTTTTCTTCTTGAGCTTTTCGCTGTCTTATATTTTTAAGATGTTCGAGATGGGGAAACTAGATCTGAAGTCTGGAAGCTCGTGTCAAGATTTCGTTGAATTAAGTTTTCAGTCATTTTCTCCATGTAACAAAATTACGAAGTAACTTCGCTTATCGATTCATTCATAATCATTTACGCCCCTTGAATTCAATAAGTTGTTGAATAAAATGTTTAAGTTTCTAGATCTTTATAGATTGAAAAATCATAACATTGAAATTATGACAAAACACTTTATCTAGTAAATTATAACTTGTTACACTTACCCAAATATAGGTTGTATAATTTATTGAAATATTACTTTGTTCCAATTTTGAAGGCTTTCAAAAATTTTAGTACACTTTAAAATATAAAGAAATGGCAGAATTAACACTATAAAACGGTTTAGCCTCTATTGAAACATTGTTTTGTCTTTTCATTAAATGGAATTCCTCTCGACTAGTTGAAATTATGCAAAATTATAATAAAATGTTTCTAATGTCCAGTTTAAAACTTCGAATAAAGACATTTGCACTTAAAACGAACTTCAAAGTAATCTATATTCACAACGAATTTTTTTTCTTTTCATTCTTTCGTGGGATTATCAATGAACTTGTTAGTCGCATAAGATTTTTCCCTCTGTAACGATTTTATATATTTTAAGAAGCAAATAATTCCACAGGTACACCCCCACTTAAATGTGCTAACATTTACTAATCAATGACGGAATTAACGTTTTCTTTTTCGTTTGTCGGTATTCCTACCGGTTGACGGTATGCTTTATAAATGTCTTGGCAAACTTGGTTTCGTCTATTTAAATCTTTGTCATGGCAGTGCAGTAAGGTTTTAAAGTAACTCGCTGATCAAATCTAGGTAGTCTATTTTCGTCTTGTATTATTGTATGCATAATTACAAATAACTTCTGTAAATATTAGACGAAACCAAAATGTGCCCGACTCCATTTTTGTTCACTTTCTACCTTTATAAGAAGCCCCCCCACTTCTGCTTCTAATATATATAATAATGATAATAAAAAGGTACAAAAATGTTTTTCGTTTACAGGAAAAGACACTAATTTTGTAGCATATCCGTTGGTGTTTCTCTATAGTTTCCTGTCTTTTGTTGCTCTAATTAACCTTTGACCCTTTAAAATCACTTTTTGCCCCTTTTTCGGTCGCATTCGCACAAAGTGCCCGTTTACTCGTTATTTTGTACAATTATTTACCGTAAATTTTAAATTCACCAAGCCTGTTTTCCTAGTTATGCGTCCGACGGTCTACTTCTGATTTGAATATTGTCATTCGAGTGGCCATCTTCCTTAAAGTCCATGGAATTCCCGGCATCTCTGTAAAACTACGTGTTTTCATTTTCTAACAAATTGTCTAGTAATTACCGACTTACGGGAGATAAGATATAGCAGTTCGGCATTCTTTTGTTTCTAATGTGAAATTTCTGTTTTAGTGAAATGCTTATCAAAACAGTTTTTATTTTTAATTTTTTTAAACCTTCGACTGACCTCCATTTGCGCCACTCGTTAATTCTCCTGATGAGTAGATGTGATGTACGAGGAAATACGAGTAGGGTCAGAACATTTAATATTAATGGGCTCTTGTATCGATCACAATAATATTTTTATCCTTTGTTATATATATATATATATATATATATATATATATATAATGTGCGTATGTCCGACTAAAATAAAAAACACTGCAATACTTCAAAGTAAATATGTATACACTCATTATCGTCCAACCCAGGGGCTCCTCGAGGCAGTGTAATGGCTAGCAAGCTTGTCTCGCTAGAACAATTACGACGTAGTAGTGACTTCGATCCTCACTGGATGCCCAATACTTTCGGCCTTGTGCCACATCTGAGCTACGCTTGGAAAATAACTATTTTTAGTTTGTTTTCAGGGTTCATTCCCTTCCTCTCATTTCATACTTCATTAAATTTTTATATACTTTTGTATTTTTGAAATATGAAAAAAAAAACAAAAAAAAAATATCGTATGATTTGTATTTACGAAGATATTTTAAAATTAGAATGCATTCGAAATTCTCTAAGTTAAAAAGTAAAAACGAACGGTAAGAATTTTTATTCTCGAATCTGATTACCGTCGTTTTTTCTATTTTTATTATGCTAAAGTATGTATCTTAAAATTTATATTCTCTTGAATTTATTTTTGCATCAATAGTAAATATAAGCCCAACTTAAAATAAGTATTAAACCAAAGTAAATTTTAAAGAAAAATATTAAATACAATTAACAATGTTTAATATGCACTTATTCAAATATCGAGTGTCTGGCTACAAAATAAATATACAGACACACCACCCATCAATGGATGTCAGATGCAACGGACAAAATCTGCAGGTAAAAAAAAAAAACATTCTTAATCGTCAGCGATGAATTCAGGCTTAGCGTGTCGTATTAGTTCTCAAAGTGACCGCTTGGCGGTGGTTGTTGACCATTCAATTGTAAACCAAGACGGAAATTACGATACATTAGCTCGTGCGTGAGAAAGCAGCTGTGAGAAATTTTTGTTTTGATTAGTGTCTATATTAAGTATATATTTATTTATGCCATACATACATGTTTATAGTACTTAAATTATGATCATAACTACTGGTAGTTACTATAGTGGTTTTATAACTGAAAAAAATAATCCCTTCTCATCTAAGGATCCCTAATAGTCCGTAGATGACAGGTTTTGTCTGTATATGCAGAATCAGTATCACCATAAAAGGCAGTTGTTTGCGTGTGTATTATTGACTTAATATTTTTCGGTCATCTTATGGAAATTGTTTTAATTCAATCTTTAAAAAAATAAACTTCATTCTTTTTTGGTTTGTTACAAACCAAAAAAAGAATAACGTTTTATTTTTAAAATAAAAAAGTAAATTCTCAATTAAGTTTTATTAAAGCAAAAAAAAGAAAAAAAATAGCCAGTCTTGCTATAGTTTTTGCTTAAAAGTGATTAAATAAATTTAAATATATCTTAGTTTTTAATAATAATTTGAAAATGTTTAATGAAATTTTATCTATTTGTTTGGAAAAAAAAAAAATAATTAACAGCGTATTTATGCTAGTATTTAAATCGAGAAAGTCTTTTGGAATAAAAATACGGGTATGCTCAGCTGCACCACCTTCTCCATCGTCGTATTGGTAGTGTGGTATTTTCAAGAATTGTTGTGGTGGTGGTGGTGGTTTTTTTTTTTTTTTTTTTTAAAAGATTGAATAAAACATTTTCCATACGATGACACACACACACACACATATGTATGTATAATTAATTGAAAATGCAAAAGTTTTTAAGAATATTTGTTTGGAGTTATTGAAATCGTTAAAGTTACTCTCTCGAAATATTCTTGAATACTTCAGTTGTATTTCAACTTTTTCCCCATATATTTGTACCCATGTGGGATATACGAAGACCACACTTTCGTCCATTTATATACTAGCTGACGTACTCGGTAACTCCTGGAAAAGCAGACGTTAACCCCAGTCACCGTTTTCGTATCCTTTCTTCGGTTATCCGAAAGTATCACAGAAAAGGAGCTTTTGTGCGTTCACAGAGAATACTCAACTACTGCCCCTCGGATTTTTGGAAGAAATACCAATCAGTTATGAATACTAAAAATCGTAAAGCGACTTACATAATAATAGGCAAATCAGTTATCAGAAAATAACAGTTCAGAGTAAGTAGTTCTGAAAAGTGCTTTTGTCTGTTCACGGAGAATATAGCCATTAGGAGAGCTAGTGTTGTTATAATTTTACAATAGATGTACAAATAGACTGACCTATAGTTTCACAATAGACTTGCAAATAGATTTATATATAGATTTACAAACAGAATAACGTAGATTAGCAAAACATCAACACCAACAAATAAGTGCAGTTAGCCTTGTGAAAAAACTGGATGTTAGTTAATATCATCAATATTGGTTCACGGGCTTAGGCGGTAACTTGGTTCAAACAGAAATTACCACATATATATATATATATATATATATATATATATATATATTATTTGGTAATCCGTATGGATAATTTTAAAGAGGATATAGATCCCGAGAGAGCCCAATACAAGAGCAGCGCAAATGATAATTATGAAAACGGAAACTTTAGAAAACCATGGTAATATTTTATTTCGCAAAACTGATATTCGGTTTTGTCTCATCGGACCAAAATCTGTTTAAACTGATTTTGGTCTGATGAGACAAAAGCGAAGAATCGGTTTTGTAAAATAAAATATTACCATTGGTTTATAATGTCACCGCTTTCATAATATATATATATATATATATATATATATATATATATATATATATATATATATATATATATATATATGTGTGTGTGTGTGATTTTTGAACTAATTACTGGCTTGCAAATATGACGTACTAAATCTTTGTAAACAACAAATTAGGGAGGACATTCCTTCATCCACAGAATACGTTGTAAATCAAAACAAAATTAACGAGGAATCGTCCCCTTCATTTAGTGTTCATCTGGGGAATTGAAGATTACATAGAAGGGTAAAATCTGTGGACAATATGTTCCACGTTAGAAGGTGTTCATGAGGAATAGGGTCGTTCCGATGTAAATTCAACTTCCAATGTTCGCTAATGAGGATACGGCCTCTAATGGTAACAGGAAGTTAAAAAGATGGGGGGAGGGGCTCAAAGTTTTTGATACCTCAGAAAGTATACTTGGTAGGTCAGGGGTCATTGAAATGATGGAAAACACACAGTAAGTCTTTGTAGGGATTATATTCACGGCCCAAAACCTTTTTATACCGGGACAAATGTTTCTCAAGATTACCGTCCTCCCTTATTTTCTGTCTCAGTTCACTGCAGTTGGTGTTACAAAAACGAAATTGAAAATTACCTTCACTCATCCTCTTTATGGATTCAGAGTAAAGGTATTTTAGTTCCTGGGTGTTATTACAGGTTTTAACCAGGTTGTCCACATAAAATGATTATTCAGCACATGAGTACACTCATCCTCACGGTATCTCGCAGCGTGATGCTTTAGTACATTGTTCAAGATAAATGGAGAGACATTAAATTCAAAAATGAGGGAACCGTAACGATAACAAAGTCACTGATTTCCCTTCTTCAATAAAAACCAAAATCTATTCGTGTCTTCCTCGAACGACAATCTTATCCTCAAGAAGGATTTTCAGATTTCCCCCAACAAGACGTATTTATTGAAACGGAACAATAACATCAGTTTCAACAAATCTCTCATGAGATTAATGCCGAGATAAGCGGCCTCGTTCAGCGAAATAGCACATTATTTAATCTTGGATTGTTCACCATCTTTGAAGACAGGAGGATGAATCAGCCAAATATAATTTTTGTATTCACTGGTGTAGGGAGGTCTCTATTTTCTCTATTATTCCTTCTCTGTGTTGCTCTCAGAACACTTTCAAATAATCAGAAAACTGCTTCAATCGCCTCACAACTCTATCCAATACTTCACGGGCCACACAGTAATTTGGAGTAATTTGGAGTAATTTTGTCTTCTAACCAAGGGAGTTTCATGTAGTAACATTTGTTTTTAAAGATAATGGACGTTTTGAATTTCTCAATCTTTTCCTGGTCGTGCTCAGAAAGGTCCACTTTCTCAGTAAGTCCCAGTCTCGATGGAAAACAATTGTTCAATGCCTCGTTCCGCAAAACTTTCCTTGACTGAGTCTCTGCAAGGATCAGCATAAGAATGTCTGGGCCCTAACACAAAATTCATCACAGAAGAAGGACAGGAAGCCATTTTGGGAATCACCATTTTATAATCCGTAGCTTTTAATGCAGAAGATTCTACCGGGACAATATGGTGAATATACAAAAAAAAAAAAAAAAAAAAAAAAAAAGAAGGGGGATAATACCTTTGGTAGTTTACTACGCAGAACCATGAAGACACTTGATCAAATTCGATTTTATTCAACACCTAATATAACCCTGAAGGTTCACAACACGTGAATCGCTTTCATCAATAGCGGTAAGAGTAACCGAGTAACCTTTAGTTTCTCAACAACCCGACCAAAGTTTGAGAATTCCAGTTTCATGCCGAATAGACAAACAATTAACACAGAGAGTGGTATCGTGATGCCAATTCCACCTCCAAAAACACTTACCTAAACGTTTTTTGTTGGATACTCAGGTACGTACTTACAGCATATTCAATACCAGTACCTGGAAGACTCCAAAATATCACTGAAAAAAATACGTCCTCTTGCTCCCAGAGTCCAATAAGTAGTTACACTTACACCATCTTTTTCCTCTTTTCAGTAAGACACTGTAAATAGGCAAAATGTACGATTGTTCTGTTAACAGCAGATTTCTTAGGTACAGCATCCGGGCACAGCGCTCAATGGTGGCTCCGAGAAGAACAGTATCTACAGGGGCAAATGAATCTTCCACTCTTGCCTGGACAGTTAACAGCAGAATGCTTCTCGCTTGCACAAAAGGGGGAACAATTGGTGTGGATAGCACGTCATAGAGAGCAGGCGGACTTACTTATTGGCGCCGTCGTTGGTCTGCATAATGGCCCGAACATGTCCGGCGGTGGTATCGCTGAGATCTGACTTTTGGGTGAAAGCATCACATACCCATCTTTAGCCAATCAATATGTCGAAAGTTAATTAGCAGTAGGGATACTTTGAAATGGAAAGGAGTAGGGGGAATATACTAAATAAATAAAATTGAATAGTCAGCAGAATAAAGCAAGGGAATTCTATTAGACTTGCAGGAATGACTGGTATGATGATGATGACGGTAGGAGCCTGGAAGAATACGATCTTCAAGAAAACGAGTGAAGTGATAACAACGCGATCAAAATGGTTAGTCATTTTCGTGATAGATTTGAAATCATACGAGTTGCTACTAGATAAATTGGGAAGTGAACTATTTAAGCTGAGTATGGCCAAAGTGCAGATAGTGCAGAATTATGCACGAGAGGGTCGGTACCTCAGATTATTGTATCTGCTGGAGCGGGAGACTCCAATAATGGAATTCCAGTAGAAGGATAGGAAATGTAAATTTAAAGGGAATTGAACTGTTACAGACAAGATTAAAAAGTTGTCCCTCTCATTCGGAAAGCGCTAAGTGTTCTATTCAGAACAGTGTCTGGAGAAGATGTTAAAATTATAAGGAGGAAGCCGAAAGGAGTGGAAAAGAATCAGAGAGTTTTATTCTAAATCGCACGGGAGAGTGTATCGACGAGATTAAAACTGGCGAAAAACAGGGCAAGTATAAATTGGTTAATAAGAAATATGCGAGAATTAAGACAAGAATCCATGGCGAGCGAATTACATGAGGTAATTAGTTCGTTCTGCAGTATTTCTAATTAATGGCAATTACTAATAAGGTGCGCACCAGACTAGTCAATATCTGATGATTTTATTAGAGCATGTGACATCTCAGTTGGTTATGTTATCATTGGAACGTCCCCCCCCCGAGTATAGTAGCCACTGGTCACTTGAAGGAGTTACTATTAAAAATACAGACCAAGTTGCCTCATCATTTAAGGCTACCAGTAGACCCCACTGTTATAGAAATACTACAATTCATTAGGTTGTGTTACCTTATTAGAAGATAATAAACCGTTGGATTTGATGTCCATTCCGTTATTAGGCAGGGATAGTACTTTTGAGATATATCAGTTGATAAACTTACCCGTTCCCTTCTCTCAGAGTAGAGCAGGGACTAGGGGCTGTTGAAAAATATCAAACTGATATAGAATATATAGTTTTGAATTCGGCAAGAACAAAGTTTATGTTACTGACGACAGGAGAAGCAAGGAAATGTAAAGCCGATGCTTTGGAGATGCGTACCCCATTAAGCCCCATTTATGTGACGGGGAATCACAAGTTGTGTGTACTCGAATTGTTTAAGGGAGATAAAGAGGGAATTAAAGAGAATTTTTAAGTACAAGTATTGACAAATACAGTATTACCACAAGCTGTCAGTATATCTGATAGATTGATCTATCCAGAGTATTCGGGAGGACCCACAAGAAAAATAAAGATAGAATCCCCATTGTCTTTGAAAGAGTTATCCCTGGGATGTTCAGTATTTTGAGTATTTATCTCGCAATAGAGAAAATTAGTCTGGACCAATTGAAAGACAAGATGAGTACTATAGGAGTTGAGAGCGTAATTTAGAGAGATAATTCAGAAACTATAATGAATTGGTGTGCCATATTAGGTACCTTAATAGCTATTGCCGCAACGCAATAATAGCGGCGTTATGGAAGCTGAAAAAAAGCATAGGAAGATATCAGTTATCAGTGTTGGCGAGTGTGCATAAGAACTAAGAAAGGGGCATCATTTAGTGTTCATTACCGAAGTAGATCGAATTCGGAGGAAAAAGAATCTAAGTTGAATTCAGTAAGAGAACCGGAAGCGGTATCGACATCTGTGGAAGGAAAATCAAAACCCACTATTGTGGAAACAGGAGAATTGACGAAGAAGGAAAAAGATAAAAGTTCATCAATTGAAACAAAAGTAAGGGAAGCTGCGAGCCCCAGGTTGAATGATTCATTTGTAAGGGGTGGTGCATGCCCCAATATGGAAGTGAATGTTCATGAACCGGAAGAAAAGATAAAAAAAGACTTTTTAATTCTGTTGCATGTTCAGTAGAAACATTAGGCATGAAGAACATCGTTGGTTGATTTTTTTTATTTTCCTGACCTTAAGGGAGGTGGAATCAGATGTCATATACAAGAAATGACAAAAAGGAAAGGGAGTGACACTGAAGCCATGATGTAGCTAATGTTAATGCGAAAATTGGGGAATCACCGAGTCCTCAGAACCCGTTGGCCTACACCTGTTTTGGGCCGAAGTGCATATTAGCAGAAAGCTTTGAGAGCTCGAGGACTTGCGAGACAAATTCCCGCATCAAATTTCTTTGGAATTCACGTCAGTTGCCAACATATCTCCTGCTTCTGAAGAACTTTGAACCCAGCTCCTCCAGAATGTAGAAATTGATGCGGGAAGGGGTTTGTTGTACCAAGAACTATATAAACTATTGAAGATAAACCCACCGAATCTTTCGTTTTATTTTTTGTTGTGAAGATATTTCTTTCTTTAATATACCTTCCTCACGGCTCGAACCAGCGCTTCAAATGCTACGACAATCGATCTTCCATTGCTCTGAGATCAAGAACACAACATAGATTCGGTGTGGCGCGAAGCGGCCAGCGACCAACGGCCAGCTTGGGCCAGCGTCAGTATTGACTAGCACGGGATTAGCCCTGTGGTTTAAACGTCGTCCCAAGAACCTGGGAACCAGAACACTAGATGTAGGCGGCGTGAAGAGGGGTTCTATCTATCTATCTATCTATCTATCTATCTATCTATCTCAGTACGTTCATATCATTTCATGGGTTGTCCACTGTATTCGCGTCTTTTCTTTTATCCCAGTTTGTTCAAATGCCATTATCACACTGTTTCTATTTGTTCCCGATACGAATCTATACTTTCTTTCTCGCTCCTTTCCTTTTTTTTCTTTTCTTGTTGATTCCTATTGTCTGACGTTCATCACGCGCAGCCTTACCAGACTGATAACCCACCCAGCCAAAGTGTCTTTGCCGCCTCTTATTGAACTAATCAAAGAGTCAATCCCATTTCCCGCCTTTCGACAAGTCTAGAAAAGCAAGCAGACTCTCTTACGTTTAGCTTTTATTTTTTTTTTTTATTATCAAAGATGGAAATACTATCCGATTGTTTACTTTTCGCCCTCCTGGCCACTTCGTTTTGATCTGATGAAAGCGGTCAGTTAGTCAATCAGTTATTTCGGAATCAAGCAGAAAATGCAATACATATCTCTCTTTGTGTTTCGATGCTCTTAAATCTCCATGTGCAGGCGTAGCATAGTTGAATCCATCTAACATCTCCGTCGACAAGAAATAGAATTTAGCAAGGGAAATTCAAGATCTCTGTAGATATTTGTGCCTTTATAAGACATAGTTGCTTTTATGAGTTGTTGATAGAGTGCTTGCGAAACAGGCTTTTTACTTGTCAGAAAATCGTTTTATTTCAGCAGTGAAGATTGTTTTGCTCCAGACTTTCAAGTGGGGAGGTTTTTTTCAGATTAGAAAATCAGCATTCCTCATTTTATTTCCTTTTTTTTTTTTTCATCTCGATACAGTAAATCGACATTGGTGCCAGATGAAAGTACGCGACATGTTCAGCTACGACGTTGACTTTAATTGATCGTCGATTTGTAGATTATTACACGGTCACATTATGCTTGGATATGTTTGGTACGAAACCAACATTTTTGGATACTCAGAGAAGACCGAACTCCTTACTATGTAATAAATTTGGGTTTTGTAATCTCGACAGAGTTTTAAGTTACTGACATTTGGAAAAACGTTCATGAAAGTATGTTTCGAAAATAATATCCGATAATATATTTCGCCTATATGGCTTCATCAGATGGATAACGAAAAATAACGAAAAACGTGTTGTGTGTGTATGTAAACACACACAAATGCATGCACGCACAACACATTTTTCGTTATCCATCTGATGAAGCCATATAGGCGAAATGCATTATAGGATATTATTTTCAAAACATACTTTCATGAACGTGTTTCCAAATGTCAATATCTTATAATTCTGTCAGAATCACATACTCAAATTTATTACATACTCTCGACATGGAGAATTCATGAATAAAAACAATTTCTTTCATCTATTTTCTATCCATTATGAAGGATTTTCATCTCAAAACTCGGACACTTAAAATGTTGAACTTTTTTTTAAAAAACTGACTCATTTTCTTTGTCTTTTTTAGTCTCGAATAACGCCAGTTTGGGAAAATAATATAAGATTTAATTATTTTAAACACACACAAATGCATACACACACACACAACACATCACAACACATCTTTTCGTTATCGATCTGATAAAGCCATTAAAGGCGAAATGGATTATCGGATGTTATTTTCGAAACATACTTTCATGAACGTTTTTCCAAATGTCAGAAACATAACTCCTTACTATAAAAATCATTTGCAGAACTTTTCCTCGTTACTGCCTCATTTGCGAGACAAATATTTCTGAGTAAATTAATACGAAATAAGTCCGTAAGATTGGAGAACTCAGTAAGAATTGAATAAATTACGTAGTTATATATATATTTACAAAGTTTGTTAGCCTGGTACAAGGATAAATTTGTGTTGGGTACCCAATGAGGATAAAAATCACTGCATTAGTATCAGTCTTTGAAAGTCTTATGTAACTCTTTATCATGGTAAAGCGCCCAAAGTAATATGTAACCTTACTATAGTCTGGTACACGTTTATTATAGTGAGAGTTCGTTGGCTGTTTTTGTTTAGCGGCATATCAACCTCTATGGACGAGTGACAGATCTAATTTCAACTCGGAACTAATTTCGACTCGGAACTAATTACAACTCGGAACTAATTTCAACTCAGAACTAATTTCGACTCGGAACTAATTACAACTCGGAACTAATTTCAACTTGGAACTATTTTCGACTCGGTATTAATTTCAACTCAGAACTAATTTCACCTCGGAATTAATTTCAACTCGGAACTAATTTCAACTTGATTAAAATCAAAGCTATTAATTTCAATGAATTTCTAAACAAAATGCAATGAGTTGGTGCTAAATTTTTAATTTAACATTAAAAATCCTTAGTAGATAAGATAATTCAGATTTCATCTTTTCTGCAACTTTCATATTTTATTTCCGAGTTGAAATTAGTTCCGAGTTGAAATTAATTCTGAGTTGAAATTAATTCTGCACCCCCTATGGATTAATTAATGCCGAAATCTAAATATTTTTTACACAATTTTATTTTATTTTATTTTTTTTAGATAATAAATGGTTTTTAGTGATAGAAGTTTTACTAATTAACCCATAGCTAGGGGATAGAGGTGGGTTCACAACTTTTCGAATTGTATTTGCTCGTAGTATAACTTCCGAACTATTATTCATTACACACCACGCACATCTAACATTACAGAACCTGGTATTTTCAAGCAGTTATCCATCTTGGTACTGACCAGGCTTGATGTTGCTTAACTTGATGTGACCGTAAGCCTATATTGAGGAATTTAGTGATGGCTAAACTTAATGAACAAAAGTATTAGGTTGGTGCAAAAATAATGACGTAATAATGTCGTTTTTTCACGTTAAAAATACGTCAAAAAACGACATTATTACGTCATTATTTTTGCACCAACCTAATACTTAAAAAAAAAAAAGAGTCCTCCTGGCGGCTGCGGTAGTTCAAGCAAAGCTAAAAGCTAAAATTTTGAATATTGATTTT
Source organism: Acanthosepion lycidas (assembly GCA_963932145.1). Classification (NCBI taxonomy): domain Eukaryota; kingdom Metazoa; phylum Mollusca; class Cephalopoda; order Sepiida; family Sepiidae; genus Acanthosepion; species Acanthosepion lycidas. The sequence goes on from OZ010602.1 coordinate 72,465,260, forward strand.
TTAAGCCACTCAGGGTTTTCTCAGTTGAAAAACCTGACGCAGCACAGTCTTTTAAACTTAATAAACCAACAAGTAAATAGATCGATACCTTGTATGATTATTTAATTGGTAAGCTTTAGGTTTAGCATTTTACCCTAAATACACAAAGTTATAATGTTCATTTAAAACTAAAGCTAAAGAAAAACTTTAAGTAAAACCGTTTATATATATATATATATATATATATATATATATATATATATATATATATGTCAGTTTTTGTTTATTCGTCATACGTTGAAACCGATGAGAAAGTCCATTATATATATATATATATATATATATATATATATATATATATATATATATATATATATATATATATATATACGTGTAAAATCAACGAGCTCTAAACGAAAAGTTGCATATCTCAGTTGTGGTAGAGGAACATCTACTAATTCTTTTGAACGAGTATAGTCATTATGGACACTCTTTACATTTGGACTAACGTCCTCATCTTTTTAATTATTATCATGACATTTTGGCCGTTATGTTTTCCAACCTTCTCTAAGTGTTTGTCAATCCGTTGGAACCTTCAGTGAATTTCGAACTGAATCCGTTGATCTACGAGAGTAGATTGTTCTCGTTCATGCCTCGGGATATCTCGTCTTGCGCTTTTTAGTTCCGCTCAAGTATTACCTGGATGTGCGGGTGGTGTAATGGATAGCGTCTCGGAATGAGAAATTGGAAAGCCGTGCTCGAATTACAGTCGGTTTAGTTGCAATTTACTTATGCGCAAATGCCCTTCAGAAAGGCATGAATCTATCTTCTCTCCCCAGATATGGGTTAAATACTAGAACTTGTATCTAGGAAAAATAATTGCTATTCTGAAACAATTGCTAATGCAGTTTTTTACTCGAAAAAAATATTCTTGCAATCTAAAATATATTTCGGCTTTAAATAACCGATAAAGCTTATAAGCTGTAAAAAAATAATAATTAATCAATCAAACAATATTGATTGACCGGTTTCCACTGAGTCTAGTTTCCACTGAATCAGGTTTGTACTACCAAGCCCAGGGATTGAACTCACAATTTCTATGCTACCCAATTCACTTACCAGCTCTTTAAACAATTAAATTGTTGTTTAGTCGGAAATACTAAACCTTATACATGGAACCTTAAATCTAATGTAGATTAAATAAAGGATTCAATTCAAAATTACTTGAAGGTTATCCAGATGACATCTGAAGATGACCAGAGGGCATTAACGTCGAAACGTTGTGATACTAACAACAAAAATGAGAAAATTATTCCAAATGTAAAAAGTTTAAATAAGGATAACTCATTACTGTGGAGAATCACACAAAGATTATCATCATAATTGTTGTATTGATAATGATTTTTGAAAATGGTGTCCTCTTTTTGTGATGTCAACGAACACTCGTTGCCACTTTTGGGATGTCAACGAATACTCGTTTTCACTTTTGTAATGCTCATTCTAGTAGAGACTTTGTCATTGCAGATACAACCATAATACGCCGTTGAACAATGCTGGTGTCAGACGCCTTCGAATAACACTCGTACTAATAGTACTTGCTCGATGATACTCGCTCGAATAGTAACGACCGAATAGTGATCCGAATAGTAATCCGTAAAGAGAAATAGTATAGGGAATAGAGAAATACCGAGCCGTATAGTAATAGAGGGTAGAATAGAAATGGCGATCATTTAGACGTCACGCTAATTCCCATGTATACATTTACTTTACTACCACGTGATTTAATTATTTCAAATGGGATCACCTGTGTTTGCTTTCTGGTGATCTGTGTTCAAACGCTAGCGACACATTACTCCTGTACGACACATCTTTGGTAGTTTTTACGCATCCAACGTATAAGTCAGAGGTTCCAAATATTTTTTTGCGTCATCATCCACTTCTATATGGAAAAATTTTCCACTTTCTACCTTGTCGTTGTTGTCAGCACCCGCTTGCATCTGATCAACGGGATCGTTATTCTCTCTATTCCCTTTCGCTCCACTTCGTGGAGATGGCTGTGACGACGACGCCATTCAAGTGAATTTGATTTTGGTGGACAACTCTGCGTGACGGAGAAGCCCACACGCTTGGCCAGAAGCGAGATTGAGACAGACAGGCGAGATCTGGCAAACCTGATTGCATCGGGCTGTCTGATGGTTGGTTACACCAGTCCGACTGGCGATACCCTCTTCTACCGCTTTGGCCGTTGCCTATTCCGCCATTGGGGTCTTCGGAGGTTGGTCGCGTTGGTCTTCCTTCTTGAACGTTACCGCCATGGCTGTCCCAGTTGGAGATGGAACTCTTTCTTGGGATCACTGCTGCAAATAAGCCCTCTACTATGACAAGGAACGACCATATATCTTTTAAAGTGGATGTCAGAGTAAACAGTTCGTCATCAAATGTACGACTTTGACTTATTACTTTAATGACAATGATAGAAACGAATCAATAAGAAAAGAATAAAACTAATAAAAGTATAAACTTATATTTAAATAGATGAAAACATTTTTATTATTGTTGTTGCTAAAAATAAATATTTAAGGGATAAATAATAAAGGAAGAAATTCACTACTAAACAAAATAACGTTACGACTCGAAACGCTTTTCTTACAAATTTGAAAATACGCCGTCCACCTATATAGTAAAATATTCAAAAGCATACCAAAATTGTTTGGTAAAAGTTTCTTGTTATTCTTCTATGTGCCGTTTCCCGTCAGGATGTGGGCGATCATGGCTTTCCACAATTTCCCCTGGTTTGTAGCTCTTTGTTCCTGATACATAAGCTAAATTTTTGATGTAGTAAAATACCAAAGAGAGGTAACAAATAACGTTGACTTATGTGGAGATTGTTGCTGCTGCTATCGTATTAAAGAACAAATGAATAGTAAACTTAACCATTGAAAAGTATATATATATATATATATATATATATATAATTTAGTTTTAAGGTTAGGGTCTAGAAGAGAAAGTTGAAATCATATGGACATGTAAGAATCAATAATAAGATATAATCTATCTATCTATCTCATTCTAATGATTATCTATTTCAGTCTTTTCATATATTTCAATCTATCTATCTATCTATCTATCTATCTATCTATCTGTGTGTGTGTGCGCGCTTGCGTTCGTGCAAATGTATGTAATATTACTGTGGTGTACTTTTTAACTGGTCATGAGAAAACAACTTTTTGCTCAGCTATAAGTAACAATATTCACATACCTACTGACATATGGGCTACAAGTTTCATAGATCTGGCACATGTAACAATTTTAAAAAATTCTAGGACCCTTTTATCTGAAAACATAAATAATATTAGAAAGTGAAAGTACAATACTTAACGGCGTTTATAAGCAAAACATTTTTTGCATATACGAGGGTCATTCAATAAATAAGGTGAATTTTTCGGTATAAGGACTTCTAATACAGATAGAAGCTTACTTTTTTTTTTAATTTTTCAACGTAGTCTCCCAGCATTGTCACACAGTTTCCCCATCTGGGCACAAGCTTCCGTATTCCCTCAGCGTAAAAATCTTTGGACTGATGTCTCAGCCAGTCGCTCACAACACTTTTGATTTCATCGTCACTTTTAAACTTCGTGCCTCTCGCGAACGCTTTCAAGGGACCATAACAGATGGAAGTCTGAAGGGGCAAGGTCTGGGCTGTAAGGGGGATGGGGGAGGAGTTCCCAGCTCAGCTCGTTGATGGTCTGCACCGTTTGGGCTACTATGTGAGGCCTTGCGTTGTCATGATGAAGATGACTCCTTCTGACTGATGACCCCTGCGTTTTTTGTTCTTTATGTCTTTCTTGACCTGCCTCAGCAGTTCACCGTAGTTCTTCTGTCAGACTGAATGAGGTCATTGACTGATTGGATCACCTCAGGAGACCTCACTTCTGTAGGGCTCCCAGGCCTGTCTTCATCCTCAACACTGTTCCGTCCTTCTTAAAACAATTTAACCCACTTGTAGACATTTTTTGGCTGAAACATGTGGCACCATACACAGTTGACATTCTCGTATGAATTTCAACTGGTTTGCACCCTTCAGCAACCAAAAACTTGATAACTGACCGCTGTTCAATCCTTCTTGGTCGGCCATCTTTGTTAATCGCCAAAACTCTCAAAGTTTTTTTTTAATCTGCAACAGAAATTAAATCCATGTGAAAAATAAGTAAAAAAAAAAAAAAATTAAAAAAGTAAGTTTCTATCTGTATTAGAAGTCCTTATACCGAAAAATTCACCTTATTTATTGAATGACCCTCATACGTTTTGAATCACTCCCTTGTTGCTGATATAACTATTTTCATACTGAGGATGGGTTTATGGTTCAGATGAAACGATAATAATTTGGATAATGATTTTATAAAATCAGGAAATTCCTCTAAATTTGTCAGATACCATTGTCCATTCTACGATAACTTCCCAATTTGACCCTTTACCAGACTGGTCATGATTTAATAAACATCTGTATTGATGGCTGTATACCAACAGATGGTTTCTGTCAAACAGCACCGTCGGCGGCGGTTGGTTAACTCGAATTTTCTGCTCAATGAATTCCGTTCAAACGGCTAGTCTGTACGTAAACTGACCACCGGTCATAACAGATTCTTAACAGCTCACTGACTTTGTTTTTCTCTTGTTCGTGTCATGCCTTTATTCATATTTATCTCTTATTTCCTTTAGCAGTAAACGCGTCATACGGGTTGAAGAGTTCCTTTGTCTAGTTTTTTTCCCTTACGTTACCACTAAGCCATTTCCCGAGTCAATAATATTTATATATTTAACTCGGCATTCAATTATCTATGTGTTGTCTTTACAATACCTCATTCAATCTTGGAGTATTTAATTCTATTTTAAGGACGTATTTAACTAATATTGGTATTTTATTATGTAAATCTATCTATCTATCTATCTATCTATCTATCTATCTATCTATCTATCTACTGATATTGTATAATAGAGTGAGTACGGTTTTAGTGTATATGATACTACTTAAATAGACCGGAAAAGGAACGAAAAGAACAGGACAAATATATATTAATATAAAGCAAACAAACAATCTATGCAAAGCAAATTAACAGTAATAAAGCAAAGCAACAGTTATATTGCAAAAAGTTCACAAACTAAGAATTGGGGTTGACGCACAAGAGTAATTTCAGATAAGCCAACGTAGCGTTTTGACTTCAAGCGAAGACAGACCGGGATTGAGTCAAATGAAACCGAGAACCGGTCTATTTTATTGGCTAGGAAGAAATCCCAGCATGCATTTGTGTGCTTCTACCTTTAAATTGGGGAGGAGGTGAAACGGTAAAATATTCGAGCTGATGAGTGAATTTTTAGATCAGAAAGAATAAATAAACCGATATCAAAAGGAAATAAATTTATTTCTCATTTAAATTAAAAGTTTAAATTTCAACATGGTCACTGAGGCACTGTACATGGCTGTTTCTGAGTCAAAGTTGTGTAGGAGCATCATGGTCAGGCGTGGAGACCGTGGCTCTTTTTTTAAGTTTAAGGGATGAGTGAGCCTATGCGACCTGGGAATCACATCTCACATTAGGAACACGAGCAGTCAGAGGCTGTCTCAGTGTACAGGATCACTTGACCTGATGTTATTTCTAATTGGTTTCCTCCTAAAAGCTTATACACTGGTTTGATCAGAACTTGTCACCACATGTGACTGTGATGCATATGACCGATATATATTTAGCAGACCGTGTGTCATGATGCGTATATTGGCCTTCGTATATTTGTACTCCAGTGTCACTTCGTCGGTGTGCTGTTCAATCAATCAATAACTCAATCTATCAGTCAATCAATCAATAATAATAATAATGATAGTAATAATAATAATAATATCGTTTGTATACGTATTATTATAGATTCTGTGAAGTAAACTTATAGTGAGCTCTAGGGACATATAATCATCCCCTTCGCATATAAAAAACAGGGCATTCTTTGAGTCATTTTTTAAGAAAAAGTTCTTGTATGTTGTCAAATATGGTAACCTGTCTCAATAGTAAGTCTGGTCAGTTTGATAAGGTCAAAATAGAAGCTGGCATCCAAAACGACCTTCAGTCTGTTGTCAACAAAGGATGGCTTGTTTATTTTAACACTTACAAAATTAAACTGCTCTCTATTAATCATCTGAGAATCTCTCTCTCTCTGCCCTCCATCAGCATGACTGATGCAGACCTCCAGGAGAGTGATTCGTTGTGCCTTCTCGAGCTAACGTTCTCAGCTGACATGAAGTGGAAAGTCTATATTGAATCCATTGCTAGATCAGCTGCTAAGAAAGATAGTTCACTGTCTGTGTCAGACAAATTTTATATTCAGCATCTATCTTACGCATATACGTATCTATAAGTCTACCATTCGTCCACATGTAGAATACTGCAGCCATATTTGATCCGGTGCTCCTGCTAGAGCTTCTTGATAAAATCCAATACTATTGGCCCTGTTCTAACTTTTCGCCGCCAGTCACTCACACTCTGCTGTAAGGTTGCATCCCTTTGCAGTTCCTATAAATACTTTCATCGTAATTGTTCGGATGAGTTCTGCGCTATTGTGCCTAGACTTTTTTTTTAATGTAAGCCCAGTACTAGATTGGTGATGAGGTCTCATTATTTTACAGTTAATTTAGCTAGATGCAGCCGTAAATTCTATGCTAACAGTTTCTTTTTTTTCTCTCACTTTTGACTCCATGCTATCCGGCCAACATTTAAATGCTATGTCAATAGCTATCTACTGCTCTTCTGATTACTCTTCTTTTTTTCTTGCAATTTTTCTGTTCATCTCTTCCGCCCTCTTTGTGTCTCAGCGACTTTACTGTCTTGCTTGGGGCGAAATCGATTAAAAAAGTGCTGACAGAGAGAGAGAGAGAGAGAGAGAGAGAGAGAGAGAGAGAGAGAGAGGGGGGGGGGAAGATAAAGGTAGTGTAAGAAAGCGAGATTCAGAAAATTGAATTAAAAGAGAGAAAAGGAAGAGCAAAGAAGATAATGAGGCAAAGTGAGAAGAAATAAAATGTAAAAGAAGAGGTTATATGTATGCATATATGCATCATTCAATGCAGAAAGTTATAACAGCAATTTTATCAGTCAATTTAATCGGATTTGAACCCTTGCCGCTAGTTCCAGCTGAATACAAACTTGCAAAGTAACTCAGCATTCAAAGACACCTAAGTAATATATCCATTCAATTTCAAACCGCCAACATCAACGTGTGTAGGTCAAGAATCGGACAATGATTCCTCAAAGATTAAATGTGCAGAGAACAAAATAAAAACAAAGCGTATGTTTCATAAAGGTGGGGCGTTATGCAATTAAGATTCATTGGTGTTTACAAGTATCCAAATATTTGTTTGTTTGTTTGTTTGGGTTTTATGGCATATCAACCACTGTGGGTTATTTAATGCCAAATCCAGTTTATATGAATTTTAAATGCCTATTTTGTATAGAATAAAAACGTATAGCTGGCAACATTATTGTTTCAAAAACTTAGAGCTGGCAACATTATTTTTCTGAAAACATTATCTGAGACCTTGCTGTTGGATGCAGTTTATCGCCATACCCAGGACGCGGATGTAGTTTACAGTCATACCCAGGACGCAGATGTAGTTTACTGTCATACCCAGGACGCCCAAATATTACACTGTATCAAAACTGCTGGTGGACAACAAGTCGACACTCAGACTGTTTTGCTTATCGACTGTTTTTTGAGATGTCAGCGAACACTGGTTGCCACTTTCGTAATGCTCGTTGTAGTAGAGACTTTATAATCGCCGATACAACTATAGTAACGCCGTTGAACAATGCTGGATTCAGACGCCTTCGAATAACTCTCGCACTATAGTACTTGCTTGATAATATTCTCTCGGAAGGTAATCCGTATAGAGAAATAGTATAGTGAATAGTGGTGGTTTATGATAGAGTAGAAATACCGATCCGAGTACTAATAGAAAATAGAATAGAATATAGCAATCAATTAGACATCACGTGACTTCCTACTTATGCGTTTCCTCTATGGTCACGTGGTCTACTTAGTTCAATAATGGGATCGCCTCTGTTTGCTCACTAGCAGGATATCAGTTTGTAGATCAGTTTTCATTGAGGATTTTTGTCGTGAGTCAAATGTATCGTTGATAGTATTTTGTAAATGTATTGCTGGTATTTTTACTACAAAAATATATTTATAATTTCATAGCGTTTTCCTTTTGTTTGGAGGTTAACTATTTGCCCATAGTTGGGACCCTAACAGGTGCTACCACCCCAGTTCAGGGTGAACCAGGGAACAACAACAATTACGATCAGAGGCCTTGCTGCTGGATGTAGTTTATCGCCATACCCAGTAATCTAGGTTCAAACTCAAGTGTCGGCAGCGACACTTTATTCTTATATATAACTCTGTTGAGTCTTTCAACACCTGAAAATCGCACCTTATGCAGCCGTGAACACTCGACTCCGATACTAAAACATTTGCTTAATCGATATTTCTGAACCAAATTTGCTCAGGGCACGCTGTTTTTGTCAGGTGCTCTTAAGGGAACTGTTTACGGAGTACGGATTCCTGAGGAGCAGAAGAAACGGAAGTGACAGAATCAGTTGTCCTTCCTCTTCCGTTCTCTTACCGGGCCTACGGGCACAGAGGTCACAGAAATTCATTAAATCCTATTGAATCTAAACTGCTTCACCCAGAAGGCACGCCAGAGTCAATAAGATTTTATGGAACATCGATTGTTATAAAATGCCCATTTGTGGCAAACTTTTCAGCCTTATTCTGTTTTTTAATCAGAAGTTCTGATTCTGAAAATCATTTTATGACACGTAGATACTTATATAAATATTTACTAAGCTTAGCCATATATGACACAAGACGTAGACGTCCAATGAAGAATCAACTTAATAAATATTGTCACAGGAGGTATCTATCTAATGCCTCGTTCATTGAGCAGCTCAATTACTGGGTATGACGATAAACTACAAGGTCTCTGATCGGATCGGGGTGTTGAGAACCGTGGAAGTAGTTCGACCAAAATGGCCATCATCAAGAGAAGAAATATTTCTGCTTGATGGTAGCAGTGAATTACAGAATATATATATATATATATATATATATATATATATATATATAAATATAAATAAGTTTTTCGTGGTACAGAATTTAATAATAGATAAGAAAAGACAATATTTAGAAGGCATTTTTAAAAGCAAAAGCTAAAATAAAAACAACAGGTTTCGTCCCAGGACTTATCAAGTTTATTTATTCTGGGAATTTAAAAGCGTGTAAATTAATTTTAATTAACGAATGTAATCGAATGGGGGGGGGAATTATGAATTTCAAGAGACTAGAGTCCAATAATATTCAGACCCAGCAAGCATTCCCTCTGTTTACAAAGGGAAGGCTCATGAGGGAGAACGTCCTTACGAATGTTGACTTTGTTAGAATGCCACTATCAAAAAACGGATATCCTTTGGATGTTTTAGACTCCGTTATTCAAGATGTCATCAGTAAATTCCATAGCGTGAAGCCGCAATTAGCTGATAAATGCCCAGTTTATTTGCGTCTTCCCTATATTGGTACAGAGGCTGAGAGTTTATCGAAACTTATTTCACGTTTAATCAATAGTTGTTATTTTTCGGCGAATGTTAGGGTAATATTTGTTACCCGTCCTGCTTTCTCTTCCGTTTGTAAGGACGTTCTCCCTCTCCATCATGTTAATTCAGTGATTTACCAATACAAGTGTAGTTGTGGACACGACTACATAGAGAGGACGTCCCAACGTTTGGATTCGAGAATAAAACAGCATTTACCCACCAGGATTTTGAATCCGTCCTCCAGGAATAGCCAACTGACCAACAGATCTGGTTCTGCTATTGCTGAACATTTAATAAATAGTAGGAAATGCGTGGAAAATTTTAGTGGTGACTGATTTATTATTTTATCTAGGTTCCACTCCACATTTCACCTCAAGGTCCTAGAGTCCTTGTATATCAGATCTCGTGAGCCTTCCCTTTGTAAACAGAGGGAATGCTTGCTGGGTCTGAATATTATTGGACTCTAGTCTCTTGAAATTCATAATTTTTTTCCCCATTCGATTATATTCGTTAATTGAAATTAATTTACACGCTTTTAAATTCCCAGAATAAATAAACTTGATAAGTCCTAGGACGAAACGGGTTGTTTTTATTTTAGCTTTTAAAAATGCATTCTAAATATTGTCTTTTCCTATCTATTACATATATATATATATATATATATATATATATATATATATATATATATATATATATATATATATGCCTATGAGCGCAAGTAATAGGTGCATATAAAAAAGAGGAACCGAGAAGTATAAGCAGTCAATTGCTGATACCCACTGATGGCTGGACAGATAGGTCCGTCTATGAAACTCTGGGGTGGGGATGTGACAAACTTTGTACTTGCATTAAAAATATATATATATATATATATATATATATATATATATATATATATATATATATATATATATATATATATATATATATATATATAAGCAATTATTAATTTAAATCTGTTCTATTAAACAGAATTACCATAACTTCATGGGGATGATAAGGAAGTTATTAGGTTGGTGCAAAAATAATGTCGTTTTCTCACATGGGAGAAACGACATTATTTTTGCACCAACCTAATATTTCCCTGTTGCTTCGCCGCTGACTTCACGCCCCTTTTAGACTGGCTGCTATATCAGCCTAGAGATGTCAGTCTAGAGATCTCAGTCTACCCTGCTATTTAACTCCAAGCTGGGGGAGAAGAGATGGATTCATTTCCCACTCAAGAGCATTATTAAATTCAACACACTATGCCGGAATTTGAACCTGTCTCACTGGTTCTCTTTTACACGCCGATTACTATTACACTAACCATGAAACCGCCTTATACATTACGAATCGCATAAATTTAGAGGATATGATTAATTTGCATTGTACAGAAGTGTATAAATTGACTGACAATACCGGAAGATATTAACAGCCATGATAATTATTTGCGTTCGTGTTTTTTGTTCATGAACTATCAAGTGAATTTCATTCTAAATAATAAGTTATGAAGGAAAATGGTGGCTGCTATAGAAAGTAAAATATATATATATATATAAAAAAAGAAGAAAAAAAGAGCCGGATTCGGAGCGTAATAGACCGAGGTACATTTGAAATAGTTTTTGGCTGATGGGCGTCCTCCTTCCGAGGTCAGAGGTGAGGAGGGAGTCTTGAAAAACAGCTGGACGCCATCCAGATTTTTCTAGAGCGAAACCAGGCGAGTGTTATCGGCAGAAGGCCAAAATTTTGGTGCGCATGCGTCAATCAAGACTTCCCTCCCACCGCCGCCTAGCGCCTACGAAGTACTGAAAGCGCATGCGTGCACATTCACACACACAATTCATATACAGAAATACAAAAATATAAAAAGAGATAAAAAGTTGGCGAACATACATTAGCAATCGAAAATACTTAATAAATACTAGTAAACAAGGACACACATAGACACACACACACACATACATACATACACACATACATACATACATACATACACACATACACACACATACATACATACATACATACACACATACATACATACACATACACACATACACACACACATACATACATACACACACACACATACACACATACATACATACACACACATACATACATACACACACATACATACATACACATACGCACATACACACATACATACATACATACATATATATGAAGAAAAATATACGGAAAAACAAACAAACAAAAATCCTAATATGCAATTATGCTGTTTTAATGTTAATATAATGTCAACGTCGAACGTTTCGGTCTAATAGATCTTCTTCAGGACATATTCATAAAACATAATTAATATAATTAACTTTTATATCCATCGTCTTTTTCATGTTGAATTGAATATGGTCTAATGTTAATTATGTTTTATGAATATGTCTGAAGATGGTCTATTAAACCGAAACGTCCGACGTTGGCATTATATTAACATTAAAACAGCATAATTGCATATAAGGATTTTTGTTTGTTTTTTTCCGTATATTTTTCTTCATACTGTCGGATCTATATCTATATATTTGTATATATATATATATATATATATATATATATATATATATATATATATATGAGAGAGAGATAGAGAGAGATATACGAGTAAATCAATGTTCATATGTTACTGCTTTCCATGACTAAAAGTTTCATGTTGACACGTACATGTTGATGCAATTGTCTCACAAATCATTCTCAGAATATCTCGTCACTCTTACCGGCTGAGGATTATGAGACAACAGCGTCAACATCTAGGTGTCCACATTATTTTTTATGCCGTTGAAAGCAGTAAAATATATGTATGGTTTTACTTATATTATATATTGGATCTGTTTTGTATATTTGCTATATTTTACATTGAGCACTGTTTGCCGTTATTATACAATATAGATATAGATACGTATACATATATGTAATAATTGTGTATTTGGGCAGCATTCTCACTTTGAAACAAGTTTTATTAAAAACGACTGACAATTTTTTTTGTATTCTTATAATACAATTCTATTTGAGAGAAATAGAGAAAGATTTACCTTAAATTCACTGCAGAAGAGCTGGGAGAAAATAAAACAAATGAAAACATTTTTCGACAAGAAAAATTGAACTGGGACTTCAATAAAGTAACTTAATCTTACCAAAACCAAAGTCGGATCGTCTGCGTATATAAATAGCATAAAACATGAGCCGATCAACAACACACATTAAATTGCCGGTGACAAAATCTTATTGTATCATTCCCTAGAAGAAAAATTATTAACGATTTAACAACAAACAGACACACATATATTTCTTTCGTTCTGGCCCGATGAAGCGTATGCAGCGAAGATGAAACGCGAGTCAAGTCAAATAAGCAGTTTTCCACTTTGTCTGATATATATATATATATATATATATATATATATATATATATATATATATATATATATATATATATAATATTAGTGGTTAATATACACATACATAGGTGACGTTACCCTGGCCTTTCTCTGCCCCCGTGCTATCCTGTGACGACCAGTGTGACTTGGTATTGGTCGAGGCACCAAATGTGACGTGAACCTGCTGTCACGGCACCAAATGTGACGTTCTAACCCTTGGCTGATTCGGTATCAGCTTTGTCGTTCCCAGCTCGCCTCCAACGTCTGGTTACCGAAGTAACTGCTTTGACTTCTAGTCTAACCTACCCACGTTGTGATTTGATCTTAGGTAGACGAAATCAATCAGTCGCCGGGCCTTAATGCAAGCCGAGTCCGAGCAAAGGTAACACCGCACAAGTATATGTAAAAGAAAATAAAGTAACAACTCGTAAAGTTCAAATGTGTTAAAAAAAGAATAACAAATATTTTTATATCTAGTTGTTGAATACAGGACTGCGTCTTTCTCTTACACGCTTCTATGGATTCGTGACACTTTGTGTTTGTTAGGCGAGTCTTAATATCTTAAGTTGTTTTTCGATAACTGGTTTTTGGTGTCTTCAGGCGATATTCGCAAAATTTGTTTTGGTGGTGTGAGTCTAAGTCGTTCTTCAAAAATAAATTGTTCTTGGTTAGAAGTCGAAGTCGGGATGCGTGGATCTTCAGTCAGCTTCCTGCGAGGCTGGTCTCAGGGCTCACAGTTCAGCTCTGTCTGCGTCTGCGTCTCTCCAACTCCAATTGCAACTAACTGCATGCTGTTTACTCGCTGCGACTCTGTTTATATGGACGCCGACCAAAACCGACTGTGGGCTTGTCGGGGTTTGAGTTCCTCGATAATTCTAAATCCACAATAAGGATTTTCTTTGTCTACGGACAGGAAAATTTATCATTTTCCATTTTTGGAATTCCATTACTTTCTGCTCCAGTGGGGTTCTTAAGGGATTCGTCCTCCCAAATTCCTCCTATCTCATATTGGTATCTCACACCAATCCCCTCAGAGGCGTCAACAGGTTTCCCCTCCTTCTCATATGTTTACCTTCGCGTACCGCACACGCCACCACTCAGCCAATGACGCTCGGCAGCGCGGGTGTTTACAATTATCGCTCAAAGAAAAAAAATTATCTTCCTCTTCTTTCTTTCTTTCTTTCTCTTCCCCGAGCAGACCTCCCACGACTCGTAGTGTGGTCCCTAATCTCTATCTTAACCGAATGTCGTCTGGAATTTGTCAACGAGATTTTCGTCAAATAATCATCGGGGTTGGTCAAGTGAATCTCTTTGTCTCCTCAGTGCCTACGTACTTCCGTCGCCACAATCTGTCCAGGCAACAAACTCTTATCATGGCTAAGTCTGAACATAAAACAGGTTTTTTTCCCCAAAACCAAATGATATCTCTGAAAGATAGTTAATGGTTTATTCTTCCCTTTTCCTTGGGTGGCCCAGCTGATGTTTTTCTCGCTCAGTACGTGACCTGATTACCATTATTTCCCAGCTTCTGTTTCGTAGGCCACTTGACTAATTTGAAATTTTCATTATTGCCATGGGCAGATTGCTATCTTCTTTCGACGCGTCATAACATAAATTATCCGTGGTCTTACGAATTTCCTACCTTCCGCGAAAAAAAAATACGTTTTTTTTTCGCAAATGAAAATAAAACCTTTACCACTTTTCTTTGTTAAAAAAAATAACATCGCTCGGTATGTCATTTCGTGATAGCTTCTTATCGCTTAATTATTTCAGCTTCTTCTCGCCTTAATTATTTCTCGCTTTTAATTTTCACGCGACCGCTAAATAGTGTCACACATATATATACATATATCTAAAACACACAAACATATATACAAACGTACATACACATACATACATACATACATACATACATACATACATACATACATACATACATATATATGTGTGTGTCTGTGCCTGTGTAAAAAATTCCAAGAGGATAGAATCCAGGTAGAACTCAATGTCCAGGACAGAGTAAGGTTATAATAAAAAGGCTTAAACACTAGTACTCCATGATCATAATTTATTACATTGGAATCGTAAATACGATCCAATTCATCAGTTTGTTTTTTCCTGATTTCTTTTTGAATTTGTAAGTCTGATGAATTGGATCGTATTTACGATTCCAATGTAATAAATTATGACCATGGAGTACTAGTGTTTGAGCCTTTTTATTATACATACATATATATATATATATATATATATATATATATATATATATATATATATATATATATAAGGAATATGGACATAGGTATTAACTATACATACGCTCTGTCCCTTACATGGAGTCCTTTAAAATCAGTATCACCCATGCAAGGCAGTAAAATTACCAAGACACCAGGGGTTACAGGGTGTGGGAGAATTAGGAACAAAATCATTAACAATGAGCGGGAAGAAGAAAGAGAACTGTAGATAGCGATTGATATAGCATTTAAATTTTTGCAGATCAAAGTTGATTGGAAAACATGGAACAGGAAGAGAGATCCACAAGCGAGAATTGCGAGAGAAGAAACTGTTAGCATAGAACTTACGGTTACATCTAGCCAACTCAACAGTAAATTGGTGAAACGTTGACGCCAATCTAGCACTGCGTTTAAATTCATAAAGTCCAGGTACCACAGCGAAGGGCTCATCCAAACATTTACCATGAAAATACTTATAGAAAATAAATTTATCCAAAAAATATAGCATACCTTAAAAACTATATATTAAAATACCTGAAAAGTATCTGAATCAGTAACCAGTCTACAATATATATATATATATATATATATATATATATATATATATATATATATATATATATACGCACTTTTTCACATTACCAATATTTCTAAATTGCACGCTTTAAAATGTGTGATCGAAACATTTATGTTGTATGACTCATTTCATTCGGATATTCTTTTCATTTGTCATGAAAGTAAAATACTCTAATATACATAAGTTTTTAATACACACTGAAATGAAGCATTGCAGGAAGTAAGCACACATAGACGCCATGACTAAGAACGTTACTTACACCCAACAAAATGGACACATACATATATACTAATGCCATAAAGCGAACACGTGACATCGTCACAACCAATCAACATAGAATTGCAAAGTTCAAACAACACTGTGTTATTTCATTTCTGAAAATTGTTTTTGATGACGCTAAAAGAACAGCGAAACATTAAGTTTATAGTTTTTCCTACTTATTCCTTATTTGTTTGTTTAATTGTTTAGCGGTATATGAATGCCTTATGAGTCATTTAATGTCGAAATTTAATTTTCTTGGGTGCTTTAGTAATTTCTTTTAGAAAAATGGTGGAAAATCTTTTACTATGCAAAATGCTATGCTGGTATTTATGCTATAAAAATGTATTTTTATACTTTAATAGTGTTTTGACCCCAGTTTGGGAGTTAACCAGTTGCCCATAGTTGGGAGCCTAACAGATTCTACGACGCCGGGTCAGGGTGAACCTCCTGAGAACAACAGCAGTTAAGAGATGTTTCGACGCCTCTCAAAACCTACCATCCCCCAATGAGTAGGGAAGTATCTTGTTAGTTATTTTTTAATGAAATGAAAGAAAGAGGTCATCACTACTACTATTGCATCTGCTTAAGACATACATACCTTTCTCTTCCCTTCTTACCTTTTGGAATCTTAAAACACAATTTGCGTCAATTTTGTTTTTCGTTTGATTCCTAGAAGAATCTTTGAATCCATTCATTGTTTTTAAACAGTAAATGTGACATATATGGTATGTTTGACCATTTTCGGTAGACATACTGTCTCTGTTCTCCCCTACCCGCCACCATCATTAATATTATTATTTTAATACAAACTGCTGGATTCTTTCAATGAGTATTATATATATATATATATTTACCACATGACGATTGTGCGACAGCAACATTAAACACCTTTATGTCCACATGAAACTTTTGGTCGCGGACAGCAGCAATTTAAGCAGTTTTTTCCACACACACACACACATACACACACATATATATATATATATTAAATAATATAGACAATACCTTAGACTGATTGCACAACTCTGAGTTTCATACCGATGCAATTTGCAAGTGCTGGTATTTATATTTATATGTATTTGTATACGATGGCTCGCTCGTACTTATATCCATATTTACACATTAGGTATATATATATATATATATATATATATATATATATATATATATATAGAGAGAGAGAGAGAGAGAGAGAGGGGATTAATACAAATATCAAATTTGTCATTTAGATGATTGATGTTAGTTTCAATATATATATATATCTTTGTCATGTTGAACTGATTATGTTAATTGTATTTTAATGAATATTGTCCTGAAGAAGGTTTATTAAACCGAAACGTCAGACGTTGACATTTCATTCATATTAAAACAACATAATTGCATCTAAGGTTTTTGTCTGTTTTTTCCAAATATTTTTCTTCATTCTGTCGGATTTATATCCATTTATATTTACTTACATATATATATATATACACACACACACACACACACACACACACACACACACACACACACACATATATATATATATATATATATATATATATATATATATATATATATGTATATATATATATATGTTTATAATTATCGTATAATATAATTTTATGGTATGCTCTATTTATTGGTCAAAGTGCTCAATATCAGAGATAAATCGCGTATAAATATTAAAGTGGACATTGAAGTCAAAACCCATAGGTGACAGTATGTTTCATGCTTAAACGCAATCGTCATGACCAGACGACTGCGTTTTAGCATGAAACATACTGTCACCGCTGGGTGTTGACTTCAATGTCCACTTTAATATATATATATATATATATATATATATATATATATATATATATGTGTGTGTGTGTGTGTGTGTGTGTGTGTGTATCTTAAGTGGGGTTGCAACAAAAATAAGGTCATTTCTAAATGTTTCCACGATGCGCATGATTTTGCCCTGCCATGTCGTATCAGCCAATTTATCTGTTCTCTCCATTTTCTTTTTTTCTAATCCATTTGCTATCCGTTGCGTGTCCAATAAGTATTCTTTTGATCCATTTGTTATTCTTACTTTCATTTTTATTTATTAAACTCTTTTTTTTTTACTAACCCATGACCACACTTATGGAGGACACCGAAAGGATCGAACTTCCTGACCATTACAACAACATGATAGATCTATCCTATATCTATCCTATAATGATTATCTATTTGTAGCTTTTTATATACATTATTATATATATTTATCTGACCGTGAAGAGCTATGTATCCGCGAAACTTGGATCTTGGAAAAAGATCAAAAGTACTTGGGAAATGAAAATAAAAGAAATTTGAACAGCTATAGCACATTTCTCTCATCCTTATGTCAGCTAGTTATATATATATATATATATATATATATATATATATATATATATATATATATATATATATTTGACATTACATCTGCTAATTTTTAACAAAATATATATATGTCTAATTGAATAAATTACAGACATTATGTTTGCTAATTTTTTACAAAATCCGTTCATACCCATGAATAACCTTCCGTGTATTGATGTTGAAGGATGTGAGAAATGTGCTATAGCTATTTAAATTTCTTTTATTTTCATTTCCCAACATTTCAATCTTTATATTTATATATATATATATATATATATATATATATATATATATATGCTTACAAAAGTTCTTTGTCAGTTAGTTTTAAGGAAAAATGTATATTGTCAGTAATTTTAATATATACAACTGAGCGTTGTTATTTAGTAGTACTCAATATATAAAAAAATAGAGCTGCTCTGAAGTCCTATGAATTAAAAATAAAAGCGCCTATAAAACCTGCAAAATGAGATATTAGTTTCTGATGATTGAGTTTATTGTGAAACTGATAGTAATGTCTAAAACTTTGTAGAAACAGGCAAATTTTAAGTTTTATAGGCTTTTATAACATTAGCCGATGTCGGACTTCAGATAATAATAATAATAACAACAACAAAAACAACAACAAACAATTACTGATTTCTACCAAAAACATCAAAAAAAAAAAAAAAAGCACAAACAAGAAAAATGGTCAGCTGGTGTATTTCTGGAGGATAACGTTTTTAAGGTATGCAGTCTTTATAATTAAAGATCCCAATATGAAAAAATAAAGAATTAATAGCAACAAATAACCTTTCCTTAGTAAGTTAGATTTTTCGAGGTAGCAATTTTATACGTTATTACTCCAGCATTACTGGTAATGTTTTATATAGATGTATATAGGTTCGGCTGACATTTTGATATTTTCCATTGTTTTGTTTTATTAATACCCCATATAAAACTTTTTAGTTCATTGTTGTACTCCATTAAGTATAATTTTATATAATTTATTAACTTATTATTTTATTATTTATATGATTTTTGTACTTACAATTTTTGGTTAGTTCATTTATTTATTTTATTATTTTGATTTATTTCTGTTTTGTAACTTTGATAAATTTTTCCCTTTTCCCTTCTTTTATTTCTTAAAGAGTCTTTTTACTTAAATACTATTAAATATTATTGTTTAAATTACGCTGCCTCCTAAGCCAAAATGTCAGCCATTTTTTCATCGTCAACATTTCCATGTTGAACTTTGAATATATGTTTAATGACATCTTACTTAGCATAGACTATTTTGATTGGTTGAACTGATTATCAACATTACATGTCTCACTTCTTTACATTTCTATTAGGTTGGTGCAAAAATAATGACGTAATAATGTCGTTTTTTGACGTTAAAAAAAACGTCAAAAACGACATTATTACGTCATTATTTTTGCACCAACCTAATATATCATTCTTTTATTTATCTTTCTCTCTTCTTACTTTTCTTTGGAGAAGAGATTATATATTGTGTCTTTCTTTTCTTCTCGGTCATATTTTCTTCTTTTTGTTTTAGAGGAGACTATATCTTGTCTTTCTTTTTTCTTATTTTGACTATATCTTGTGATTTTCTTTCTTTTTAGATGAAAATATATTAGGTTGGTGCAAAAATAATGTCGTTTTCTCACATAGTTACATATGTGAGAAAACGACATTATTTTTAGCACCAACCTAATATATTCTATCTTTCTTTCCTGATTTTCTTAGTTTTAGTTTTACGTGTGAAAAGAGATTGTTTGTAAGTAAATATTAAAAATTGTAATAACCCTCATTTACTACCGCCTGATGAAATGCGATGATATGCATCAAAACAAGAATTCATTAATGTAGCGGTCTTATATATATATATATATATATATATATATATATATATATATATATATATATATATATATATATATATATAAGACCGCTACTCCAACAGATCTGGCCATATATATATATATATATATATATATATATATATATATATATATATATATATATATATATATATATGGCCAGATCTGTTGGAGTCTGTAGGCTAATGAAATTATATCACCCTCTCAGCCGGAGCCACCCTCTACCTCGCCACATGCGTCTTGAATATTTTTTTTACTTGTGATATATTTTAGTGACATTTACACACCTTGAAGTAAGCTTATTGCAAATTCTTTAAATAAACTACAATAGCTATATTTTGTTTGTCAATAAAATATTCTTTAAGAAATACAAATATTTTGCTATTTATTGCAAACCGAATTAGCATATATTTCAACACAAGCGCAGTAAAAGACATTTTTTGTAACCAGATTTTGTATAATAATAAAATAAAAAAGTTCATCATATTGATATCACTTCAGTTTATGAAACTATTTAGAAGTTACAACATCTAGAAAATTAAAATCATTGCTTTTAAGATTTAAACAAACTGAACTAATATCAAACATGTTATCTACTTGAATCAAAAGCAAAAAAAAATCTTTTCCTTGTTTTCCTTCTTGCAAAGTCAAATAAATATGAGTTTGTTATATTGATATAATTTCAGTTTATGACACTGTTTAAAAGTTATTTTTACATTATTTACATGGTTCGAACTGTTGTCCTCATCTTTACTGTCATATTCACAACCTTTTGGCTGTTTCCGCTCCGGCCTTCTTCGGGTTATATTTTTCTGAATTTCGAACCGAAACCAGAATAGTCAATCTATATGTTGGTGTTTCTGAAGATTGGTGATATGAAGTTTGTGTAGACGTTCTTCCCATGTTTATTTACTGAAATGGGCTGACATATAACATTCCCATTCCCGTGTCCATTTCCTTCACCCACTGCTTGAAAATATCGTGACAAAAATTGGCAAAGGTCAAGTTCTTTTTCCAGTTTCTTGTTGTGTTGCCGTTCATAGATGAGAATTGCAATTCCAATGCAAAAGCTGTCACTTTTATTTTGTTCCTTTGTGCATCGGTGTACAATGCGCCCGTCATAGATGTTTTCTAAATTGACATAGCTATCGCGCAGAATGCAGTCTGTACCAATTGATTTGCTGCGCTTTAGGACTTGGTAGAAAAATTGGATTTTCTTCGAATGGGGCTGTCTTCTGTGGTTTTTATTCCTACTTGAGTTCAGCTAATTCTTTTGTTGGCTTTAGACAGAACAACATCGTTAACTCATTAGCTGGATAGATTTCAGAGGCCTTAAACTAATATTAATTTAATCTGCATAACTTCGGTCATTCCGTTTTTGTAAAATTCAAATATCTCAAAATATAACCAGTAAAAGTGGCTAAAAGTTTAGTTGGAGATTTTATCAAGGGTCGGTTATTTTTCAGTGCGCCCTCGTCGCTACCGAATGAGACGCAAGGTTAGTATAAAGTGGGTTTAACGGCAATAGCGTGGAAAAATTGCCCAAGCGCCCCCTCGGCACTTAACCCTTTTAGGGAGACCTCAGGCGCCGAGCAATAAACCCAGCCCCCTCTCGGGGCTTACCAACTGTTGAAATGGATTAGTTTAAATTTGACAAATATTTGTTCTGGATTTTCTGAGTTATTGAAGTTTATGTGATTTACATAATAACTTCAGATAAGCTGTATATATTTCTCATTGAAAATAACAGACAATTCATTAATAAAGGGATTCTTAGTTATTATATGTTCAATGCTTGTATTCTATATTCTATTCTGTGGAAGTAGTAGTAATTTCAAGTTGTGGTTGTCATTTCATGTTGGGGTGTATTTTAAAATCACCAACACGTTACTGATGAATTGTTATATAAGAATAAAGTGTCGCTGCTGACACTTGTGTTTAAACATTGATCGCCAGTGAGCAATAACGCGTAAGTAGGAAGTCACGTGACGTCTAAACGATCCCCCATTTCTAGTCTATCCTCTATATGGATCGCTATTTCTATTCTATTCCCTATTACTATTCGGATCACTATTCGTGCGAGTATTATCGACCAAATACGGGGGTCATTCAATAAATAAAGTGAATTTTTCGGTATAAGGACTTCTAATACAGATAGAAGTTTACTTTTTTTAAATTTTTCAACGTAGTCACCCAGCAGTGTCACACACTTTTCCCATCTGTGCACAAGCTTCCGTATTCCCTCAGCGTAAAAATCTTTGGTCTGATGTCTCAGCCAGTCGCTCACAACACTTTTGACTTCATCGTCACTTTTAAACTTCGTGCCTCTCGTGAACGCTTTCAAGGGACCAAACAGGTGAAAGTTTGAAGGGCAAGGTCTGGGCTGTAAGGGGGATGAGGGAGCAGTTCTCGGCCCAGCTCATTGATGGTCTGCACCGTTTGGGCTGCTGTGTGAGGCCTTGCATTGTCACGATTCAAGATGACTCCTTATGACTGATGACCCCTGCGTTTGTTCTTTATGTCTTTCTTGATCTGTCTCAGCAGTTCACAGTAGTTCTTCTGTCAGACTGAATGAGGTCATTGACTGATTGGATCACGTCAGGAGACCTCACTTCTGTATGCCTTCTAGGTCTGTCTTCATCCTCAACACTGCTCCGTCCTTCTTTAAACAATTTAACCCACTTGTAGACATTTTTTGGCTGAAACATATGGCACCATACACAGTTGACATTCTCCTATGAATTTCAATTGGTTTGCACCCTTTAGCAACCAAAAACTTGATAACTGACCGCTGTTCAATCCTTCTTGGTCGGCCATCTTTGTTAATCGCCAAAACTCTCAAAGTTTTTTTTTTAATCTGCAAAAGATATTAAATCCATGTGAAAAATAATTAAAAAAAAAAAAAAATTAAAAAAGTAAGCTTCTATCTGTATTAGAACTCCTTATACCGAAAAATTCACCTTATTCGTTGAATGACCCTCATACGTTTTGAATCATTCCCTTGTTGCTGATATAACTATTTTCATACTGAGGATGGGTTTATGGTTCAGATGAAACGATAATAATTTGGATAATGATTTTATAAAAGAAGTAAAACAAAAAAAAAAAAAAAAACAAAAAAGAAAAAGAAAAAAGTAAGCTTCTATCTGTATTAGAAGTCCTTATACCGAAAAATTCGCCTTATTTATTGAATGACTCTCGTACTATCAGTGCGAGTGATATGCGAAGGCGTCTGACACCAGTATTGTTCGACGGCGTTACTATAGTTGTATCTGCGATTACAAAGTCTCTACTACAACGAGCATTACGAAAGTGACAACGAGTATTCATTGACATTAAAAAAGTGGCAACCGAGTGTTCGTTGATATCACAAAATAAAGTGGGGTTGAGGTTTGACTTCTATAATCATCGATATTTACATTTATTTAGATTGATGGTTTTATTGACTAGAATTTTTCTAATGGGTGTAGGCAGATGTCTTGTTGCTTCTTTATGTCACTGAGATCGCTTAAATGGTTTGTCATCCTTCTGCTGCTAGTTGTCAACGTATACGCAATGTAGGTAATTGGTTTATGTTAAGAGAAGTCGTCTTGTGCTGGACAACTGAATTAATATACATTAGTCGCTTTTTAGATTTGACTGGCTTGATGTTATTTCTAATTATGAGGTTGATAGTTTTTAATTTGTTTATTTTACACGTTTACTAGATTCGACTGACGAAATATATTATCTCCTCTCCTCGCTCTAGCCATCTGTATAAATCGCGTCTCCAATGTGACCGATCGTTAGAGACGTCTTCCCAGCTCTTGGTGTCCATCTCCATCGCCCTCATATCCCTTCTTCAGATGTTCTTGAAGCAAAGATTAGGTGACCCTAGTTAGCAGTTTCCCATAAATAAGGGGTTTCGGAATCCTTTCGTCCGGCATAAGGTGTATATGACCAAGCCAGCGGAGCCGGCGTTGTTGGCGAAGGGCATACAGGCTGGGTACCTGGGCACGGGTGAGATTCGACTGACGAAATATATTATGTTGTGTTTGCGTCACATGACGAATTCATCTTGTTCATGATTTTAGTGCATCTTGTTACAGTGAAAGATATTAATGTTTTGTATCATATTTTTAGTATTGATGTCGTTTAGTTTCTGCGTGAATGATTTTATTTCCTTATCAATAATGTATTTGCGAAAATTATTGAAAATCAATATTTGTTTTATATGTTTGAGTTCACTGAAAAGATTTTTTTCCGGGAAGTTAGGTGAGTGCTATTGAGGATTTTTTTTATTGCTTTATTACCATGGACGGCGAATCAGTGGAGGAAGTGTCCAGCTTCAAATACTTGTGAGAAACCCTGTCAAATGATGGAACCTGCAACGCAGAAATCCCCATAGTACACAACTGCGATTTGCCAGACTGGAAAGGATATGGAAGAGCAACATCAACTTCCAGACCAACTTCAAGCTCTAGAAATCAGTTTTTTTTTTGCATCTTCCTCTACGAGTTTTGAACTTGGACACTCTTGGCTGAGGCAAGAAAAAGGATACACGTGTTCGAGAACAAATACTTGAGAAAACTCCAGCGTATCTCATATTGCGAGCACAAAACTAATGACTTTGTACGGAGCAATGTCAAACGTCTCGTGGGCTGACAAGAATATCTCCACGCTACTATTAAGCGTCGGAAGATGGCAAGGTTTGGACCCGTCACACGGCATAACAGTCTCTGCAAGACCATTGTGCAAGACACTTTTGAAGGCGGACACAAGCGGAGACGACCATGCAAAATCTGGCAAAACAACATCAAAGTGTGAACGGACATGACAATACCGGAACTCCTGAGAGTCACCGCGAACAGATAATCATGGAGGAGGCTGTCTGTTTTTCTGGCCTTAGGTCACCCACACCGACGATTGAAGCAGTCAAGGGGCTGATCATAATCTTATGTCTTTATCGACATTCACTATTATAGCCTACGAGGCAGGTATTCTTATATAAGTAAACACTTTATATAAGTAAGCGTTAAATGCATTGGAATTTTGTCTATATTTCTGAGATGAGGTATTATAAACATTATTTACATTATTCGGACTATTGTCCTCATCTTTGTTGCCATATTTATCACAACGTTTCGGCCGTTGTACGCTCCGGCCTTCTTCAGGTAGTTGGAATGTCGAACTGAACCCTTTTATTTCTCCACTGCCTTAACCGGGTATTGAACTCACACCCTTTGGGTCATATCACTGTGCCATAAAGGCGTTGGTTAGGTCCAGTGACAGGACCCAAAAATTGTGAGTTCAATACCCGGTTAAGGCAGTGGAGAACTTTCAGAGGGAAATTAACAGGAGATAACTGATAACTGACATCCATTAAAATATGACATGTGGAACTAGAACAGTCTACCCCAGTGAGCGAAATAAAGGGTTCAGTTCGACATTCCAACCACCCGAAGAAGGCCGGAGCGTACAACGGCCGAAACTTTGTGTTAAATATGGCGACAAAGATGAGGACAATAGTCCGAATAATGTAAATAATGTTAACATCGAGGGATGGGATTTTATTATTATCATTGAGTTCGTATGAGAACTTTAGTAAAGATGTGTTTAGATTTGTAATTTCATTGTTATTTCTGGTAGTACAAAAATCTCACCCGTGCCCAGGTACCCAGCCTGTATGCCCTTCGCCAACAACGCCGGCTCCGCTGGCTTGGTCATATACACCTTATGCCGGACGAAAGGATTCCGAAACCCCTTATTTATGGGAAACTGCTAACTAGGATCACCTAATCTTTGCTTCAAGAACATCTGAAGAAGGGATATGAGGGCGATGGAGATGGACACCAAGACCTGGGAAGACGTCTC
Organism: Acanthosepion lycidas; assembly: GCA_963932145.1. Taxonomy (NCBI): domain Eukaryota; kingdom Metazoa; phylum Mollusca; class Cephalopoda; order Sepiida; family Sepiidae; genus Acanthosepion; species Acanthosepion lycidas. The sequence goes on from OZ010602.1 coordinate 72,491,393, forward strand.
TAACGATCGGTCACATTGGAGACGCGATTTATACAGATGGCTAGAGCGAGGAGAGGAGATACGAACGCTTGTCGCCTCGGAGAAACATACTCGACGGAAAGAAAACAACAAGACGACATCGGAGGAGGACGCCTTTGCATGCATTGAAATCGAGACTGTCGCTCCAGTGTGCTCCTGTACGGCCATAACAGATGCCGCATCAGTATCAGCAGCTGAGGTATTACTCTTTGGGCGTAGATCGAAGGTTTATCGAGACTGACGGATGTTACACGCACACAAAAATCTCATTAATGCACCAATTATATATGTGTGCTTTGTTTGTTGTTTTGTACCCATTGTTTTCGAGGTGTGTCATTTAAAAATTAGAGAGGGCATGACCTAGGGTTTATGCATACTAACTCTGTTCATTTGGCTCTAGATGTGGCTTTATGGCTAATAAACCGACAGATAGCATTTAGCACAATAATCATTACGGATATTCTCTGCGCTCTCTTATACAAGCACAAAACGAAAACTGTAAGAGCATTAGAAAAACTTAATGGAGACGCGATTTACACTGAGGGCTAGAGAATTTAATGAAAAATGTATAAAAGAAAGATTGCTGTATATATATATATATATATATATATATATATATATATATGTATATATATATATATATATTATAAATTAACTGATTTAAAATGTGGTTTTTCGCTACACAGTTCTAACTATGTATCAAAAATGGAAGTTAAAAGCTTCGAATTTAATTTTGTAATTAAATTAAAGACATTAGTTCCATTTCATCCTCAAGCGAATTTTGGAGTAACTTATTTTTAAAAAATTTACTGGGTTTTAAAGGCACGGCAAAAATCATAATTTACTGTTTCCAAGGATACAGAGAAATCCATTCATCCAGACAAGGGGTGGTTGCGTGTTCATTTTCATTAACTTTTGTTGTATCAGTTATTAGTTACGTTTGAAAAAGGGGTTACGTTTAGGTGGGGGTAGGGATGTATTTTTCAATGAATTCTGACATCCGTTAAATGCGTGTCGTCTGGATTTAAAAAAAAAATTATTGTTAACGGCAAAAATTCTTACGACATTCTTTCTATTTGTATACTTAAAGATTTTTGGGGGATGTTTAGGTTAGAGTATGTTTTATTTAACTACAATTTTAAAATATTTTAATTTTTAATAGACTATATTTCTTTTTAAAACAGGTAAATGTAAGGTGTTTTATTGGATTCTCTTAAGTGCTTGTAGTACTTTGAGAGAGGTGTTTAGGTTAGAATTCGTTTTTATTTAACTACAATTTTAAAAACAGTTTTAAAATATTTTGAATTTTAATAGACTATATTGTTTTTTAATATAAAACAAGTAAATGTAATAGAATTTCTTACAGTATATAAATTTTTTTTTCACGTCAAATATAAGTATGTATATTACCAGGTCTCACTTTTAACTTTATTTTTAAATATTATTTAAGGAAAATTTTTGATAATGATGGCACAAAATAGCTATTTCATTTCTCTGATTCAGTAAATTTTTATTTTTTATGAACTTAGCAATATATAGTTTCTCATGTATGCACAAAGAACATGGGTTATTTAATGACCTACATATTCTAGCTTTTCTTATTAACTACCATTTTACTGTAGGTGTGTTATTGGATTCTTTTAGGTGCCAGAAGTACTTTGAGAGAGATGTTTGATTTTTATATTTATTTATCCTAAATGAACTTTGATGTTGGTTGAACCTTTTTTGAACTCATGGCTTGTGCAACTTATATATATATTTATGTTTTCAGGATTTTCAATCGAAGAAATATTGCATTGGTATACTAATGATTCCGTGCGACATTTATTTTGTAGAAGACAATTATAAGGGTTTCTACAGTTACATAATCTTTGTTTATCCTCATCAGTTTTTATTTTTCCATTGTCTAAATTTTTTTTGTTTTGGTATAAGTGTTTATTTAAGATATTAGCATTATATTTTCAGTACAGCTGTAACTTAATTTTAGTGTGTTTTTATTGAAAATAGTACTTAGTTTACTTTCACTAGGAAAATGCTTGTCTATTAATGCGAGGAATTTTTCTCTTAATTTGTTCTATACCATTTGGTTGTATGGTGGCGTATACCAAATTATTTTTCTACTTCTGTTTTTTCTATGCTTTCCAGTTTAATTTTTTATATAAGTTAGTTTGGGGTTTTTGTAGCTACTATCTTTTAGAGCTTTATTATAGAAATTAATATGTTCATCGAAAATCTTGTCATTTTCTGAATTTGTACTTATTCTTTTTCGGATAGATAACGGTATATGTTTAATTATAGATGGAGGATGATTTGATTTAGGGTGTATATATAAAGGATTGGTATTGGGTTTTTTATAAGGTGTGTATGTATTTTTCTTTAAATCTAATGTTATATCAAGGAAGTTAACTTTTTTTTAATTTAGTGCTAACCGTAAATTTTAAGCCCATGCTTGTAAATTCTTTATATAATACCTTTCTAATTTTATCTATTTTGAAGTCAGTAAAGTTTCTAATAACTATAAGACCATCGTCTCTGTACAAACCAATGTCAGTTATATTAATATCACGGTGCGCAGTAAGGTTGTATAATATAAAAAGACCAATGAGATCAGAAGACTCAGCTTAGTCTAGTTATCCCATTGTGATGTCAAAGTGGTCATATGAATTCTTTATCCATTGCTCACCTTTATGTATTAGTACCGATTTTTTCGCATTCACAATAATGTTCTTTTCTTCTTCTGTGATATCCATGTATTGGGTGGTAAAGTCCAACGCATTCGTGAACAGTTTTTTAGATATTGATTGGTAATAACTTTCAATATCAAACTGCATTAGTGTACAGTACATTTTTCCTTTATATAAGTAAACCAGTTTATCACTTCCTTGGTATTAATCCAAAGTTTCAGGCTTATTTTTTCTTTAATTTGTTTATTTACCCTTTCAAGGATCATTTTACTAATTTTTCCGATATCAGGTCTTGTAGGATTTATTATCCTTGTAGTCGGAATAGTCTCGAAATCTGGTTCGTGGTCTTTTAAGGTTATGTAGCATTCTTTTTGATATAGTTGACCTACGCTATCACTGATCTCTCAGTTTATCAGTGATTTCTTTACTGCTAGTATTGATATTCCGAACCATGTTGAGGTCATTTTTATTCGCCTTTTTGTAGTTCTTATGTAAGTCCTTATTTATTAGATCGTTGTATTCCTTTGTGGTTGTTTTATAAAAGTCCGCAGTTTTGTCAGATGTTACTAAAATTTTATCTGTTGTGTTAATGTTTTTTACTATTTTATCTAGGCGTTTCTGGAAGTAGCATTTCTTTTCATGGAAATTTGTTATTTATTATTTCCAATAGATCATTTTCGAAACCAGACAAACTATGAATAAACGCTGCTGCTTTTTTACTGTTAAAACCATAAATCTCCTTGTAGTTTTTGTTTTGTAATTCGTTCTGTTTAAGGAAGAAGTAAGCTCTCCATCTCATTCTTCGTATGAGTTCCTCTGTTTTTTTGCATTAATATCACGAAGTATTCCTTTTTGTTTGTATTAGGAATGTTCTTCAGAGAAATTCCGAAATTTATTTTCTCCATATTTTTTTTCCTGTTAAAAATAAAGATTTAGAGTGATCGACTTTGATTAGAAGCCAATGAATTTCTCTGTATCCTTGGAAACAGTAAATTATCATTTTTGCCGTGCCTTTAAAACCCAGTAAATTTAAAAAATAAGTTACTCCAAAATTCGCTTGAGGATGAAATGGAACTAATGTCTTTAATTTAATTACAAAATTAAATTCGAAGCTTTTAACTTCCATTTTTGAAACATGGTTAGGACTGTGTAGCGAAAAAACACATTTTAAATCAGTTGATTTATAATATTAATGCTCTGTAAATTTGTATTGAGCACTATTTTGTAAAAATAAAAATATCTATAAGAACACAGGATTATATATCTTACTGTTCTTTCTTTTTATATATATATATATATATATATATATATATATATATATATATATATATATATATATGTAAACAAATATTTATGTATATATAGTGTATGTAAGTCCAATTTAAATACGTTTATATATCCACAGGTAAATATATATAGGTGTGTATGAAGGTATGTACTTTTAGTATATAAATAGATATTTCTGCACATGTTTATAAAACTATGTACATATAAAATATATGCCGTGAAAACAAACGCATTCACACATATATATATATATACATACATGCATATGTATTATTCAGAAAATCTTCTTGTTATATAGTCCTCAAATATGCTATGTATACACATTGGACCCACGGGAAGAATTTAATGTGAATTTTTTTCCTCGTGGAGAAAGGTGGTGTCTACCATTTTTCCTGTTATATGGATTTAACTTTCACTTTTTATTAATGTCCGGACAAAAAGTATTCATCTGCTTCGAAAAAGCAATTTCACTGAACAATTTTTCTCCCAAAATATATTTTTCTATTTTTCATTATATTTTTCCCTTGGAAACTTGCCAGGAACAAATGGAATATATTTTTTTTTGTTTCTTTTTCGCCTACTAATATAAACAAAAATTCTACCCACATCGACCACCGGTGTCGCTGAAAACCAAATTTGATGCACATCAATAATAATACTAACAAATTTTTAATTGGCAACAAATTTTGGGAAATAGAATTACATTTTATTTATTTCAACTTTCGTATAAGAAGTTATTTTTCAAGACAAAGGAATCATCGTGTCATTATGTAACAAAGTGCCCTTTAAGAAAACAAACAAACAAACAAAAAAAAAAACAAAACAAAACAAAAAAAAAGTTTAATATTAAGTTGGTGCAAAAATAATGTCGTTTTCTCACATAGTAACATATGTGAGAAAACGACATTATTTTTGCACCAATATGTACCAGCTGACGTTGCTTGGGAACTAATTTTCTCTAAATAAAAAAGACACACATAGAGACACTTCAATTTATTTGTATAGATCTATGTTTCTCTACCGGTGCGACCGGGCGTACTAATACGCCCGGGAATGTCGCCAGGTGCGCCCCAAGTTAATAGAAATTAGATATTTTTATATCTTTGGTATCTGATATTTTAACCTCTTCCCCGACAGTTACTTTGGGAAAAACGTTTCATTTTCAAACGAAATTTTTATTTGTTTTCAATATAGTAACTTAGAAACCGAGGCACCTTGAAGTACCCGAGCGGTGACACCTCTACCAAACGTATGAGTTGACAATTGGACTCATTTCAAACTTAGAATGACATAAAATGAAACAAGATCGACGTATAAACGCGTCTGTGGCTTGTTTTTGAACGTTATGTTATAGACGTGTTTATTCGTTCATGTCAGAAAAAGACACTTCCGGTAAAACGTATATACACGTTTACGCCGGGGAAAAGGTTAAACTGAACGCCAAATTAATTAATCTTTAAGAAAGAGCGGATAATCCTTTTCCTTTCGCATTACTAAAGGGATTTAAATCAGTCATTATCGGGCTCTCTAAAAAAATAAATTCTTCATAATTCCCTTTAAATGAAAACTGTACTGCTAATATTCTTTGGGAGAGCTAAACCAAAATGTTATATTTACAAATTTCATGACTAATTTTAAAATTGAAAGTGCACCCCAGAGTTTTAGTCATTCTACAAGTGCGCCCTAACAAAAAAAAAAAAAAAAATCTTATAAAAACTGGTGTAGATTATTAAACATATTAAGGGATTAATTACAGCATTTACTACTATATATACAGTGTCTCTAAAACACTGATATAATTTAAAATATGAATATCTGACTAACTACATGTCCCAGGCAAACGAAATTAAATAGGCTTACAATTCTTCCGTTTCTCAGTGTGAACTTATCTCAATGAGAATCTAAAGAATCCAGGAAGCTGTCTCGGGCGTGCTGTTTAAATGGCCACCATGTTCATTTGACTTGACACCTTGTGATTTTTTCCTATGGGGCTATGTGAAAGGACAGATCTCTATCCTTCTCTTCCTACAAACCTAGAGAAACTTAAGCAGAAAATCATAGAGGCGAGGGAGAATATTACACAGGGCATGTTACAGTGTGTTTGGCAGGAGCTGGACTTGTGACTTGACGTGTGTCTTGTCACATGTGGTGTGCATATTGAACATTTGTGAAGCTTTGTGAAATCGATTATAAATCCCTTTGAATATCTTGCTCGAATTTTGATAAATAAATCTTTGTTTTAATTGTTTAACATGAACCCTGTTTAATTTAGTTACTCAGATATTCACATTTTAAATTATATCAGTTTTTTTTAGGACACCCCATATATTAACACAAAATAAATATTCAATTTCCTTGAGGAAGGGCTTCTTTGACTTTATTTTTGACCTTCTGTGACCTTCAGTTTTGACCTATGTCAACTTTATATAGTCTACTAACATCAAAGCCCGGCGTTGCCCGTGCTTGATTCAAAAATCATACGACTCATACAGCATTCGCTATCACTTGACTTCAAATATTTTTGCCCTTCCTTGCCTTTAAAGGAGTGCCCTTTGCCCTGCTGATGTTACTACATGCCTTACTTCTTGCCTATCTCACACTGCGAATTTTTTCTAAGCTCTATACTAAACATTAAATCTGTTACGAAAAAAGAACTAAACAAAATGAATACGAAATGATCAGCTTTAAAAAAGGACTCGTAATTGGAAAAACCGAATGAAAAAAGAATGTTGACAACAAATACTTTTTCACAACCAACCCAGCTCTGCGGAATCAAAATCAACGTTGAGTTTAAGCAAGCGAATGAGCCAATAGGAGTAAAGTGCCATGCAGATTTAAATTTTTCCCACTTGTGATGCAGCTATCGATTTTTTTTGCAAGCTAGCATGCTAGTTAACATTCGTCTAGTCAGCTGTTGGCTCTCACGCTGGCCAATAGAATCTTCCTGCCTATTCGTGGCAGCTAGCTATAGGCTCTCACTGTGGCCAGTAGGAAATGGCCGAAAACTACATGAAAACTGTCGTAGAAGCATGAAAAAAATCGATTATTTCCACTATCGATGGGAGTTGGGAAATGCAAAGTCAGTCTTGGCCTTCCCGCTAACTTGGAGCATGTTACACACACACACACACACACACACACACACACACACACACACACACACACATCCTGCCTTTTATAGATAGAGATGACATTACCCGCGTCCCTGCAGGCAAATTTTAGTTGACATCCATCCAGTAGTTTCTGAATCTAGAAAGTACAAATAACAGAGACCTTATTTTATATTAGATAAGTTGGGAGATTTTGCAAGACAATGGGGATTTTGTTGACATTTTTTTTTTCGAAAGTTCACCCAATACAAAGCTCAAGAACCACATGTGTTAAAGGATGACTGGATGAAGTGCGATATATGAATGTAAGAGAAGGTGGAAGCGGTGATTATGAGAATATGGAGGATAGATAAAAATTGATTTTGTACTTGCAGATATTTGATTGTAATGTTCAAGGAAGCAGCCACATGGAAGTTTGTCCTATAGGGTTGTAGATCTCTGGAAAAAGTTGTCTAAGTCGAACTTCCTCCTTACAAATGGAAAATGTGGAGGATTCGACTACTTGGATCTAGCATATTAACTGCATATGGATATGTTAAACAGAAACAGGTGACCCGTTAGAAAATTTGGGGGTGATTGGTTATTTTTCTGTATAATAATGAGACGGGGTGGGGCGTAAATTTGCATATTAAGCCCCGGAAACTAATTGTAATAAAAATTTTCATTCTTGTCTGAAATTACCTGATTAATTCCTAAATAATAATAAAACTTTTCGGACGAAAACCGTTAAGGAATTATAGGCAATCTTAGTTCGGCCTTATTCGCGACTACTCGGCCGCCATTACTGGCGTTCTCTACATACATTTGCCCCCAGTAGTAATGCACGGAAGCTTACTTAGTTAAAGGCCTATCTTCTTACTCGCCTTGATTATTGCACAATTTTAGCGAAATTTAATTTAATTTGCTTAATGCGCGAATTTTAAAAATGACCCAAAAGAAAAAACTTATTCCTGGCTGAAAAAAAAGAAAGCATCATTTGCTTTTATCTTTTCAGGCACGTGCGCTTTTTTTATCTGGTAAAAAACACATTGTTTTGAAATTCTTGCAAAAATCAAATAAAGTTCGGATTTTAAGGAAACTTTCACGACACAATTTTTTTTGTTTTGTAATTTTTTATATTCTATGTTTTTTTCTTTTTTTCATTTTTACTGATGTATTTCGAATAGCGAGGCTCTTTCTGTTGGGTTATTTTAAAATTTCGCACTGGGTTATTTTTATATTTTAAATTCATTTTAAAGTTCATGCATTGCGCAGTAAGAAAGACAAGTGAAACTTCCGCACATTACTGATCGAGGCAAATGAAAACAAAGTCAGTAATGGCGGCCAGGCTGTGGCCGCGACGCGAATAAGGCCAAACTATGATTGTTGATAACTCCTAAACGGTATTCATCCGCAAACTTTTATTGTTATTTTTTAAATAATCGTGCAAATTTACGCTAGAATGGAAATTTTCATTATAATTAGTTTCCGGGGCTTAATATGCAGATGTACCAAGAGGGGATCTTTTTCGATTCAAGGAATTTAGAGCCAATCAGGGAAACAGATGTTTCTGACAAGGTGCCAATAGAACGTTTATATTATTCCGTGGAACGAAAATAAAATAACGGTAAAATACAGAGTCAGAGATCCGGAATAGAATCGAAGACAGGTGACCCTCTCAGATCTTTTTGGATGAGGGAGACCATTTGAAAATAATTCATTTCTTGGACGTATACCGTAGAGCGTCCAGGCTATCCACTCATTATGTTATCGCAGAATAAATAAATAAAAGATAATTTTATTATAGTAAGTATAGAATGGGATACGCCCTGAGAGAAAGAAGAAAGAAAAAAGATAATATAAGAAAAAACTATAGTATTGTCTTGATTCTGTTTATTCGAAACCAGGACTCCCTTAGTACTTATTAAAACGAGTAGCTCTTTTTTTACAATGTGGTTCACCTTGTACAAGGCCCAAAAACCACTCACTTACAGAGTAAGAGACAATTTATGGGAATATGATGAAAAGATACCTGTTCGCCCTAGATATGAACATGTTAAGATTCTAGTGGTCATGTGAGTCGGTTCCACAAAGCAGCGATTCATGGAAAGAAGCTCCTTGAGTAGAACACGCATTTCTCCAATGGAAAAAAAAAAGGAATGAGGGTTTTTCGCTAAAATGTACGGGGCATGGTGGGTTTTAGCCGTGAAAGTTAGAACTGGTGAAACTAAGGAATGGAGTTCGTCTGAACACTTTTCATGGAAACAGTGATTAAGCAGTGAGAGACTTGCGACGCTTCGTCCGTGGGAAAGGAATTGTAGGCCGAAAAATAATTCGCCACCCACAAGAGTCTTTTGGATTCTATCTAAACAGGAAAGTGAATACGGTAGCAGTACTCCATTTTCGGTCTGATCTACCTCTTGTAAAGGTAGAAGATAGCTGGAGTTAGGTACTTACTAGAGCGGTACAAGTAACCGACCATTTTCCCCGGCATCTTAATAACAGATCGTATGAACGATTTCCACGAGGTCAAGATTGAGCATCAGTACCAATAGTCTTTCAAGGCCTCCCCGAGGGAATTCCTATTCATAGCAATCGTTGAAAGTTTTGTGTTCATTCGGTGATGATGGAACGTCACTATTTTGATTTCCGAGGTACTGAATGTGACCAGCTAGTTTTTTTCCCCACTGAGCAATTAGAGCTCGTTCCGAGGAGAGATCAGTTGCCAATCACTGGTCGTCTAGAGTTTTGGAGGTACCGTTGTATCATCAGCATAGATATTCATAAATGATCGGAGTATACAGTTAGGCAGATCAATTATATAAAATAGAAAGAGGATATGGACTGAGAAGCAAACTTTGAGGGACGTCTGATTTGATCGCTTAGTCCTTAGAAGACTGGCATTAACTACTACCTTCAGGATGTACTTGATAATTAAGAAGACTTCCAGTGATTCTAGTTAGAGAGCTTGTACAATAACTCTTTATACCACACCTTTTCAAAGTACTTTGACATATCTAATGCGATCGTCTTTTATATGTATTTGTTATCTAGTACCTGGCGGATTCTGCAAGAAATGACAGTTAAGATATCAACAGTGGACCGAGCCGATCGAAATCCTTACTTTTTGCAGTCCAAGTTGTCCCCGTTGAGATGATCAACAACTCACTTGTTGATTATAGCTTTAAAAGTGAAGTCGAATTTTCAAAGCTTTGGTTCTTCAGGTCCATTTGTAGGCCCCAGGGCCCAGATTGAGAATCACTAGTGTAGACGGTTACTTCAGTGACCCTCTATATATTTACCCCCCGTGTAATTATTTTTTTAGTTTTCCTCACTTTATTTTAGTTACTTTTAAAATTGTAATTATTGAGTGACCGCTCTTAAAACGTTGAATGTTGTTGTTGTTAGAAGACGTACCATTGGTTGGCTATAAATCATCACTATTATCGATGAGGATAACGATTTATTTTTTATGATTGACAGGACACAATAGTGACTTTAATCGAACGATTCATCTCAAAGATCGGAATTAACTGTAAGAATATTCATGATCATTCTAAAAGTTTTGTTTTAAGCAAAACATTTTGGTCGATCCATTCTTAGGCCTTCTTCAGATGTACAACCGTAATCAAAGAGGGATCATTTTTTTCTAGAAATAGCGAATATACGAGTGACAGAACTAATTTCAACTCGGAATTAATTTCAACTCGATTTAAAATCAAAGTTATCAATTTCCGTGAATTTCTAAACAAAATGCAATGTGTTGGTGTTAATTTTTTAATTTAGCATTAAAAATCCTTAGTAGATAATCCAGAATTCATTTTTTTAGAAACTTTCATTCTTTTTTGTTGCAAATGAATAAAGTGGAACTTTTTTTTATTTACTTTTATTCATTCAAATTTGATCCAATAAAACTGCAATGGTCATTGTAGCAAGAACAGTAAATTGCTTAGCTGTTTTTTTTGGTAAAAGATTATTGTTCTAAACAAGCCGTTTAGTTCTGAGTTGCAATTAGTTCCGAGTTGAAATTAATTCTGCACCCCAAATATACCGTTCGGATCAGTCCACTCTATGCAACCTATGGGTCCATTTTTAGCCATTTGTATAACGTAGGCGAATCCATCTTTCATACAGGGTAAGGCTCACTAATCCCTTCTGTTTTATGTAGAGAAGTCTACATCGCTTTTAGATCGTTGCTTATTTTAATTTTATCATCTTGCCATTGATGGTCTTTCTATATGTTTTACAATGGTTTTCACCCTCTAAAGACTCGAGGTAGAGGGTTACAAAATTAGAGGCACCACCCCAAGGTATCAAGAGGCAAGGTATAAACCTCTACTTCTGTTCAAAAGATCGAGGAGGAATGTGAACCGAACGATAGGAAAACCTATCTACTCCTATTGAGGAGAAAATGTAAATACATAGTAAACAAAGTTTTATGCGGACAGGTTAGAAGTATGGAGCTGGATTTGACTTTGGAAGGAACCGGAAACCCAACCTAAAAAAGGAAACGAATATCGATCGCACTCCAGAGAGAACTGTGTGAACCCATCTCTAGCTAGCTAGCGATAGACTCCACCTACCGACACAGCTTACTAATGTTTTACACGTCGGATTTTCAGTAGAATGGTAGGTTTTACTTATATTCTTCCCATAATTTGCATGTTATCTTGTATATGCACTTCTCTGACAACCACTTCTATTGCACGGGACCATTTGTTGTAAGGGAGTTATGAAGAGTAGTTGGGGGCTATTCTAATGTTGTCCGCAAATAATTTGCATTCATACAGAGAGTGCTCTTATGGACTGCACACCACATATTTCATATTAGAATTTGTCAGGAAATTGAACAAAAATCTGGTTTCGTTAAAGACACTTGAACTAGGAATGAGATTAAAAAGAGAAATACAGAACAAGAAGAAGGATTTATACATATGTTTTACAAATTAGGCAAAAACGTTTGATAAGGTACGACCCAAAGAACTATTTGAACTGTGAGGTAAACTTGTTTTATTTTCGAAAAATATTAAAATAATCCAACTTATATTGGATGCAAACCGTTTGCATTCGGAGAGAATTGAATTGAATACAAAATTAGAAAAGAGTGTAAAACAAGTACATGTCTTCTCACCAGCCTTATTCACAATTTACGGTGAGGTGATCCTGAGGGGAGTAGAAATCCTACAAGGATTTATTATTTGCGGCGGTCAAAATCTTAACAACATCAGATATTTTTTAAAGTAAGGTTCACCCTGTACAAGGCCCGGGGACGCTCGAGGTAGAGGGTTACAATAGGAGGCAATTTGTTTGGGTAGGAGTGAAAGGCAATGGTTTACCCAATCCTTGAACAGGTTAAGATTGTAGTAATTGGGGAAACATCCAATTGGAAGTCGGTTCCACAGGTCAGTGGTTCGCGGGAAGAAGCTGCTCGAGTGGAATTTACTTCTCGCCGATGGAGTATGGAGGGGAATGTGGTTGGTTTGCTACTATGTAAGTGGCATGGCGTGTTATTGACGTGAAGATTAGAACTGGCAGAACCAGGGAATGTAGCTCGTCCGAGCACTTTCTGTGGAAGTAGCGATAGAGCAGTGAGAGGCTTGCTACATTTCGCATGTGTTTATCTGTGTGTGTGTGTGTGTGTGTGTGTGTGTGAGAGAGAGAGAGAGAGAGAGAGAGAGAGAGCAGCGAGGGGCTCGCCACATTTCGTATGTGTATGTGGTTGTGTGTGTATGTGAGAGAGAGAGAGAGAGAGAGAGCAACCAGAGGCTTGCCGCATTTCGTATGTGTGTGTGTGAGAGAGAGAGAGAGAGAGAGAGAGAGAGAGAGAGAGAGGTGGCGCAGAGAGTGGATAGTAATTCGTGCAGATGACACGTTGCTGGTAGCAGTCACAGTGAGGAAACTGCAAGAACTTCTTACATAAGAATGCGGGAAGAAAGCACTAAGATCAATTATAAGGAGATAGAATATATGGTTATTAGCTAGAGAGACTGCATAAGAAAGAAGCTGCAATTTGGCCAGATCAGAATGAAGCAAGTCGCGAAATGTTACTATTTGGGATGTGTGTTTAACAGTCGACAGAAAATGTGACACCGCAATCCGAAGGTTCATTGGGATCCGCGAAAGATGCCTTCCAAAAGTTAAGCAATTATTAAGAAACAGATTCGTTATAAACAAAAAGTATCCTGAACTGCCAGTGAATGCTGGGCAATTTCCTCACAGATAAAGAGGATGCTTGGTGAAACAGAGATCTGGTTCTCTCGGCGGATGCTGATAGCAGAAACATGAGAGCAACAAAGAAGTTTTAAGGAAAATGCCTAAAAGAACACTTGCAATTAGAATAAAAAAAGTAGCAGTTGAAATTTCTTCGGCATATAATGAGGAAAGAATGCTTAGAAAATTTGAAACTCACAATATATATATATATATATACACAGATAAATAAATGTGTGTATGTATATATGCACACATTCATAACACACACACACATATATATACATATATATATACACACATATTCATAATAAATGTTACGGCTTTACGGTGTTCTCGCGGTCTTATCTTAAGTGGGCGTCTTGTTTCTCTTTTATTTCTTGCCATAGCTGCAGGGGATGGCGTCCTTAATCAATCTACCTAGCATGTTTGTGTAAATGGATAGCATAACAGGCACCGGGAGGGTTTGTGAAAATAGGAAGACATGATCGCCTACATCTTGAAAGGACATGAAGAAGAAGAAGAAGAAGAAGAAGAAGAAGAAGAAGAAGAAGAAGAAGAAGAAGAAGCTTGTTGGTGTCTGTGTGGTGGTGGGGGTCATCGTCCTATTGTCTGAGAAATAATATTGGACGAATAGAATTTCTGACATTCTTTAAATTTTTCTTTCAAGCTTTTGAACAACAGCCAATGGAATTTAGCTGATGTTGAAGGTAATAAACCAAACCTTTTCTTTACAAAGAAGGAATGATTTGAAATAAAATCAAAATATAACTCAGTTTTCTTTCTAAACAAACATACATTATAATTACACTACTGCATAATGAAACGAGTAAAATTGATATTTTGTTGTAATCGTATAATAAGAATACAAAACTAAATTTCCCATACGTCGGCCGAACCGAGGGTATGTGTTTTCTGGACTTTCTTCGAACATTCAATCTTCGATTGTTTAAAAGATTCCCCATTCTTCTATTCTAGTTCGCGTGATTATACTTCTTATCCCGCTGACTTTTGTGTGAATATACTAAGTTCAGATGGGTTAACTTGTTTATACTGATGTATACACCAATATTCTTCGCGGCCTGATTCAGGTCAAATTTCGAAGCTCCTAGGTCTTTTGATGTTTTTGAAAAGTCACCGAATAAAAACCTTTCTTTGGTATGTCTTAATGTGAATCAAGTACATATTGGGGTCACCACAGATCAACTTTTCTTTGATCAAGGCCCCAGAGGAACATAAAATTCGAATCAGAGTACTTGTATTTACCGACATGAATCATCTATCGTGAACAATTGAGACGAGTGAACATGTGCGGAGTGTTAAATAGATTTCTTTCTTTGTTAATTCTTAATGTTCTCCTTTCCGTTTTTTTTTACTCTTCTGTTTCTTTCTAGTAATAATCTTTAATGTGGTCAGGGTTGAAGTGTTTATTTTTTCTCGACTCGGATATTTCTTCTGTTTTGGTTTCGATTGTAGGATGCTATCATGATTTTTCGCTTTCCTCCACATTTCTTTCAATCTTCGGATTGTCATCCTATGGGAAGACTTTCCTGTCGAGATATTTTATAAAGTAGCTAACGTGCTTAGATATCTAGATAGATAAATAGGTACAGATTGAAACAGATATATAGATATGACAGACCTAAACAGATAGATAGATAAATAGATTTGGTTGGTTGATTTTGTTTAGCAGCATATCAACGTGTATGCCGAAATTTAAATAATTTGGACACAATTTTATGGCATCAACTAAATATATTTTGAACGCAATTGTATGCTTTCAACTACTGGTAAAAGTTTTTATATAAAGATGTATTGCTGGTATTTTTACTATAAAAAGTATTTTTATACTTTCTTAGTATTTTATTTTTTTGGGGGGGGAGGTTCACTATTTATCCGAGGAATAACAGCAATTAAGAGGGGGTTTCACGCTCCTCAAAACCTCCAATCTCCAGATCAGAGGTCTTGCTGCCGATGTATTTTATCGTTATGCCTAGGACTTTAGATCGATAGATAACTTCAATAAAGTGGAAAACAAATTAATGAAGCCAGACAATATAGGCAATGTGGAAAAATGCAGAAAATCATGGTAGTATTTTTCAATCGAATCCAAAACAGAAATGATGTCCTCGTCTGAAAAAAAAAAAAAACACTTCGAGTCACATTTCAACACTAAGTTGAAAATGCCCTCGGATTTAGAACATACACCATTTTAAATCCGAACATTACAATGTCTGTCTCCAAAAATGAAAAAAAAAAAAACGAATAAAATGCTGAGAAGATAAAGAAAGCTATACAAAGTTAAAGAATAATAAAGCATCACTTGACATTTAGGCTAAAACTTTGAAATTAGCCCTCTCTTTTCGAATTTAGAAACAGTTTTCTAAGTTTCATGAAGGACGTCTGGAATCAGTAGTGTAAATGCCAAAGTGGGGTATATCGCGCATTAATGCACTATGGAAACAAAATGGTAACCCTCAAGTCTACACATACAGAGCTATCTCGGCCTTGTGCTGTATCGAAGCTACGTATAGAAAATCATCATACAGAGGTATCTCAATTTGATCGATTATGGTAAAGGTACGAATATTATATAGGCTTTTTAGTGTTTTATGAAAATTAAAACCTGAAAACCCATTTTGGCATTCGGTCTAGCAAGGTGTGTAATATATAGTCGTCCACATCAATAGAGAATTCCTCTTCTCATACCGCCTTTGATTCTTTCCTTCTTTCCCTTTCTTTTTACTCAGAATTTCCCTGTCATTGTAATGACACTCTTTCGCCATTTGTTACTTATCAAAATATCCTTTTATCCATTGTCTCTTAGCTGTGTGTGTGTTCTTGCTTATCACTCACGATTCGGTTCTTAGCCTCTCCTTTTCTTCTTTTCTTTCTTTTCCTTTCTGCCTCGTTAAATGGTGCCGCAATCAATAGTAAACAATACCTTGGTGTTGGTATTAAATTTAGTGTTGTAGATAATAACATTGAATCTAGCTAGGGATAGTTTCACCAAACATCGCAAACTGTTATGTCCTCAAATAGCCTCGTTAGATCGAGACTTTCATATGGATGTCATGTATGGCGCCAAACCCGTTCAGATATATCTTAATTGTCGTCTATATACAACCGATTTCTTAGATCGATGGTCAAAAATGGCTTCGAGCGAATGCGGCGTGTAGGCTTTAGCGAGGACTATCCGTCACTGAATCTCGAGGACTGGCCAGACAGAATCACAAGGAACAACAGCAAGAGACAACAGAAACTACATCACTTGAAGACTTTTAACAGCAGTGATGCAATGCATATGCATACACCTGGTTGGTTGGGTTTTATGGCGTATCAACCACTGTGGGTCATTTAATGCCAAATTAAGGTATACACATACACACACACACACACACACACACACATATATATATATATATACACACATATACATACATACACATATACCTATACCCATATTAAATATACAGCACTATCAAACATATACCTGGCAACATTATTGTTTCAAAAACGCATAGCTGGCAACATTATTGTTTCAAAAACACATAGCTGGCAACATTATTTTTTCCAAAAGCGTATAGCTGGCAACATTATTGTTTCCAAAAAACGTATAGCTGGCAGCATTATTTTTCCGAAAACATTATCTGAAGCCTTGTTGTTGGACGTAGTTTATCGTCATAACCAGGACGCGGATGTAGTTTATCGTCATACCCAGGACGCGCATACACCTGGGTTCCCCCCTCACAGTAATATGATTGGCTGGTGTCTGCCATAAATACAGACTCATTCGGAGGTACATGAAGGACACCAATTTGCTACGCCTACGTCTTCGCCAATTGCCTACCACTACGACGAGGACCAGTCCATTACGGTTACCTGCTAGATTGTCCTACTCGGTTACAGTAGTCCAAAACCACTTCGAACAAATATATCCCTTTCCGGGACATATCAAGCAGCAACAACTAAAATGGATAGCACATATGTTTCGAACAGAGAATATTGATATACTGAACATGCGGACGTTCCACTCTACCCCAAACAAAAGGTAAGGACGGAAACCTCTGTGAATACTACAAAGATCGTTAACAGCGACTGGACTTGAGAAACCTATTTTTCTTAAAAAATGTTTAAAGAAAAAGATTTTATAAAGTTCAACAGACTGCAAGACTAAATGGTTAGTCAATGAACGCCGAATGTTTCCTTATAAGGAAACGGCTAATATTACTATTCTGTGGAACCGAATCCCAACATGGTGTTTCCCTGATCACTACAAATTTAACCTGTTCAAGACCAGGGTTAACTGTTATCTACCACTCCTATATACAACTTTACCTCGAGTGGCTCCCGGACCTTGTAAAAGTTGAACCACGTTATAAAAAAAGTATCTATCTATCTACTACACACACACACACACACACACACACACACACACACACACACACACACACATATATATATATATATATATATATATCCCAGTCTCTTCATAGGACTCAAGGTACACCTTTCTAGCTAGCCAGGTTGTTAGCTAAATGTAGTTTTTTTTATCAATCTATCTACCTGAGCGTCTGTCACAGAATGATGGGTAACACGTGATTTCCTTAACCGAGTTCGATTTTTACTTGGAGTCAGCTATTTTAGACTTGTGTGAGAACAAGCTAACACATACGCACATATATTTACATTAAATACAAAAGAGTGGAAAGCAAGAGAGAGAGAAAGAAAGAGAGAGAGGGAGAGAGTGAGGGAGAGAAATGAGGAAGAGAGAATAAGAGAGTGGCTGAGCGAGATAGGTAAAGAAAGGGTAGGTATCTGCCAACTCAGGTCTGGTTAAGTTCGTGTTAATGCAAAATGTTGACGCAAGCGACCCGACCCTGTCGGTGACGAAGGGTAGTGTCTGTGTCTGTAGTCCCAAAGTAGTCGAGAGAGGAGGAAAGGGGTACATCGGCCAATGCGCCCGACACGGGAGAATCACAACTGTATTAGAAGGAGAGATAATTAACTAAATCTGACTTCTTCTCACCCTTTCTTTCTCAACTTTCATTTTCTCCGACCTCACTCCATTGTTATCCCTGCCCTCACTCCTAAATCGTCACGACCTCCCTTACGTCACCTCCTCGGGCCTTTAAACGTGCTTGGCTCTCAAAGTAGCTTAAAATAAGGCCAAGTCGAAAGAACTATTGCCAAAATGTTGAACTTTACCTACAACAGGTGAACAAACAGCAGTGGGTTGGTCAAGTGGTAGAGTAAGGGTTAGGATATTTCAAGGCTCCGTTCTTACTGACACTTGTTACTAAAGTATGGTGATAATAATAATAATAATAATAATAATAATAATAATAATAAGAAGAAGAAGTAGTAATAGGATAAACAGTTTTCCTCCTATTGAATGTATAAAATCTTCGATAGAAATTATAACGGTGGATTCAAATTACACATCATTATCATCCTCACCATGATCATCAGTCTCATGACCAGATGTGGTCGTAGGGTCGCCGTGCAGCTGAGCGCCTGAGCAGCTCCCTCTACATATACCGGTTGTGTGCCAATATCTAAATCTCTGTGAATGATCTTCCAGTCGACTTAGTAATGTTGTTCTATTTTTTCTTCTTTCTGCCTTTTCTTTGACTTAAGGTGGAACCATCTAGGATGGCAGAGAAAAGATAGTTGACACTTAGGATGTATCCATACCTGTTTAACTTTCTTTTCTTGACGTAGTATATAAGATTTTCCAACGAGCCTATTATGCCTTCCAAGATAGTGTTTTGCATTGCACCATTTGTGACGAAGTCTACGTAGCAGCTACCTAGGATTTTTCACTGCTGTTAATATCCAAGATTCGAAGTCTTTTTTTTCACGAATTTTGTTTTCCTTCTCGGCATTAATCTCCAACTCATTTCTGGAGGAGTTTCCCCCAACCTCACGAGTTCTTCTTCATTGCCATATAAGCCACCTATGTTATATGTAAAACGAAATTGCGCAATGATACAACCGCCGATGATGATTTTGTCCATTCCAGAGAAGACCATTACTAATTTTTAATAAAATGTAGTTTCCTTCTTAAACAAATATATCGGGATCATTTCAAGTTGAAAATTATACAATCAAATGTCAATAGCTATTATTTATTATCAAGATCTACAACATTATGTAACCGAGCTCATATAATCAATCCAGACGTTCCCAAAGCTAACTTTTCCGTCTTACTCTCTTGGTTTACTTTATTAATGATCTACCAAAGAACATTCTATGGGGATATACCTCTATTTATGGACGCACTTTCAAATATGACAAAATGATTGGAGCCTTGCAACCAATCTCTCCTTTGACCTCGTCTTAGCAGCTCACTGGTCAAGTCACAGCTTTGTTACTTTCGATACTGCAAAAAAAAAAAAAACTAGTATCATTGCAACACCACCATTCAGATCCCGGGCTTTCCCGATGAACAGTTGAACGCTCAGTTAGGCTCCATCCTTTGAATGCCTATTTGGTATATAGCGATGGCAATATTAGTTGTTTTCTTATGAGGAAACATTTGGCATTCAATAACCGAACAGCCAGTTCTGTTTACGACTGAAATTTACAAAATCTTTCTATTAAAATAAGTTTCCAGGAAAATAGGTTTTACAAGACCAGAAGCTGCTATAGCTCTTTCCATTATTAATGCGGGGGGGGGGAGGTTCTTTCTGACATTTTATTCGAAGTAGCGTAGAATGTCAACATCTTTATTATGTCATTATTTTTAGTTCGAGTTCTATGTGCTACCCATTTTAGTTGTTGCTGCAAGTGAGGTGGTTTCTGTTATCTGGTACAGTTCATTGCGATGTTGTAGCTACAACCCTTGAGGTTCGAAGAAGAATAGTCTTTACCAAGATACATATGCTTCCTTCGCTCAAAGTAACTTTAATCATTGAGAAAACGGTTGTATACAATTGACAGTTTAAATAATTCTGAACAGGCCTGACGCCAAGGGTGACATCCACATGAAAGTCTGGATTTGACGCGGCTATTTAAGAACACGACTTGAATTTTTAGGTTAATGTTTTGGTTTTGTAGCAATTTCTCCTGTTGGGCAAGGCTTTCTCGCTTTCTTTCTTTCTTTCTTTCTTATTGAGCCTTTCTTTCTTTCTTTCTTTCCTTCTTTCTTTCTTTCTTTCTTATTTAGGCTTTCTTTCTTTCTTTCTTTCTTTCTTTCTTATTGATCCTTTCTTTCTTTCTTTCTTTTATTCTTATTGAGCCTTTCTTTCTTTTTTTTTCTTATTGAGGCTT
The DNA here is from genome assembly GCA_963932145.1 of Acanthosepion lycidas. Classification (NCBI taxonomy): domain Eukaryota; kingdom Metazoa; phylum Mollusca; class Cephalopoda; order Sepiida; family Sepiidae; genus Acanthosepion; species Acanthosepion lycidas. The sequence continues at coordinate 72,511,956 of OZ010602.1, forward strand.
TCTTTTTCTTTCTTTCGTATTGAGCCTTTCTTTCTTTCTTTCTTTCTTTCTTATTTAGGCTTTCTTTCTTTCTTTCTTATTGATCCTTACTTTCTTTCTTTTTTATTGAGGCATTCTTTTTTTTCTTTCTTTCTTATTGACCCTTTCTTTCTTTCTTTCTTATTTAGGCTTTCTTTCTTTCTTTCTTTCTTTCTTTCTTATTGAGCCTTTCTTTCCTTCTTTCTTTCTTATTGAGCCTTTCTGTTTCTTTCTTTCTTAGTGAGCCTTTCTTTTTCTTTCTTTCTTTCTTTCTTATTAAGCCTCTCTTTCTTTCTTTCTTTCTTTCTTTCTTTCTTTCTTATTGAGGCTTTCTTTTTCTTTCTTCCTTCCTTTCTTTCTTTCTTTCTTTCTTTCTTTCTTTCTTATAAACCTTTCTTTCTTCATTTCATTCTTTCTTTCTTATTGAGCCTTTCTTTTTCTTTCTTTCTTTTTTCTTTCTTTGTTATTGAGCCTTTCTTTCTTTTTTCCTTTCTTTCTCATTGAGCCTTTCTTTTTCTTTCTTTCTTTCTTTCTTTCTTTCCTTCTTTCTTATTGAGCCTTTCTTTTTCTTTCTTTCTTATTGAGTCTTTCTTTCTTTTTTTTCTTTCTTATTGAGTCTTTCTTTCTTTCTTTCTTTCTTTGTTATTGAGCCTTTCTTTCTTTTTTCCTTTCTTTCTCATTGAGCCTTTCTTTTTCTTTCTTTCTTTCTTATTGAGCCTTTCTTTTTCTTTCTTTCTTATTGATCCTTTCTTTCTTTCTTTCTTATTGAGCCTTTCTTTTTCTTTCTTTCTTATTGAGTCTTTCTTTCTTTCTTTCTTATTGAGTCTTTCTTTCTTTTTTTCTTTCTTTCTTTCTTTCTTATTGAGCCTTTCTTTTTCTTTCTTTCTTATTGAGTCTTTCTTTCTTTCTTTCTTTCTTTCTTTCTTTCTTTCTTTCTTATTGAGCCTTTCTTTTTCCGTAGTTCGTTAGTTCTTTCTTTTTTTCTTTCTTTCAAGCAGTGACCTTTTACTTTTTCTGAAGTTCTTTTTTCTATTTTACTGAGTTTTTCTTTCTTTCAAAAATATCTATTTCCTTTTTATCCCCGACTATATCTTGACAGCACATTTAGATAAAGAGAGATCGTTTCTGGCAAAATTTCATTTTTTTTATTTTTATCTTTTTCTTTTTTTGGAACTGGAAAGATCATCCCCAATGTCGACCCTTTTTTCATAGAACGTCTTTAAACAGACCATCTAAATGGCAATTTTGCTATAAAACGTAAACGTTGGAAAAATTAACGATTAATTAATTGACGCCATTGTAGATCATGAGATTATTTCATTCAATTTTCTAATTAAGATGAGTTATTAAATACGTTTATTTAGCCCAAAAATTAGGGTTAAAAATGCCTCTTGAGATGTTGGTAAAGCTGGCATACTTTTTCCTATGATTATTGATCTTTTTATATTTTAAGCAGTGACATCAATTTGATATCGAATAATGTCATTTTTCTGTTTAAATACGGAAACATCTGACACACGTTAGACATTTTGTAAGTTGTTTAATATAACATGATGGTATAACTTTTCTTCCTCTTCGGCAATTAGCATGTTGTTCCTGTAACCCTTGTCAACCAATCAGTGGAACACTGTTTATTTTTTTTATTTTTTTTATTACTGGGAGATAGAGCTTACGTAGACACCGGAGAGGATATATCGATTCCTGACTTGTGAGTAGAAACAAACCAATGTCCTCAATTAATTTCGGAGAGAAGGCGTGAAGCACATTTATAAATATTGTTGTCATATTTTCGTTTTTATAAAATAAGTTTGTGTTCTTCCACTTCTCTAGCTGTTTTTATTTTTTCTTATATAAGTGATTGGGTGTGAGTCTGTTCTGATGGTCAGATATCTTCAAGACAGCCCAGCATGTAACTAAACATGTTTATCTTTTGGAGATTAAAGAATCGCTTGTTCTATGACCAGGCGAACCATATGCCGTAATCGCCAAAATCGACTCCAAATTGATTTTGTGATTTCTGTCGAAATGTTTACCCGATTGTTTTGCTCGGTCCCAATAATCTTGCAATAAAATTTCGTCGAAACTATTTAAAATTTTTTTTTTGTTGTTGCGAGAAGCAAGTTCCACTCAAGTAGTTTTTACCCGAGAATAACAACTCTGTGGAACTGACTCCCAAGGAGATGTTTCCCCCATCACAAAAGATAGCTGTAACCTACGTTGAAAGGTGTCTAGATCAAGATCCATTATTTTTACAGTTTCTCCGGTTGTTAACACTCATGAGCTGGATACAGCGTTATTATATAATATTGAAGAATTAATATTAGTCAACAATATTTCTAATGTAGCATTAGTTTGTAACAACAATTGGTTTATTGTTTATTTTGTCCTTGCAATGTCCTTTCATGACGTACTGATTAGGCTCTCCACATGCTCCGCTTCTTTGTTGTCTGGGAATTGCCGTAAAAGATAGTGTTGTTTCCTGTTACCACCTCATGGCTTTGAATTCAGAGGTTTTCTTTTCTTAGACTAGTTTCCAACCAAACCTAGAAAGACTAGTCTACCCTACTATTTAACAAATAACACGGTGAAAGAGATGCTTTCCCGTATTTTAAACCAAAGTGAACCCTTAACAAAAATTCGGCTTGCTGATTTCATGCAGATAACGATTACCAGGCGCATTCACATTTTCCCTAGCTATAGAGTTCCTTTTTGAAAACAAAACACCGAGCCTTTCTTTTGTTTTTCCTAGCTATAGAGTTCCTTTTTGATAAAACAAATACTGAATCTTTCTTTTCTTTACATGCCATATCCTTTCAGAACCTGTATGATCATGGCTCTTCATAACTTCCCATCTTTTGTTGCTGTAAGTAATCTTTGACGATTTCCTATCCCTCTTTGTTTTTATTCTGTTATCCATTTCCACAAACTCATTAAATAGGTTACTTTTTACCTTGATTTTCTTATCTTCAATATGCCATATGAGTGTTAAATTCTCCAAGCGCTCTTTCCTCAATATGTATTCCAGGGATCTCGATAGCGTTTTAATGATTTTAAGTACAAGTTTCCTTTCTGTTTCCAATTTTCCATTAAAATCTCCACGTTGCTTCATCCATGGAATTCTCAGCATATCGGTTGCCTCATGTTTTCAATTCATCTATGATGAAATTGTTCAATATTCACTGTGTCATGTTGCAAGACTGGTATTACATTCAGCACTCTGATTTGTCTAAATTTTCCTTTTTCTTAATACTTTGTTTAGATTTTGAAAGGCACCTTTCGCTATTCCAATCTTTCTTCAGGTTTCTGCGTCACGTTTTCCGTCACATTTCACTGATAGTTAAATGTCTGTATTTCTTTGGTTCTGACGTTTTCAATTCAAAGCTCGAATCTTGAACTGTCGCTCTAATCAGAGACCATACATACTGTTTTCTTAAAACTGTTGTTCATTCCGTCATGTCCTGTGGGCGTTAAATTCTTCAATACTTATTTCTTCCTTGTGACTTCCAGAAATTTCAACCCTCTCTTCTTCATCTGTGAGGCGAATTCACGGCCATATTGGAGAATTGATATTACCTAGAATTTTCAGGATGCTTTTCTTTGTACACCTGTCTATATTTATGAGCAGGAGAGTACAGCGGTTGAAACGTCGTGAATATAGCAATAAGGATGAGGGCAACAGTCCAAATGATGTAAATAGTTACAATACTTCATGTCAGAAATATAGACAGATCCTGAAGAAGGTCGGAGCGTACAACGGCTGAAACATCGCGAATATGCCAATAAAGATGAGGACAACGGCCCGAATGATGTAAACAGTGAAAAATAGTTACAATGCTTCATGTCAAAAATATAGACAGATTCTGAAGAAGGCTGGAGCGTAAAAAGGCTGAAACGTCGTGAATATGGCATTAAAGATGAGGACAACAGTCCGAACGATGTAAATAGTTACAATATTCATGTCAGAAATATAGACAGATACTGAAGAAGGCCGAAGCGTAAAACCACCGAAACATCGTGAATATGGGAATAAAGATGAGGGCAACAATCCAAATGAAGTAAATAGTTACAATACTTCATGTCAGGAAAAATAGACAGATTCTGAAGAAGGCCGGAGTGTACAACGGCTGAAACGTCATAAATATAGGAATAAAGATGAGGATAACAATCCGAACGATGTGAATACTGTAAATAATTTTCTTTGTTTCTAACAAATTTTTCATATCTTTTAATACTTTGATTATTTTCTGGAAAGTATCTTTGCCAATTCTTACGCGACTTCGGATTACTGTGCTACATCTTTTGTCGTCTGATATAAAACAACCCAGGTAGTTAAATCTATGTATTTGTTTACGTTTAACGTCTCCAATATGTAACTCACATACAGAATAGAAAACTGTTTTTCAAAGAAAATTCTAGAACTTTTTGTACATACCTTAAATTGATTTCAACGAATAAGCCAATTTTTAAAAAATTTCTATCAAACAGATAGAAACTTTAGAAACATATTTTGCAAGATAATGAGACACTAGTCTTATGTCTAACATTCTGTGATGTAAGGAACTGTCTCGAACGACGAACAACTATATCTTTCGTACCCATTTCTTACCTGAAAATGACCAAAAGAAAAAAATGACTTCAGCACAGGTCAAATTAACACCTGGAGATAACCTGGACTTAATTAAAAAATACGTAACAGGAAGTTGTAGCGCGAGCGTTGTTTGCCAGATACAAACCTATATAAATATGAGCTTTTCATTGGCCTTTGATCGGAGGGACGGAGAGGAGAAAAGAGGGGACGAAGCTTCGGGTGTACTCTTCTTGGGGAAAACGCAAAACAAACGGGGTATACGAGATATACGAGACGAAAATAATATCAACGACTTAACTGATATTGTTCCCATTCTGCCAAGTATTATTTCTCGAATATCCCCAGCGAGAAATAATAAAGTAATAAATAACTGTTAATTGTGCCACTGTTTTGTTCAGATTAACGCTCCTTTGGTTTTGTCAAGATTCTTTACAATACCAAACTTAATAGTTATTTTAACAATAGTTCGATTCAATGAATCTTTTTTAGAGGTTAGTTTCGTGTTCTTTCTAAATTTTTATCAGGACATCGAACTTGACACAAAAAAAATAAAAAAATCAGACTAATGTCACTGAAATTCGATTTCGCTAGACGAAAAAAAAACAAACAACAACAACAAAAAAAAAAACGTAATAAACAACAAACAAAAGAATTCCATTAAACATTTCTCAAACGGGAGAATTCTAAAAAAAGTACAGTGAATGAAATCTTGTGGCGAAAATAATCTGGATAGATATTTATGTCCGATATTACATAAGATTTCGTTGGGTAAAAATTTCGTTTAGTTTAGTTAATTAAATAAAGACATGACACTTATTTTTGAATTCAACTTTATTAAACAAAATCAATACCATTTTGTTCCAATATACTTTACCATCTTTGAGGTAACTTCAGAATTCTCTTATAACAGAATTTCTTTAAAAAATATTTTTCATTAAAAAAAAAAAGTTCTATCTACCATTTGTAGTTTTTCCGGGAATAAAAAACTATTTTTATTAAAAGAATAAATGGTATCAGAATCGTACAAGGTCTGGTGAATATAGTGAATGCGTTGAGAAATTCTCAGTAAGACACTTTTGTAATGTCAACGAATACTCCTTGTCGTCTTTCTTTATAGTAGAGACTTTGTAATCGCAGATACAACTATAGTAACGCCGTTGAACAATATTAGTGTCAGACACCTTCGAATATCACTCGCACTAATAGTACTTGCTCGATAATACTCGCTTGAATAATAATCCGTATAGTGATCTTAATACAGAAATAGAATAGTGAATAGAGTAGAGAATAGCGGTCTGTATAGTAATAGAAGATAGACTAGAAATGGTGATCCGAATAGTAATAGAGGATAGAACAAGAATAACGATCCGAATCATCGTCAGATACTTCCTACATATATGCGTTTTCTCTATAGTCACGTGGTCTACTTAATTCAATAATGGGATCGCCTGTGTTTGCTTGCTGGCGATTTATGTTCAAACTCAAGTTTCGGCAGCGACACTTTATTCCTATATAGCAATAATAATAATACAATTATATATTTATAATATAAATCACCAAAAAGAATCAATCTGACGTTATCCTGAAGGAATTGTATGTCATTCTCATAACGATTTTCGAATGCATTTCATCGATTGTTGCTACCATTTTGTGGCTGCTGTTGAATGTAATGTGGGTTTTGCTATTTGGTAACGCTCTTTGTGATTTTGTAGCGCCAGTCTAGAGTCTGATTAAATAATGTCCTCTTTAAGACGTAAGGGATACATTCGCTTGATGCCTTTTTAAATGATTCATATGAGAAAACAGTTGTATATAGAGGATAGTTTAGAGATTTCTGGATGAGTTGTCAAAGTCTAGATTTGCCGAGGTTATTTAAGAACATGACCCGGGTTCTGATTTTAATATTTAGGGTTTGTAGAATTTTGTAAAGAATACAATGATTGGTATTCCAAACGTGCAATATCAGATGTGTTGAGACATTCGCAGCAAAATTTAATAACGTCTACCTGCCCACCGAAACAAAATTCAATCTATCACTATCCTGATGGAATATTATATTATTTCCATGAAGATTTTCTAAGGCATTTTGTCGATTGGTGCTTAAATTTTTGTCAAATTGAGAGCAGTAATTGTTTGAACCAATCGTTTGATTCTTCGGCAGAATACATTTTAAAGCATTCCTTTGCAATTCCACGACACACACGCGTGTACTCCTATATTTATGCATACATATGGACGTTTTTTTGTACTCCGTCACTCTCATCAAACGGAAAAATGTAAGAACGCTGGAAAAAGTAAATAAATTATAAATAAAACATTTTCCTTGTCCGTCTATTTAACGAAAGGTGTTTAAAAGAAAAGTTACTGCCACACACACACACACACACACACACACACACACACATATATATATATATATATTGTTTTAAAAATAAGGAAAATATTTGTCTCTAAGGCCTTTTCATCTAACATCTCATCAGGAGTAAATCGTTGGCAATAAATTACACGAAAAAACAGTAATAACGAAAATGAAGAGCAAACTAGGTGTGGGAGAACACGATATGCCATATATATATATATATATATATATATATATATATATATATATATATATATATATCGAGGGAAGGGGAAATATTTATCTGTAGAGAGATGATGTTTTTCATTGATTGATGCCAATAATCTTTACAAGAATACTTGTCTGAAATCAAAGCCTGATTTTGCGGAAGTAGGTTTTAATACACAATAACCTTCAAACCCCATCAGATACAATGCTTCACCTTCTTCGCATAATAGACCAGCTTTTCGATCTTTCTTTTATCTTTGTTGCTCTTGAGCAGGGAAACCAGCTGGAAATGCAGTTCATCTCTTTTTAGCCGTGAAATCATGAGTCATCAAAACATCGTAGCGATTCATGTATCCAACTGTTTTCGAAATCCCACTTCTGAACCGAGCAAACTTACAAACAAAACTCTCAGCTATGGTACCATCTCAACAAACGGTACATAATTGTTGGCTATTCGCACAATGGTGTATTTCCTTCTCGAAAATAATGATAAAAGATATATTACTGGAATTCTCCGACGTTTTTATTACACTACTGACTTCTACTTTGAGCTATAAGAATGTATAATTACTCTCTAAGCTTAGCAAAAAAATCGTGATGAAATCGATCATAAACGAAAATGACATGTTCATCATTAATTAATCAGAGCTAAGGATCGGACTCTCATGAAGGATTGAAGGTAAGTTCAAATATATCTATATTATTCCAGGATTATGTCCCAATTTATTAAAGATGATCTTCACCCTCTCTAACTTTCTGACTTTCTGTCTTGTTGTAGCAAGGTGCCTCACACATTTCATGCACGATTTTATTTTCAAGTCTTTTTTCACTGCTCTTTGGACTGTCATTGGTGAAACTCTTCTCAAACGTAACAGCCGTCTTACGAATTAAGTTGGATCTTTTCTAATTGATCTCTTTAGCTCTAAGTTGAAATGATGATCCCTTTTCTTGTTTTGACATCCTGATCCAGTTTTCCTCTCTCTTGGCCCATCTTTTTTTTTAAAGTTTATTCACCGGTAGTGGGGCTGACACAAAACGATTTGAATCTGTTCTATTTGAGTAACTCAAAGGGCTTTTTAGTGATTCTTATGACAGTTGGTGCCAAAATGGTTAAACATCTTATCTGATAACCTGGAAAAAAGAAACTCGATTCGTTAAGTTTTTTGTTTAGACATTGAACATTTTTTTTAGATGGACAATTATTCTGTTACACGATTTGAACAATTTTGAAAATTACACCCGGTATGTATATTTAGGCAGGTATGTCTTCATTCAAACCGGTTTCATTGAATAATATAGACATGTGTCTATTTTTATACCGATCCTTTCCAGTTGTCTAATCAGTTTCTTGATGTTAAGATGAAATTCATCAAGGAAGGTACCATAAAATTTTTTTATAACACACTTACTTTTAATCTCCTCCGAGGTCATCTTCAGGGGTAAAAGACAGACTTATTGCAACAGTGATAAAATCTGCATACCGTTGTGATGGTAATTTTAAAAAATACGCATGAACGCGCTCTGTTATAGTTACTGAAAATTTTTAATTTATCCGTTGTAATTATATATATATATATTTATGTTGTGTCTGTTTTTATACCGATCCTTTCCTTATATATATATATATATATATATATATATATATATATATATATATATATATATATATATATATATATATGTATATATATATGTAATGAATTAATATATATATATATATATTAATTTATTGCTTAAACGTTATTTTTATTGGATACACGCATTGGAGTAAGATGCTCATTTTTTTTTTAGAGGAAACTCTATGGGTATCCATCAAAAATAACATTTAAGCAATAAATTAAAATATGTCGGAATAATAAATTAAAAATCCATTCATATATATATTTATATATATATATATATATGTGTGAGTGTGTGTGATAAAATTCAGTAATTACGTGGTCAAACGCCAGATATTGAAAATAAACTTTCATTCGAAGATACTACTTCACAAACCACATTTGATAGATTTGATTAGTCATGGTAAGTTCCCGATATTTTGGATATCTCACTTTTAGCGTTTTAGTAACATCTTTACTTTCCTTAAAGAAGATGTGAAAAATGTTACTTATTCCTCTTTATCTTAAATATAAAAAATTAATACAAAAAATACGCAATTGAAAATGAAGAGTTATGTGTCAGCTGTGACAATACAGTTAGAAGCGACCCTTTTGAATGCTGTCTGTTAACGGCTAAATGATAATTATTCCACTGATCTTTCAAATGAACAATCTTTCAAATGAACACAACTTTAAGATGCAACTGAAACAAGAATAGTTTACTTGAGAATAATTTTTGCAAAACCTTCAATTTCCTTATATAGTTTTTCTAAACAGATTCGTGTCTGTAAACACATAACCGTTTCTTTTTTTTATTACCCTTGATTATTATATTACACTAATGATTTTGTTTCTCTGCCAAAGATTTACTTGGCATGGTTACTTGTTGCTTATTTTTCAATACTTTCGATTTGTTTAGTCTGGGGAAAATCTATTACACTATTTCATATTCCTTATAGGAACCCCATTTAAGCACGCGATCGGGCTAATCGCAAGGAAATTTCGTTGATTTGACAAAAACCAGGTGTAGTTTACGGGATTTTCAGTTTACCGATAAATTGAATATTATCGGCTTCAACAAAAGTTCGATAGAGAAATTTAGATACAAACATATTATAACTTAAAAAAAACAAACCCAGAGACGTCTACTCAAGCACAAGTATCAGCTAAATATAGCGTTTACATCTGTCTATATATATCTGAGATGAGGTATTATGATTATTTACATTAATTACATTATTCAGACTGTTATCCTCATCTCCAGTGCCATATTCACAACGTTTCGGCCGTTGTACGCCTTCTGAGACATCCGGAAGAGGCATAGCACGTGGAACTAGAACAACCTACCCTGATGGACGAAATAAAGGGTTCAGTTCGAAATTCCAATCAACTGAAAAAAGCCGAAACGTTGTGAATATGGCAATGAAGATGAGGATAACAGTCCGAATAATAAAAATAGCGTTTACAGTATTAATTGATTGGCTGATTCGTTGTGTACGGCTTATCAACAATTTGCAGGTTATTTAAAGCCAGAAAATATTGTTAGATTGTAATACTTTTTTTAAAAAATACGCATGAACGCGCTCTGTTATAGTTACTGAAAATTTTTAATTTATCCGTTGTATTTAGTGATACAAGTTTTACTAATTAACCCATAGCTGAAGAGAAGTGGATTCAGAACTAATCAGAATTTGATAAGCTAACAAAAAATTATAATATGTATATAAAGTGGGGGATCACTTCTATATTACAATCAGTAGGTAAACTGATCCCTAACACCTTTATTATATCATTATTGTATGTAAAGTTAATGCCACGATTATATCATTAATGTGTGGAGTTAATACCTTTATTTTATCATTATTATGTGGAAAGTTAATATATATATCTTTATTTTATAGAGTTAACACCTTGGCCATTTTATTATTGTCTAGAAAGTAAACACCTTGATTATATCACTAGCTTAAAAAGCAAACCTATCGGGCGGTATTTAAGCTAGCTCCCGTGAAAGGCTCTTGATTGGACTTTCGGCTTGTTCAGGAGTATGTGAATCCCTAAGTATTTGCATATTCTCAGTACTGGAAGCTCTCCTGGTTGCCGTTTGCACGGGACTTTCTTTTCCTCGCTGAAACCGTGGCTGTTTTGATTGCAATCTGGTCCTCTGTTGGCGGAGATTTCTTTTGGCAAGGCGTACTGCTGCCGTGTGCCATAAACTACAGAATAACTCAAACTTGATCGCTGCATTTAAGTATTGCATTAATATTTAAGCTTACCTTTTAAAAGTTCAACGATAATTGTTCTGCCGCCACTTAATTTAAAGACAATTTGATGTACGTAGGTCCTTACTTTCTAGATAAACATTTATTTTTTTATTTCGTGGGTGACTTTCGCTAGATTTCGCAATTAATTTCGATTATTTTCATTTTTTTTTCCAAGTTATACAAATTGTTATCGTACAAAAAAATTCGTCGCAAAAAAGTCACATAAACATCGCCGAAAACAATTGTAGTAATAAAAATTGAGAATCTAAAATGTCTGTAACATGAGCTATTAAAAGTTGGAGAATTGTGCCTCTTTAAATGAAAAAGTGTGGCACAGTGACACACTGGTATTCTCATTTATTATATAGATTTTAAAAATTGTTATCGTACAAAAAAATATCGCAAAAATTCACGTAAAAATCGCCGAAAACAATCGCAGTAATGAAAATTTGGGAATCCAAAATTCCTGGATTGCGAATCCGGATCTGTCCCGGGAAGTTTTTGTTATATACCGTACCCATAGACACTAATGGATATGTCCCAATCCTCATAAATACGTTGGACACTATTGTAAGTAGGAGTGGGGGGTAATATGCTGTATAAGTAGTCCACCACTAGCAGTGGTTTACGTACTTCACGCTGCTGGCGTGTATTGTATATTGTTGATGTTATAAAGATTACCATTTCATTTCAAACCTCCGTTTTGGTTATTCCTCATTCAGTGACCCTTTCTAGGTTACAATAGTTTTTAATTTGCTCACAGAGTCGGTCTGATTCCAAAATGGAAAAAAATATGTTGTGCTATGGCATGTAAGAGTAAAATTGAAAAAGTGTGACATACTGACATTCGCGTTTATTTATAACTTATTTAACTTTTATCACAATATTCTAATATTGTGATAAAAGTTAATACCTTGATTATATCATTATTTTCTCTTCTAATTTGCTATCCATTTTTTGTGGCTGCTGTTAGATGTCTTCAAATGATGTGGATTTTGTTATTTGGTAAGGCTCTTTGTGATTTTTTAGTACCAATCTATAATGTCTCATGAAATAATACCCTCTTTAAGACGTAAAGAATTCATTTGTTTGAAGCCATTTTAAATCATTGATCTAAGAAAACGATTAGTTTAGGTATTTCTGAATGAGTTTGACTTTGTGGATGACGTTAATATTAGAGTCTGGATTTTCTGAGTGTATTTAAGAACATGGCCGGAATTCTCGGTTCTTAGATTTTGTAACACCTAATGTTTGTAGTGATTAAATTTGTTGCCATACCAATACACCAAGGTACTTGATTTTTTATGATAAATTTTCAATAGGTGCCATACACTATTCACATTCTAATTGCAAATTATATGTTCTATTTTGGAAAGGTTTTGGGAATACTTGTAAATACTTGATTTTTTGTCACAATTAGGGTTAGGGTTAGGGTTTAGTGATATCCTTTTGATAAATATTTTCGTTTATAATTTATTAGAACTATTAGTACCAAGTAAATGAAACCGACTTGGTAAGAATTGAAACTCAAAACACCAATTTCTCTTTCAACGTCGGTAACCATTAAACTACCCACGCCTAAAAACAAAAAGCAAATATATGACTATTTTCCTATTCTTTGTTGCCTTTGTTATTTTTTCTTTTTTCTTGAATTCCTGTAATCACGTGTTGTTATCAGCGCGTAAAGTGGACTCAGAATACAGAGTTCAAATCCTATTTGATTCTCTTTCGTTTACTTTCTGTTAATGTTTTTGGAAAAAAAATGAATCGGTCTTCTTTCAGCTATGGTTTAAATAGCGGGGGAGATTATTCTTTCTTGCCTTGAGCTCGTAACCAGTTTAGAAGATGGAAAAATCTGAATTCAAAACCAGCATGAAGAGGGATGGGATACGTCAGGTTATCTCGCATTATACACAATACTGTCGATATGGCTATCGAGTATGTTGCCCCCTTACGATCCTAATGGGTTGCTGGCCTCGTAACGTGGCGTGTATTTCAGTGTCACGAATTAAGAAACTACATCGACGATCAAACTTGCGCCATTATAATTGTTCTGTGCGGATAGATTCCTAACAACTACCCTATAACGATGCTTTAATTTCGACTGAAAGTGCCGATCGAACGTTCTCTGAAAGCTTTGTGAAACTGACTCGTTTTGCTCTGCCATATAAGCGGCAGTTTGGGCGCATGCTTTTAAGCTGACTTTTCCATTGTCGATTCTGTCCAGTTGACTTCAAGGCAAGTCATTATTCCTCTCAGTGAAGATGATGTGGCGCAACAAAGAAATGCCACTCACAAAAGACGGTGGACAGGTGATTTCGCAGCGGCCAAATTCGAAGGACCCTTTGATGTGTCAAAAAGAGACATAAACATGATGTGACTGTCTTTTGTACTGACCAGCTTCACTTTGGATACACTGGTCAGTTACCTTACGATTGAACGACAGTGACATATTCCATATGGTCTGAAATCTTCAACTGACACAAGAAAAATATGGAATATTAAACTTCGTGTAAGCAGAGATAACCTCGTTTTTATATAGCCTGTTACTTAGATATGTTTTTGAATTATATTATTATTACTATTAGTAGTAGTAGTATTTAGTGGATGCGTGGCTGAGCAGCGAGAAATTCCATGAGATCAGAGTTCGAATCACACCGTGGTTGATTTGTCAAGGAAGTGACCTTGATAATATTGGCCAGGGGAGATGATCCCAGTGTTTCGCCGTTAGAACGAAATATGATAGACGAAACTGTTTGAAAACTGTCGGGGGTTGTGTTAGCTTGAAGTCAAAAGTCATCGTGACAGAGAGTTTTTGCGTATTGCCTCTGTTAAAAAATTGTTGATCACTCAAGATTGTGCGCTGTTGCCCAGAAACTCTAACTAAAGTTCGCTCGGCATAGTTGACTATGTGGGTGTTAAAGAAACACACAAATGTGCCCGAACAGATGTCTGCAACAGGGATTATTTAACCATCCTAGTAGACGAGCATACTCAGAAATGAGAAGCCAGTCATTTATATACTAATTATTATTTAGTTAAAAATTTAAAATTTGACAAAAACTGTTCAAAACAAATTCTAGTTATTCAGGTATATGACCGTCTGAAGTTATTACGCAAATCACATAGATTTGCCTAATAACTTCAGACGGTCATATACCAGGTATAACAACAAAATTGTCTAAATCGTGTAACAACAAAATTATACAATTGTTCGATTAAACTCTGAACCGTTGTATCTTAGAAATGATACCTTACTGGAATTCTCCGAAGTAGAGTCCAGTAATGTTATACTCTACTGGACTCTACTTTGAAAATAAGAATGTATTTAGCTCTAAGTTGAAATGATGATCCCTCTTCTTGTAGAGACCTCCTGATCCAGTTTTCCTTTCTAGTGTTTCCTTTTTCAAAACTTATTCACCGTTCTCTTGATGGTTCTTGAATGGACTTTGAAGATGGAAGCCAGAGTATGAATGTTGGTACCATTATTGAAGGCCTGAATGATCTTTTTCCTCTCTCCATTACTCAGTTGGGAAGACAGTGTGTTTGACACAAAACGATGTTAAGCTGTTCTGTTTCTAGCTGAATATGTCAAAGGGTCTTTTCAGTGATTCTTACGCCAAATAATGTCAAGATGTCTAAACTTCTTATTTGAAAACCTATAAAAAAGAAAATCAATTAGATTAGTGTTTTTTGTAGATATTAAATATTTTTGGGGATGGACAATTATATCATGCTGTTACACGATTTGGACAATTTTGCTGTTACACCTGGTACACACACACACACATATATATGAAGAAATATAGTATGAAGAAATATGGTATTAAATTGTGTTATATTTATGGGATAAAGTACTCAATATCAGAGATAGAGCGTGTGTAAATATAAATATAAAAGTGAACATTAAAGTCAACACTCAGAGTCGACAGGCTGTTTCATACTAGACGCAATCGTCAGGCCGCGAATGTTGGTTTTTCCTCGACTATATATATATATATATATATAGGTCAGTGGTGCATTGTGGGTAATCTATTCTGGCGGTTATTTTTGCGGGAGTGGGTTGTTTGTTTATTCATTTATTTGTTTAGTTTAATTTATTTTACGTTTTCATTTTCCCTTTGTATTATTTATTCTTTTCGGTTTTTGATGTTTTATTAACGTAGTAAAAAATAGGGTGGGATTTGCTTAGGTCGCTTCTTTAATAGTTCCTTCTTTTGGTCTAGGAAGATAATTAAAGCTATTTATTCGTTCACTCTTTAGATTGTTTGCCGTAGATTATTCTGTTATTTAGGCCGGGGCAGTTTTTAATTAATTAATTAATTTATTTATTTGGATTGATTATTCTTACTTGTTTTTGCTTATTTATGCTTATTTTTTATTAGTTCTAACGATTATTTTAGCGGGGGCGAATTTGTTCATTTATTTATTTATTTGGATTAATTTTTATTTGATTTTTATTTATTTACTTATTTTTTATTTTGTATATTTTGATTTACTCTATTAGGTTTTCTATTTTTGAGTAACGTAGTAATGTTTTTTTTATCGTTATATAGCAGTTATAGATATTTTTATATCCAATTTTTGGATTGGTTGTTGTAGTCTATTCTAACGGTTATTTTGGCGGGATTGGTTTGTTAATTTGTTTATTATTATTTACTTTATTCATTTAGGTTGATTATTTTTACTTTTTTATGTATTTTTTACATTTTTTAATTTATTCCATTTCGTCTATTCTAACGGGTGTGGTTTGTTAATTTGTTTATTATTTGTTTGGGTTAATTTATTTTAATTGTTTTTTAATTTTTTTTTTGTTTATTTGTATTTATTCATTTCAGTTTTCGATTTTTAAGTAACGCAGTAAAAACTTGTTTTCATGCCTGCATTTTGAGGTGAGCTCAAATCATTTATTTAGTAATTTTTGGCCTGGGAAGGTAATAATAGCTATTTTTTCCTCCAAGCAAAGTTTGCAGGTTTTTGATTGATTGTTGTAGGCTGTTCATCTTTTCCTTACTTTCCATGATATTTTTGGTGTGATTTGCGTTTTGTTTTTAATCTGGGAAATTAAAATCAAAACAAAGCCACTTTCGGAATTCTCATTGTAGTAGAGACATCGTAATCATAGATAGAACTATAGTAACGCCGTTGAACAATGCCTTCGACGCCTTCGAATATCACTCGCACTAAATAGTACTTGCTTGATAATACTCGTTCGAACAGTGATCCGAATAGAGTGAATAGTATAGATAAGAGAATAGCGATCCGTATAGTAATAGAGGTTAGAGTAGAATATATTTATTTCATATAAAATACAAAATTGTGGTACATGGCCGAAGTAGCTATCCTATTTCTAGTTAACCACAATCACGACCCATTCATTCATTACAGTTATACATTCATCACAAGAACTTATTAATCACCTCTCAATCTTGTAAACACTACAATGCCGCATATTCACAGGGAACCTACTAAATACCCCATGACATAAAATTTTTAGAATATGCAAAGATATATAATATATAGATATAATATCTAATGATACATGAAATGATAGATAAGGAGGGGGGGTGAAGCCAGAAAACAAACTAAAATTGTAGCACAAAGAGAAAACTAAAATAAAAATTTTTTTTAGTAGGACCCCCCACCCCACCGCTCAAAGATGATAGAGCAGAAGAGATTTACTTGACCCCCCCCCCGCCAATTGAGTCATGTTGTGACACAAAGTAATTTTTTAAATATGGGGACCCGAGTGTTTTCACTCGGGGCGCTGGTCCAAGCTGGTCTTAGCTGGTCATAGATTGTCCAAACAGGGACGGGCAGGTAAGTATGAGAGGATGAGTAGAATATAGAGCATTAGTCGTCGGCTACTTCCAACATATATGCGTTTCCTATATGGTAATGTGGTCTACTTAATTCAATAATGGAATCGCCAGTGTTTGCTCTCGACTTCCCCATCACAGCATCGGCAGTTTGGAGATTTCTCCAAGCCAGCTGAACAAAGTCTTTTGACGACCCAGAGGGCCCCACGAATCACCATCCAGGTGAGTGATGCCTCATCGTTGAGGTATTTCAACCCAGGCGCCCAAGGTCATATTGATCGAGCCTCCTGCATCATAAGCCCGAGATCGTCAATCAGCTCATCATGAACGGACCCCCCGACTAATACGATATATTGCCCTACGAGACAACGCCTGGACGTTGGAGAGGCCATCAGATGCCCATAAGAGGCGTTTCGGAGCAAGACGGCATACGTCGTAGAAGAAGCATTCGGCTCGAGGTAAACAGTGGGCCTCCTCCTCGCTCGAGTGCACACTTCTCAGGAGTGGGAATTTCTTCCAGAAGGCGCCTTCATCATCCGATTCGCGACACGTTCGGTCTAGGAAGGCGATGCGAGGCATATATTGACGAATCTCAATGCTAGGCATACCCAGACCGCCTTCAGATGGATGAAGGCAACAGATCTCCCGAGATACCATAGCGGTCTTGTCTCTCCACAAGAAAGAGAACAAGAGCCTTACTAATGACATTAGTGTGGCATATGGAAGTACATAGTCAGTAAAGGAGAATCGGGTAGATATGTGAAACACATACTTCCGCCCTCCCCTTCAAGGAAATATTAACTGTGATCTCGGCATTCCCTTGTCCCTCCGACTAATTCATATCCAGCTGGAGATTAGGACCGAACCATTCGCTGAGTATCGTGACCGGCCCATCCGTCCAGAGGAAAGGTCCGGGAAAAGAAACTCTCTTCCACGTACCCAATCGCAAGCCAACAGACTTATCGCGGTTGATCTTGGCCCCTGTCACCATCTCATGAGCACTGATTTCTTTGTTGACTTCGTCAATCTCGGCTCTGCTCGAAACAAGAACCGAAACGTCATCAGCATAGGTAGAATACCTGGCCAAGATGGTAGCACCATGTAGGGAAGTTCTGCGCAGGACCGGAGTCGTCTTTAACTTGCGAAAGGTTCCAACGCAAGAACGTAAAGCAAAGGCGAAAGCGGACAACCTTGACGAATGGAGCGAGATAATACGAAAGGCTCCGACCTTACCCTATTCACTTCCTCTATCGCATCGGGAGTCGCATATAGAAGTCGGATCCAGGAGCGAATAGACAAAAAAGAATAAATAAAAATAAAATGCATAAAAAACAATTAAATATAATCGACCCAAATAAATAAATAAAGTAAATAATAAGAAACAAATTAACAAACCAATCCCGCCAAAATAACCGTTAGAATAGACTACAACAACAAATCCAAAAATTGGACGTAAAAATAGCTATAACTGCTGTATAAAGATAAAAAAATTACTACGTTGCTCAAAAATCGAAAATCAAATAGAGTAAATAAAAATAAAAATAAGCATAAATAAGTAAAAACAAGCAATAATAACCAATCCAAATAAATAAATGAATAAATTAAAAACTGTCCCCGCCAAAATAACAGAATAGACTACGGCAAGCATCGAGAATTATTTAATGCGAGTGATATTCGAAGGCGTCTGCTACCAGTATTGTTCAACGGAGTTACTATAGTTGTATCTGCGATTACAAAGTCTCTACTACAACGAGCATTACGAAAGTGACAACGAGTATCCGTTGGCATTACAAAAAAAAAAAAAAAAAAAAAAAAAAAAAAGAAAGAAAAAAGCTTTCGTAGGTGTAGTTGCCAAAGAAGGGGATGATTTGAGTTATGTCCCCAGACTACGAATAGAAACAATTAAAGGAAAGGGACGACACGTTCTTATACAAGAAGAAAATCGCCCAGGAACAAAAGAAAGAAGAATGACTAAGATGGTCGGGTTAAGGTAACAAGGGGCCTGGACAAAGTGAGAAGAAATGACAAAGCGGAGAATAAAATGGCTAGACATATGGCACACCAATTATAACCAACTGAAGTTCTTGGTGCAGGCAGTATACGATGTATTTCAAAGCCCCACAAATCTCCATACCTGGAATAAAACGGAGTCCCCAGCTTGCTTACGATGTGCAGGTAGAGGGTCACTGCAGAATATACCAAAGAGGTGCTTTAAAACTTTGACTGACGAACGTTATCGCCGGCGCTACGGCCAGATATTAAGGACACAATTGCAGGAGCAATTGACACCGCGATCCGCTCCAATAGCCTAAAACCGAACAGATGCACAAGAAATTTCATTAAAGCTGGAGAGAAGAAACCAACACAAAAACGAAAAGAAACAACCAATATGCTTTCATCATCTGAAGGCTGGCAGATGAGGGTGGGTTTGGGGAGTCAACTGAAATATACCAATCACATAGTAGAGAGAAACCTACGCCCAGATATAGTCATATTCTTTAAGTCAACGAAAGAAATAATTATGTTAGAACTGACTGTGGCTTGAGAGGACACCGTAGAAGAAGCAAACGAAAAGAAAAGAACAAAATACGAAGAGTTAATGGAAGGGTACAGAAAGAAAGACCTGAAAACAAGGTGCGTATCGATGGAGGTAGGGTGTAGAGGATTCGATGCATGTCTCTTAATCACAGCCATGACAAGTTTCAGTCTGACAGGGAAGAAGAAAAATAAAGCAATCCAAAATGGATCCAACATTGCCGAGAACAATATATATATATATATATATATATATATATATATATATATATAGAGAGAGAGAGAGAGAGAGAGAGAGCGCATATGGATTCGAAAATAAAGATGGAGCTCTCCACTTCAATTGTTTTTTTTTTTAATTATTTAGTCACTTATTTTATTCTATTTTTTTTTTTTTACAGGTAACCTTTTCCTTTCCCATCCTCCAGCTGTATACGTTGTGATAGTTATTCCCTTTAGTTAGCCGTTAAACTTAAATTTCTTCAAACTAATTTGTTGATAAATAATCGTTTCGTTTAGGCTAGCCATTATGTCCTTTCTTATTGTATGGGGGGGGGGGTTGGCGGATAGGCTTCTTTCTTAGGTGCTTTCCGGTGAAGTGGACGCCGATGTTGCCATCGATCTATGTCTGTTCGTCAAATGGAGTGATGAACGTAAATTAGTGGTGACGTTGGCGTGTACTTTATTCGTCGCATCTGCGAGGGACACCCCTCTCTTTTTTTGCCGATTGGGGGAGATAATACAGTATTGAGAAAACTGCGAAATATATATTTATATATATATATATATATATATATATATAAAGAGAGACAGAGAGAGAGACACAGAGAGAGGAGGTATGGTGTTGTAATTTATAGTGGCTCGGATTGAGAAATTGGAGAGGCGAGTTCGAATTCCAGTCGAATCCATTACATTCTCTTACGTCTTAATACCCTTGGGAAAGGTGTGAATCCTCTTCTTCTCCCTCCAGTTATGGGTAAATAGCAGGGCAGACTGGGTTCTATAGTCTTGGATGGCAACTGGTCTAGAAGAAGGACAACTCAGAATTCAAAACCTGCGGAGGGTCGTTTGGTGACCTTGTGGCACGTAGTGCACCAAGTCTCTGCATTCGGCCCTTCAAAAAGTGTCGATGGTTCTGCACGAAACCTTCACCACTATAATCAAATCTGTTGTCGGGCTGTCGGGTTCCTAGGAACTGATCTGCTTGACCCGCATACGTCGAATTCGAGTGTATATATATATATATATATATATATATATATATATATATATATATATATATATATATATATATATATATATATATATATACTATGTACCCGTGCCGACAAGAAGAAATGTACCATAAGTAATATATGTATGTAATTACATTGTTAGGAAAAAAAACTACGGCGACTTCCTAACATCTGGTAAGTAACTGATAACTGGAAAGGATCATTATAAAAATAAATATACATAATATGTCTATATTATTCAATGAAACCTGTTTGAATGAAGATATGCTGCCTATATATATATATATATATATATATATATATATATATATATATATATATATATATATATATATCACGAGAGGGGGACAGAGAGTTAGTGTGTACATAATAATCAACACTGCATGGTGACTGTCAGTTTCACGAGCATTGAAATATATCTATAAACGGTCTTAGCCTATAAATAGTGCAAAGAATAATTCAAAATGCGCGCTCGCGCGTGCGTGTGTGTGTGTGTGTGTGTGTGTGTGTGTGTGTGTGTGTGTGTGTGTGTGTGTGTGTGCGTAATTCTGTAGATTGAAGAATTGTTTTAGCTCCATTCACCAGGCCAGCATGATTATGGAGCCTTACATAGTGGTTGGAAAACAGAATTCGCATCTCTGTGAATGCATAAGTGAATTGATCGGTTCTAAATCCGTGACCTTTACAAAATCCGTTTCTCTATTCCAGTTTGGTTTCGTTCGCCCAAAAAACCTTAATGCAGTTATAAAAATCCAGTTCGGTTCCAGAGTGTTGGAACTTGCAGGAATTTTGGTCTACAACACTCCAAGAAGGAAATTCACTTCGGCTCGAAATAAATCGGTCAGCAATATCAGGAAATGCTGACTAAAATTTGAACCATCCAGACCCGGTTTATATATCGATTCTGCGCCTGCTTTTTCTTTTTCTTTCTTTCTTTCTTTCTTTCAAGCTGATGTCTTTGAGTCTTTCTTTTCATTTCTTTGTCTCTTTCTTTGTAGTTTATCAATTTCTTTCAGTTCGCGATTTAACGTCTTTCTTTCTTTTTCATTATTTCATTTTCTTTCTTTCTTTAAATGTGATGTTTTCGAATCTTTCTTTCTTTTTATTTCTTTATCTGTTTCTTAGTAGTTTATCAATTTCTTTCAGTTTACGATTTAACGTCTTTCTTTCTTTCTTTCTTTCTTCTTTTGAACCTGACGCCTTCGTTTCTTTCTTTTTCATTCTTTGTAGGTTTTCAATTTCTTTCAGTTCATTATTTAACTTCTTTCTTTTTCTTTCTTTCTTTAAATGTTTTCGTGTCTTTCTTTTTATTTCGTTGTCTCTTTGTAGTTCATTAATTTCTTTCAGTTTTCAATTTAACCTATTTCTTTCTTTCTTTCTTTCTTTCAACCTGACGTTTTCGTTTCTTTCTTTTTTCTTTCTTTGTAGGTTTTCAGTTTCTCTCAGTTCACTATTTAATTTCTCTTTGTACCTTCTTTCTTTCTTTCTTTCTTTTAAATTTCATTCTGTCCAATATATAACTGTTTGTTTTTTTCTCTATGTCACAACCGGGCAGTGGCATTTCAGAACATATTTCTGGAAATCGCCGCCATCTAGGCAATACATCTGGTACAAGAAATTTGAAGTCCAGTGAGACCGTCAGCATCTGAGGATGAAATTGAGGGTGTGTCTAAGGATACACACACCGAACATTAATACGATTCTGTAATATGCTTAAAGAATTTCGCTACAGATAATTGCAACGTGAATGCCATTAGCTTAAACGCATTTGTCACTCTAATTCTTTCAGACTCGCCTTTTACTAATATAACTGATAAAACTCTCATGCGAACTATAGAATCATTGTCCTAAATCCTTTTATGTATAATATAAAAACTCTATAACAGGTGAGGCGACTTGACCTTGGGTAATAGTTAGCGAGGCTAGTCTATCTGGCCATTGACTGTGAGTTCCGTCTTCACTGGGTGTGTCATACAAAACTCGATGACAAATGACCCGGCTAGTGTTGACATTTAACATCAACGAACTAAGAAGAATGAAGAAATACTTGAACTAGCGTTTCACAATCTAAAATATTTCTTTAATATACATCAATAGTTTCTCCACAAAGCTGTGAAAAACGAGTAATAATAATTTTGTTCTAATATATTTTTAAAACGGTCCTACCTTTTGTAATCACCCTGCAATCTGTCAATATTGTTGCAATATATATATATATATATATATATATATATATATATATATATATATGAAGAAATATAGTCTTAAGATGTGCTATATTTATGGAATAAAGTGCTCAATATTAGAGATAGAGCGTGTGTAAATATAAAAGTGAACATAGAAGTCAACACTTAGAGGCGACAGTCTGTTTCATCCTATATGCAATCGTCAGGCCACGTGTGCTGTTATTTTTCTCGGCTATTTATATATATATACGGGTCAGTGGTGCATTGTGGGTAGTCTATTTTGGTGGTTATTTTACTGGAAGTCGTTTATTTGTTTATTTATTTATTTAGGTTAAATTATTTTACTTGTTTTTATTCATTTCTATTTTTTGTTTCTTATCTTATATATATATTTATCTATTTGTTTTTAATCGGTGATTTTTTTTTTTTTAACGTAGTAAAAATTTGTTTATATCACTTATTTAATAGTTTTGTTTTGGTTTGAGAAGTTAATTAAAGCTATTTGTTCGGTTTTGGGGTTGATTGTTGTAGTTAATGTAACTATTATTTTGGTGGGAACAGTTTTTAATTTTATTTATTTGGATTGATTATCTTTATTTGTTTTTTTCTAACGGTAACTTTATCGGGATTGGTTTGTTTATTTATTTACTTGGATGAATTTAGGTCAATTTATTTTACTTGTTATTAATTATTTGCATATTTTCTCTTTTCGGTTTTCGCAGTATATATATATATATATATATATATATATATATATATATATATATATATATATATATATATATATAATCGTTATTTAACAGTTATAGCTATTTTTTTCGTCCGATATTTTGGTTTCGTTTCGTTTTATTATTATTATTATTATTATTATTAGTATTATTATTATTATTATTATTCTATTTCGTCTATTCTAACAGGTGTGATTTGGTAATTTGTTTGAGTTAATTAATTTTGCTTATTTTATTGTTATTTTGTTCATTTGTTTATTTATTTATTTTTATTTTATTTTTTCCGTTTTCGATTTTTAAGTAACGTAGCAAAAATTTGTTTTCATGTCTGCTCTGCATTTTGAGATGAGCTCAGATCTTTTATTTAATAATTTATTTTGGTCTGGGAAAATAATGATAGCTATTTTTTCCTCCAAGCAAAGTTTGCAAGTATATATATATATATATATATAATGTCATCCACAGACAGACTCTCGAATCTCATCAAGGTCGATTAATCAGGAAGGAGACTTCCTGATGCTATCAGACTGGATCGAGGGCGATCTCGACGTACGGCACCTTTGGAAAGTGCCTGAAAACCATATCACGAGTTGACCCAAGCCTTGTGAATGAAATTGGGTAAACGGAACTCTTAGGGTCCATCGATAGCTGTGCTAGCACAAAGTCACAAGTCCTCGTGACCGAGGGCTTGAACGTGCTGACCTTGTTCAAATTTTTGACCACGCTAGATAACACGCTCTCTCCCAGAAACTGTAACTATGGTCTGCTCAGCATAGTTGCAGTATACACCACAGGTGGGCTCTGTGGGTGTTGAGCAAACACAAATGAGCGCCTGAGCGAGCGTCTGCAATAGGGATTGGCTAGCCGTCCTAGTAGATGGGTATCCTCGAATACGAGTGGTCAGATATTATATATATATACATATATATATATATATATATATATATATATATATGTATGTAAAGACATTTTTATGTTTATATGTTCTTTTTATAGATATAAATATTTAAGTAATATATTTAATATATATATATGCAAGACATACATGCAATCACCCTGTATATGTGCGTTGCCATTACTGAAACCTGTTTAAATTCATAAATTTAAAACATTTAGATTAAAATAGTTGTTGCTTTAATTTATATGTTTATAAGTTAGCACATAGCTTTTGTGCCTATTTCTAAGGAATTTCAAAGTAAATCTCCATTTTAGATGCTGGGTATTCTCCGATTTCTCACGATATAAGAAATCGGAGAGCTGAGTTCGAATTCCAGTCGGGTTCGTTACATTCACTTGGGCGCAAATACCCTTGGGAAAGTTAGGAATCCAGATCTTCTCTCTCCCAACTGTGGGTTGAATAGCAGAGACTGGGCCCTATTGCCTTGGTTGGCAACCAGTTTACAGCAGAAGGAAACGGTTGCCTATTGCCTGGAAAAACGTCATGAATCGTCTGAGGCATAGCGTGTATTAACAGATGAACTGATCTCTTCAGGATATTGATGGAAATAGTTGTTGATTTGATTTCCTCATCTTCAAGACTCTCCACAATTTCCTGTATCTGTCGCTTCAAGTCATTTCTTCACATGTGAAGAGTTTGTTCAACATTCAATGTCGTTTTTGAAGATTACATATTACATAGCAATTGAACACTAAATCAGCTCTTTTCAAAATTTAGCATTATATTTGTACACGTTATTCTTTTAAATTAGTTTTCCGCCGAGAGCACCCAATGCGCCAACCAGACGTCATATAGTGTCTATATAGTTAGCTAATAATGAATATTGTTAATATTTTGTCTGGTTGAAGAAAAAAGACTTAAAATAAAGGTACAGCATTATCTGTCTTCTACTATGGCAGTAAGTGCTGGACAGTCTCCTCAAAGATGAAGAAGAGAAACGAATCAACAGAAATATGGTTCTACAGAAGGATGCTGAGAGTGCCATGGACTGAACATGTGACCAACGACAATGTTTTAGAGAAAATGGAAACAAAAAGGAAATTTATACTTAACATCAAGAAGAGGCAGTTGAAATTTCTGGGGCACATAATGAGGAAGGAAGGCTTGGAAAATCTGATACTCACAGGACAGATTGAGGGAAAGAGGGACAAAGGAAAGCAGCGCGTAACATATTTGATAAGCTTGAGTAAATGGATGGTAGAACAGGTTTTGGGATAAATAAAACTTATTAAGAGCTACAGCAGACAGGAAGATGTGGAGGGCCATGATCGTCTACATCCTGAAGGGATACAGTACATAAAAGAAGAATTCTTTGGAACGTTTATATTTTGTTAACTGAAGATGTAGACCGCCCCACATTTGATTTTTGCCCTGTCTAACCAATCAGCTACGTGCTTCGATCGTATATCGTATAGTGTAGCCTGCTATATACCCTCCCGTGGGAGCTGAAAATAGAGAAGAAGAGAAAGAAAAAAACGAAAAAAAGCTAAAATAAAGGAAAGTTCGAACAATTGGAAAAGTCTTTTAAAAGGTAGTTTTGTACCCGTTATTATTGTATTTAATTAAATTGCTGAGATGAGTTCAATTTGTACTGCGTGACACATGTCTTTATGTATGTACCGGAGATAGATAGATAGATAGATAGATAGATAGATAGATAGATAGATAGATATGAACGAAATCTAATAGATGGATAGATAGATGATAGATGAATGGATTGAGACAGATGGATATGAATGAACTGAGATAATTATCAATGAATTTAGATAGAAAGATAAGAAAACCCTTAGATAAATAGATAGATATGAAAATACTTATATAGATATGAAAGAAATGTAATAGATAGAAAGAGAGATAGATATGAAAGAAATGTGATAGATAGATAGATAGATGAACAGACAGGGATAGATAGATAGATAGATAGATAGATAGATAGATAGATAGATAGATGAACAGACAGGGATAGATAGATAGATAGATAGATAGATAGATAGATAGATAGATAGATAGATGAACAGACAGGGATAGATAGATAGATAGATAGATAGATAGATGAACAGACAGGGATAGATAGATAGATAGATAGATAGATTTGAATAGGCTGATAGATAGATAGATAGATAGATTTGAATAGATAGATAGATAGATTTGAATAATGCTGATAGATAGATAGATAGATAGATAGATTTGAATAGGCTGATAGATAGATAGATTTGAATAAGCTGATAGATAGATAGATAGATAGATTTTAATAGGCTGATAGATAGATAGATTTGAATAGGCTGATAGATAGATAGATAGATAGATTTCAATAGATAGATAGATAGATAGATATGGTATAGTGGAAGCGTGTCATTGATGTCGAGAAGATGGTTTTTAGTTTGAAAGATGAGGCATTAAAGGAGACTTGGGAGCCACATTTAGATATTTGGAAACACCCTCAATCGGAGACCGTCTAAGCGTACTGCATTACACAACCTGAAGGTTTTTTCTTTCAACTCAGTTTCAATTGCAAAGTTGCGTGCTGCTTTTATCAAAACCTATCGCAATATAGCGCATATTTGGCTGTGATGGATGTGCCTCGTATACAGTTAGATAAGGACGTCAAGATGAGAGTATTGAGCTTCGGATATTTGTACCCAAACGTCATTATGTTGGCATATTGCTCTCTCATTCATGCTGGCTAAACTATGTGAGGGTAATCAGAAGGGTTTCCCGTTCCGACCGGTGAAGGAGGTCATCTCTTCCCAACCCATCTGTGCAAAAGCGGCCAGCGGCCAACCGCCAGCCTGCGCGTAGGAGCTTTACCAGCAGGGGAAGAACATCTGAGAGGAAGGATCACGTCAACATCCCCGGTGCAAAAGGAAATGCCGTGAATCGCAATTACAATAGAGATAGGTGGAGTGGTGACTAGAGCGGCGCAAAATGCGCTAACTGAAAAAACAAAAGAATGAATGCATTCTTACTATATAATAATGACGACGATGCTGATAATAGGAATCTTTAAAAGAATGCAAGTAACCCCACAAAATACCCTCAAAACAACTGTATAGTTAAGTACTAAATTTAGATTTGGTAAGGTAAAAATAGAGAATCAAATTAGGATAGAACTCAGTTCACCTACTTTGTTAACCATTACAAGTTCTAGGTGGCAAAAATGTTAAACACGTGTAAGTAGTAAATATAGAAAGTGAAAGTAAAAGTTTGACAGTGAACAATTCTCGCAATCTGGCCCAGAAAAAATATAAGGATAAACATTAGAAGCTGAAAGCTTTGTAGTTTATAAAGGAAACAAAAAAAAATAACGCTATGGAAAAGAAGAAAAAGGGAAGAATGACAAAGACAAGAAGAAGAAAAGAAAAAGATCAACAGAAGAAAAAAATGACATAAAAATAGAAAAAAAGGAGGATGTGGTGGAAAAAAAAGGAAGCGTGAAAAAGAAGAAGAAAGGAGAAAGTGAAAAAAGAAGAAGAAAAGAGAAAATGAAAAAAGAAGAAGAAAAGAGAAAATGAAAAAAGAAGAAGAAAGGAGAAAGTGAAAAAAGAAGAAGAAAGGAGAAAGTGAAAAAGAAGAAGAAATGAGAAAGTGAAAAAAGAAGAAGAAAGGAGAAAGAGAAAAAGAAGAAGAAAGCAGAAAAAGAAAAAAGAAGGAGAAAGGAGAAAGTGAAAAAAGAAGAAGAAAGGAGAAAATGAAAAAGGAAGAAGAAAGGAGAATGTGAAAAAGAAGGGGAAAGTGAAAAAAGAAGAAGAAAGGAGAAAATGAAAAAGGAAGAAGAAAGGAGAATGTGAAAAAGAAGGGGAAAGTGAAAAAAGAAGAAGAAAGGAGAAAATGAAAAAGGAAGAAGAAAGGAGAAAGTGAAAAAGAAGAAAAAAGGAGAAAGTGAAAAAGAAGAAGAAAGGAGAAAATGAAAAAGGAAGAAGAAAGGAGAAAGTGAAAAAGAAGAAAAAAGGAGAAAGTGAAAAAGAAGAAGAAAGGAGAAAGTGAAAAAGAAGAAAAAAAGGAGAAAATGAAAGAGAAGAAGAAAGCAGAAAGTGAAAAAGAAGAAGAAAGGAGAAAGTGAAAAAAGAAGAAGAAAGCAGGAAGTGAAAAAAGAAGAAGAAAGGAGAAAGTGTAAAAAGAAGAAAAAAGGAGAAAGTGAAAAAAGAAGAAGAAAGGTGAAAGTGAAAAAGATGAAGAAAGTGAAAAAGAAGAAGAAAGGAGAAAGTGAAAAAAGATGACGAAAAGGAGTAAGTGAAAAAAGATGACGAAAAGGAGAAAGTGAAAGAGAAGAAGAAAGCAGAAAAAGAAAAAAGAAGGAGAAAGGAGTTAGTGAAAAAAGAAGGAGAAAGGAGAAAGGGTAAAAGAAGAAGAAAGGATAAAGTGAAGAAGAAGAAGAAAAGAGAAAGTGAAAAAAAGAAGTAGAAAGGAGAAAGTGAAAAAAGAAGAAGAACGACGAAAATGAAAAAGGAAGAAGAACGAAGAATGTGAAAAAGAAGCAGAAAGTGAAAAAAGAAGAAGAAAGGAGGAAGTGAAAAAGAAGAAAAAAGGAGAAAGTGAAAAAGAAGAAGAAAGGAGAAAGTGAAAAAGAAGAAGAAAGGAGAAAGTGAAAAAGAAGAAGAAAATGAAAGAGAAGAAGAAAAGGAGAAAATGAAAGAGAAGAAGAAAGCAGAAAGTGAAAAAGAAGAAGAAAGGAGAAAGTGAAAAAAGAAGAAAGAAGAAAGTGAAACAGAAGAAGAAAGGAGAAAGTGAAAAAGAAGAAGAAAGGAGAAAGAGAAAAAGAAGAAGAAAGGAGAAAGTGAAAAAAGAAGAAGAAAAGAGAAAATGAAAAAAGAAGAAGAAAAGAGAAAATGAAAAAAGAAGAAGAAAGGAGAAAGTGAAAAAAGAAGAAGAAAGGAGAAAGTGAAAAAGAAGAAGAAATGAGAAAGTGAAAAAAGAAGAAGAAAGGAGAAAGTGAAAAAGAAGAAGAAAGCAGAAAAAGAAAAAAGAAGGAGAAAGGAGAAAGTGAAAAAAGAAGAAGAAAGGAGAAAATGAAAAAGGAAGAAGAAAGGATAATGTGAAAAAGAAGGGGAAAGTGAAAAAAGAAGAAGAAAGGAGAAAGTGAAAAAAGAAGAAGAAAGGAGAAAATGAAAAAGGAAGAAGAAAGGAGAAAGTGAAAAAGAAGAAAAAAGGAGAAAGTGAAAAAGAAGAAGAAAGGAGAAAGTGAAAAAGAAGAAAAAAAGGAGAAAATGAAAGAGAAGAAGAAAGCAGAAAGTGAAAAAGAAGAAGAAAGGAGAAAGTGAAAAAAGAAGAAGAAAGCAGGAAGTGAAAAAAGAAGAAGAAAGGAGAAAGTGTAAAAAGAAGAAAAAAGGAGAAAGTGAAAAAAGAAGAAGAAAGGTGAAAGTGAAAAAGATGAAGAAAGTGAAAAAGAAGAAGAAAGGAGAAAGTGAAAAAAGATGACGAAAAGGAGTAAGTGAAAAAAGATGACGAAAAGGAGAAAGTGAAAGAGAAGAAGAAAGCAGAAAAAGAAAAAAGAAGGAGAAAGGAGTTAGTGAAAAAAGAAGGAGAAAGGAGAAAGGGTAAAAGAAGAAGAAAGGATAAAGTGAAGAAGAAGAAGAAAAGAGAAAGTGAAAAAAAGAAGTAGAAAGGAGAAAGTGAAAAAAGAAGAAGAACGACGAAAATGAAAAAGGAAGAAGAACAAAGAATGTGAAAAAGAAGCAGAAAGTGAAAAAAGAAGAAGAAAGGAGGAAGTGAAAAAGAAGAAAAAAGGAGAAAGTGAAAAAGAAGAAGAATGGAGAAAGTGAAAAAGAAGAAGAAAGGAGAAAGTGAAAAAGAAGAAGAAAATGAAAGAGAAGAAGAAAAGGAGAAAATGAAAGAGAAGAAGAAAGCAGAAAGTGAAAAAGAAGAAGAAAGGAGAAAGTGAAAAAAGAAGAAAGAAGAAAGTGAAACAGAAGAAGAAAGGAGAAAGTGAAAAAGAAGAAGAAAGGAGAAAGAGAAAAAGAAGAAGAAGAAAGGAGAAAGTGAAAAAAGAAGAAGAAAGGAGAAAGTAAAAAAGAAAAAGAACGCAGGAAGTGAAAAAAGAAGGAGAAAGGAGAAAGTGAAAAAAGAAGAAGAAAGGAGAAAGTGAAAAAGGAGAAGAAGAAATGCGAAAGTGAAAAAAGAAGAAGAACGAAGTAAGTCAAAAAAGAAGGAGAAAAGAGTAATTGAAAAAGAAGAAGAAAGGAGAAAGTGAAAAAGAAGAAGAAAGGAGAAAGTGAAAAAGAAGACGAAAGCAGAAAGTGAAAAAGAAGAAGAAAGGAAAAAGGAAAAAGAAGAAGAAAGGAGAAAGTGAAAAAGAAGAAGAAAGTGAAAGAGAAGAAGAAAGGAGAAAGTGAAAAAAGATGACGAAAAGGAGAAAGTGAAAAAGAAGAAGAAAGGAGAAAGTGAAAAAGAAGAAAGGAGAAAATGAAAAAGAAGAAAAAAGAAGAAAGTGAAAAAGAAGAAGAAAGGAGAAAGTGAAAAAGAAGACGAAAGCAGTAAGTGAAAAAGAAGAAGAAAGGAAAAAGGAAAAAGAAGAAGAAAGGAGAAAGTGAAAAAGAAGAAGAAAGTGAAAGAGAAGAAGAAAGGAGAAAGTGAAAAAAGATGACGAAAAGGAGAAAGTGAAAAAGAAGAAGAAAGGAGAAAGTGAAAAAGAAGAAAGGAGAAAATGAAAAAGAAGAAAAAAGAAGAAAGTGAAAAAAGAAGAAGAAAGAGAAAGTGAAAAAAGAAGAAGAAAGGAGAAAGTGAAAAAAGAAGAAGAAAAGAGAAAATGAAAAAAGAAGAAGAAAAGAGAAAATGAAAAAAGAAGAAGAAAGGAGAAAGTGAAAAAAGAAGAAGAAAGGAGAAAGTGAAAAAGGAGAAGAAAGGAGAAAGTGTAAAAGAAGAAGAAAGTAGAAAGTGAAAAAAGAAGAAGAAAGGAGAAAGTGAAAAAGAAAAAGAAAGGAGAAAGTGAAAAAAGAAGAAGAATGGAGAAAGTGAAAAAAGATGACGAAAAGGAGAATGTGAAAATGAAGAAGAAAGGAGAACGTGAAAAAAGAAGAAGAAAGGAGAACGTGAAAAAAGAAGAAGAAAGGAGAAAGTGAAAAAGAAGAAGAAAAGAGGAAGTAAAAAAGAAGAAAGGAGAAAGTGAAAAAGAAGAAGAAAGGAGAAAATGAAAAAGAAGAAGAAAGCAGAAAGTGTAAAAGAAGAAGAAAAGAGGAAGTGAAAAAGAAGAAAGGAGAAATTGAAAAAGAAGACGAAAGCAGAAAGTGACAAAAAGAAGTAGAAAGTGAAAAAAGATGAAGAAAGAAGAAAGGGAGAAAGGAGAAGAAAGGAGAAAGTGAAAAAGAAAAAGAAAAGGGAAATAGAAAAAAGAAGCAGAAAGGAGAAAGTGAAAAAAGATGACGAAAAGGAGAAAGTGAAAAAGAAGAAAGGAGAAAGTGAAAAAGAAAAAGAAAAGAGAAATAGAAAAAAGAAGCAGAAAGGAGAAAGTGAAAAAAGATGACGAAAAGGAGAAAGTGAAAAAGAAGAAAAAGGAGAAAGTGAAAAAAGATGACGAAAAGGAGAAAGTGAAAAAGAAGAAAAAGGAGAAAGTGAAAAAAGAAGAAGAAAAGAGAAATTGAAAAAGCAGACGAAATCAGAAAGTGAAAAAAAAGAAGAAAGGAGTAAGTGAAAAAAGAAGAAGAAAGGAGAAAGTGAAAAAAGTTATCGAAAAGGAGAAAGTGAAAAAGAAGAAGAAAGGAGAAAGTGAAAAAGAAGAAGAAAGGAGAAAGTGAAAAAGAAGAAGAAAGGAGAAAGTGAAAAAGTAAAAGAAAGAAGAACGTGAAAAAGAAGAAGACAGGAGAAAATGAAAAAGAAGAAAGGAGAAAGTGAAAAAGGAGAAGAAGAAAGGAGAAAGTGAAAAAAGTTATCGAAAAGGAGAAAGTGAAAAAAGTTATCGAAAAGGAGAAAGTGAAAAAGAAGAAGAAAGGAGAAAGTGAAAAAGAAGAAGAAAGGAGAAAGTGAAAAAGAAGAAGAAAGGAGAAAGTGAAAAAGTAAAAGAAAGAAGAACGTGAAAAAGAAGAAGACAGGAGAAAATGAAAAAGAAGAAAGGAGAAAGTGAAAAAGGAGAAGAAGAAAGGAGAAACTGAAAAAAGAAGAAGAAAGGAGAAAGTGAAAAAAGTTATCGAAAAGGAGAAAGTGAAAAAGAAGAAGAAAGGAGAAAGTGAAAAAGAAGAAGAAAGGAGAAAGTGAAAAAGAAGAAGAAAGGAGAAAGTGAAAAAGTAAAAGAAAGAAGAACGTGAAAAAGAAGAAGACAGGACAAAATGAAAAAGAAGAAAGGAGAAAGTGAAAAAGGAGAAGAAGAAATGCGAAAGTGAAAAAAGAAGAAGAACGAAGTAAGTCAAAAAAGAAGGAGAAAAGAGTAATTGAAAAAGAAGAAGAAAGGAGAAAGTGAAAAAGAAGAAAAAAGGAGAAAGTGAAAAAGAAGACGAAAGCAGAAAGTGAAAAAGAAGAAGAAAGGAGAAAGTGAGAACGAAGATGAAAGGCGAAAGTAAAAAAGAAGAAGAAAGGAGAAAGTGAAAAAAGATGAAGAAAGGAGAAAGGGAGAAACGAGAAGAAAGGAAAAAGTGAAAAAGAAGAAAGGAGAAAGTGAAAAATAAAAATAAAGGAGAAATAGAAAAAAGGAGCAGAAAGGAGAAAGTGAAAAAAGAAGAAGAAAGGAGAAAGTGAAAAAAGTTATCGAAAAGGAGAAAGTGAAAAAGAAGAAGAAAGGAGAAAGTGAAAAAGAAGAAGAAAGGAGAAAGTGAAAAAGAAGAAGAAAGGAGAAAGTGAAAAAGTAAAAGAAAGAAGAACGTGAAAAAGAAGAAGACAGGAGAAAATGAAAAAGAAGAAAGGAGAAAGTGAAAAAGGAGAAGAAGAAAGGAGAAAGTGAAAAAAGAAGAAGAAAGGAGAAAGTGAGAAAAGTTATCGAAAAGGAGAAAGTGAAAAAGAAGAAGAAAGGAGAAAGTGAAAAAGAAGAAGAAAGGAGAAAGTGAAAAAGAAGAAGAAAGGAGAAAGTGAAAAAGTAAAAGAAAGAAGAACGTGAAAAAGAAGAAGACAGGAGAAAATGAAAAAGAAGAAAGGAGAAAGTGAAAAAGGAGAAGAAGAAATGCGAAAGTGAAAAAAGAAGAAGAACGAAGTAAGTCAAAAAAGAAGGAGAAAAGAGTAATTGAAAAAGAAGAAGAAAGGAGAAAGTGAAAAAGAAGAAGAAAGGAGAAAGTGAAAAAGAAGACGAAAGCAGAAAGTGAAAAAGAAGAAGAAAGGAGAAAGTGAGAACGAAGATGAAAAGCGAAAGTAAAAAAGAAGAAGAAAGGAGAAAGTGAAAAAAGATGAAGAAAGGAGAAAGGGAGAAACGAGAAGAAAGGAAAAAGTGAAAAAGAAGAAAGGAGAAAGTGAAAAATAAAAATAAAGGAGAAATAGAAAAAAGGAGCAGAAAGGAGAAAGTGAAAAAAGAAGAAAGGTGAAAGTGAAAAAGAAGAAGAAAGGAGAAAGTGAAAAAAGATGACGAAAAGGAGAAAGGGAAAAAGAAGAAGAAAGGAGTAAGTGAAAAAAGAAGAAGAAAGGAGAAAGTGAAAAAAGAAGAAGAAAGGAGAAAGTGAAAAAAGAAGAAGAAAACAGAAAGTGAGAAAGTAGAAGAGGGGAGAAAGTGAAAAAGAAGAAAGGAGAAAGTGAAAAAGAAGAAAGGAGAAAGTGAAAAAGAAAAAGAAAAAGAAAGGAGAAATAGAAAAAAGAAGCAGAAAGGAGAAAGTGAAAAAAGTAGAAGAAGGGAGTAAGTGAAAAAAGGAAGAAGAAGAGAGAAATTGAAAAAGAAGACGAAATCAGAAAGTGAAAAAAAAGAAGAAAGGAGGAAGTGAAAAAAAAAGAAGAAAGGAGGAAGTGAAAAAAGAAGAAGAAAGGAGGAAGTGAAAAAAGAAGAAGAAAGGAGAAAGTGAAAAAGAAGAAGAAAGGAGAAAGTGAAAAAGAAGAAGAAAGGAGAAAGTGAAAAAAGTAGAAGAAGGGAGGAAGTGAAAAAAGAAGAAGAAAGGAGAAAGTGAAAGAGAAGAAGAAAGTAGAAAGTGAAACGAAGATGAAAGGAGAAAGTAAAAAAGAAGAAGAAGAAAGTGAAAAAGAAACAGAAGAAAGTGAAAAAGAAGAAGAAAGGAGAAAGTGAAAAAAGAAGAAAGGAGAAAGTGAAAAAAGAAGAAAGGAGAAAGTGAAAAAAGAAGAAGAAAAGAGAAATTGAAAAAGCAGACGAAATCAGAAAGTGAAAAAAAGAAGAAAGGAGAAAGTGAAAAAAGAAGAAGAAAGGAGAAAGTGAAAAAAGTTATCGAAAAGGAGAAAGTGAAAAAAGAAGAAGAACGGAGTAAGTGAAAAAAGAAGAAGAAAAGAGAAATTGAAAAAGAAGAAGAAAGGAGAAAGTGAAAAAAGAAGAAAGGAGAAAGTGAAAAAGTAAAAAAAGAATAAAGTGAAAAAAGAAGAAGAAAGGAGAAATTGTAAAAACTAGAAGAAAGGAGAAAGTGAAAAAAGAAGGAGAAAGTGAAAAAAAGAAGAAAGTAGAAAGTGAAAAAGCAGACGAAAGCAGAAAGTGAAAAAGAAGAAGAAAGAAGAAAGTGAAATAGAAGAAGAAAGGAGAAATCGAAAAAGAAGAAGAAAGCAGAAAGTGTAAAAAGAAGAAGAAAGGAGAAAACGAAAAAAGAAGAAGAAAGGTGAAAGTGAAAAAGAAGAAGAAAGGAGAAAGTGAAAAAGTAGAAAAAGAATAAAGTGAAAAAAGAAGAAGAAAGGAGAAATTGTAAAAACTAGAAGAAAGGAGAAAGTGAAAAAAGAAGGAGAAAGTGAAAAAGAAGAAGAAAGTAGAAAGTGAAAAAGCAGACGAAAGCAGAAAGTGAAAAAGAAGAAGAAAGAAGAAAGTGAAATAGAAGAAGAAAGGAGAAATCGAAAAAGAAGAAGAAAGCAGAAAGTGTAAAAAGAAGAAGAAAGGAGAAAACGAAAAAAGAAGAAGAAAGGTGAAAGTGAAAAAGAAGAAGAAAGGAGAAAGTGAAAAAGTAGAAAAAGAATAAAGTGAAAAAAGAAGAAGAAAGGAGAAATTGTAAAAACTAGAAGAAAGGAGAAAGTGAAAAAGAAGAAGAAAAGAGGAAGTGAAAAAGAAGAAAGGTGAAAGTGAAAAAGAAGAAGAAAGTAGAAAGTGAAAAAGCAGACGAAAGCAGAAAGTGAAAAAGAAGAAGAAAGAAGAAAGTGAAATAGAAGAAGAAAGCAGAAAGTATAAAAAGAAGAAGAAAGGAGAAAACGAAAAATGAAGAAGAAAGGTGAAAGTGAAAAAGAAGAAGAAAGGAGAAAATGAAAAAAGAAGAAGAAAGGAGAAAGTAAAAAAGAAGAAGAAGAAAGTGAAAAAGAAGAAGAAAGGAGAAAGTAAAATATACGAAGAAAGTGAAAAAAAGAGAAGAAAGGAGAATCTGGAATAGAATAAAAAGAATATTAAGAAAGTGAGGAAAACTCTCAGTCAGAAGGAGGAGAAAAGAAAAAATATAAAACTTTTAAAACAATAACTGACGCGATAGTAATAATAATAACAACAACAACAACAACAACAATAATAATAATAATAATAATAATAATAATAAATAAAGTAAAAGGAGTGATGGTGGATGAATAAAATTCCCGTAGAAAATCTAAAGTAGAAGAATGAAAAACAAATAAATGAAATAGAGAGAAGAAAAAAAAGTCTGATAAAGAAAATGAAGAAAAAATTAATTAAAGAAAGAAAACAAGTGGAAAAAATTAAAATGAAGACGAAAGTAGAAAAGGAGAAAAGAAAAGTAATAATATTAAAAAAAGAAAAGAAAAGGAAATGAAAAATGAAGGGTAAAAAAAAAAACAGATAAGGAAAGAGAAGAAAAGAAATCAAACCGAAAAAGGAAGAAGAAAAGTCGTGTGCCGGAAGTGATTGGAAATATGTAAGCGGAGAAACCGACTGCATTTATTGATATTTGAAACTTATTCCAAGATATGCACAATGCAATCTGAGAAGTCACCCCACCCTCGATACCCCATATGCAATCCCCATAAATAACTCGAGCATTTACTCATAGGTAGACTTCGTGTACAAACCATGCAACAGATATGACTTTTCCCATCCGTGGTTCTGTTTTGCGAAAGAAATAATTGCAGATCTTCCAACCTGTGCCAGAGAAAGAAGATCGAATCCTATTAAAAGACGGATATATAGAATGCAGATTTTATAGTCAAGCCCACCTTCCCTAAACGATTAATATAAACAATCTTTCCGTCATAATTAACCCTGCCCCGATCTAGCCTGAATAAATATATAATTTCCCATGCGTGTGCTGCTCAATCGATGCTCTACGCTGGTGACCTTAAGCCAGACTGAAGGAAGCTGAGTAAATAAGAACATTACTATTATAACATGAATGTGCGTTTTGGGGTAATGGATATCGTTTCGGACTGAAAAATCGAAGAGCCGTGTTCGAATTCCAGTCCGTTTCATTACATTCACTTACGCACGAATACTCTTTGGAAACGTATGAATCGCCTGTTGAAAACCAATCTACCGTAGGAAGAAATAGCATCCTAAGGAGCATATGCTATCTCCGGCAGGATTCGAACTTGTGTCCCCTTTAGACGTCTTGTCGATGGTCAAGCAAAACTTAAAATGGTTTTTAAACGAAGTCGAGGAGCGCATATATTTTTAAAAATTTCTCTAATATTTAGATGAAAATAACTAACTATACTGTTTAATAAATAAACGGGGCGTCTGCTCAAAAATGATTATCCATTAAAATAAAATTTAAGTTATAAAATAAATATTCTAAAAAAGAATGGTTAACTTAGCAACATATAAAACCTTGATATTTAATTCGAATATAATTCTTATAGCACAAAAATCAACATGAAATAATAGAAAAAACATAGATCCGCTTTTGTACAAAGGTAAACAATGTAAACATCGGTTCGATAAGACTGGTGTAAAAATGTCTGGTGTATAATAGTCAAAATGTTAGACATAAGTTCGGTTTATACTAAAGTAAAAATGGTAGATATAATTTCGCTTACACTAGAGTCCAAAAGTTAGAAATATTTCCGATTTACACTAGACAAAATTGGGTAGGTATAAGTCCGGTTTATACTTGGCACATAATGGCGGACAAAAACTACAAGCAAAAAGTTTCGAACCACCTTGCAGTTCATTTAAAATTACCTTAAAATGAGATATTTTTGTATATTTTTTAAAATGTAAAAGATGTCAGTTGTGTTTTCATATTGACAAAAATATAAGCACTTAATAAAAAAATTACCATAAACAGCATCATATTTTGTTTTCGTCAATAAAACCACCACCTGCTTTAATTATTACTTTACAAATTCCTGGCATTCTTTGCAACATTTTAAAAAAAAAACAAATTATGGCATACCTTCCCAAGTATTATTCAAGCACTGAAAAAGCTCACTTTCATTCCTTGGTTATTTTCTTCGAACTCTCCTATTCAATTCATTCCATACTAATTCAGCGGGAGAATGGTCAGGAGATTGAGGCAGCCAAGGCATTATTTCCAAAATGTTGTTCTTTTTTTGACTCGAGGTAATTTTGATATAATTTAGAAGAGTGTTTTAGATCGTTGTCTCGTCAAAAGGTGATTTTTTTTCTCAATTATGCATAAACTAGATTGTATAGCATGACTTTACAAAATCGAATAATTCCCTTAACCTGAATCAAATATCCAGTCCTCTCTCCCACAAAAGAGCCCCATACCATAACAGATCCACAACCATGCTTACTTGTTGGAACTATACATTCATCATTTACTCTTTCTCTTGCCTTCCTTCGCATATACACTACTAAAAAGTTTAAATTTGGACTCGTCTCTACATAATTCATTTTGTTACACATTCAATGACCATTTCTTACGTTTGTTGCTCATAACAGTCTTTTCTACTTATTCACTTTCCGTAATAGGGGTTTCTTGATGGCTATGTACTGCCTAAGACCCGCTGATCTAAACTGATTTTTCACAGTTGAAAGCGACACTGGCTGCTGCCGAGAGGAATTAAGTTCAGCTGTCAACTCTGGAGAAGTTTTCCTTCTATTTCTTTTGCTCTCAATAATCAAGTGTTTATCTTCAGCAGCAATTACCACTTTTGGTGCCCCAACTCTTTTTTGTCAAGATTTGCACCAGTTACTAACTGCCTTTTTTAGCGTATATTACACCTCACGTCTAGAAATCTTCAACTTCTTGGCAATTTGCCTTTAGAGTAACCATCTTTGAATAAAATTTTAGTTTGTCAACGCTTCGCTCCTTTGAATTTACCATTTTGTGCAAATTACTTCAAAATTAAAAACAGAAAAGAGAATACTGTCATAATGGCACAATCTGTTTTTCTTCAAATAGAGACAACTAAAACACCTTTTGCACGAGAAGAAAAAGCTGAGTAATAGGCCCGGTCTATACTAGACTTAGAATCTGGTTTATATTAGAATCAAAAGTTAGACATAGGTCTGGTTTACATTAGAATAAAAGCGAAGACAAAAGTTTGGTTTACACGAGTTAAAAAGGGGACACATAAGCCCGTTTTATGCTAGTCAAAATGTAGATATAGATCCTGTTTCAGTCAGGTGACATCTTTCGAAACATGACTAACAAGGCAGACATTTTTCCCCCCGCAGTAGCTTGCCATTTCTTTCTGCGTTAGACCAGTTGCCATCCAGTCTGTCCTGCTATTTACTCATAGCTTGGAGCGGATGGAAGAAGTAGAGGATACATGTCTTTCCCACTTTCATAATTTCATAATTTTTCGTAAGTGAATGTAATGGATTCGACTTGAATTCGAACTCCGCTTTCCGATTCCTCAATCTGAACCGCTATCCACTACTCCACCGTGCCTCCTCCATAGATCCTGTGAACAGTAGTTAGATAGGTAGGCATTGGTCCGGTTTACCCGAGTCAAAATGCAGATATAGATTCTCTTCACACGAGTTCAATAGGTAGATATAGGCCTGGTTTATACGAGTCAAAAAGTCACATATAGGCCCGGTTTGCAGTAGTCAAAATGTAGATGTATTAGGTTGGTGCAAAAATAATGTCGGTTTTTGACGTTAAAAATGACGTCAAAAACATTATTTTTGCACCAACCTAATAGATCATGTTTATATTAGTTAACTAGGAAGACATTTATCTGTTTTACAAGAGTCAAAAAGGCGGACATTGTTCCGATCTTTAAGGGACCACCCAAAAGTTGATCCCTTCTTGGATGAATCTTACTCCTTTGTATAGGCTAGAGTCGACGTATTCCAAGCCTCAACAATTGCAATTGTGAAAAAAATACCGGATTCATTTTATTGTCTTTTTTTTTTTAACGTCAGTACAGTCGATATTTAAGAAGGTCGGAAAGTGCATCGACTGCAACGCTGTAATCGAAACAACAAAGATGAAGATATGTGTTCGAATCATTCATAAAATTTTGCAGTTTGGTCGATAGGTAGATAAAGACAAAAAAATGAAGAGTAAAAGACTGTTCAAGTGGCAGACGAATACGAATATTGATATAGATATAAATAGAGTCAGATCGATAGATATAGTGATCAATAGATTCGATCTAGAAAGGAAATACGGTGATAGATAAAGATATACTTTAAAAATAAGGATACATGAGAAGAGTCTTTCAGATTGCGCTATGGCAAATACAAGAGTCATATCTATCTATCTATCTATCTATCTATCTTTTGCATTTGTCATTCATTTGATATACAGGGATTTCTATATCATATTTTTCTAAACATTGTGGCAATGTTCGTAATTGATATTATTAAGTGTTGGTTTTTTCTTTTTTATTATTAAGGCTTCCATTATTTTTAATCTTTTTTTTACAGATGGATATCGCCCCATCTGAGAGGCCGCTGCTTTGTTTCAACACTTAATAATATTAACTACGAACACGACCCCAATGTTCTGTGTTCGGAAAATAAAACATCTCTATATCACTAAAAACATACACACAAAGCATATACTTAATTCAACTGAAAAAATAAAGAGATTCTTGATAATGGCTAAAAGTATAGCCGAAACCGCTCGGAATTATAGAACATTTGGGCAGCTTCTACACACTCTGTGTCCAAAAATAAAACACTTATTCGAACACAAAACACAATATTTAATTTTTCTTGTGTTCGAATAAGTGTTTATATATATATATATATATGTTCGAATAAGTGTTTATATATATATATATATACAGTATTTACATTATTCGGACTATTGTCCTCATCTTTGTCGCCATATTTATCACAACGTTTCGGCCGTTGTACGCTCCGGCCTTCTTCAGGTGGTTGGAATTTCGAACCGAACCCTTTATTTCGATCACTGGGGTAGACTGTTCTAGTTCCACGTGCCATGTTTGATGGATGTCAGTTATCAGTTATCTCCTGCTAATTTTCCCTCTGAAAGTTCTCCACTGCCTTAACCGGGTATTGAACTCACTCTTTTGGGTCTGTCAGCGGATCTAACCAACGCCTTTGTCCACTGTGAGGACTGTGATGGGTATGAATTTCTCATGTCTATTGTTTAATAGATTTTTATTATTTAGAA
Source organism: Acanthosepion lycidas (assembly GCA_963932145.1). Classification (NCBI taxonomy): domain Eukaryota; kingdom Metazoa; phylum Mollusca; class Cephalopoda; order Sepiida; family Sepiidae; genus Acanthosepion; species Acanthosepion lycidas. Next base: position 72,552,989 of record OZ010602.1, read on the forward strand.
ACTTAATAATGTGTAGTTTTCCTTGTAGGCATAAAGGGCATGGGTCATCCCAAGTTTTACAAGTTCTAGTTCATGAGTTAACGGTTTTTTGCCGACATCATCAAATTTCGGCATTGAATAATTAGCATAAAGACAAACAAACAATAAAATAATTTTAAAATCCATAAATAATTTAATTGCCCTACAAAAATGATAAGCTTTTATGAAGTCGTCAAAAAACAAATGTTAGCGATTTACGACAGTTTTTATATACACAAAACCCTTTCAGAAATAAATAAAAAAAAAAAAAATCTCCATAGACGCTTAACCAGACGAGGCATTTTCATCTTCAGCTTTAAATTTAGACACCCCAACCTTACCCTAACTTCACATCTGTGAATGTAACCGAGATATTGATACAAATTATTAACACCTTACGCCCCTTTTTCTTTAAAGAATCGCTCTAGTCGTTACCATAGAAATTTTGATTTCAGCAATGAATAAGCTTATAAAACACGTAAATTTCAGAAATAAGTTATTCCCCCCAAAAAATTTCGCTTGAAGATAGAACAGAGCTTGGTACTTTAATTCAATTTAATTCAAATAATTATATTGAAGTTTTCGGCTCTTGTTTTGAAACATGAGAACTCTTATGTAGCGTGCTGGAATCATATTTTTAAATAAATAATTATATTTATGCTCTACTTTTGTATCGAGCACTATTTTTTAAAAATAATAACAAAAATACTAAAGAACTTTGGATTATTTACCTAACGAGTTCTTTCCAATTTTCTATATATTTCACACAGACACACACACACACACACACACACACACACACACATATATATATATATATATATGTAAAGATAGAGCCTTGGGGAATACCAGTGTTCGTGGTAAAGGAGCTGGAGGAGAAGCCGTTTAGGACGACTTTCATTTCATGGTTTAACAGGAATTATTGTATTAAGTCAAATTATCGTCATGTAATCCCGTATCTCTGAAGCTTACGAAGAAGGCCGATATGCTGAACTCTATCAAACGCTTTAGAGATATCTAGAGCCACGGCTTGAGCTTCTCAGTTAATGTGAAGTGCTTCGTATACAAATTCAGTTATGGCCGTCAGCACGTCAGCGGTAGATCGGGCAAAGCGGAAACAATATTGCGGCTTGTCGGAGAACAGATTGTGTGAAGTAAGGTG
>OZ010602.1:72561668-72624168 GCA_963932145.1 Acanthosepion lycidas
TAAAACTTGCCTAGCGGAAAACGACGTGTCACAATCCATAGAACGGGTCGGGAGATAGATGCAGTCCTATGTAACGAACAATTAGACATAAAGTTTGTTACCTTTTTCTTTGATACTTTGAACTTTTGAGTTTTCATTTTATTGCCTTTTATGCGTATTTTTGTGGTATCACCCCCGTTGGACTCGGTTTGCAGTACGGCCCCGATGACTGATTGATTTCCTCTGCCTAGATCAATTCACAACGTGGGTAGGCAGACTGGGAATCAAAGTAGGACGTCACAGTTGGTGCCGTGGTAGACTGGGATAGAACCACACGGTTGGCGCTGCGACCAGAGGACGACGTCACATTAATATTAAAAGTTAATTAAGTGAATGCAGGTGTTTGAGTGAAATTAATATCCGCCGGGGTAGACAGAAAAGAAAATGTACCTTTTGGTCGAGGTCGAACTCGCATATCCTTCAAACTGACAAAACACAAACTGAATAGGTGTGCTTGAAACCGTTTGTCCTTAGCGTTTACGAGAGCAAAGTAAGGCTCGTACGCCCTTTATGAGATATGCATCTCACGTTGGAATTTTCGACCTATGTCTATTGATTTATTGTAATTTTAAAGTAATTACTGGATTTAATTCGAGATTATTTTTTATTAATATAAACGTTATATTAGTGGACAAAAAACATTTACGTAGACAAGAGACCGGTGGGCATTAATTTTACTATTAAAATAAGGTCTTATTCAATCAAAGAGGCATATTCGCTAAAATCATTTCTTTTTTTTCTGTGTATCTCTCTGTCGATCCATTCCAGACAATTTCTATCTTTTCATCTTAATTCTTTCTTTCTTAGAACACATACATACATACATACATGCATACATACATCTATCTATCTATCTCAACTCATTTATATCTACCTATCCATCTTTGTTCCTATATTTTTTATCTGAAAGAAAGCCGTGGGAAGTGAAGACGGTTAACCAATCCGGAGTTGATTAGAACCTCTAGACCCCCACCCACAAAAAAAAAAAAAAAAAAAAAAAAAAAAAATGAAAAAGGCTAATATGATGATAATTCAACAAATCAGAAGTTTGACAAGATTTATTAAAAACAAATTTTATAATAAGATTTCCCAACCTCGTAGAAAGCAAGAAGCAGCAAGGCTTTTGTTGTAGAGTTTGGAGTCACGTTCAGGAGCACATTTCTTTAGGATTATTTCAGCGATAACATCAAGTCAGTATGCAAACACAACAAAATTGAAACATAAAACGCACTTATCACCGCCTCTAATAATCATGTTTACATAAAGATGTATATGCAAAAAAGCTGAGTATCATCTACCATGTATTCAATTGTGAAAGCATAATGATATATCATATCTTTATTACTTCAAAATTTCCAAAGTAAATTAAATTTCGGCATTAAATGCCAACAAACAAACAAATAACGTTCTAAATTTCAAAAGAGTATCTAACAATAGAATACCCGCTCGGCCCGGTGGCTAGGATCAAAGTGTAGCATCTGTGCTTTGTGAGCTGCCAGGTCGGGTGTCTGTCGAACTCCCGGCTTGCAGGGAGGAACCCTGACGAAGCTCCGCCGAAGGGTAGGGTTGCGTTGGGGGAGGTTGACGGAACTGGCCTCCCTCGTGGGGTTTGGATGGTTATTTATTTTTGGCTGAGCCTACGGGCTCGGAGATACCCACATTAAAAAGGCCTTGTGCCACATTCGATCCCCGTGGGTGGATTGATAAATACCATCTAACAATATACAGTGCAACCTCGGTTCTCGAACATTTCACATGTTGAACAAATCGGTTTTCGAACGGAAAATTCCGAATGAAAATGCCTCGGTTAACGAACAAAATTTCGGTTCTTGTACAACTTAGCAGAACCGAGTCAACCGCCGTGTTGTATACATTTGTGTGTTGTGACGTGATTTTCTTTCCCAATTTTATTGTCCTGTGACTTTTTTTCTCTACATTGATTCCTATTGGAAAAATAGTTTCGGTTTACGAACATTTTAGGCTACGAACGGCGTTCAGGAACGAATTAAATTCGTTTACTGCGTTGGGATATTTTTCTGTGTGTATCAATGAGTCCGAGCATTACTCTATCAGATTACCGTCTATTTGGGCAACTCATACGGTATTTATCCGAAGATCTGTTCCGCACAGATGACGCTATTGTTGCAGAGGTGCACTAGTCGCTCCAGTTGCTTGACGCCGCATTCTTCAGACACCGATGTAACAGGTGTAGCAAACTTCATAACGGCTACGCGGAAATGGTGTATCATAAGACCGCTAACTTGTCCCCTCTGTTCCATTTGTATAGAAATAAAGATGTTGTATTAGTAAAGATTGGAACCATACTTTTCCGACATTCCTCTTTTAACCGTTACTCATAATTCTTCATTGCAATCTGTTAACCATGATTGAATCAAATAAGTATAAATATTTATTGAACAGAACTTCGTCCGAATATGCTCGTATTCACGTGGGTGACAGGCAAGTAAAACATTCTGAGTAGAAAACAGGCTAGTGGACATTAATTTTACTGTTAAATTTAAGAACATATTCACTTAAAGAGGTGTATTCATTAAAATAATTTCTATATTTTTTATTTGTCTATCGATCTTTCTTTCTTTCTTTTTTTCTTTCTTTCTTTCTTTCTTTCTTTCTTTCTTTCTTTCTTTCTTTCCCAGAACATTTCTATCTTTCCATTTTAATTCATATATGTCAATCTGTCCTTCTTAATATCTATCTATCTATCTATCTATCTATCTATTAGGTTGGTGCAAAAATAATATCGTTTTTTGACGTATTTTTAACGTCAAAAAACGATATTATTTTTGCATCAACCCAATATCTATCTATCTATCTATCTATCTATCTATCTATCTATCTGAGATCATTTCTATCTTTCCATCTTAATTCATATATGTCACTATGTTCTTCACAATTTCTTTCTTTCTTTCTTTCTTTCTTTTTCGGAACATTTCTCTCTTTCCATCTTAATTCATATATGTCAATCCGTCTTTCTCAATGTTTTTCTTTCTTTCTTTCTTTCTTTATTCTCATTTACATCTACTTATCTATCCTTGTTCATATATATCTACTTAAAACCGTATTGTTTATCTGAAAGAAGGCCGCGCGAAGTGAGATGCTTAACCAATTCAGAGTTGATTAGAGCCGCTAACTTGTCCCCTTATATTTCATTTGTATCGTAATAAATATGTTGGATTAGCAAATTAGCATACCTTACTTTTCCGGCATCCCTTTCTTAACAGTTACTCATAACTGATTATTGCAATCTGCCAACCATGATTGAATCAAATTAATATCGTCGTCGTCGGCTTTATCTCGTATCCAAGAATTTAATTTCTTTGCTGATCGCTTCCTTTATGATGATGGCGGCGATGACTAAATTCACCGCCAACATGCAAGTTCGGGGCTATAATCACCCAGTTTCACCAAAACTTGCTCCCGTCAGCCATACTCTATGACCGTTTGGCTTTAAAAGGGTTGGTTGAAATTTAAAGAAAATAAGAGTAGAAGAAATGCCGATGGCGTGAATTTGTTGCCAGAAAGTGACACACACTTGATCTCATGACCTTCCTCTGGGACACATATGCAATGAAACATGCAGAATCCAGTTATAAAACTGTCACCGACTGCCGCTGACCTTTATAATTTCGAGTGACTCCTTCTGTAACATGTCCATCATGCGTAGCCCTCTTTATCCGCTGGTTCAACGTTTGAGATCTGTTGTAATTATCAGCCACTGTTGGGCTCTTTGTGATTGGTCGCACTTAGTCTAGGTCCTTGTATTCGACCCTGCCGCCAAGATTGGATTTACCAAGAATTTAGAACTCCTGACGGCATCACCTTCAGAGTCATTGAACCACGCAATCTTCTCCACCACGAAGAGGATCAACCATCAGAAGTGTGCACATAGAAAAATACACACATAAACACACATAGATACATTTAACACTGGACGTTGGTGTAAACATTATACATTTAATGAGGAACTGTTTATTCTAACATCCAAACTAATATAAATATTTATTAAGCTGAACTTTGTCAGAATATGATATATACTCGAATTCACGTGGTTGACATATATAGCGTTGTAGTGTCATACAAAACACCATGTTCGTTCTCAGGCTGCCTTAACAAATAACTCTTTTGCCAGATTGTCACATACGAATTAAAACCATGAGACTATTGTAGTAGTAGGTACATTTTTCTCCTGGTTGTAACCTACTTGTAGATAAGGGATGCATAGATGAAGCCAGGTGAGCGGAGGTGAACATTCTAATGGGCGTCTTCCTGTTCGCATCGCTGTGAGGTGGTCTCTCGTCCCTCTCCGTATCTTTGTCTGGGTATCTATGTTTTCCGCTGGTAGTGACCACTCTCTTATAGAGAACATTGTTCTATCTTGTCATCTTTGCCTTAAAATGAATTTATCAAGGTCTGGCTTCATCCAGTGACCAATTTTGTCAGAGTCGTTTTTCATGGTCTCTTCAAAGTCTATTTCACTTACCTGTCTATTTCACTTACAGGACAAGAAATATCTGTCCATATTTTTGAAATGAGGTATTTTAGTTATTTTCATTTTTCAGACTGTTGTCCTCAACAGAAACAGTCCGTTCCTTCAGGTAAGACTGCAAAACATCGTAAAGCCGTAACACGAGGGAAAATAAAAAAATCAGCCGTAGCTGACCACATATGGAGAGAAAAGGGAGATCACAGCTCCCTGTGGGATGAGGTTGAAATAATAGGCAGAACATCACTGTAAGATACGAAAACTTAAGGAATCAGCACATATGCTAGAACACAAAAATCTACTAAGCCGGCCAAGCATAGAAATGGATAAAATATGGGAACCAGTAATATGGAGTGCTAGAGAAAATCAATAATGACAACAAAATTGCAATAGGAGCTCTGGTAAAAAAAAAATGAAACTGAGACTTTAAGTTTAAAAGTCCCCATAATTCATATACTGATGTCCTCAAGGATACGTGTCCCAGTGGATAAAATCGTTGGTTGGGTCCAGTGACTTGACGCAGGGAGTTGTGAGTTCAATACCTAGCTACTGCATTAGTGAACAAAAACTTGGAGAGTTGAGTTAAAGGGAGATAACTGAGGCGTCATCATCATCAAAGAAGTGTATATGATTTGTACTTAAGGTCTGGAGTAGACTTGAGACGCCCACAGACTTTCAAAGCATTGAGAGTGGAATAATTCATCATGACGAAGAAAACATATGTGATTGCTGATGGTGAAACGATACCAGTTTGCTTTTTAAGGTATTTTGAAAATTATCAGTCATTTATTAATTTATTAAGCTATTAGAGCTGTAAGAGTTCGATCTGAGGAGAGAGCATCTTGCTTTTTGAAGCAATATGAGTCAAGGAGAAAAACTGCCAACTACCCGCTGTTGGTTGGAACTGGTATCGACCAACATGTCCTATTCTTTTTTAAATCATATCACTCCAAGCAAGGTAATAAAGCCACTAAGACACAAGGGATTACTGAGTATGAAAAAATAAAATAAATAGATAATCATAAAGGTGCGAGAATAATAAAACCAAGAGAACAATGAACAATGATTGATATTACATTTAAATTTTTGAAGATTGAAGTTGGCTGGAAACTCTTTTCCAGCCAACTTCAATCTTCAAAAAGAACCGGAAGAGATTTCCACCGGAAGAGATTTCCACCGGAAGAGATTTCCACCGGAAGAGATTTCCACGAGTGAGAAGTGTGAGAGAAAGAACCGTTGACATAGAACTTACGGTTAGATCTAGCCAATCTAATCGTGAATATATGAGACCTTGCCGCCAGCATTTAAGTTAATAAAGTCTATACACCCTAATGGGGAGTTCATCTAAACAATTACCATGAAATTATTTATAGAAAAGGCACAGGAAAACTACATTACGACACTGGCAAAGTGACTGAACCCGAGACTGAAACCAGTAATATTGTTGATTCTACTTTGGATTTTATCAAGAATCTCTACATATACAGAAGGAGCAGCGGATCATATTTAACGGTATTATGACAGACGTAGAGGAAATATTCAAAGCAAGTGACGAATGGTTGACTTATAAATATGTAAGATAGATTCTTCTTTGGATTTTATCAAAAATCTCTTAATATTTATCAGGATCAGCAGACAAGATGTGGCAGTAATATTCAAAGCAAGGACGAATGCTAGTCTTATAAATATATAGGATAGATTCTGAAGAGAAAACTGTCTCGCACGACAAAGGGAACAAACTTTCTTAGCTGCAGACTTAGCAATTGATTCAATATAATCTTTCTTTTTGATGTTGACCGAAAATACAATCAGGATTTTGCTGTTCTCTGCGATTATACTTCATTACAAAAGTGAAAACTTAAACAAAGAAAGACGGCAGAAAGGTGAACGGATACAAGAGTTTGATTCGAGCTCGAAAGCTGGTTAGAGGTTAGGGTTAGGTTTAGGGCCTGGCACGAGTTTAAATGGGTAGGTTAAGATTATGTTTCACCATTCTTCAAGTCAAGAGGAGCTGATTTTTGACATCTATCACCAGTACGAAGTATCAACCAACCAGAAGTAAATGGCTTCATTTGATAATAGGCGTAACGCCATTTTTCACTAAGATAATTACTGGAGAGTGGTTTAACCAAAATGTACACATATTTACTTTTTTCCACGTAGCATTCCAGTGATGAGATTTTTTTTTTATCGTAGCATGTCAGTAACGAGATAATTTTCAAGATATCTGATGATGAAACTCTGCAGGGAGATCTATGCCATTTCTAAGAATATTACTGAAAGCAAACAAAACGAGTTGGAAATCGAATGCACTTCACCCATTCTGCAAAGTGTGCAGGGAGAGATATATCCATGCCTTTCCTAAGAGTATTAATGCAAACAAACAAAACGAGCTGGAAATCAAATACACCTCATCCATTCTGCAAACTGTGCAGGGAGAAATAGATCCATGCCTTTCCCAAGAGTATTACTGAAAGCAAACAAAACGAACTGGAAATCGAATGCACTTCACCCATTCTGCAACTCCTATATGCCAAATACAGAGACGCACTTTATAAGATGGAGGTATGCGAGCAATTAGGTAAGCCAGAGAATTAATGAAAACAGGGAGATAGACTGATAAAAAGATAGATCAATATTATGCAGAATATCGATTTATAGATTAGGTGACTAATGGATTGAAAAACGAGTATATCGAAAGCCATAAAAGGATGTATTTAGTAGACTTGTGGAATGCTCATAAAACCTCCACGTAACCGACTCTACCCCCTCATATATATATATATATATATATATATATATATATATATATATATATGCGTGTTTGTTTTTTTGTGTGTATGGTGTATTTGGTCAGTAATTTTTCCTATATGCAGGCTTGATTGAAAATTAACGAATATACCATTTTATCTACCTTTCCTTTGTTTTTAATAATTTTTCCGATTTCCGTTTTATATTTGTAAATATGTTTTTCTAATAGTTTTTTTTAATCGGTATCACCCCATGCAAACCAGTGAAGCCACTAAGGCACAAGAGGTTACAAGGTGTAGATGAATTAGGAACAGAAATATTAATATTGAGCGTGAAGAGGAAAGAATAATCAGGAGGAAATTATATAGCCATTGACATTTCATTTAAATCTTTGCAGATTAAATTTGTTTGGAAAGTATGGGACCGGAAATGAGTTCCACAAGCGAGAAGAGCAAGAAAAGGAACTGTTAGCATCGAAATTAGTGCTACATCTAGCCATCTCAACTGTAAATTGATGAGATCTCTACGTCAGTCTAGTACTGCGCTTATTCTGCATAATATTGATGCATGTTGTATCCTCAAAGAGGTTACGAACAGAAAAAGAAGGTACTCGAGTGAAGGAACAACTGTTGTTCATTATGACGGTCGTCTTTGAGTATAGAATCCAGAGGTTAGCAGTGAATATTTAGAAGACAGTAGGAAAGCGTTGTTCAGGTTAGCAGTGGATAATTTGGTAAAAGTAGCAGAGCGTAGTCCGCCCTTCTGTTTTTGTACTATTTTCTTCATCTTTGTTGTTGTTATCGAATGTTGTATCCTCCGGCCTTTCTCAAGTGTATACCGATCTGAGTAACCTATAGGGAATTGGGAACTGAACCCTTTATTTAATCTACGGTGGAACAAACTGTTCTCGTTCCACAGCTCACGTCTAGGGATATTTTGTTTGTTTTGTCTTGTTTTATTTTTATTTAGTACTATTATGTTATTGTTCACCAGTTTCCACTTAGAGTACTGCCGAAAAAGGGATTGAACTCACAAACATTATGTCACCAAATTCGCAAACCAACGTTAAGTCATTGTTCCGTAGGAAAAATTGCTGTAGTGGGCCTTAAACTTAACCTTGCATGCTTTAATAAGCGACTGCTGTCTGTCAAGTTTTAATTGCTACTATTGTCCATCTTTTGATTGCTTCTATCATGGCTGAAGACTTGATATCATTCAATGCATTTACATATATTTTGTAATTGTATAAAAGTAAGATTTGTGGATAAACTGTCCTAAATTCATTTTTGCTTTTTTAGCTTTTTTATTTTATTCTTCGATTATTTTCGACCTTATTCATCGGACAAATGTTAATGTCGTCAGTAATGATTTTCTAAGCCCGGCTTAGATGCGGCACAAGACCGACAAGCTGGAACTGGGCATTCGGGTAGAGTAAAGAAAATGGCCGCCTTTATACACGTCGGATTGACTGTTCTACGTCTTCTGATTGGTTAACCTTCTATTGGTGGACTATAAAGTTAGTCAAGTCATTTGGGATAACTCACTAGTATATATATACACAAAAAACTTCAAAAACAACGCACACGAAGATGAAAGATAGAGAGGTTTATTGTAAAAGAGAATAGACTAATGAAAGACAGGGTGACAGGCTAGTAATTTCTGAAGCAAGCCCCCTTATATATCCTGTGCTCACTATATAGCTACTGATATAGTCAGTCCATATAGGTGATAGGGAGTGTGGGACATTACATTACAACACATGTTTTCCTATGTCTAAGCACCTTTGGCTAACACTAGTCATTTTCAAAGACCTTTTATTGTTTGTTATGCCATCCGTTTATTTATTTTTAATATCGCGTTTCGCGTGCTTGGCTTTTAATGCACTTCGCGTATTTATGCGAGAATGGGCGACTTCTACTTTTTTAAAATTAAATATTTAGTAGCTTGGGAGTGAGGTTTGATGCAGTTTTGTTTTTAGTTGTTTGAAATATAAGCAAAAACCAAAGATCACACTGTGCCAATAGCATGGTATATGGCGGTTATGAATGAGGGACCTCGAACGTTCACCCTCCATTTTATCTCTCAAATGGCATGATATGCTAACAATAGGACATTTATATCAAGATATCTTTCGATGTACGAGAAGGCAAGGAGAAGTAGATTCATACCTTTCCCCTATGACCTGAAAATATATCGGAAAAATTCTTAAAAACGCACACAGACATGCACACACACACACACACACACACACACACATATATATATATTTTAATATATTATATTGTTATACGTCATTTATATAGACACAAATATTTAAGTAAATGTCCTGTTTATAATAAACAGTATTAACAACATTTACCGGCCTGAACGTCCGAGAAATGTTCATAGAATATGCGTCCTCCGACAGGAATCGAACCTGTATCCTACACGGAACCGTTATATACCATGACGTGCTATACCAGTTTAGCATTTACTTATTTGTGTCCATATAAATAATGTGTAACAATAGAATATATTAAAATAATTGTCGAATTTTGTCCATTTCGTAGTGTGTGACGTCATTTGTTTTCGTTTAGATACGATTCGAGCAGATATGAACGTTCAGGGAAATCATGGAAAATTGTAGTTTAAAAGCAGTAAAATCGTCTTTGCTAACAGACGCTACCTTCGTAGCTAAAAGCTGGGGAGCCATTTTAGACACGAAATGGAACACGTCTACATTGCTTGACGGTTAAGACTCAACTCGCTGAAAAAAAAATTTCTCTATCATTTCCACACGCTAGCTCAGCCTATCAAAGTCGACTTCTTTATTATGTCTTGTATCTGATACCATGGTCAACCTCAGGGAGTTGGAGCAGAGATACACTTCCTCTAAAAAATAATAGTCTGCTAATCGATTATTTAACAAAAGTAATATATATATATATATATATATATATATATATATATATATAAATTTATTGGTAACGCTTCAAAAAGCATAAACCAAAGGAAAGAAAACACAAAATGAAAAACGCAAACAGACACATATTTACGCTAAAACCTAAAGTGCTCAAGTCCTATAAAATTTTTTTAAGCCAGAACAGTAACAAACCAAACAGAAGTGATGATGATCATCATCAGGATTATCGCTCCCATGACCGGGCGTGGTCTTAGGGTCACTGTACTGACCAGTTCCCTCCACATATCTGGGTTAAATGCCGGAGAACTATTCATTCTTGCCTAACGTGTCATGGGCAAGTATGCCAGGTGGAGCCTATCTCTCCTAATTTCAAGCCACAGACGATCTCCTTCAACTTGAAAGCTCGCTTTAGTCACGGCCACGTGGCCGTTGATTGCATCGAACAAAATCTGCCGCCCACGCCATTGAATTTAATCTTGGAACCGCTCTCCCCTGCGATGCTATGTCACCCCCTCACTTTCTGCATTCATAGCTATGGAGCATAGTCGACACCATTGAGCTAGATGGCTGTTGATCCCACAAAAAAATCGTTTTTAATTCTGTTGGAGGTCTAGCCACCCTCCTCACCAGAAAAGCCTGGTAGGGGGATATGTTTAATCCCTGATAATCCGATCCTGTCTCAGGTAGAAATGGTTTACATGGTACTAGAAGCCCCTTTAGAATAACCTGACTTAATGGAAATACACATATTATTTCAAAATATGATGTCTACGATTAAGCAAACAAAACATTTCTTTATGATGCAGACTGCACCAGGGTACCTCGACGTGGTGTAATGGTTAGAAAGCCTGTCTTGCAAGATCAGTTACGATTGAGTAGTGAGTTCGATCCTCACTGGGTGCCCCATATTTTCTGTCTTGTGCAGCATCTAAGCCGGTGCTTAGAAAATCATTACTGACAACATTAACATTTGTCCGATGAATAAGGTCGAAAATAATCGAAGAATAAAATAAAAAAGCAAAATGAATTTAGGACAGTTTATCCACAAATCTTACTTTTATACAATTACAAAATATATGTAAATGCATTGAATGATATCAAGTCTTCAGCCATGATAGAAGCAATCAAAAGATGGACAATAGTAGCAATTAAAACTTGACAGACAGCAGTCGCTTATTAAAGCATGCAAGGTTAAGTTTAAGGCCCACTACAGCAATTTTTCCTACGGAACAATGACTTAACGTTGGTTTGCGAATTTGGTGACATAATGTTTGTGAGTTCAATCCCTTTTTCGGCAGTACTCTAAGTGGAAACTGGTGAACAATAACATAATAGTACTAAATAAAAATAAAACAAGACAAAACAAACAAAATATCCCTAGACGTGAGCTGTGGAACGAGAACAGTTTGTTCCACCGTAGATTAAATAAAGGGTTCAGTTCCCAATTCCCTATAGGTTACTCAGATCGGTATACACTTGAGGAAGGTCGGAGGATACAACAGTCGATAGCAACAACAAGGATGAAGACAATAGTACAAAAGCAAACAGAGTAAATAATATATGTATATTATGCAATTACTGAATGTGTTTTTTAATCTTACATCATGATACTATAGATTATTGTTAGAATAGATATCCTTGTTTCATTAAACAGTGAAATTAATACCTACCTGCCTTGAGATGGTAGTTCTTAATAAAGAAAATATGCCTTTTATTAACACTTTCGACATTTACCTTTTCTTTGTATGACAGCGAACGCAACAGTCTTGACACATTTATATCCACTTTTCACATTGATGACCATTCCAAAATGCACACATCTATTATTGGCGGCTTGTTGAATAAGGGTCAAAGACACATCATACATTTCTCTGTCACCGCACAATATTTAGCTCCGGCAATATTTGAATGGACATATTTCATTTACATGGATACTTGTTCCTTCTATCTTCTGTAGTGTGGTAAAAGAAGTGTAATAGAGGAGATAATAAATGTTTACTAATGGAGTAAAATGCAAAGCTGTTGGGAAGTTTCCATGAAAAACTTTTGTTTTCTGTTCCTTAACAAAATAATAAGTACAAGACTGTTTTTTCTTTAATGATCTTAAAACGGGAAGAAAATTTCTGAGCAGATTTTACAATAGTAACATTACCTAATTTGTTTGCAAATCAATAATTTATTAAGAAGAAAACAAACAAAACTGTTGTCTCGGACCAGAAATGAAAGTGAAAGTGAAAGTAGCATTGTCTGGCTTCATCATATTTGATCTTTACTTACTTGGAGAGCTTCTCTTGCAGAATTGTGATAATAACGGTATCAACTCTCGATTTAAGTTGTTGCAAATGTTCCCAGCGTTATTTATATTTCAGCATGTTAATGAAATCTTAGAAATGTATTCCAATATTTACACTTAAACTTTGCACTTCTACTGCTTTTGAAATCAACCAAGGGTTGTATTAATTTCCAAACGTTGGAAAAATTCAAAAGTTAAGTAAATGGGTTCCACGTGAATCTACTGAAAAATCGTTAGATTATGTTTTGACTATGAGCATTTTATTTCGAAGATTTTGGATATTTTAAATTTTCTTCCTCACCAAGACAAAACATCTATATTCCGAACACACTCGATTTAAAAAAATGGCTCTTGTTTAAGGACACAGACCTCACTAGTTGCGATGAACTGATGTTTCCACAGGGATGCCCCGGACCTTGAGCGCATGTTAGGAATTAATCTCAACACAGACCTTAAGTGGAATTTGTACATACGATTCCTCGTTAAAGATAATCGTCGGTCCCCTTTATCATTCCAGCAAATGACCCCTCCTGCTATTCTCTAGCTTCATAAGAGCAAGATCAGGCACAAAATGGTTTATAATTGTTGACAATACTTCATCTAATAAAAATGAAAGTGAAAGTAAATACTAGTAAAAAAATTATAGTAATTGATGACAATGCGTCATCTAATAAAAAGTGAAAGTGAAATTAAATTCTACTCAAAAATTATCAATGTTTCAGTGGCTTCATCTAATAGAAAATGAAAATGAAAGAAAATAATTGTAAAAAATTAATAAGAATGAAAGTTAATAAGTGAAACCAACAGTATTAATCCCAGTGTGTACTGAATGCCATGAAGTAAAAGGGCGAGGCCTGTCAACCCCCCCAAAATAAACTCAGGGAACATTTATAAAAAAATCTTCAAAATCAGGTATGTGCAGAAGTGGGCATTCAAAACTTTATGGAATGAGGCGAAAATAAAACGCTAGACAAGGAAGATAAAACCTTGTAGTATGTTGGAAGTAATATGTTGAAATCATTTGATAAGCGGAGTGTATAAACGTATTCTGTACAAATCTTCACGCATAACAAGGGCCACTCAAGATAGAGGGTCACAGAATACGAATGACATTTTGTGGCGATATGTAGGGAAGGTAACGGTTAACATTATACTTGAATAGATTTAAGATTGTAATGACCTGGAAAGTATCCTCTTGGGAGTTGGTTCCACAAAGTAGCAGTTCATTGGAAGAAGCTGCTTGAGTGGCACTTATATTTCACAAAAGGGATGAGAAGGAAATGTTGGTCGTTCCCTACAATGTGCGTCATGTGGCTGTTCTTAGCCGTGAAAGTTAGAACTGATGAAACTATTTCCCTAGAAATAGTGATAGAGCAGCGAGAGACTTTTGACCTATGGAAAGTACAAAAGAATAAATTATGAATTTTTTTTTGCAAACATGATGAAATGTGAAAGTGGGTAGCCGAGTTGAAATTGAAGTCGTGTTCGTTACATTCACTTACACATAAATATCCTTGGGAAATGTATGAATCCATCTCCTATTCCCAACTATGGGTTAAATAATAGAACTTCTATTTGGAGGAATCATTATTATTCAATCGCAAAAGAATATTGTTCTTACAATCCTAAATATGTTTTGGCTTTAAATATCCAAAAAAGTGTTGATGTCGTAACCCCCCCCCCCAAAAAAAAAAACAACAAACAAACAAGTCAATCATTCAATCAACAATTGCAAACATGTCCCTAAAATGTGACGTAGGTCGGCGGAAGACAATTCAATAAAGCACAACCACATGTAAAGAATATGATGTTTATAAGGGAGATGGGAATATTCCCTTCAAATAATATTTAAAATGTCAAAATAAATGAAGAAGGCTTTGAGCAACGCAGCTAAAAAATAATGATTGCGATAATAAGAAACCAGTTATTCATTTCCGTAATAGCAAAAACTAAATAATCCTTGTTCAAGGTAGATAAGGACATTAGTTTAATAAAAACAGTTATTTTTCTATCGTAATGAAGTAGAACAACATTATACAACCTTCTCTTTTAGGGTTGTGTAAATGAAAAAGGAACGAATGTTGAACTAATGAAACAATTTTAATGATTTCTGATCGCTTGATCATTTAAACGATCAAGTTATGATGCTACCAGGGTTGTTGGTACCCTAGTCAAGCTGAATTTCTGTGCCCTTACAAGTTTAATTCTTTAACATTTTTACAAGGAGAAAAAAAACTGAAAATGTAGAATAAAGAGTTTATTACAATATACAACTTAATACAAGCAAGAGTAAGCAATTTTTCTAGCCTTTAGATCTGCAAATCCTTTCATGCCACTTTCTACATTTACCTTCTCTAGAAGATCATTTTCTATTTACAAAATAGCCAAAAAATGTAATCTGTCTTATGCCATGGACAACCGCAAGTATGCTTTTATAAGCTTTAATTTTAGATCTCAAATACATGACATGGCGGTATGACGGCGCCAGTAGCTTGAACCGGCACTGAATATCACCTATAAATGTTAAGAACATGCGAGTAACAAGAAACTCCCAAGGAATATATGAACTACATGTAAACGCATATATATATATTTTTAAGCATTACGCACCAAGCAAGGCGTGAAGCCACTAGGATGCGGGGGTTGCAGAAGATTTGGAGCGAGAGCAGATAGGAGTGATAGAAGAAAGGATGAGGAGAGGGATAGTGGATAGATCTAGGTAACTGGAGATGTCGATTGACATTACATTTGAATAGTTGGAGATTATAGCTCTCAGGGAAACAGTAATAGGGAAGCGTGTCCCACAGGCGAGAGGTGCGAGGTATGAAGCTATTGGAGTAGAAGAGACGGCTACATTTAAAAGTTTCTACAGTGAAAGGGTGAGAGAGGGATGCCAGCCGCGTAGGGCGCTTGAATTCATGGAGTCTAGGAACCAGTGAAAGTAGCTCAGCGGAGCAATTACTATGAAAGTATTTGTAAAAAAGACAGAGAGAGGCGACGGCGCGTCTGTGAGAGAGAAACTTCAGACGAGATGCCAGATCAGGGCCAATTATATTACATATCCGCCTCTGGATCTTGTCAAGAACTCCGAGATAAACAGAAGGTGCCCCAGACTATATATGGCAGCAATACTCCATGCAAGGGCGAATGGTTGATTTGTATATTTGAAGTATCGATTCCGGGAAGAAAAATTTCCTGGCGCGGCACAGAGAGCCAACTTTCCTCGCGGTGGACGAAGCAATTGACTCAATGTATTTGTTCCATCTCAGGTCAGCAGTCAACGTGAGACCGAAAGAAACAATTCAGATTTCTAGGATACATAATGAAGAAAGAGGTTACAAAGAATTTAACACTCATATGACATATTGATGGCAAGAGAAGCATTTGGAAAACAGAAAGTAATCTCCTTAATAGTTCGTGTGTATGAATGGCAGAATAGAGACAAATCAGTGCCGTGCTTGATACACGCTTAGGCGATCATGTATCTTTCGATACATGACTGACGAGGCACATTTTTCCCTGCAGTAGATTGCCATTTCTTTCTTCGGTAGATCAGTTGTCATCCAAGGATATGGAACTCTGTTCCTGCTATTTACCCATAGCTGGTGGGGAGAAGAAGAAGACGATTCATACTTTTCCCAAGGGTAAAAGTACGTAACTGAATGTAATGGATTTGACTGTAATTTGGAACTCGTCTCTCCGATTCCTCAATCCGATCCGCTATCCATTACTCCACTGTGCCTCTTATAGACAAACAATGATGGTAAATAGTCAACAGTTATTTACAGCAGCAAAACTTAAGAAGATGTGGAGAGTCTTATTCACCTACTTGATGAGTTTGAGTGATTGAAAGTCAGAACAAGTACGAAGAGGGATGGCAAAGGGTAAAAATTTACACAGAGCAAGAAAAGACAGAATGCGCTGGATAATGTTTACTTGTAGTTTTATATATACATTCACCGCGAATCCACAGTGTGGTGTAATGGTTAGGTAACTTGTCTCGCTAAAACAATTACGACTGAGTAGTGAGTTCGATTCTCATTTTGTACCCCATTCTTTTGGCATTGCGCCATGTCTACTCAACCCCCACTGCCTATCGACATCGATTTACTTCTAGTTGTTCAATTGATATTAACATCAACGAGGAAGAGACAAAGGTTTTTTTTGAACACGCTATCCATGGCTACTTTTGTCCAAGGTACGTTGCTAAATCTATGTTTGAATAAATAATAATGCCTCATTGAAGAACTGTGAACAAGTTATAGTATTATCTATTCGGAAAATTTCATAAATAGACTAATAAATAAGACAATAATGAAAAAAATAAAACATTCATTTGGTAATAAGTGCGTATCTGAATAAGAAAGAAAAAAATGCAGGCAAAAATAAATATACAAATTGTAACAGAATATAAAATAACTGGAAAGAACCAGACATAAAAAAAATGAAAAAAGAAAAACAAAACGAAAATATTTCGCACACTGGAAAAGTTATAATATCCAAAAAGCTTTCGTTTTTGTTCAAGCGCATGAATGAGCGGCTACAGAATTACTTCCCTTGGGTGTCTGTTAAGTCCGCCATGTTTCAACTTATCAAATATCATTTTAAGATTGCAAACAGTCGCGTGTAGGAAAATCCAGGCAGATTTGATTATCTCCACGTGTAGTGAGTGCTTTTGATTTTTTTTTTCTTTAAGTTTTCACGTCTAGTCGATCAGTGCCTGTGGGGAAAGAAAGAAGAAAAGCGTTGATGAAGAGAACAAATAACGATAAAGTTTCGATATTTAGTTGTTATTTTTGGTTAGAAATGGCAAAGAATCTGATTGAATCTTAACGAAACCAGAACACTGAATGATCGAACCTTTTCTGTTTTTACATTTAAAAGTAATTTCTGATATGTTTTTCATTTGGGGCGCAGAAAGATCGCATTAATTTCTGGTTATTTGGTAGTATTTTCTTTACTGGAAACATTAGAATAAAACGAACTGAATCAAAGATATAAGATAAATAATATATTGTATTTATTTACTTTTATTTATATCCTTTGATATTCGGTGTCACAAAAATGTTCGTTTATAAGGCGGATATTGGTAGTAGCTTGGAGAAAATTCGGTAGTAGTATTGAAGCTAGACCGTCCTAGAGTAGTACTAATATTAGAAATAGGTCAGTGTTAATCTACTGAGTTTTCACGGCCCTAAGCAGGATAGCAATATCATTAGCAGGATATCTACCAACCAACCAACCCACGCGGTCAGATGTGGCACAAGGCCGAAATTAATATGGGGCATCCGAGCGCGTAGGCTCGGCCAAAGATTTCCCCGTAGACCCCGTATAAAACGGGATCCCGTAGCTGTTTCCCGAGACGAGACTCTGCCCTTCGACTCTACCCGGAGGCAGAGAGTTTGACCAGTACAGCTGAGATGAATCTCCGACTGCAGATATCATTAGTAGATGACTTCTTAAGTACTTCTTCGCGCTTACGCACGGCTGGTTTCTCCGGCGGCAGTGTCATTCCCGCAGTCCTATCTGCCGTATACCTCAGAGTTGTGTGCTTATATCCTTTTCAACAGGTTCCTAGATTCTGGCGCGAACATTGGTTTCAGCTAACATCAAAAGTCTCTTTGAGTCAATTTTTGCATTGGACAAAATTATTTTGTTTTCCGACGTTCCTTTCTTAAATAACGAAAGTTATGGGTAGAGCCACCCTGAGTTTTGGCAGTTTTCAGTCCCACATTAGTAGCTCGGGTCCTGCAAACTTAAGATGTTTTTCGGATGGGTTCAGACTTTTCTTCTTCAGCCTCTTTTTAGTTGAGGGTTTCCTTTGCATTAGCTGTGAGAAGTACAGAAAGAGATCAGAGAGGGAAAGAGAGAAAGAAAGAGATAAGGTTTTTAAAGGAAAGCGCAAATGCCTTATTTTAATTTGAATTCTTCCTCTTTCTTTTTTGTTAATATATTTTATTTTATATATTTTATTTTAATTGATTTTTATCGGGACACCTTGCAAATTCATTGCATGTTTTCGTTCACATGAGTTACGTTTTCGATTAGGGAATTTGTTATGGAAAATGGAAAGGCATTTATTTTAAAGAAAAATTTATATTATTGTGCACTACTCAAAAGTTCATTCAATCTACTTTATTCTCTCTCTTTTTCGATATATATATATATATACATCCATCCATCCATCCATACATACACACACAGACATATATATATATATATATATATATATATATATATATATATATATAGCACGAAGTTACAAGTCATAGTGACCGAGGGCTTGAGCGTGCTAGCCTTGTTCATTGATGATCACGCTAGATAACATGCTCATTCCCAGAAACTGTACCTAAGGTCTGCTCAGCATAGTTGCACTATAAACCACAGAGTAGGCGTCTGCATTAGGGATTGGCTAGCTGCCTTAGTAGACGGGTGTCCTCGAATACGAGTGACCAGCAATTATATATATATATATATATATATATATATATATAAGGATTCAATATATATATATATATATATATATATATATATATATATATATATATATATATATATATATATATATAAGGATGCAAAAATGATTAGCAGTTTTACATATCAATTGTCAGGGGACAAACCGACATGAGCGAGCGACTCAAAACCAGTTATATCCAGTACCCGATCGGTAAGTAAACTAAACCGACGTCCTCTTCACTATCCTCGAAAGATACCGGACGTACATGTCTATCGCATGGAAAAATATGATCACATCCATATAAAAAGCTTTTTCTTTCGTTTTCAACATTTCTACTAAAGTATTATTCGTAATGTATTGATAAGTTTGTTGTAAACACGGACATAACAGATTTTAATACCATCTAATAAGATTCGGTTTGATATTTGTATATTTGTAGGTGAAAATTTTAATATACACACGTAACACGGAGTCTTCTTGTCTCTCCAACCGTTTAATTACATTGCTAGTTTAGCCACTCGCCTAATGCCAGGTAAGAATACTAGCTAATCAATATATATATATATATATTACAATGGATCATTCATACAAAAGTAAATTAGTAAAGTTAATGATATAAAATGGTGAAATCCCTTTGTTAAGTAAATTTTAAATAATAATAATATGTGACGTCGTCCCCTGGTCGCAGCGCCAACCGTGTCGTTGTATCCCAGTCTACCACGGCACCAACGGTGACGTCCTACTTTGATTCCCAGTCTGCCTACCCACGTTGTGATTTGATCTAGGCAGAGGAAATCAATCAGTCATCGGGGCCGTACTGCAAACCGAGTCCAACGGGGGTGATACCACAAAAATACGCATAAAAGGCAATAAAATGAAAACTCAAAAGTTCAAAGTATCAAAGAAAAAGGTAACAAACTTTATGTCTAGTTGTTCGATACATAGGACTGCATCTATCTCCCGACCCGTTCTATGGATTGTGACACGTCGTTTTCCGCTAGGCAGGTTTTAACACTTCAAGTTGTCTGCTCTTCAAGAAATTGGTGTTTCGGTGGGTCTTTGGACGAAAGTCAAAAGAAAAACTTATTTCGGTGATCTGGATCTAAGTCGCTCTTCAAAATAATTGTTCTTGGTTTGAAGATGGTCGGAACGCGCGTGAATCTTGGTCAGCTATCTGCGAGGCTTGCCTCAACCGGAGACTGACTCTGGGAATTGCTGGGACTCGACTCATTTCTGCTCGTTGTGGCTTCGTTTATATGGGCGCCGACCAAAACCGGGGTGAGTTTGTCGGCGCCGGGGGGTTCCTCGATAATTCTAAATACATATCCACCTCTCTGGTTAGGAATTTCCACCTTTTCCCATTTTTGGGAACCTTTCCTCACTCCCACCTTCTCATCATACTTCAGAGGGGCGTGAACTGCCCTCCCCACATCTTCGTGGCAACCTCTCTTACTCATCCTCCAGATGGGCGGCAACAGCCTCCCTCGTGCATCACGTGTTTACCACTCGACCAATGATGTCTTAGTCGGGCGTGGACGAATCTGCGGCTTTGTTTCAGGAAAAGAAAAAATATCTTGCTTAAAAAAAATTATCTCTTCCCTTTTCTTCCACTTAATGGTTTATCATTTCTCCAGCCGCGAACGGGACAATATGACAATGGCGGTCATAACTCTTGTTCTACACGTCGTTTACGTCAGGTATTTTATCGCTAATTATCAGAATGTGTGGTCTTCTCGACACGGTCTCAAAAAAAAACATCTCCAAAGTTCCAGTCGGTCTGTCGCCTCGAAGAAAGAAAAAAAACATTCATTTTCCTTCGGCACAAATTCCTGATAACAAAATTTTATTATCGCAGGCCAAGGATGCTCGTGGGTAGTTTTTAATTTTTCATATCTGTGCAAGTCCTTTTAGTTGTCTGTTTTTCGTCACTTAACGAAATAACATTTTCATTTGAATTTCTTTCCCCTTTCTCTGGCCAGCCGGCCTGTAGTTGATAATAAGATGTCTTCCCGTACCAATAGTTTGTTTTCATATCTTTAGATAACACAGCCGATGCCAAAACATATCTGATTCTCTCCTTCTTTCCCTTTCTTTTTACTCAGAATTTCCCTGTCATTCTAATGACACTCTTTCGCCATTTGTTACTTATCAAAATATCCTTTTATCCATTGTCTCTTAGCTGTGCGTGTGTTCTTGCTTATCACTCACGATTCGGTTCTTAGCTTTTCCTTTCCTTCTTTTCTTTCCTTTCCCTTTCTGCCTCTTTAAATGGTGCCACAATCCTCCCCTAACCGATTTGTCATTTACCCGGAAATGACACCTAAACCCAAATACACCATTTAACATGCATCATGCATTTGTCCCATGTAATTCTATACTACTTTCCTACATGCAACGTAATGTTCTCTTTCAAGTTCTTCTGTTCTACATGCAATGTAATGTTCTTTTTCATCTTCTTCTGTTCTACATGCAATGTGATGTTCTTTTTCTTCTTCTGTTTTACATCCAAGTGTAATGTTCTTTTTCATCTTCTGTTCTACATGCAATGTAATGTTCTTTTTCTTCTTCCGTTTTACATGCAATTGTAATGTTCTTTTTCAAGTTCTTCTATTCTATATGTAATGTAATGTGTGCGTGTGCCTGTGGGTGCAGATGTGGTTACTATGGCTTGTTCTTCTTGGTCAATGTTTTCCTCTCCGCTGTCGGAGGTTTTTCCGCCGCACGTGGCGGTCTCACGTCATCCTCCTCTGCTGGTCTTCCTGCAATTTCTTCGCCGATTCTGTATGAGTAAGGAACACTGCTCGGCATCTCCCTCTCGAGTTGCTGCATGCGCATTGGATTGTCGTTCGTTAATCTCCTCTTACTCTTAATCTTCCATACTACTGTACCCCCGATGGCTATAACTATGAATGTACCCATCACTATTGACCAACTTATCGCGATCTGCTCATCGCCTTCCCAAGCCATACCTTCATTTCCCAACGCACTTAACTTGTCCCTCAATTGATCCATATCGATCTTTTCTATCGGCTTCATTAGTTCTGGCATTTTATTCAAGGTAACATTGGAGAATCCCTTCACTATTGGCTCCCATAATTCTGTACAATTGACTAAGCCTCTGCCAATCATTTCCATGATTGAATCTTTCTCTTCATATCTTTCTTCTTCCTGGTAATAGGGGGGTAAGGACATAGATATCCCAAATGCCGAACATCCCATGGGTAACTTTAACAGGGATAATGGTGGCCTTACTCTTAATGTCCTTGTGGACTCTCCCCCACACACCCTAGACAAGCTGATAGGTTTCTGTGTGGCTACTGCCCACACCCCGTCTGAAACACTGATAGTTTGTGGTAATGCCGTGTTTGCTAATACCTCTACTTGGCAAGTTCTCTTAATTCCCTCTCTCTTCCCTTCAAACAATTCTAGTATGCATATCTTGTGGTTACCAGTTATATAGATAGGGCTTAACGAGGTACAATGCCCTAGAGCATCATCTCTACACTTTCTAGCTTCTTCAGCTGTTAGCAACATGAATTTCGTTCTCCCTGAATTTAAAGCTATGTATTCTGTTTCTACCCTGTACCTTGCTACCATTCGTGTAGCTACCATCATCATCATGGTCATCATCAACCCTTTCATTTTGATCTTTCCTGCAACAGGATTCTCTTGTTTTTATTCTTCATAACCATTCAGTTTTGCTCAATTCTTTACTCAAGTATTCCATAATTTCTTACTACGTTCAGCTCTTCCCTCCTCCAACTAACTCCTAGCAGACAGAATGGTCCGGACAGGTGTGCGTGGCGCTCACTTCCAAAGGTCGTACTTCATGACACCACTGATGGCCAGTCAGCAATGCCAATAATCTTCTTCCGTCCTTCGTGAGATGCAGTCCGCGACTCCATCCCCTCCATCCACATCCACCACAGTCAGCCAGCAGGTTTTTTTTTTGGGTGAGCCAGTGTCGTTACCTGTCGACACCGAATGTTTCTATTCTGCACAGCCTTCTTTGTTCTACTGAGATTTGGGGTTCTTCACCCTTCTTGATCTCATCTTCCGAGGTGGTCCCTGCTCAACCTCTAACCTTCCCTCTGTGTTTAATTCCCGTCCAGGAGGTGTTTTGTCCTCTTCTTCCTCCCCTGACTCTTCCTTCTGTTTAGAGTTCTCGCCCTGGACGTCTTTAATACCTCCTGACTCTATGTCTAGATCTCTCCTGTTCCTTAGCTTTTCCTTGAGCTGGGAAAAGGGTATTTGATCCTCTTCCTCCCACTCGCTGGGCCCTTCGTCCTGTTCAGGGTGCCTCTTTTTAGAGCCCTTGGCTGCTTGATTGGATCTCCTCGTCTTTCTCTTCCTTTCCTTTGGACATTGGGGTGCGATGGCCACCTCGCAGGGTCTTCTCTGCACCGATTCAGTCGACGACTGAACACCGCTGATATCCGCCGAGGGTTCCAACCCCGTCACTCGGATCGCTTCGTCTATCTGGCCAAGTCGATCTATCTCCTCATTTTCTTCGGAATCTTCCTCCGTCTCCATTTCTTCCGGCTCAACCAGAGTTACCTTCCTTGTCCTTGTCTTCTTAGGCCTCGGCTCGCTCATTTCCAGGTTAGCTATTTCAGCCTTCTTTAGATCATTGGCATGGACCCTCCTTGCTCGTCCTGCCACTTGATCCCATATTACATATGATACTGGACCCGCCTGCTCTACTATCCGGTAGTACGGTTCCCATCTATGGTCCAGCTTTCCTTCTCTCTGGTGGATTTTGTAGTAGACAGGGTCCCCAACCTTCAATTCTACTAACTTTCTTTCAGCATTCACTCTCTCATTTATTTTCTTCTGGGCCCTCTTTATTCTTCTTCTGGCCTGAACAAATATTTTATGTTGTTGTTCTAGCAACAGCTGATGATGATCTTCTCCCATATACTTTCTTCGGGGCTTCATTAGGTTATCAACAGGCAGGACCACGTCTCTGCCAAACAACATAAAGTAAGGAGAAAATCTGGAGGTTTCGTTTATCGTAAACCTCACGGCCGCCAGAGCCTGTGTCAAATACAAGTCCCAGTTTCCAGTGTTCTCTCTGACCAGCTTGGCCAATACATCTCCCAAGGTTCTATGAAACCTTTCCACCTTTCCTTGGGGGTGATATGGAGATGTTTTTACATGCTCTATATTCAAACCTGTCAGCACTTCTCTCATTATGCTGTTTATATTCTCCGTGCCATTATCTGTCACCAACTGCACAGGGGCGCCATACCTAGGGAAGATTTCACTTATTATCAAACCGGCCACAGTTCTAGCCTTCTTGTCTGGTACTGCAAATGCCTCAGGCCAATTTGTTAGCCAATCGACAAAACTCACTATGTAGTTGTTTCCCTGCGCAGTTTCCCCATATAGTCCTGATACATCCATACTCACTTTCTCGAAGGGGAAGTTCGGCACGTCCGTCTCCTCCAATAGTGCCATCTCCTGCCTTCTGCTCTGCGACTGGCACACTACGCAGCTCCGAACATAGTTAGTGACCTCTCCGTACAATTTGGGCCAATAGTACTTTCTTCCTATTAGATCACATGTCCTATCAATTCCCATGTGACCCAACCTCTCGTGGCACTGTTCCAATACCTCTGGTCTTAAACTTTTGGGCACATACAACTTGGGCTTGACTTCCTCATCCCTGCCTGAGAGATAATACAGCCTTTCCTCTATTATGGCATACTTGGTGGTCTCTCCTGCCTTCACCTTTTCTCTCAGGGCAGCTATTTCACTGTCTGCCTGCTCCTTCTCAATTCCTTCTGTCCAGTAGGGATCGGTTATTATCTGTGTGTCCCCTTCTTCGTCCGATTCTAACATAGGGCGATCTTTTAGCTTATTAGAGTTAATTACTCCTATTCTATAGGCTTTATCATCTACTCCCTGCTCTACTTTTACAGATCTTTCTTCCAGTTGTTTCGGTATTCTTGAGAGTAAATCTGCGCACGTGTTTTCCTTCCCCGCCAAATACTCTATCTTACAGTGGTAGCCACTGTGCCCACTGTTGAATCTTCTTATTATTTGTCCACTCTGCCTGCAATAGGTACTGCAGAGGTTTGTGGTCTGTTTTTACAGTAAAGACCGCACCATTCAAGTAGTAGTCCAGTTTTTGGAGAGCATACATGATAGCATATGCTTCTCTTTCTATTACTGGCCATCTCTGTTGTGTCTCTGAGAGCTTATGAGAGAGAAAGTATATCGGTACTTCCTCTGCTATGCCTGGCACTGGTCCTTCTTTATCGGGACACGGCTGGGTAAGAACTGCTCCTACACACTGCTCACTGGCATCAGTGTATAGTACCATGGGCTTGCTGAGGTCTGGGTACGTCAGCAGTGGGACGGCTGTCAACTGCTCTTTTAACGTATCAAATGCCTGTTGACAATCCTCTGTCCACTTGAACCTAGCGTATTTCTTCGTCAGGGCTACTAGTGGTATGGCAATTCTCGAAAATGCCGGGACGAAGCGTCGGTAGTAACCTATAGCTCCTATAAAACCTCTTACCTGTCTCACTATCTTAGGTTCTGGCATTTCCCTTATGACTTTCACCTTATCCATGTCGGGTTTAATACCGTCTCCGTTTATAACAAAGCCCAAATATCTAGTCTCCTCCTTCAGAAACTGACACTTCGACAATTTCAATTTTAAGCCGTGTTTTCTTAACCTTCCCAACACTTGTTTTAGATGGAAAAAGTGTTGTTCTACTGTCTCCGAAAATATTAAGATATCGTCCAAATATGCCATGGCAAAGCTCTCGTATCCTCCTAACACTATTGACATCAGCTGTTGGAAGATTCCCGGGGCATTAGCTAAACCGAATGGCATCACCCTGAACTGGAACAGTTCTAGGTGACACGCAAATGCGGCATTCTCCTTGTCAGCCTCATCAAGGGCTACCTGCCAATACCCGGACCTCAAGTCCAACGTAGAGAAGTACTTTGCCTTCCCTAATAATGCCAATATGTCATATATTAGTGGCAATGGCACCGCCAACGGCTTCGATATAGAATTCAGTTTCCTAAAATCTACACAAAAACGGTGCCCGCCATCTTTCTTACCTACTATTACGATTGGGAAGCTCCAAGGGGAGATCGATCTTTCGATCATCCCAGCTTCCAACATCTCTTCTACTGCCTCTTCTACAAGGGGTCTTTTAGGAATAGGTGTCCGGTAGGGTTTTAATTTCACAGGGGGGTGATCTCCGGTGTCGATTTTCATTTATACTGTGTGGGTTGGCCCAATTCCTTGTCTGACTGGCCTACCACATCTCGATTATCCCTCAGCAGACCTCCCACCCTGGTTCTAAATTGATCCGGTGCTAATATATCTTCGTCCACTATTCCTTCTGTTTGCTCTACAAGTTTTCTTCGTTCCTCTTCGAATCTCACCCGATTCAGAGTCTGTAGGGTTAGCGCTTTCCCTATCTCTTCCCCTCTCCTAACCTTTATAGTCTTTTGGGCCTGGTTCACCATCATAATGGGAACTAATTCAGCTGCCTCCACCACCGTCTCACACAGAGTTACCTCATTCTCTTCTAGGCCCTTCCCCTCCACAGGGACCAACTGCAGGGGTCCTTTTCCTATTTTCTTCCCTGACATTAACCTACCCTTTCCCGACACCGCCGTTCTAGGGGGTAGCTTTACATCTTCCTCCACCACTATTATTATATCTTCTTCCGGTGGGCATCCCAATGGCGTTCTCTCGCCATTCACTATCAGCACAGTGGGGTTGAACTCTATCTGGGCCCTCTGGCTCCGGAGCTAATCCCCTCCCAAGATTGCCTCCGTACACAGGTCGGGGGTTACGTAAAATTTCTGGGTGCTTCTTAATTTCCCAATCCTCACAGGGAGCCTCACCATCCCTTTTATCTTCAGGTGGGCTCCATCTGCTTGCGTGACCTCTATGTCCGCTTCCCGTAACCTACTCTTCCGTTTCACCCGCCTGTATGCTTCCTCTCTCAGCAATGAAACAGATGCTCCTGTGTCTACCAGAGCTTTCATCGCCTTACCCCCTATCTCTGCTCTACAGGATAGCTCCTTCTCTTGCGTCAGCGAAGAGAACACTTGGGCTTTCCTCTTCCTGGGCCCCCACCCTTGGGTCATCCCAGCCATAGGCGCCGGCAGCAATAAATCACCTTCATTATTCTTACGGGGGGAAGTTCTGCGCTTTTCGCACCTGGGCGGGCCCGGCTGGACCTCTCCCAGTCTCCCGCGGCTGTTCCTAAGGATACAGCTTCTCTTCAAGTGCCCTGGTCCCCTACAAAACCAGCACCTTCTTGCCGGACAGTTCGCCGCAAAGTGGCCCACCTGACCACATGTCCAACATTTTGCTCTTTTTCTCTTCAACTGGGCTAACCTCTCGTTTACTCCCGGGGGGACCTGTCCTCTACCCAAGCGACTCGCCCGACCACTGGTCCAAGCTTTTATTTCCCTTCTTTTTAACTGGGCCACACTCCCTCTTAATTCCGGGGTGGCCCGCTGGCTTTTCCCTGGTCTTGTCTCTTGGGCTCGGCCTTCTTTGTTAATATCGGAGGGGCGCCTTTTCTCAGCTCGCACCACTTGGCCAGGTGTCCTTTCTTTCCACACCTGGTGCACCTGTCCTGTTCGAAGTCTGGGGGCAAACCCCACTTCGTCGGACATTCCGCCGCTCTGTGGTCCTCATGGCCACAGGTCCAGCAGCCCAGCCCGTATCTACCCGGCGTGGGCTTATAAAATCCATGCTTGGTTGACCATGCCTTTCTATTGGGGTCTTCTTCCCACACCTCAGGCTGATCTACTTCTAGCTTGACCCTCCGATTCCACGCGGGGGGTCCTTCACCTTCCCCACTTTTTTCGACCTCTCGACTTAGTATCTGGTTCCTTCCACACCTTTTTACCCTTTCCCATACGCCCTGGCTCTCCTTGGCCAGCTCTATTGCCGCCGATAGTCTCACCGACCCCTCTTTCAGCACGTCGTGACGAACACGCTCGTCACTTAGGGCCTCCACATACAGGTCTGCTAACTGGGTCTGCATGACCGCATTGTCCTTAACCACTTCTGGGAAGGCCAATTATGACAGCTTCCCCGCTCGGGCCCCTAATTCTCCAGGGGTTTCGTCCCGCAGCTGTGTCAGCTTTAAGAGGGCCCTCATGGCCTCTATAGCCGTGCCCTCGTCGGTGAATTCTTTGGTCAATAGTCCCTTTAATCTTTCCCAAGACAAGTGGGGTTGACTCTCCAAGAGCTCCTTCATAAACTCAGAGGCTTTCTCCTTTGTGGCATCATATGCCAGATACACGGTCTCCTGATCTGTGAGTTCATATATAATTCGGCTCTTCTCCAGGATTGCCAGCCAGTTTTTGAAATCTTTCCCACTGCCGTCAAATGCTGGGACCCTCGGTCCACCCAACAACTTTCTCAGGTCAGCTGACAACCCTTGTCTAACCCCCTCTTCATCCCCCACTGCTCTATCTGAATCATAGTCCGACATATTTAAAGAGAAAGACAATCTACGCAGCAACAATCGAGGTTGGGAAATCAAGCAAAGTGTCCTACCTTACAGACGATTCTGTTCTCGTTCCTCTCGGTCCCGGGTCGTTTTGAGTCCTATTCGAAATTTCTCAGCAACAGCGGTTGATCCAGGATCCTGTCCTGCTGTCACGGTACTAATTGTGGCAGTGGCTGTTCCAGGGTCCTATCCTGTGGTCACGGCACCAGTTGTGACGTCGTCCCCTGGTCGCAGCGCCAACCGTGTCGTTGTATCCCAGTCTACCACGGCACCAACGGTGACGTCCTACTTTGATTCCCAGTCTGCCTACCCACGTTGTGATTTGATCTAGGCAGAGGAAATCAATCAGTCATCGGGGCCGTACTGCAAACCGAGTCCAACGGGGGTGATACCACAAAAATACGCATAAAATGCAATAAAATGTAAAACTCATGTTCAAAGTATCAAAAGAAAAAGGTAACAAACTTTACGTCTAGTTGTTCGATACATAGGACTGCATCTATCTCCCGATCCGTTCTATGGATTGTGACACGTCGTTTTCCGCTAGGCAAGTTTTAACACTTCAAGTTGTCTGCTCTTCAAGAAATTGGTGTTTCGGTGGGTCTTTGGACGAAAGTCAAAAGAAAAACTTATTTCGGTGATCTGGATCTAAGTCGCTCTTCAAAATAATTGTTCTTGGTTTGAAGATGGTCGGAACGCGCGTGAATCTTGGTCAGCTATCTGCGAGGCTTGCCTCAACCGGAAACTGACTCTGGGAACTGCTGGGACTCGACTCATTTCTGCTCGTTGTGGCTTCGTTTATATGGGCGCCGACCAAAACCGGGGTGAATTTGTCGGCGCCGGGGGGTTCCTCGATAATTCTAAATACATATCCACCTCTCTGGTTAGGAATTTCCACCTTTTTCCATTTTTGGGAACTTTTCCTCACTCCCACCTTCCCATCATACTTCAGAGGGGCGTGAACTGCCCTCCCCACATCTTCGTGGCAACCTCTCTTACTCATCCTCCAGATGGGCGGCAACAGCCTCCCTCGTGCATCACGTGTTTACCACTCGACCAATGATGTCTTAGTCGGGCGTGGACGAATCTGCGGCTTTGTTTCAGGAAGAGAAAAAAATATCTTGCTTAAAAAAAAAAATATCTCTTCCCTTTTCTTCCCCTTAATGGTTTATCATTTCTCCAGTCGCGAACGGGACAATATGACAATGGCGGTCATAACTCTTGTTGGTGGTCTTCTCGACACGGTCTCAAAAAAAAACATCTCCAAAGTTCCAGTCGGTCTGTCGCCTCGAAGAAAGAAAAAAAAAACATTCATTTTCCTTCGGCACAAATTCCTGATAACAAAATTTTAATATCGCAGGCCAAGGATGCTCGTGGGTGGTTTTTAATTTTTCATATCTGTGCAAGTCCTTTTAGTTGTCTGTTTTTCGTCACTTAACGAAATAACATTTTCATTTGAATTTCTTTCCCCTTTCTCTGGCCAGCCGGCCTGTAGTTGATAATAAGATGTCTTCCCGTACCAATAGTTTGTTTTCATATCTTTAGATAACACAGCCGATGCCAAAACATATCTGATTCTCTCCTTCTTTCCCTTTCTTTTTACTCAGAATTTCCCTGTCATTCTAATGACACTCTTTCGCCATTTGTTACTTATCAAAATATCCTTTTATCCATTGTCTCTTAGCTGTATGTGTGTTCTTGCTTATCACTCACGATTCGGTTCTTAGCCTTTCCTTTCCTTCTTTTCTTTCCTTTCCCTTTCTGCCTCGTTAAATGGTGCCACAATAATGATGATGATGATATTAATAATAATAACAAGACACACATACACATACACATATATATAATTTGGGACGTAATAAAATAACATGATAAGAATTAAATCACTGGGCTTTTATTTAAATGGTTTGAATTCTTGTTTGAAAATGTTTTAAATGAATAATGAAGAATTATTTTCTTTCGGTATAGATGATCATATCTTTGTAGCTCTTGGATTGATTTTTCGTTACGAAAAATTTTAAATATAAAAAGTACTTCCCTTATTTTAGGACTGGTTTTATTGTTGAAAACCCAAACGTCATTAGACAATCTTTAAACCAGCGCGTCCCAAATTTAGTGCCATTCTACTTTCCATCTACAGTTATGAGGTAAGAAAAACATTCCGGTTTCTCTGTGAGGAATTGCCGCTGGAACCCTCAATTGATTTCTGTGGACACACTTTATGATTCCACCCCCCGTCCACCGCAGTTTTTCCCCAAAAACAAAATGATTTCCTGTATGGACAGATATAGTGAACGTTTCATTACACTGTTTTATAGTTACTTTTAACTTCTGATTCTAAAATCTCTCTAAACTATTATTCTTAATTATTTGACTGTTGTATTTTCTTGTGTAAATGAGTTGATTTACACAAGCGGGAGAAATTTAACAGACGAAGGAACGAACAAACGCGGGTATAATTAATTAATAGATTTATAATAAACAACATATACAAGAAGAAAAAGAATCGATTGAAAGCTTTTAGCCAAGTTTGTTTTTGAAGTCCGCTTAACTTCAAGATGTTAACTTTACGCCTCCAAAGACGGCTCCAAAGTCGACCAACACGTCTTCCTTAAACGGCGTCACGTTGCAAACGAGACTGAATTTAAAACTGGGATTTCTGGCTCCAACAGAAGCTAACCTATGATTGGCTGGTACAATGTGTGGGCGTCAATTCTTCCATTGTTTTAAAAAGTGTCGTTCATTTGTGAATTATTTTTCCTGTTCCTGTTATGGTCAGTTGGGTTACACTTTTGAGATCACAGGAGTTTACATTAAGATGTGCAGGTAGCATAAATGTCATCGATAGCGTTCAGTTTCCGGCTTAGTCTGTTGCACTCACTCACTCTTAATTTCCTTTTCTTCACCACCTCAGTGATTGGTGAAATAATATAGTAAAATGAGCTCTATAGACTTGGGTAGTAGCCAGTCCAAGAGATGACATTTTTATATGAAGTCATGACAATGCAGAATAATGATAAAAATTGTTTAAGAAATGTTATGAAAATGTTCAGAAATTGATTAAATAATGTTTAAAAGGTTTAAAATCTTTACAAAAATGTTAAAAATGTTTAAAAAATAGTTAAATCTTTACAAAATGTTTAATGAAATTTTAAAACATTCAAAATGTTAGAAAATGTTTAAAAAGTGAAAAAATATATAAAATCTTTAGAAAAATGTTAAAAAACGTTTTAAGAATGGTTAAAGCTTTTAAAAATGTTCAAAAATGTTTAAAAAATATTAACAAATAATCAAATAATATTTAAAATAATAAAAATGTTTAAAATATTTGAAATATGTTTAAATAAAGTTTAAAATATTTAAAAAGTTTAAAATGCTTAATAAATGTTAATAAAAAGTTTAATAAACTTTTAAAACATTTTAATAAAAGTTGAAATGATTAAAATCTTTAGAAAATGTTTAAAATATTTAAAAAAGGATTATAAAAATATTTTACATGTTTCAAAAACATTCAGAGATATTTATATTTAAGAATGTTTCTGAAAGTGTTTAAAAATGTTAAAAACTATTTTACAAATTTTAAAAAAAGGTTTAAGGATGTTTAAAATATTTAAAAAATGTTTAAAAAGTTTTAAAAATGTTTAAAATATTTAAAAATTTCAAAAATGTATAAAATGTTTAGAAATATTAAAAACTGTTTAAAATGATTAAAATATTTACAAAGTTTAAAAAATATTTAACATTTAAAACTTTTAACATTTTAAAAAAATATTAGAAAAATATTTGTTTAAAATGTTTCAGAAAGTAAAAAATCTTTAAAAAATGTTGCATTGTTAATCGTTTTTTTCATGTTTTCTTATTTTATATTTACATTCAAACGGACGAACATTGTCAAAGAGAGCATGTATATAAAAAATCATGATATCAGACGACATATCACGTATAACATTTTTATAATGTATATAGGCTCCATCGCTTATATTTTTCTGTTGACATATGTAATTCTGCCTCTTTCATGAAAATTTTATTTTTTCCATTAACTGAAACACATAGTTAAATATCCATCAATCACAGCTATCTATTAATCAATAATGTTTATCAATCTATAGCTGCCAATTTGCTACAAATATCTGGAGTTAGTGGTCGAGTCTAGATTAAAAGGCAAGATTCGAAATGGAGATTGGTTTTATATGATCTTGACATCTAGATTTTCTGATTTAAAATCTATCTATTTACTTAGCTAATATCTATCTGCCTAATTGTTTATACTAATG
Organism: Acanthosepion lycidas; assembly: GCA_963932145.1. Taxonomy (NCBI): domain Eukaryota; kingdom Metazoa; phylum Mollusca; class Cephalopoda; order Sepiida; family Sepiidae; genus Acanthosepion; species Acanthosepion lycidas. Next base: position 72,594,395 of record OZ010602.1, read on the forward strand.
TTCACCAAATCAAATACCCAAGAGCCACTCAAGGTAGAGGGTTATTGCGTGGTACTGCATGAGCGTAATAAAAAGACTTGAAGTTTAATTCATACAGGAAAGATAATGGATACCATTAAACTTGAAGATGTCAACACTGAGAAAACACCCTGCCAGTAGTCTGTTCCGCAAAGCAACAGTTTTTTTGGGAAAGGCTGTCCGAGTGGAACTCACTTCTTACCAATTCAATACGAAACGAATGGGGGTTGATTCTCTCTTGGATAGGTGGTATGGTGGGTACCAGTTGTAAAAGTCAGGGGTGATAGGACTAAAGACTTTAGCTCGTCAGGAAATAGCGATAGAGCAGCGAGTGGCTCGCGAAGATTTATCTGTGGGAAAGGGGTTGCAAGATGAAAAATAATTCATCTCCCACTCGGTAACGTTGCCGCTTTTGAGCCCTATAAAGACAGGGAAGTGACGACTGGAAAGCTCCAGCCTAGATAGGGCAGCTATACTCCATTTGGAATATCTATCTATCTATCTATCTATCTATCTATCTATCTATCTATCTTCAGCGTAGAGATGAAATATCTCTTTATATTCATATCTATCTATCTATCTATCTATCTATCTATCTATCTTCAGCGTAGAGATGAAATATCTCTTTATATTCATATCTATCTATCTATCTATCTATCTATCTATCTATCTTCAGCGTAGAGATGAAATATCTCTTTATATTCATATCTATCTATCTATCTATCTATTTTCAGCGTAGAGATGAAATATCTCTTTATATTCATATCTATCTATCTATCTATCTATCTATCTATCTATCTATCTATCTATCTATCTATCTATTCCAGTCACTGATATATTCCAACCTTTCATCCCTCCTCTAACACTTTCCTTTGAAGTGTTAAATTTTTACTTTTTTTTATAAAACCCGGTTTTGTTTCCCTTGCCATTCATTCTTTTATCCCATAATTCATCATTTCATCTCTCTCCCCCCTTCCTCGTCTCTTTTCCATTCTCACTTCAACTTCCTCTCATAGACTACTACTTGTTCTTGATCCCTCACCATCGCCGCCGCCCATCATTAACTTCGAACAGCGAAGACAGCTTCCTTTCCAGAAGCCAACCGTTTCTGGATGCTAGCCATCTTTACGACCGCAGGGGAAAACCAGAGAGTGCTTCTCACACCTGTCGGTGGGAGAAACTTTTACAGACATGAATACATTATCTCCACCCTGAAACCTCAACTCGTATCACCCCACCCACAAAATTTAACATCTCCTCTGCATCAAAACTATTGCAAATATACTCTATTCATTATGACGTTCTCTTTAAGATCGGTCCGTTTACAATTGGAACTTTTATAAAAAGAATAGTGGCCCAGAGTCTTCTAATGAACCCTTCAGGGTTTTTCAGAGTTTCGGTGATCTTTTGGCAGTAATTTTTTTCATATATACTACTTATATTTCAATATACTTGTAAAATCGAGGAATGCAAAAAAGCAGTGGGGATTTGATATTCATGGCAAGTAGAATTTTTGAGATTTGTTAAAAAAAACAAAAAAACAAAATGATGGAATTTGTCGAAAATAATATGTGGAATAGTGAAAGTATAATTTATCTCAAAATAACTAATGAAACAACATCTACTTATATTTTCTACTTGATATTCAGTAAGACTATGTTTTATGTAATAACGACTGAAAGTCAGTGAAGAAATAATTATAAACTAGGAAACAAATCAACAAGAAAAAGTCAGTCGGTATGTGTTGAGGGGTCCACCCCTTTTTATACAAATGAACTCACCCAGTCTATACATATACTACTGCAAGAGCGAGACGAGAGTAAGACGAGAGCAAGACCGGGGAGTCGAGTCGAGTCGAGTCCAGAGTGACGGAGTAAAAGGTTGTAGGTAACCGGAAGAGTGAGGGTGAGGTAAGAGCGTTGTAGGAGTCACAGTGAGCGAGCACGTAGACTCAGTAAGAAGTCATACAGCAATACTTCAATACCAAAGACTGTAGAGATATTTTGCTACTAACCCGTATTCCTGGTACTACTAACCTGCATTACCATTGTATTATTACGTTAATACATTATTTTCTTATATTAATTCCTGGCGTTTGTTATTTATTGGGTACGGGATTTTAACCCGGAATCCACAACAGTAAGAATAATTAAAAAAATAAAAATAATAAAACAATTAATAAAAGAAATAATAATAATAATAATTAAATAAAAATCAAAACAAAAAACTAATAAAAGAAAAAATAATGAAGATTTAAATGAAATGAAAAAATCCACAAAAATCCCGATAGAACTAAAAAAAAGTTAGAAAGTTTAAAAAACAAAACAACTAAAAAAATAATTGTTAAAATAAAAACAATAAATCTACATAAAAATCTAATTACAGAAACGAGATCTAATGAAAAAATAATAACAAGACAAAATAAAAAAGAAACAAGCAGTAGAAACTGAGAAAAAATTGAGAAATACACCAATTAATATATTTAAAAAGAAAGAAAAAAAGCAAGTTATAAAATAGCTAACAAAATAAATAAATAAATAATAAACACTAAATTTAAATAATTTAAACTAAATAAGTACAAAAACAAAAAAAGAAAGAGTAATAAAAATAAAAACTTATCAAAAAGAAAAAAACCCATAGAAAACAAACAGTATTAAAAAAACAAACAAAATAAATAATAAAAAACGAATATTAATAAAAATAATAAAAATAAAAACTATAAACTAATAAAACAACTACTAAAAATAAAAAATACTTATTTATTTATTTAAAATATATATTTAATATTTAATTAATATATACTTAAAAAAATATATTAAATATATAAAACTAATAAAAAAACTACTAAAAATTAAAAAAAATATTTGCTTTTTTTTATTTATTATTCGTTCAAGCTATATCTCGGACATTTATTAGTCTATCACGCCAACCATCACGGAATGGTCGTGAGGTTATTAAGGTGGCATTCCGTATCATAGCATAGCTGGTTAATGTAGGTGGTTGCTGAGCAAACAACCTGTCTTGCTCTATGGCTAGATATCCAGAGTAGTAGATCACTCGAGAGTTCTTGTTTTGCTCTCTAACAGTCTCCTGCAAAACGCATTCTGCGTTCTGTAGAAATATCAGGAATGGGTCCATAGTGCTGTCATTGTTGGATTTTGTCTCTAAGAGATGTTAAATATATCTCTCAACATCCGAATGTTGGTTCCATCAAGCTTAGACGTTTGGGTTTTAGTTAATGTCCAGGCAGTGGCACCAAACATTAACATCGCTTCTATAGGGAGCTCGAAAGAATCTCCAGTTGAGGTTGTCTGGTAGATTAGATTTCCAAAAGACATCCATTTTATTCAAGGCCTCCCCGACTTTAGATTTTAGAATTTTCACATCCTTTTCAGTAGAATTTATCTCATTTCATAGATATATAAAAATTTGACGCATTTTATTGATTCATCTGAGACAGTTTGTATTAAGTTTAATATCATTGGCAGCATTTTCTAGATGATGTAGGAGAACTGTGGCATTGGTAATGGTGTCTGAATAGTCAATATCTGTCAACTTTTTGCAGGATATCGACTTGAGAGTTTTGGTGATAAAGTAAAACCTAGATGATGATGTTTATCAACGGACGTTCTCAATACGTAGTCAAGGGTGATAACATAGGGAAAAGAAGCAAGGATGTCATCACGAAGGACTCATGCTTTGATATTGAAGAAGCTATTGTTTCTGTGTGAGGATCTAACTCAGTTTTTACTTTTTAGCAATTATTACTTATTCTATGTATGTCTGTGAAACCTGGGTACTCTAGCAGAGAGACTTCAACGAACTTCGAAGATTCAATCAAATGAAACTTCCTCAAATCCTGTGGAACACATGACATGACCGGATTACAATCAATGAAGTTCTCACCCGCGAAAAGATGGAGAGAGTAGAAATCAGCATGACTCACCATCGACTTCAATGGGTCGCACACTTTGCCCGAATGCCAAACATCAGCCTACCCAGATATATCCTCTCCTCGGAGCTTGCATCTGGCAAGAAACTACGTGAAGCCCCACGTCGTCTATTCAAGGATCAGCTCAAAAACACCTTGCTGATTATAGCAATCGATCCGGTTAATTTATATATATATATATATATATATATATATATATATATTTTTTTTTTGAATAAAAACAGACCACTTTAAGGTTCCATGTAATAAGTTATTTCACCAGAACCCCCTTAAAAGGGCTCTGGATCATCAGACTTTACTTCCAAAAGTTGAAATATTCACAACCTTTGGAAGTAAAGTCTGATGATCCAGAGCCCTTTTAAGGGGGTTGTGGTGAAATAACTTATTACATGGAACCTTAAAGTGGTCTGTTTTTATTCAAACATATCTGCTCTGAACTTACATTGAGCTCTCTGGATATCATCCTCCTTGGGTCTACCCATACGGATTACCTAGTTTTGCATAAACTATATATATATATATATATATATATATATATATATATATACCATTGTATTTTTGTATACCGAAATTATGGCAGGACACTACCATAAACAACGAAATTCTCCAGAAGACAAACCGAAAGAGGAAAAGAGCCCAAAGCAAAGCCAGCGCTCTCTATCCCCTGAATCATCCTACCCTACCATAAAGCATTTTCGCAGAGCTCGCGTCTGGCAAGAGACTACGTGGAGACGCACGTCGTTGATTCAAAGCTCAGCTAAAAAGAACCTTTCTGAGGACGGAAATCGATCCAGCCAATTGGGTGATGGAAGCTGCAAAAAGAACATTGCGGAGGACGGAAATAGATCCAGTCAATTGGGTGATGGAAACTGCAGAAAGAACCTTGCTGAGGACGGAAATCGATCCAGCCAATTGGGTGATGGAAGCTACAGAAAGAACCTTGCTGAGGACGGAAATCGATCCAGCCAATTGGGTGATGGAAGCTACAGAAATAACCTTTCTGAGGACGGAAATCGATCCAGCCAATTGGGTGATGGAAGCTACAGAAAGAACCTTGCTGAGGACGGAAATCGATCCAGCCAATTGGGTGATGGAAGCTACAGAAAGAACCTTTCTGAGGACGGAAATCGATCCAGCTAATTGGGTGATGGAAGCTGCAGAAAGAACCTTGCTGAGGACGGAAATCGATCCAGCCAATTGGGTGATGGAAGCTACAGAAAGAACCTTTCTGAGGACGGAAATCGATCCAGCTAATTGGGTGATGGAAGCTGCAGAAAGAACCTTGCTGAGGACGGAAATCGATCCAGCCAATTGGGTGATGGAAGCTGCAGGAAGAACCTTGCTGAGGACGGAAATAGATCCAGCCAATTGGGTGATGGAAGCTACAGAAAGAACCTTGCTGAGGACGGAAATCGATCCAGCCAATTGGGTGATGGAAGCTGCAGAAAGAACCTTGCTGAGGACGGAAATCGATCCAGCCAATTGGGTGATGGAAGCTGCAGGAAGAACTTTGATGAGGACGGAAATCGATCCAGCCAATTGGGTGATGGAAGCTGTTGAAAGAACCAATTGGAGAAGAGCAGAGCAGAGCACAACCCCCACCAAAAAAAACCCCAACATCTTTCGAAAATTCCTAGAAGACAAATAGTAGCGTGGAAGAGGGTCCAAAGAAAAGCCAGAGCTCTTCATCACTTAAATTCTCCTTCTTTAGCATGCGGTGGCTGTGGACGTCTATTCAGATCCAGCATAGGACTCATTTCTCATATAAGGAAATGTGGATGAGCCCCACATCGAATACTCGGAAACGAGTTCCGCCAATGACGACGCCGACTTACTCAAAAGAAAATAAAAATCTAATAAAAACTTAATGAAAAATAAAAAGTAAGATAATTTTACGCTTCATTGATTAATATTGACTAATGTTCCCACGTTATGCAGCTTTTTATCATCATCTTCCGACGGGATTTAGACTCGTATCTCAATTCTAATTTAGCACAGCACCAAATATGATTAGATAAAATAATCCTGAAACGGTCACTAGTCTTCCACTTAGGCACTCGAGAGTAGAAATAGATAACACAAATTTTTGTCATTGGGACAAATAGTTTTAATAAACAAGACAAACAAAGAAAAATGTCCATAAATGGTGAAGATATTTGGTTGCATGCTAGTTGCAGTATACATGTATCATGGTTAAAAGCAAATAAGTATGTAATTACATGACATGCTTTGCCTTCATTCGACCACTTGTTTCACAGACATATCTTTTTAATTACAAGACTCTCTTTCATATATATATATATATATATATATATATATATATATATATATATATATATATAAATATTATATCACATCACCGAAGCATGTTTAACATGGATATGGTTCATAAAGTTTAGATACGGTGTAGTAATTTGAAACCCATATACTTCAGCTCTCAGTCTAAACTGATAGCTTTATTGTTTTCATAAAATTATTACCTTTTTGTTTAAAGTTCGTATTTTTTGATTTCAGATCAAAACTTGAAAATTATCCAATAAATTTTCTGTGATATTTTTACTTCCATATATATATATATATATATATAAATATGTATATATATAAATAAAAGGTTGGTGCCAAAATAATGTCGCTTTCTCACATAGTAACATATGTGAGAAAACGACATTATTTTGGCACCAACCTAATATAATGAACAAAGTCCGACAATTTATTTATTAAAGACATTTTTATGTTTAACGTTCTTTTTATAGATACAAGTATTTAAGTAAATGCTCTGTTTATAATAAACAGTATTAAATAACATTTATCGGCCTGAATGTCCGAGAAATTTTCATAGAAAATATTCGTCCTCCGACAAGGATTCGAACCTGTATCCTATACGGAACCGTCATATAGCCTAACTTGCTTTTACCGATTTCGCCACAAGGGATCGATCGGTTAACAGTGTCGAATTTACTCGAATTTACTGTATTTAAACTTCAATCTTCCATGAATCTCTCACGTACATTCATATCTGCTCATAGCGTATCAAATGTAAACAAATGACGTCACACATTATGAAATGGACAAAGTCTGACAATTATTTTTAGACATTTTATGTTTAACATTCTTTTTATAGATACAAATATTTAAGTAAATGCTGTTTATAATAAACAGTATTAAATAACATTTACCGGCCTGAATGTCCGAGAAATTTTCATAGAATTTCTCACGTTCATTCATGGCGAAATCGGTAAAAGCATGTCAGGCTATATGACGGTTCCGTATAGGATACAGGTTCGAATCCCGTCGAAGGGCGAATATTTTCTATGTATGGCGTCGAACATGTTTAGAAATATCAAAACTTTCAACGAGGAACAACCGTTTTCTCAGTTCAATGATTAGAAACTGTTGTCAGCGAATGGATCACTTAAATCTGAAATAAAACAGTTCTTCATCGGGTTCTATAGATTGGCGCTATAAAATCACAAAGAAAGAGCTTTAGCAAATCATAAAAAACGTATCATTTGAAGATCATTTGATGCCAATAACAACTAAAATGGGTAGCAAAGGTAAATAAATAGGAAAATAATGATATAGCAAAGAAATTAAATTACCACAATACCTCAAACAAAAGGTTAGGAAGAAAACTCCTGGCAATACTTCAAAGAGCGATAACAGCCACTGTTTTAAGAGAAAGATTTTATAAACTTCAACCGATACAACGTTAACCGTTCTTTCGATGAACGCATAAAGTTTCCTGATAAAGAAACGGTTAATCTCGCCATAAACATTAACATTACAGTGATTAATTAACTTTGGTTAAAGTCTTCTTTTGTTTACGTCATCGCGGTTTTTTTTGCGCTTTTTTCCCGTTGAAAACATATTGATTTGGAAATTCTTATAAAAAATCAGATAATTGTCCGATTTTAATGAAATTTTCAGGATTTATTCACAAATGAATGAAATTATTTTTGCAATATTTTGTTTTTAGAAAATTTTGGTAAAAAATATTTTTTTTTAAATATCTTACCCCCCACTTATTTAATTTCATGAAATTTCGCCCCAAACCTTTTTGGCTCCTGAATTTTTTTTTTGTTAAAAGAAGGAGTCTTTGGAGATGGTAAATAACCTACTTTTTTTTCAAATTTGAGCTATTTAACTGAAAATCTTGTCTGAATTGAAAAATAATGAATCCAATAAAACTATGATATTACTTAATTAGAAAAGCTTTTAATTGCTTTTGTAAATAAGTAATATTAAGGACATAATTGTCTGAAGAAATAATTTTTTTCTGATGAATAATTAATTTTTACAAGAATTTTTTCGTTTTTTAAGAAATTTTAATTATAATAATTTATAATAGTTTAACATCGTGTAAAGCTCTGTATTAGGAGGGCTCCTCGATATTATGTAGTAATTAAGTAGAAAAAAAATTGACGAATCCAAAATTGCTAAGTTTAATAAATTTAGTTGAGCTACTTTTTTTAAAAATAATTTTTTATGTTGTATTTTTTTTACTTAATACATTCCTTATTTCCATGTATGATATACTGAAATTGTCAGTATTATTACAAGGTCACGTGATTTAAGGGTTTTGTCCCTTTACGCGGCCTTTTCAACATTTCTTATTTTCCGTTCAACTTTAAAAGTGTAAACTTTAAATTTTAAAGTAATTTTTCTTTTTTTTATTTACTATTTCACTAAATAATTTTATTTTATGTATTGTATTTCCATTAGTGTGGGTCATACTCAAATAGAATAATTTTTTTTAAAACTCAGACTTTTAAAAAATATGTCATTTATGGTAAACCGTAGTAGCTGTCATCGCTTCGTCAGTCAACAATCCATCAATAGTTGGGTCAGATTAACAGGATCGATCGTTAATAATTGGTTGTATATTATTTTTTTATGCTATAAGTAAGAAAAATTTCTTTCAAATCAGATTACTTTAACTTTAAATTTTTTAATTTTACTAAAATAACGTGTCAGATTTTTTTTTAAATATTTTAAAAATCGATAAATTTGTGTTTGTTTACAAATTTCTTAAAATTAAGAAAATGGCCGTTTTTAAGAAAATTAAAAATTTGATATTAAATTTGACAATCAAATGTATATAGTTTCTATCTGAAATACACCAGAATTATTTAATTAATAGAAATCGTAAATTTAATTATTAAACTTTCAATTAAAGCTAAAATGAAATCTTCAAGAATGTTTTTTCGTTGTAAAAAAATCATTTTAAACTTGAATATAGAAAATTTATGCCGAAATAGTGGAGGTACCTAGTTAAAATTCTGAATTTATGGCGATTTTCTAAACGTATTTTAGATGTGGCATAAGGCTGTAAGTATGAGGAACCCAGTGAGGATCGAACTCACCATTTAGTCGTCATTGATCTTCTGCGACAAGCTAGCAATCCATGTTGAACTGCCCAGAATTCTAAATTTATTATGGTGCTTTTCTAAGCGTAGCGAAGATGTGGCACAGCGCTTTAAGTATGTGGCTGGCACGTAATGAGGATAAAATTCACTACTTAGTCGTAACTGTCCAAGCGAAAAACAATTGCTAACCAGAATTATGGGAACTTCGACGTGAAGTCGAAGTTCCCATAATTCTGAATTTATGTACTAAATTTGAATTGTCGAAGAAAATGACGGTATTTACCGTTTCCTTCCATTGTTTTCAGCCAACTTTCAGAATCGCCATCTTTGAAGATTTTATGCGTTCTGTACCACGTATCTTCTGCTGTCTTCCAGAGATTTCCTTTTCATAAAGAGAATTCTACAAAGTCTACAATTGGGTGGTGTTGGGTAATGGTAACTCCAAGGTGTAAATACGAAACTTGAAGGAAAACTTATCAGCCATGGTGTAACAATTTTTAATTGACAGCTGGCGATGTAGCGTTAAACTTATAAAACGTTACCTAATTGGCCTCCGTGTAAGCAGTACTTGTTCGAATCAATCGATTTGTGCTCCAGAAAGAGCGCGTAGTAAAAGTAACCCTTTCAATCCTAATTTTGAATGAAGATCAGCCTTTGATAGGGTTAGATCTAGTTTATTTCACTTGCCGCATGACCTCCAGCGTTACATCTATCTATCGTAATTTCTCGAAAATGATACGCACCTATAAATTATACGCACCTCAACAAATGACCCAAAAATTAAGAAATAAGTCTATCCTTACCTATAATACGCATCTATAAATTTTGCCAAAAAAAAAAAAAAAAAATTACGAAGACATTTTGTCAATCTTGACATTAAGAATAAAATCGAATCTATGCGGCTAAAATAATGTTTAAAATTACCATGCGGTTTTCCCGATAAATATAACATTTTATTTTGCCGCCAAAATGTGAATCCGTCAGTGAGGATGTTATAAAGAGAGGTTTCAAGAAGTGTTGTCTCACGACAGCCATGGAAGATGACATCCTTTGGCACGAGAATGAACAGGAAGAAAATAATATTGTGAATGATAACTTGTGTAATGACAATGTAGATATTGATTCTATAATAAAAAGTAGCGATGATGATGATGATGATGATGATGATGATGATAATAAAAATAAAAATTTTAATAAATTGTTAAATTGATATCCTCTTTTCTTTGAAATTGGCCTTTTTTTAAAATAAATTTTATATTTTTTCGCCAAATAAAAAATGCGGATACTGATAAACATAAATTTATTGACAAAAAATGTTACAGTTATTATTGTTGGATTTAAAATGAAAATTAGGATAATCTCTTTCTTATTTTAGAACAAGTACATATTTATTATTATAAATCAATAACGAAAAATATTTTTGCTTAAGACTATAATATGCATCCCTACTATCACCTGTAATTTACAGCAAAAATGCGTATTATTTTCGAGAATTTACGGTATCTATCTATCTATCTATCTATCTATCTATCTATCTATCTATCTATCTATCTATCTATCTATCTTCTTGCTCTATTATTATATCCATATACTTTTAGCGTCCTATATCACGTCAAATAAGTCAATGGAAGCCGTTTAATCTTGAGAAACTCATTCATAAAAAACAAAACAAAACGTTACAATGGATTCAGAATAACTGTTAATAATTATTGAACTTCACTTTAAAAGAAATCTTTCTTTGTTCCGTCCGACAAATCTATTAGTGTTCTTTAAAAAAAAGCCAGTCAATGCTTGATGTAAATTGATATATATCTCATCATAATCTTTAAATTGGTGTATCATGCGTTTTCTTGCGTAATGCATTTTTCATTAGCTGCTGCCATTAATCTATCAGAGTTGGAAATTCAAAATGGCCGCCATATAGGAACGATGATTGATGAAGAAAATGGCGCATGATTAAACACATTGATCCTCAGGAGGCCTTAATAAGGATATCAGGTAGTGAATTACAATCATGGCGGCGGAGCAAAATCTGGAGTTGTTAGTCGACGCGCTCATCCAAACGAAAAGCGAAACCAGGAGTAGACTGAGTGATCATTTGCCAAAGTCTTTCGACCCGTCGTCCAATTAAAACTGGGCAAACTTCATTCCTTAATTAGTGAATTGCAATTCTACTTTCACTTTCACTTTCGCTTTTGGTTGGCACGTGCCAAGACTCTAGACTGATTTCATGCCGCTTCGATCTATATAATTGCGCTTCATATTTAATCTCTATCCTCTTATGATGTTATTTGAGAGTTTTTAGTGAAAAAATTCGTTAAAAATACGTTTTAATAAAACGTTAAGTGTTCACACAAAATGAATTACCCTTTGTTGAAATAATAGCGAGAATATTTAAATAAGTTAAGCGAATAAGAATATATATGTATATATATACATATATATATATACATACATACATACATATATATATATATATATATATATATATATATATATGTGTGTGTGTTTGTGTGTATAGTTGTGTGATGTGGGTTGCGCATTGTACTTTTAACGGTTTATATATATATATATATATATATATATATATATATATATATATAATCACGTGCATACAAGCATATAATTCACACACACACACATATATATATTCGTTTATTTGCTACACGTCTACAAAGAAGCTATATTATTCCTCTGTCTTTTCATTACACAGGAATACACGCATACGCACTCGCGCATACAAACGCATGCACGCACATACATAAATACTTTTATGCATAAAATAATTGTCCATTATTAAATTAACTTAAAGCTAATTGTCGAAAACGGGAATATGTCAGACTCATTGTGAGAAAGCGTTTCGTTAAAATTGTTCGTGATTCCAACGAGAATTTTCTACATTCTATGCTTTCTATTCGGAAAACAAGATGACTATTTAAAATACAATGTGTCTTAAAAATGTATACAAACTTTTACAGTGTATAGATTAAGTCAACTTGCTTTCTTTTCAGGTCTACAGTTAATCCTGAATTGTTACTGAAATACAAAAATGCAGCTGACGTTCAAAGGCGCTATCGAAGAGGATTTCATTCAGATCCACCCTAAGCAACTTACAATCTCCCGAATTAGATATAAGTTCGTAACTTATATTACTGTACACAATGTGCACAAGAATGTTTCCGGAAGACCCCATATATCAATCACGTCCTGTGAAGCAAGAAATGGTGATGGAAATTTTCACAGAAGTCCAAAGAATCTATCAAAATGTTGATTGCTTTTGATTCCATTGTGTCGTGTTGTCAGCAATGTCTGGATCGTAACGGATAACGATTTGAAAATATGCGATGACAAAATCTTAAGATCCTGCATTTAGAATTGTTGTGGGGCTCTCACCTTTTTACATAAGATGGAATCGTCCAAAGTATACTTATATTGACAGAGAGAATACCTGCTGTTGAGATACGTTGAAATACGTTGAGAGATACGGAGACAGACACAGGGTGTTCTCAGAGAGTTATACAAGAGTCCAGAGAGAGAGAGAGAGAGAGAGAGAGAGAGAGAGAGAGAGAGAGAGAGAGCTTGGAAAGTAATTATACATTCTTATTGCTCAAAGTAGTGTCCAATAGAGTTATAAAAATCTCGAAGAATTCCAGTAAGATATCTTTAATCATTTCTAAGATACAACAGTTCAGAGCTTAATCTAAGAATTGGACATTTACACTCGGTGTATGTCATTGAGTGACGCGTGTAACTTACAGCGATTAAGCAGTGTTCAATACCCCTATAAATGTTATAAATTTTAGGAAATACAACTCCCATATATATATATATATATATATATATATATATATATATATATATATATATATATATATATATATATAATAAATTCTAAAGAGCCAGGAACTATCTACTTAGGTTTCACCTAAATGGATCTTCAGGGTACCTTTGCTCTACTTAGTGTATTGAGCACTAAGTTTTATCTTAGTTACTCGTTTGTTTTATTTTTTTCGCTTTGGACTGGAAATTTAAGGCACTGGACGATTTTTTTCATCCTGTTCTGATGTTTCTAGTTCTTTCTTTTTTTCAATTTTTTCCTTGGATACCAATTTATTTTGCTATACTTTCAAATTGAGTCATCCGGGTTTTTTTACCAACCGAGTATAATAATAATAATAATAATAATAATAATAATATATATATATATATATATATATATATATATATATATATATAGAGAGAGAGAGAGAGAGAGATGGAGAGAGATAGATTGATAGAAAAAGAGAAAGGGAAAATAAAACGTAATGTTTTATATTTATTTATATGTAATATTTGTAATACTTGTCGTTAACAGATAATTATTAAAATTGGTTTACTTTTAATTTAACTAGTTTCACTTTTACCTTTTCAAAATGTTTGTAAACGTTTATTAGATTATCACGAGCTGCCGATTAAATCCGGAACAAAAGAGAAAAAAATCAAGCGGCGTGACTGGTTTTATCTGTCGCTTATGGAAAATATAATGAATTCTATTTTGAGGAACGTGCCTCTGGTTTATGTCATGAATTGAGTTTTAGTTTAAATTTCCTGATAGAAAATGTTTCTTTGTTAATGCACTTTCTTCGGTGGTTTTGTTGTCGCATTGATAAGATATTAAAGTTTGGCAAATTTCGTACTCCGCATTGCTCTATATGTTGGCTAAGGGGTATTTTTCTAGTGTGAAAACTCCTAAATTGTTAGCGATGAACTGTCATCACTTGTCGGAGTGTCCGGCGGGGTGTTTGATCAATGTAGTGTTCGTGGCAACCTTTGTATATTAAGTTTTCTGAGTTGCAAGAGAAATTATTTCGAACTTTGAATTTGGATTCGCCTTGAAGCGAAATTCATGGCCTTCTGATAGGTAGTTGCATACGGCGCAGAAGGGTTGGTTGCATCTTTTTACCTGAGTCTCTTTATTTGTGGTCTACAGTTTTGCATTCGTCAGTATTTTTTTTAGTGATTTTGGTTGTCGTTTACTTTTTATGAATGGGTATTTTTGTAATAGGTTTTTCATATTTTTGTACTTTACTAGAATTGGTAGGATTGTATGTGTGTATAGATTTCTGTGTTCTTGGGGTTGAAAGTTGAGATATAAGGGATTATCGTTTTTGTTTTGTTTCTCGGAGTATGTGGATATTAATTTGTTTTGCCTTTTAATGATACTGTTGATTAAATTCTGAGGGTATTTTCTCTTGATAAGTATTTTTTTTTAATTTTTTGCCTGTAGTCTCTTGTTGTTGGGTTTGAGACTATTGTACAGATTCGCTTGGCTATGTTGATTGGAATATTGGTACGAGTGTTTTTCGGATAGAAAGATGTAAAAAGGAGATATTGTCGAGGGTCAATATATATCGTTTTCTAGTTTTGTGTTTCTTTTTGTTATTGATATGCCTAAAAACGTTATTGTTGCTCAATAATAAGAACGCAAATATCCACGAACACTGGGTAAAGTGAAACCCACTGATATTCAAAAGTAAAAGTAAAAGTAAAAGTAAAACCCATCAATGCAAACTGTCACACGAAAAAAAATGAAACTAATAGCCAGCACAAATGAACAAAAATACAAAGACACATGAACAAATGGTAATTGAAATAGAAATATCTAATAACAAAAACATTCATATATCATTTTCGAAAAAATGCAGTGAAATTATAATTATGAATAAATTCATTTATCAAAAAAGAAAAAAAAGAGGCCCTTCCTCGATGAAGATAATATTTAAAAGAAAAAGAGTTACAAACGTTTAAAAACGTAACCAAAAAATGATTAAAATTAAAGAGAGTTCCTGGTAAAACAAACATCGAACACCATCGCAATATACATACATACATACATATATATATATATATATATATATATATATATATATATATATATATATATATATATATATATATATATATATATATATATATGGCCTGAGGATTACTTATAGAATGAAACATACTTTGCCTCAGGGTGTTGACACTTGAATTTCCACTTTTATATTATATTATATTATATTTGCATATATATATATATATATATATATATATGTATGTATGTATGTATGTATGTATGTATGTATGTATGTATGTGTGTGTGTGTGTTAATTTTTATAGATATAAGTTTGCGACACTGTGACAGTTTGTGACCATCAGACAAATGATAAAACCCAGGGTCACAAACACATATCCATACAAATGAATATGTTGGCTCTATCATTGATATTGAGCACTTTCCAATAAGTACCGCGCATATATAATATATATAGAAAAATATATATACTAGTGTAGGATGTCTGACTGATCTTCGGTCTAGTTTCGATCCCGTCTTGAAGCAATCGGACGTCTTGCCAAACTGAAGAGCTATGATACAGCGAAACACTCTCTCTGTGGATGACAATATATATATATATATATATATAGAGAGAGAGAGAGATAGATAGATTGATATGTATAAATATATATATGTATGCATATATATGTGTGCGTGCGCGCGCGTGTCCCTAGGAGATTATATTCTATAATTTTATCTACCGGTAGGCTAGTTTTAATTTTAATAGATTTTTTGTATAAGTTTCAAGCATTTGCTAACAGGTACGTTAGTGTATAGTACCCGGCCCACGGATTGAACTCACAAGTACTATATCAGTAAATTAACAAACTAACACTTTCATCCACGAGGCTATTGTAAAACATTCTGGCAACAACAACAAAGATGACTACAATGCAAATAATGTAAATAATGATAACTACTTATTCTCTGTATTCAGTCAGACATAAGTGGGGAGTACCGATTTTCTCTTCTCTCCTTAATTTTAGAAAGGTTAGTCCTCGTTCTCGTGACGTCTGAATATATATTATTTCCTTTCTGAGATCAGAGAATTGTTCTTTTTTATTTGATTTTAAGTTTAATGTTTCGGATTTATAGAATAGATGTTTCGTCAGATGACCTTTGACTTTTGTGGTACGAGACATCCTTTTATTTTATAGTTTATTTTCAAAAGAGTTTTTCGAATGAACTAAGATGACATTTCAGTTGAAACGATGGACATAAGAGACAGTCAGGTCTCTTGTGTTTTTGTGTCTGTATGACAGTGACATACTTCATATTGGTTTTGTCATAATGTTGCTATTTTATATTTCCTCTTTTTTATCGCCATATATATATATATATATATATATATATATATATATATATATATATATAGCAATGGCTGGCTGCTCGTATCCGAGTATGACCCTCTGCAAAAATGGCTAGACAATGCCTATTGCAGACGCCTGCTCAGGCACATTTGTGTTTGTTCAGCACCCACGGAGGCCACCTGTGGTTTATATATCAACTATTCTGAGCGGCATCATCAACAATTTGAACAAGGCAGGTACGCTCAAACCCTCAGTCACAGTGACTTGGCACTTCGTGTTAGGTCAACCATCGACAGCTCCGAAATAGTTTCCTTTGTCTGAAAAGCGTTATTCGTAAGTTAGAAAAGATGATCACTTGTTTTTAATATTTGCCTTAAAAAATCTATCTATCTATCTATCTATCTATCTATCTATCTATCTATCTATCTATCTATCTATATATATATATATATATATATATATCGCCATAGACATATAGTAATGTTTATACATATTCATCACATATGCATCTATCTATCTATCTATCTATCTATCTATCTATCTATCTATCTATCTATCTATCTATCTACGCACGTCCTTATGCTTTACCATTCTTAACTTAATCACATAAGATTAAAGTATACACCATTTTTTCCGATGTCTCCCCACAAACACTCTATATTTTGAATCTTTACCCCAATAGTATATTAAGTTTACAATCAATTTGAAATTTGAATTTGTATACAATTTAGCGTTCCTCCCATGAATCCAAATATTTAAAAATAGACTTCTCTATTAAGTAGTTTATTTACCATTTGTGCCTGACGAGTTGGGAAACCATGAAACTCTGTGTGATATATATATATATATATATATATATATATATATATATATATATATATATATATATGAAGAAATATAGTTTTAAGGTGTGCTATATTTATGGGATAAAGTTCTCAATATCGGAGATAGAGCGTATGTAAATATAAATATAAAAGTGAACATTGAAGTAAACACTCAAAGGCGACAGGCTGTTTCATGCAAGACGCAATCGTCAGGCCACGACTGTTGGATTTTTTCTCGACTATTTATATGTATGGATCAGTGGTGCATTGTGGGTAATCCATCTTGAACTTTAATTTTAATTTAATTAAATTAAATTGAATTTTGATTTTTTGTCTCTTTTTCAGATCCAGTAATCTCATTCACAAAACACGAGAAGTCCTTCTGCGTCCTAGAATTACGCTAAAACTGAATCATGAATATGTATATCAAGCTCTAAATAAATAGGGCGAAACTCCAGCTGTGACTCTAGATATATCGAAGGCGTTTCACAGGGTTTGACTTAATCTAATCGCTCCTATCAAATCTTGAAAGGAACGTTGTTTCGAACAGGCTCATTTTAGATTGCCCAAAATTCTATCTTAGATCCTACGCTGTTTCTGATCTTCGTCAATAATCTCTCTGATATCATCCGTTCCCAGCTAGGTATCTATGCAGATGACAGTACTATTTACTCCTGCCTCTACAACAAACCTGGCAACTGCTCTTGAAAAGGAACTCCAATCAGTGATTAACCTGGGCAGAAAATAGCTTGTAAATTTTAACATCTCAAAAAAAAAAAAAAAAAAAATACTTTAATTTAAGCACCATAGAGAACCTTTTCTACCATCAGCATAGCCGACGCTAGACGACTGGAGAGCAACAGACTGCGCCTTCATTGTCTTAAGTTTTCAACTGACTTGAAGAAGAGCGACTACATCAAATCAATAGCTGCATCTATTGCAAGGAAAGTTGGGTCACTGTGCCGTGTCAAAAGATTTTTCTCATGAGGTTTCATCTAGCACATGTACAAATCTACCATTCATGCATTGAATACCGTTGGCGTATCTGGTGCTCCTGCTATACATCTCAAGATTCTTGACAAAATCCAAAGATGTAATGTAATCGATTCTGACCAGGCATCTCGACTTCAGTCACTCTCTCACCGACGTGACGTGACTTCCCCCTGTCTTTTCTACAAATATTTTCATGGCAACTGAGGAGCATTTTGGCCTATTTCATTGACTACATAAATTTAAGCGTGCTCCTAGATTGGAATCTAGTTCCTATGGGTTTACTGATGAAATAGCCATATGCAACCGTCACTTCTACTCCAAGAGGTTATTTTCTCTCACTTCTCACCTATGGAACTCCCTTCCGTTTAACGTCTTCCGTGATAAGTACAATCTTCAAAAATTTAAATGCATCGTCAATCGCCATCTTCTGTCTTCTTGAATCCTGTTCATCTACTGTTCCTCCATCAAATCTCCCTATTATCAGTCTTTTCTTTTTCATTTTCACTCCCTGTAACCCCCTCCGTATTAGAGACATTACCGCGTTGCTGGGAGGAAAAGATTAAAAATAATAGTCAATGTTGTTCAAATAAAAGCAATTTGATTTAAAATTTAATGCATTCAACATGAACTTCTCAATCCGTGAAAATGAAATCCACGTGGTTTGATTTCTATCAAGCAGTACAAAATTATAAGTAATGGCATAAGAGACAACCAAGACAAGTTTCTTCTTTGTCCAACACAAGAATACCAAATGGAGAAAGTTTTATCCAGTTCTATATACCATATACTTAATACATATCCAACAAATTATTAGAAATCAAGAAGTAACTCCATAACGCCCACCAAAAAGTTGCTACGTGGAATTAATTTCTAAGAAAAAATAGTGAAATTTTTTAAATTTTGTAATAATTTCATCCCGAGCTAGGCGGAAATACCACTAGTACGCAGTGGGTTACAGAGAGTGAAGGTGAGAGAAAAGACTCTGTATAGCAGGGACCAAGGAAAGGATAAAAGCTGAACGGAGTTCAAGAAGATCTTCAGGGAAGCAAAGAAACGGAAGGGAATTTCACCGTCGGGAAGTGAGGAAAAGAAACTGTTGGAGTAGAAGTGGCGGTTACATTTAACAGTTACAATTCAATGGAAAAAAATAGATGCCAATCTATTAGTACGCTTAAAAATACATAGTCCGGGCAAAAATGGAAAATGAACTCAAGACCTAAAAATCAAGTCTAAAGATAAACTAGGACAAAACAGAATAGTAAACGATAAGAGAGGAGCCGAAATGACACAATAAAAGGGGAGCCGAAATGACACAATAAAAGGGGAGCCGAAACGAAACAATAAAGGGGAGCCGAAATGAAACAATAAGGAGGTGTGTGAAATCCATCGGTCTCGAGAAAACTTGGATCTGCGTCTGAAGAGTTATACCTCAGCTTTTCCGTTTTGTACAAACCTGACGCGGGAGCGGTTGATTGGCATCGTCTGTAACGATTGACTACCGCCCGTTTCAGCTTTGCAGACCAAATACAAGGTTCTGCCGATTCCCATGTGATAAATTTGGTGCAACTCCTACTCCGTGTACATTAAACATCACACCTCGGCTGTTCCTTCATCTGATTACTCCAATGTCTTTAATCATTTTTTCGTATTCGCGTTCAAACATTTGTGTCATTGAAGGCATAGACTATATTTTCAATTTAGGTCCATTTCAACCACCTAGTCTCCTAATACTATCAAATACTGGACGAGCGAAATTTTCCCAGCGTACTTCCTTCCAACTTTGGAAATAACTGAAGTTATTGCATTTTTAAACAGAGGTTGGATCGGCCCTGATCTATTTGAGTTACCGTTTCAAGGCCAAGTTATCACCTTTTAATTCGGCATCCAATTCCGACGCTTTAATGTTGTAGTCAATTCGCTTCCTCGACTAGGCTGAGACTTCAACACCACCATCGATACCTATACTCATTTCCGAAGCAACACTCTGCTTGAATCAGATCATAATACTATTTTTGTCGATTTGGGAATACGCCATTTCCCTTGAATCGGGCTCTCCCTTTTCACTTCTTCCACAATCTCCTGCATCACGGGAATTGTATCGTTGCCCAAGACGTCTTACTAACTTATTTTCGCTAAATTGCAATCCGTTAGAAACCATCCAGTAGTGGAGTAACTGCCCAACAGATTTTGGAATAACCAACCCCACAAAAATAAATAAATAACTCCCTCATGTAATTACCCCTTCGAGAACCCAATTCCTTGTTCTAAATTACCTGCTCTATACAAAGCTCCAAAACCATCTATGAGTCAAACAATTTCTTCGATTTCGCTATTAAGCTAATTTCTTTTAGATGACTTATAAATATTCCTACATATATTGTTTTATTCACCATCATCTATGTCATCTCTTTTGAAATAAGTGGCCATTTTGTTTCCTCCATCTTTCTTAGCAATAGTCATGCTATCATTTTAATGCAACGTTCAGGTGAAACCCTAATCACATTCGGTATTATGACTTTTCTTTGAAACATAGCAATTTTTAATTTCATAATCAGCAGGTAGGCAGATTTCAGATATATAATCTTGGAAGCTCCAGACATCTGCTTCCATTTTCGTAAAACTTTCAACACACGCTTGGTTCACATCACCCACCTTGTGACATGTCATGAATACTGTTGAATTCCAAGATTTGTCCTGACTTTTTATTGGATAAGCCACCGTCATCAACGGCAACATTGGTCAGGTCAAAGGTAAAAATTGATCTATTCTATACTTGTGCAAATAGGCAAACCGTAGTCGGCTTTATACTTGAGCCTACCGGTAAAAATTGGTGTGTTTTATACGCGTGTCAGCAGGTAAACATTGGTCCACTTTATACTTGAGTCAATCTGTAAAAATTGGTCTGTTTTATACTAGTCCAATAGGTAAACATTGGTCCAATTTATATTTGAGTCAAAAGGTAAAAACTGGTCTGTTTTATACTTGTATCAATAGTTAAACATTGGTTCGCATTATACTTGTGTTTGTTTTATACGCGAATCAATAAGTAATATTGGTCTGGTTTATATTTGAGTCAAAAGGTAAAAATTGCTTACTTCTGTATGGTTTCAGAATTCTTTCCTCGATTTATTTTTTATTCTCTTTGTCAAACTCAGGACTTTCCCTTTGCAATAGTTAAACTTTATAACAATCCGGTTCTTCAACTGTTGGGGTTCCTCCTGTTCTGTTTCTCTCAACTGTTGAATTTTTTTTCATCCAATTCTGGACAGATTTCTTTGTTCACGATTTTACTGAGACTCATTTCAACGTTCTCAACGTCCGCGACTTTCGTACAAAGTCCCTTTCCAAACTTCACATGAACTTTTGTCAATAGTGACTCTCCACAAACCGACATCAATTTCTATTGCAGCATCAACGCTATCAGTGGTACGGTTAATTAATACAACTCCCACTTATAGTTGTACCTATCGTATCTCGAAGTTCACGGGTCTAGTTCCCCTTCATCTCATCTCTCTTTCATCAAGAGCCTTTATTCTGCTTCTTTGACTCCAGTTATATATCAGCTCCGAAGTGACCAACGTAGAAAGACACCCGCTTTCGACGAAGATCATTGCCCCCTTTTTCTCTACCAACACTTCTGTTATTGATAAGGATCCACCGCCGACCGCTGCTGGATTATAAGCGCCAGTCCAGCAGTTCTCCGTAGTACGTTTCTGCGCGGAGCAATGTCTCACAATATGCCCTGATTCACCATATTAATTTTTTCTACTAAATTTCATCCAATATAAGAGCAAAGAGCCACAGAAAGTACACAGTTACTGAATAGAGTGCGGGGCATTGATGCAAGAGGAGGAAATAAGAAGTTTACGAGGATATGGTGAATGTATAACAATTGACCTTGAAGAAATTAAGGTTCTAGTGTTCGAGAAAATATCCGCGCGTGAGTGTGTTTCACAAAATGGCGATTCTCGAGAAGAAACTTTCGGGGTAGAACGACCTTCTTACCATAAGTAATGAGGGTTATTTGTCCCTGAGGATATAGTAAAGCTGTTCTTGATTGTAAGGGTCTGAGATAGTAGTACTAAAATGGACGGCAACTCCAGCCCAGATTTGGTATCTTTTAAGAGGTCCACCCCTTTTTTCATACAAGTGGACTCGCCCAGTGTGTACTTGTACTGCTGCCGGTGAATACCCGAGAGTGAGACAGAGTGACAGTGAGAGAGCGAGAGAGTGAGAGTGTGAGGTAACCGCTTTCTAGGAGTCACAGTTGCGAGCACGTAGACTCAGAAGGAACTCATATTTCGATACTGAATTTCCCAGACTATATATATATATATTATTATTGCTACTAACCGCATTTCTGGATCTACTAACCGTATTACCAATTGTATAATTACCTCAATACATTTATTTCTTGTATTTCATTCCTGCGTTTGTCATTCATTTGAGACCGGATTTCATCCTGGAATCCACAACAAATTGGCGACGAAGATTCGAACTCACACGGGAAGAAAAAACAACAAAAAAAAAAAAAATTCCCTCGTCGTCCACAACAAATTGGCGATGAGCGATTCGAACTCACACGGAAAGAACAAACAACAGAAAAATCCTCCCCTCGTTCACAACAAATTGACGACGAGCGATTTGAACTCACACAGGAAGAAAAAAACAACAAAAATTTGTTCCCTCGTCGTCCACAACAAAAAATTGTTCCCTCGTCGTCCACAACAAATTGACGACAAAGAGTTACGAGGATTTAAAATACGTAAAATTGAGTTATCATGGAAGATTTTAAAAATATTTTGGTAGAACTGGTAAAATACCAAAATGATCAACGATTACAACTACAAGAAAGAATGGAAGAAAAATGGCAAAACCAATTACTACAAAATCAGAAGGAAAATCAAGAAAGACAAATAGAGCTCCAGGAACTAATATTGAAAGTAGCGGGTAACAAGCAACTAGATTTTGAAAAAGAAGCAACTTTTTCGCAAGACGCAGTCTGGAATACCATAGAGATTTTCAAATATTCTCGAAATGAGGATAAAAAATTCGGAGATTACTTCAGAAGACATGAAGACATCTTTAACATTGACTGTCAAAGCTGGACAGAAGCAAAAAAGCTACGTCTATTGCTTAGAATATTAGGAACTGAAGAATATACAAAGTTCGTGGATTATATCTTGCCAAAAAAGACGAACGAATTAACATTTGACGAAGCAGTGACATGTCTTAAAGAACTCTTCAGTCCAAAAACACCACTCTTCCATAAGAGGTGGAAATGCCTTAACCTGGTAAAGTGCGATAATGAGGATTATTCCACGTTTGCAGCAATCGTAAATAAACATTGCGACGACTTCAAATTAGCGGAATTAACCCAGGACAATTTCAAGTGTCTCATCTTTGTTCAAGGGTTAGTTTCAACAAAAGATAGCGAAATACGCAAAAGAATACTTTCAAAATTACAAAATGAACCTGGACTAACACTACAACAATTATCGGAAGATTGCCAGAGATGTCTAAGTATAAAGAGACGCGAAGGACATTGAGGAGTCAGCTGCATCTCATATACGTAAGTTAAACAAAAGTCTACATTCTTCACCCTCCCCGGAAAGAAAACAAAAATTCTATAATAATGAAAAAAGATTCTCACACTCCCCAGAAAGAAAACAAAAATTCTATAATAAGAGAAAAAGTACAACATACAGGGCAAATTATGACGAAAATCGAAGCAAATATAAGCCCCCACCATCAGCATGTTATTGATGTGGAGGACTACATTGGAACAAGGATTGCCGTTTTAGATATAAAAACTGTCTTGAGTGTGGAAAGAACGGCCACAAGGCATCCCAATGTAGGAACAGAAAAGATACTAGTAGAATAAGAGCTACTAGGATGCATAACGAAGACAACACCAACATAAGGAAATATGTGGAACTTGAAATTTTAAATAAAAAGATAAAATTGCAACTAGATTCGGGTTCCAACCTCACGATAATCAACCTCCAGACATAGAGAAAACTTAACATACCAACCATGTTACATACACAAAAAATCGCAAAGTCGGTTACTGGCAAACGAATAAAATTCGAAGGAGAAATAAGCGTGAATGTTAAATTTCACGGAAAAACAAAAAAAAACTTAAGATATACGTCATGAAAGATACTGAAAATCTAGTGGGTATCGACTGGATGCAAAAGTTCGACGTTTGGGATCTACCTATCAGCTCTTTTTTTAAAAAGTTAGAGGTTGAACCATCAGATGCTATAAAGTTAAAGGAAGAATTATATGACCAATTTCCTGAGGTATTTTCGAGCAGGTTGGGACGATGCAACAAATTTAAGACCAGAATTGAATTAAAAGAAAACGTCCAACCAGTTTTTAAAAAGAAGCGAAACGTACCGTTCGCTACTATAGAAAAAAACGACAAAGAATTGAAGAAACTTGAACAAACTGGGATTCTTTCAAAAATAGAGTTTAGTGAATGGGCAGCACCGTTAGTTTCTGAGAAAAAGAAACCAGGAGAAATATGCGTATGCGCAGATTTTTCGACGGGGCTTAACAAGGCTATAAAAGACCATCTTACCCACTACCGAACCCAGAGGAAATTTTTACAAAGCTCAACGGCGGTAAGATATTTTCAAAAATAGATCTAAGTGAGGCTTATCTACAAATCCCAGTACAAGAAGAGAGTACGAAAATCCTTTGCATTAATACGTACAAAGGGTTGTACAAATTCAACAGACTACCATTCGGATTAAAAGTTGCACCAGCACTTTTTCAGCAAACGATGGACACAATGCTCACGGGCCAGAATTTCACGACCGCTTATCTGGATGATATTCTAATTAAGAGCGACAATGTTGCACACATCACACATAAAGGAAGTTTTCAGAAGACTTCAGGACTTTGGGTTCAAAGTAAAATGAGAAAAGTGTGATTTTTTCCTAAATTAAATTAAATAGGTCAGATAATAAATGAAAATGGCAGGAAACCGGACTCAGAGAAGGCATCGGCAATTAAAAATATGCCTGAACCAAAAAATGTTGCAGAACTACAAAGTTTTCTGGGCCTAGCTAACTACTATGGCGAATTTATTGATAATATGCATAAACTGAGGGCTCCACTAAATGAATTACTAAAAAAGGAGAATAATTGGAATTGGACAGAGGACTGTAAAAAAGCATTTAAGGAAATAATACAAAAATTAACTTCGGAGTTAGCATTGACACATTTCGATCCCGAACTCGAAATCATTATTGCAAGTGACGCGAGCTCACATGAGGTAGGTGCGTGTATTCTACACAAGATACGGAACGGTACAAGCAAACCCGTTGCACACGCATCTAGATCATTATTACCGGCTGTGAGAAACTATTCACAGATCGAAAAGGAGGCATTGGGCATAATTTTTGCAGTAACTCGTTTTCACAGATATATTTATGGGAGAGAGTTCACGCTCCAAACGGACCACAAACCACTTCTTACGTTTTTCGGTTCAAAAAAAGGTCTACCAGTCTATACAGCGAACAGACTTTTAAGATGGGGTACTGTGTTACTAAACTACAATTTCAAACTTGAGTTCTTAACATCAAAGAAAATAGGACACGCTGATGGACTATCGCGATTTATACCTGCGAAAGGCGAACCGTTAGAAGATTCGGCAATTGCAGCATTACAAGCTGAAGATGAAATCAGTAAGGTACTATGCAATACAATAAAGGAACTACCTGTAACGCTGCTAGAGATAAGACGAGAAGCAGAAAGGGACGAATTTATTCAGAATACCAAGAAAAAAATAGAAGAGAAGGTGAGGAATTTAGCAGACACTTTCTCAATCTGTGACAACATATTATTGTATAACGAGAGAGTAGTAATACCGAAGTTACTACGAAGAAGGATCTTGAAAGATTTTCACTTAGGACATCCCGGAAAAAACCGGATGAAATCACTTATGAGAAGTTTTGTCTACTGGCCGGACACGGACGATGATATTGCGCAAATGGTGGAAAGTTGCAAAGGTTGTGCTGCTGCGGCGAAAGCACCACCCTCTATACAAAAGCCATGACCTAAAGTCGACAGACCGTGGTCCAGAATCCACGTGGATTACGCAGGACCGATTGAGGGTTACTACCATTTAATAACAGTAGATAGTTACAGTAAATGGCCAGAGGTTGCCAGATTTAAACACCCGACGACAGAAAATACAATAAACTGTTTACACGAACTATTCGCGAGATTTGGCGTCGCGGATGGTTTGGTAAGCGATAACGGCACACAATTTACCTCCAGTGACTTCAAAGAATTTTGTGTGACATATCAAGTAAAGCATATCAAGATAGCTCCGTACCACCCGAGGTCGAACAGACAAGCTGAAAGATTCGTTGACACACTAAAAAGAGCGTTAAAAAGCCGAGGATGTACCGACGATAAAAGCGATACAACAGTTCCTCCAAGTGTACAGAATAACACCTAACGTGAACACGCCATTGGGTCTTTCACCAGCGGAATTGATGTTTGCTCGGAGAATAAGGTCTGTGTTTGGCAAATTATTGCCAAACAAGAATAAAAACCAGTATACACCTATTGTACCCAAGAGATCATTTAAACTAGGAGAACGGGTGTATTTTAGAATGTTTAGAAACAATGTGGCTTACTGGGAGCCTGGCACAGTAATTAACAGAGTAGGAAATCTGATGTATACAGTACAAGGCGAGAAGTTTTCACATAGAAGACATATTGACCAATTACAAAAAAGACGGGTTGAGGAGCCAAGCTCGTCACCCGCAGAAAACGACGATTCAATGGATGCAATCTTCGAAGCGTTTGAGATCCAAAGACCACAGGAAGACACAGAAAGTAGAAGGTCAAACAGGAAGAGAAAATTTACCGAACCTCTGATTATCAACCATAAGGGATCTAAGGAGGGGGGTATTAATGGATTCACCCCTTTTTTCATACAAGTGGACTCGCCCAGTGTGTACTTGTTTTGCTGCCGGTGAATGCCCTAGAGTGACAGTTAGACAGAGTGACGGTGATACAGTGAGAGACTGAGAGTGTGAGGTAACCGCTTTGTAGGAGTCACAGTTGCGAGCACGTAGACTCAGAAGGAAGTCATACTTCAATACTGAATTTCCCAGACTGTATATATATTATTATTGCTACTAACCGCATTTCTGGATTTACTAACCGTATTACCAATTGTATTATTACGTCAATACATTTATTTGTTATATTTCATTCATGCGTTTGTCATTCATTTGAGACCGGATTTCATCCCGGAATCCACAACAATATCAATCCTCCACTTCTGATGCTTGCAAAGATAAAGTTTGGTTTGTTTTATTTTACGGCATATCAACTTCAATGGGTTATTTAATGCCGAGAAGATTTTTTTCCTGGTAATAATTTTTCCAAAAATGTATTGCTGGTAATATTTTTTCCTTCAAAAATTCATTGCTAGTAAAAATTAAAAAAAAATTATTACTGTATTAAAACCTATTTTTACACTTTCATAGAGTTTTGATCCCAGTTTGGGGGGGGGCAACTATTTGTCCATAGCTGGGACCCTAACAGGTGCTACCACCCCGAGTCAGTGTGGACCTGTGAACACTAGCAGTTAAGAGATGGTTCTACGCTCTTCAAAACTTCTTGATCAGATACCTTGCTGTTGGATGTAGTTTATCGTCTTACCCAGGACGCGGTTGTAGGTTATCGTCTTAACTAGGACGCGGATGAAGCTTATCGTCTTACCCAGGATTCGGATGTAACTTATGGTCTTACTCTGGACGCGCTAAAGATAAAGCATAGGAAAAGTCATGTATGATCGATATGATGTGATAACTGTTTTTCCGGTATTCTTATAAAACGAATTGTTTAGCTGGTTTATGTCTTGTCAATTCTTTTTAATTCTTGAGCATGTGCGGTCCCTTGAATCGGAAACACTGAGAGTTAAGGTTTCTCGCTTGCTCTTTGCCTTCT
The DNA here is from genome assembly GCA_963932145.1 of Acanthosepion lycidas. Lineage (NCBI taxonomy): Eukaryota > Metazoa > Mollusca > Cephalopoda > Sepiida > Sepiidae > Acanthosepion > Acanthosepion lycidas. Next base: position 72,622,696 of record OZ010602.1, read on the forward strand.
TTTGGTCTCTTCGTTTTCAACTTGGCTCCGTCTTAAAACCGCTGTCATTCGATGTCTTTACATTTTACTGGCTGTAAGTATCCTGGTTACCATGCCTCTCACGTCCATGTTGTATGTCCTGGGTAACTGTTGGAGTGCTAGTTCACGCTTCACATTTATTTGAGTCACAATCTGATCAAACTACTTCCTTATTAATCTAGATACTCATGGTAACTGGCTGATATTGATGAATTACACACTCACTATCTTATCCATCCCAGCTTCACATACACCCTAAAATCCCTTTCTGTAAATGCTTTCTTCAGCGTGTATCGTATCTGAGTCTAAATTATCATTGTCATTCGTAGAGCTCTATAACATCTCCCTCCAAAAATAGGAATAAAAAACTGTGAGGTCAGGAATTTTTTGCAGCTTTGCGGACAATTTCACTTCGTTTTTCTTATTAAATAATTTCAGGATATCGCTAATGAAGCATACTCGTACCTCCATTTAATGTTAAAAGTCAAAGCAAATCTGAACTAACTTGTTCCAGAAGTAAAAAAAAAATCATTTTAGGCTTACGGCCAGATCATGCTGAAACACCGGTTCCCGTACGATCTTCAAAGTTAGGCAACGTGAGTCTTTCGTTATATTCACTTACGCGCAAATACCCTTGTGCAAGGTGTGAATTCACCTTTTCTCCCCGCCCAATCCTTACAATCAAAAAATATTTTCTTGCTTTAAATAACCTGAAATGGGTTGATAATCCGTAGAAAACAAACCAATAAATCAAATAAAAAATTTCCCTTTGTCGAACTCTAAATGTTTTTTTTTTACAGTGATGCTCACCCTAGGGCTACTCGATTAGAGGCTTACAGATTAAGAGGCATATCTTATGTGAAAGATAACGGTTTACTCTAGATTGAACAGCTTAAAATTTGTAGTGTTCGGGGAAGCAACCTCTTGGAGTCAGTTCCAAAAAGGCAGTAGTTCGTGGGAAGAAGCTGCTTGAATAGAACTTACATCACACCAATGGAATACAAATGGAATGGGGTTGATTCACTACAAGGTTCGTAACATGGCGAGTTAGAACTAGTGAATACTTAAGAATGTAGTTCATCTGAACACTTTCCATGGAAAGAGCGATAGAGCAACGAGATGTCTGCGACGTTTCGTCTGTGAGAAAGAGGTTGTGTAGTGGATGGGTTAACTGTGTGGCAATATTTGTTAAGAATAGGTGTCGTGTCAATTAACTATTTCCACTTACATCAAAATTAAAATATAAAATCCAACCAAATTGTTTATAACATAACAATAAGTTTTATTTAAATTGACGTACAATGTGTACCAAAAAATAGGACAAAGTTGTGTCCCTTTAACTCGGAATATTTGTACCTGAGTTCATATTATGAATGAAATTGGATAAAACATTTGCATACAGTTCAATATCGTGTACAAGTAGAATATAGGTCTGTGTTACTGTTATGTTTGCAA
>OZ010602.1:72626668-72809168 GCA_963932145.1 Acanthosepion lycidas
TTTCATCTCTACCTATCTGAAGAATTATACATAGATAATCACAGAATTATTGATAAACATACTGGAATAACAAGCTTGTGACTAAAACCCTTAACACACGTACACACACAAACGAATTATCTGTAAGTACCCCTCGTGAAATTTGAGAATGACTTCTGTCATTTAACCTTCTGTCAAGTTGCCACGGTCGATTAATTCTCTGCCTTCCCTTCGTCCCAAGGTTGGAACGGCAGTCAAATATTGACCTTAGTTGTCTCCACTTCATGGCAAACAAACAAATTTTGCGAACTATCGCGAGAGTCCTGCTGAAAAATAACATAATAATAAGTTGGAACCAATAACTTTACTTGTAAGTTTTGTCTTTTAAATGTTTTTTTTTTATTCTGCCTCGATATAACGGCTATGAAACAATCAACATTTTTTTACCAATATCATAAATAGATATAGAGAAATAATAACTATTTTGGATAATATCCTCACAGAGGATACTTGAGGCAACAAAGATGTGGTTCTACAGAAGGATACTGAGAATACCATGGACATCACATGTAAACCATAAGGAAGTTTTAAGAAAAATGGACACAAAATGAACACATGTACATAGGATTACAGACGGTTGAATTTCTAGGACACATAATGAGTTAAGACGGCTTAGAAAATTTGACACTCACAGATCATATTGATGTTAAAGTTGTATCATCAAAAATTGTTTCAGTTCTCTCTCCTCCAAACGATCCTTTAAAATGTCTGGAAGCAACAAAAATGTTATTTTAGAGATAATTTGATTTATTTCTAGGTTTATTGGTTATTTTTATACTCGTATTTCGTCGTTCCTTGTTGTGGTGGAGAAGCTCACGTGGTCCAATGACGATGAGAGCGATCGGTAGTTCTAATCTTCTAGTAGGGACACCGATTAGAGGCAAGGTCGAAGATGAGAACTCAGACTAAGCGCAATCAACCCCAAAGACCCCAACGGTGGAACAAGCGGATGAAAATTACAACAAATCTAAACGGTTGAACCAGCGGATGAAGAAGGGGATTTGGCGGACATGCGACAGAAAGCAGCACACGAAAGCGGCCGCCCGTTCCAGTTTAATAACTGGATTCTGAATGTTCAATTATATAAATAGTCGGAGAGGAAGGTCAAGAAATCAAGTGAGTTGGTCACTTCCTGGCAAGTTGAGTTCCACAAACAAATTCACGCGATCAGCACTTTTTTCTGCTCTGATTTTCTTTCACCTTCAACCAAATCTTGAAAAGTCAAACGGTGATAGGAAGTGGATGACGGGTACATGTTTTGGTGAAATGGGAAGCTTCTACTCCTCAACCTGCACGATGGCAGTGAATATAATTAACACCATCATAATAAAGGAAGCGATCAACAAAGAAGAAATTAAATTCTTGTACATGAGACAAAGACGGCGAGTAACTTAGTTTTCAATGGAATTCATGTCTCATTAATTCTCCAGGACTTTCCTCGGTATTCCAACAGGTTTTAGAAGCCGTGTTGTCAAAATTGTTCTAATTCTTCTCTCAAGCCTCTAAACTATTTCATAGACTTTAAAAACATTGCAATCGATAACAATTGGTGCAACTGTCACTCTGTTTGGGTGTATCGGAGCACCCCACAATTTAGACTGATCTAAAAAGAGACATTGGAAGTTGAACAGGACTGAAGTGGTATTGGACCTGAGTAGTTCGACAGAAACTTTTGTTTGTGTACTTTACTGACTCGTCAGAATAGTAAGTGTGACGTTTGTAACTGTTATTATGCCCCGTTTTTGTGTTTTTTTGTGTCCAGACTATTTCTAGTGCTTGAAAGAGGAGTGTAGCTCCTTCATCTCAGACCATGAACTTTTGCCAGGAGCTTTCGGTATTCACAACAAGAACTATCTCTCTGCTGACAGCTGAGGTCAAATCGCGAAAATTCATTGCTGTCAAAAGGGAGAATATGGAAGAGAGCCTCAAGACTTTAAATATTGGGGCCAAAGTGTTAACCCGCAGGTCAAATGCCACATTCTGCTGGGAACAGAGGAAGCTTCAAAAGCAATAGCCGTCAGCATACTCACCACCAAGTCTCTGAAACTGCAAAAGGAATAGATGGGCACCCGGGGGACCCGGATTACCTTGCATGGGGCGCCTATGCACAACACTGAGGAGAATTTGGGGGCCTTCTTCTCAGATTATGGTTCTATGGAGTGGGTATCCTCCATCAAAAGCAAGGCGGGCATTGCCAACATTGATTACGAAATCATGGTGACAGTGACCCGGCCAAAGTTCAATGAGGTTCCCAATGTCATCACCCGCGACGGCCGAAACATCTTTGTGGTCGTGCAAGGCCGCCGTCCCAACTGCTGGGCTTGTGGTGCTGCCGGTCACCTGGCAAAGTTGTGTCCGGGCAGAAACCCGGCACCACAGCCTCAACCAACAATAGAGCAGCCCAGGGTGGTTCTGGCGAGTAGACTGAGGTGGTCAGGTGGGGAGCGAAGGCAGCCTCCCCAGCAGGATGTGCCTGAAAAACACACTATTAAGCAGCAGCAGCCAAGACAGCAGCAGCTAAAAGACCAGCAGCCAAAATAGCAGCAGCAGCAGCTGCCAAAACAGAAGGAGCAGCAGCCTTAGCCTCAGCGAGAGACTCACCAACAGCAACAACAACAGCCGCAGCAGAAGCAGTCGCCAGAAAAGCTGCAGTAACAAAAGCAGTTGGAGCGGCCTAAGCAACAAGCAGGAGCCCAATCAGCAGCAGCGGCTGGTGCAGCAACCGGAGAAAGAGCTCCCTAAGTAACAATAGAGTCAGCAGACAGAGCAGCAGCAGACAGAGCAGCAGCAGCCTGACGAGCATCAGGAGGAGTTACTGCAGCTGGACCTCTACCTGGAGACAGAAGAAATGCTTCCTCTAGATCATCCTCATTGAAAAGGGGGTGAGATGAAGAAGAAGAGGTCCTAAGTTTGAAAAATGGGAGAGGAAGTGTGTTCGGAGTATGGCGAAGAAGGCCCTTGTAGATGCCAGGACCCAATCTGGTCCTGCTACGCTTACTTTGCCCTTTGGCGTTGGAGGCCTTCCTTCGCCGGCTGTGTGGAGTCCGGCTCTACGTGGAATCGCTGTCCCTGAGGAGTGGGTGGCTCGAGCCAGGGTTTCTGCGTACGCTGATGACGTATCCATTTTTGTGTCGTGCCGCAGCGACATTAAGTTGATATAGAAGGCACTTGAGAGTGGTAACGGGGCGGGGTCAAGATTAACCGTAACAAGTCTTCCGGCTTGCGGTTAGGTGTCTGGAAGGGCGTCGTTTCCGGTGCACTTTTGTTGGACTGACGGACCCGTCTGCAATTATAGAGTATTTAAATCTTTTAATCTTAGTGCAATAATTAATTCCAATATCAAACAAGTTGATTTCCTAGACGTAACTTTAAATTTAGTTCTCAATAATTACATGAAAAGCAATGCCAACCCGATTTATATCCACCCTAAATCCAATAATCCACCGTCTATAATCCACCGTCTATAATCCAACATATTGAACGACGTATTAACCAACACTCCTCTAACAAGGAGATACTCGTGAAACATAAAACTGTTTAAAATAAGGTTCTTAGTGATAGTGGGTTCAGATCTCCTGAAATTAAGTTTGCAGAAGATTATGATTGTTCCAGAAAGAAAAACAGAAACAGGAAGATCATATGGTATACAACTCCTGTCAGTCTATTAGTTCGTACTAAGCTGCGACATAAATTTCTTAACTTAATTGATAAACATTTTCCTAAAAGTTATTCATTAAGTAATATTTTCAATCGGAATACTTTGAAAGTTAGCTATAGTTGTACTAATAGTCTAGAGAAAATAATTAAATTACACAGCAAGAAAACATTGAAATTATATAACAATAATAACTGTAATGCTATTACTAATTCTAATTTGTCTCGTATAACTAAACTATGTAATTGTAGGGATCCTAACCAATGTCCTTTATCTAACAAGTGCTTAACGAAATCCCTTGTGCATATGTGTTATATTTCATCAATGTAAAATCCCAGGATTGTTAATATATATATTGGTAGCACAATGAATACCTTTAAAATAGGTTTGTATAATTATTTCTCATCCTTTATTAATTCTGACAAACGAAATATGACTTCACTTTCTAAATATTTTTGGAAATTGAAGGAGGAAAACAAAACACCTAAAGTTAAATGGAAGATTCTCAAACAAGCCAGAATCTGTAGATCTGTGACGGAACCGTGTTTCCTTTATTTACATGAGAAATGCAGATAATTAAACACTTGAATAGTGATCAGTTATTAAATCATAGATATGACACTACGTTAAATCGCAGGCATATTAAAGAATTAACTTTACAATATTACTAAACTTCATAACTCAATAATCACTCCTCTTATGTTATATTATTTTTATATAAACATTTTAATGTTATCCTTAGTGATTTATTCTAGATTAAGGTATTAATTAGATTAGTATTCATAAATTACTGATCATAAGATGAGCCGTGAATTGGCTTATAATTATTTTACTGGTGATATTGTTTGATAATAGTTTTTAATTTAAAATAAATATATGTCATATAAATATTTAAAATTTATTTTGTATTCTAGTTTATAATGTAAGGTTAGTATAGTTAAGTAGTTATTTTTTATATGGTTTTTATTCTTAGAGTGCCTTTTATTTACGTACTATGTTTAATTTTGTTTAAATATGAGATTTCATTCAAAATGCCATAAAGTTTGTAATGTTACAATATATCTAAAATATGTTTTTATCTTGTCGCGTTATATTTTCGTTTAATTATGAATTCTCCATCTTAACGTGGCTAAAACTCGTATCAAGAACTTCTCATATTTTCTTTTCTTCTCTTTCCTTTTCCATTTTATCTGTAAAATTTAGATATACTCCTCTCTTTCTTTTTTCTTTCTTTTCTTTACCTTCTCTCTGTAGTAGTTCTATTCCTTTTATTGATTTCTTATCCTCTTCCCCCCCTCTTTTTTTTTACTTTAATCTGTTTTTTCCTTTCTTTTCCTTTTATGGAAAATTTTCATATATTTGTTTCTTTGCTTTCTATGGAAAATTTTCAAATATGTAAAAAGAAGTGATGTTTCATAAGTTGTGTTTTTAAATAAAATCGTTTATTACCATCAGTGTTAACCACCTGATGAGATGCCTAAATTAGACATCGAAACAAATATGCATTTTTGTCGTGGTAACTTGCATGTTCCAACGTAACAGTTTATAATAAATATTTATTGCTCTATTCTTGTATTGAGCGTTTTTTTAAATTAATGCTATGAACGTTTGAATTTATATTCTTTTCGTTCTTTTACATTTGAAATGTTTTTCTATAAATTTATTGACTGATTTGTTTTACAGGTTATCAACCCATTGAACGCCGAAACTTATTTTGGATTGTAAGAATAAATTTTTGCATTAAAATATTCGGAAGATTACAATTTTTTTTCAGATACAAATCCAACTATTTAACCTATAGATGGGAGGAGGAGATGGATTAATATCTATCGCAAAGGTACTTGCGGCGCGTAAGGAAATGTAATAGACTCGACTGGAATTTAAACACAGCTATCTCCTATTTATCATTCCAATCCATCACATATTGCATTCCAGGAAATCAGTCAAAAGAGCTAAGCGCTATGAGCGGGACAAGTGGAGCTTTTAGTTATATCAAATTTAATCCAAAACAAAATTCAAGCACCACTTAAGGTAGAAATTGTGTTGCAGTAAGGGCGTACAATCTAATCTTTAATATTTTATGTATGAATTGCTATCTAATATCACTCCTCCAAGATGACAATGAAAATTTTCCTACAGAGGAAAAGAAGACTGGAAGCAACAGAAATATGGTTTTGCAGAAGGATACTGGGCATATCGTGTTTGAAACATGTGGGGAACAATAATAAACATTCATACTCTGGCTTCCATCTTCAAAGGCCTCTCAAAAACCATCAATAGAACAGTGAATAAGCTTAAAAAAGAGGAAACAGTAGAGAGGAAAACTGGATCAGGAGGTCACAACAGAAAGAGGGTTCATCATTTCAACTTAGAGCTAAAGATCCAACTCATTGGTTTTGACCTGGCATCTCTGCTTCAGTTCCTTTCCTGCCGCCATAATTTAACTTCCCTGTATCTTTTCTATAAATACTTTCATGGGAATTGTTTTGATGAAATTTTTGCTATGGTACTTAGACTTTAAGAATTTAAGCGCCTTACAAGACTGGCGGTATGGTTTCATCATTTTACAGTTGAAATGGTTATATGTAAACGGAAGTTCTATGTTAAGTGTTTCTTCGACCGATCTCCTCTCTTTTGGAAGTGTTTTCTGGCTTCTTGCATTCCAGCTAACTTTGATCTTCAAAAATTTAATCTTTACCTTCAGCCCTTTTAATTCGTGTTTTTTGTTGTTCTGTTTCCTCGATAGTAGTTCTTCTTATATTCTTTCACACTCAGTAACCCCTTGCGTAGCTAGTGGCTTTATGGCTTTGATTGGGGTGAAATGATTAAAAAAGACGTGTAAGCCATTATCATAGTGACATCTGCAGATCTTATATTGTTAAGATTGCACCAACCAATAATAAAATCTGGTAGATTCTTTACTTCCCGTAGCATAACCTCGCTGTAAAGGTTGAATAATTTTGGAGAGAAGAGACATTCTTTTCCTACGCCCCTTTCAATTTCTGTGCAACTACACAACAATTCATTTTCTATCTGGATGCAGGCGGTTTGGTCCAAGAATAAGTTCATGATTAATTCTAATATCCTTCCCAAATAGATGACTATTAGATGTATATGATGTATATAGTAGGTTGATATAAATGTTTATTACATTTTTGACAAATGATTTGTTTGCTTGTTGCTTTTTAAAAAGCATAAAGAACATCGATAGAAAACAGTGATACTTCGAGCAGTTTGTAGAGGACAAAATGAAGTCAAGTAGTGAAAATAAAAAGGGGACTTTAACGATGATTTAGGATCGTTTTCTTTAAATGTTATAGGCTATCAAATTGTCAGTGATGTGTATACAGAAAATGCACCCAGTTTTATCAGAACAAGTTTATTTGACAAACGGGCAAAATATTGCACTAAAACGTCGACATTGGATTTTGTATTGGATGGAATGCGGTCGATTTAAAGTCTTCAATTCTCTTTTTAATATTGCCTTTCTCCAAACGCTGCGATTTATGATTGCTTATTTTCGAAAACTCGGTGAATCCGCCTTAAAACATATCGTCGGCTTAGAAAACATCGATCAGTTTTTAAGAGATATCAGCTTCTTTAAACTGTATTGCCGGGTGTAACAGCAAATTTGTCCAAACCGTGTAACAGCAAAATTGTCCAATTGTTAGATTATATTTTGAACCGTTGTATCTTACAAATGATTAAAGATATCGTACTGGAATTTTCCGAGATTTTTATAGCACTATTGGATTCTAATTTGAACGATAAGAATGTCCTTAGTTGCTCAGATGGGAAGACATAGTGGGGCTGACACAAAACGATTTTAACCTGTACTCTTTCTAGCTGAATGGTTTTTCCGTGATTCTTGCGGCCAATGGTATCAAGATGGCTAAACGTCTTTTCTGAAAACCAGGAAAAAAGAAACTCAATTAGTTTAGTGTTTTTTTTTAGATATTAAAATATATTTATGGGATGGACAATTATCTCATGCTGTTAGACGATTTGGACAATTTTGCTGTTACACCTGGTATAAACAAAGATCTTTCACCATTTCAGATTTCTAACAAATAATCTATTTATACCAAGTAATGATTTGTATTGTCCATCCGTTTGGAGCATATCGTTAAAATCATCTGTTTCGGCATAAATATTCTTTTAAACCGCAAATGAACCTCCTGTAACAATATTTCGAGTTATATGTTTGTCGACAAAACTTTATTCGAAAGTTTCATTTTCCGGTTTATTGTTTAGAATATTGGTGGGATTGTTTTTATACCCAAACTTTTTTAGATTTCGTTTATATTTTGGTATATACATTATTCCAAGATACCGTTCCCCCCTCTCTCTCTCTCTCTCTGTATATATATATATATATATATATATATATATATTTATATATATATATATTGTGTATCACGGCAGCAATCCCTCTATTATACAAGTTTCATTAAGGACCATTGGCAAGGTAGTGCAATTAAACATTTCCTAGTTAAAAGCGGGGGACATTTGTGGTGTTGATCGCATTACACCACTTAAAAAAAGAAATTTCTTCATTCTATAAAAGGTAAATAACAGTTTTTGTTCCAGTTTCAACTCCAAGAAACGAATCTGAATAAGATACAAAATATCCAAGGCTATAGAACCCGGTCTGACCTGCTATTTACCCATAGCTGGTGGTGGGGCGGGGGAGAAGAGGATCCATACCTTTCCCAAGGGTATTAGCACGTCAGTGAATGTAATGGATTCGACTGGAATTCAAACTTAGCTCTCCGGTCCCTCAATCCGAGCCGCTATCCATTACTCCACCGTGCCTCCCATGCAAAATACATTAATAGAAATAAAACTTTAGCTCAGATATTTTCCCTTCGTTATTATCAGTCAAGTTATTGTAATCTGTTCCTTATCTGAAGCATCATAGAATATTAGCAGTAAACTTGAGCCTATCGGACTACTGCGTTCAACAAGGAACCCCCGCCCCCATGAAACAGTCATGCAGTTCGTTGCAACACGCATGGTGTATTATTATTATTATTATTATTATTATTTAACATGCAATATCCTCTGGTTATATTTATGAACGTTGAAGTATGTTCGAATCCCCTTAAATAGAATAATATGTCAGATTATGGATTGGCATTGGTGGAGGTATCTGCGAAACAGCATGGCTAAAAGAAAAGCGTGATGTATAGCACAGTGCGAAGAGGCCAACGGCATTGCCAAACTTTGTGTAGAACAGCGCTTATTTCCCGCCAAGATGACGTAATAGCCTCAGCAGGAAAGCGAAAGTGAAAGTAGCCTTATGCACGCGGAAGTTTGAGGTTACAGAGCAGCAAAAGAAATGTTATAAAAAGTTATTGATAGATTGCCGCTGCCTTGATCGGTGAGAGATAAAGACAGAGATCAGACTGTATGCGGCGAGGAAAGCTTAAACAAGGATAAACACCCAAACTTTACAGACTAAAATCAATCATAAGACTACTGGTTTAAACAAGCTCCTAACTCTCTTAAAAGACCCTGATATTACCAGAAGTACTTATAAATTTTGAACTAAAACTATTTTTATTATTTCTAAAATTAGTGCATCCCCTCCCAGTACTCCCATTGCATCGTAGTGGAATTATCGCCTGTCATAGGGTGAATTGATTTAAAAATAATTTTAAAGCTATAATTTCTATTTGTTCGACAATGATAATTCTATCACTGTCACATAAAACATTATATCCTTTTTTTTTTTTTACTATTAATTAACAGCGGAACTTTCAACGGGATATCATGTTCGACGGTAGACGACCTTAAATTCTTAACATTCCTCATTTTGAAATTTAAAACTTGCACAGAGTCTCGTCCCGGGAAACAGCTACCCGACCCCAGTTTATACGGGGTCTACGGGGAATTTTGGGCCAAGGCTACGGGCTCGGACACCTCACATTAAATTCGGCCTTGTGCCACATCTGACCGCGTGGGGCGGTTGATAGATATCCTGCAGTTGGAGACTCATTATGGAATTCACTTGACTCACTTCTAGCAGTTGACTACTTCTACGCGCCGCTGGCGAATCTTATATGTGAAGTTCTTTTTCTAAGTATTATCGTTCATTACCAAACTTTATATGATTATTCTATTCAGTAACCTTCCTATATATATATATATATATATATATATATATATATGAAATTGTTATATTTGATAATGGCTTATTTAAGCCGAAAGCTTAAATCGGATTTAAACATGTATCAATATGGTGTTTTTTCTTTTCATCTTTCAATGATAATGTGATTAAGTTTATCAGGCAATATGAAAGGAACTTACTTAAAATCAATAGACAAAACTTGATATTATTCAATGAAAAATGCATTAATATATATATATATATATATATATATTAAAAAGCACATTAGGCGGTAGTCTTTCATTTGAAGTCTGCTATACTTTTGACGTATTTCTACTCCTAATGAAGTTTGTTACAGAGACACCCCGGAAGGAAGAAAGCTTGATGGTATATTAACTAAGAGAACTTTAATATTTCTAAATGAATTTCTGGTGAAGTCACCGACCACAACTGAAGTCTCATAAAATATCAGGTGTTCGGCTGATCAGATCAGCCTTTTTTTACTGGGAATACATACATACATGCATATATATATATATATATATATATATATATATATATATATATATATATATATTGTATGTTATGACAGCAATCCCTCTTTTATACAAGTTTCATTAAGAGCCAGTGACAAGATACTGCAATTAAACAATTTATTTTTTCTTGTGTTCGTATAAATGGCTTTTTCTCTTGAGATAAAATGTGTAAAAAATTGTACAAATGTTTTGCATAACCGAACGCTTTTGGTTATTCCTTTAGCTATTATCAAGGATGATTTTATTTTTTTTTTATTTCTAACTGAATGTATGTATTTTTTTATGTATCTAGATTTATAGGAATTTTTTTTGTAAACAAAGTCACATTGTTGCCGTGTTCATAGTTGATGTTATTGAATGCTTTCTTTTTTTAATTATTAGTGCTGTCAATGCACAACCCCAGTCAACCAGAATAAGAAAATTAAATTAATTATCTCATCAAAAATAACAACACACCTGCAAGATCTAAATTACAGAGGACCGATATTATTTATGAATTCACAAGTCCCTTAAGGAACTGCGTTCCTGATCAAACCAAACTAATGAATAATTGTATTGGACATACAACTACATGCCTATCAAGAAGGTTCACATTACATCTCTTTGACCATAGCTCAATTAAAAATCATTTAAACACACATGGAAACTTATCAAACTCCATCCATGCTTGTATTAAATAACACCTATACTAGCCGTATACACATGTAAAAAAGATTGTAAATAATAGAAGCTGTGTTTGGAAAAAAATCTATAACTCTAGGTACATAAATAAAAAATCTATTCATTCAGTAAAAAATAAAAATAAAATCATCCTTGATAATGTCTAAAAGTATATCCGAAAGAGCTCAGATACGTAGAACATTTGAACATTTTTTACACACTTTATGTCCAGAAAAAAAAAACACTTATGAGAACACAAGAAAAATTTTAAATAAAAAGCATAATCTCAACACCTTGCCAGTGGTCTTTAATGAAACGAATATATATATCTAATTTCAACTAGTCTACTTTCATTTATATTTTTATATGTGATTTTTTTTCTATTGTGACATCTTCTCTATATGTAAAATGTTTTTCCATATGTGAAATTGTTTTCGAGATGTGGAATTTCCTTCTATATTTAATTGTTTTTGTAATACTAATTTTTTTTACAAATTTAAGTTAAATTTAATCCATTACAGGATTTTTAAATAATTGATATAAGTATGACATGATTTAAATTATAAACTGAGTATTTGAAAATTTATTAATATTAAATTGATATAATGAGATTACTTATATTAAAATGAAATTAATATATTAATAATTTACTTAAATTTTTTTACTGTAACTTTTACTATATAGTTAAAGATGTAGTATTGAATATATTAATATTAACATTTTTTTTATAAAGGTATTAATTTTAAATTCTTCCTCCGATTCTATAATAATTTTAAGATTCTCTCTAAAATGCTTCATAGACATTTTTTGTTCATTCTTTTTCCTTGTACAGGTGTTGATAGATTACATTTATGTCAATGTCCATTTTCAGCCCTCACGTTTATCTGACCCAACACCACCACAAACACCTTACCCCCCTGTATATCCCTGTATATCTATATAACTTCTTCCTCTATTATAGGCCAATTCTTACTCCCTCTCTCTCTCCTTTTAATCTCTCCTTTTTCTCTCTTCCTTCTTTCCTTCCTTTGCCTTTCAAATTTCCTGTGAAGAAACGTAGGATTTTATTCATTATATATATATATATATATATATATATATATATATATATATATATATATATATTTGATTGAATAAATTATAGACATTATGCTTGCTAATTTTTAATAAAATCCGTTCATACTCACGAATAACCTTCCGTTTATTGATGTTAAAGAATGAAAGAAATGAGCCATAGCTGTTTAAATTTCTTTTATTTTCCTTTCCCAAGTACTTTCGATATTTATCCAAGATCATCTTCAGTGGTGCAAAGGGTACACAATTATATGTTGTTCATTAGCATAAGTATTTGCTTTTAAATGCAAAACGGTTGACAATGTGCTGACCGTTTATTAGAGCGTGAAAAAATTATTCATTTTGGAATTTTTTTTCTATGTTATAATGTCATGGTCATGCGCGCATTAAAGTATGAAAAATCTGTTCCTTTACAGGCATTTCATTTTACTGCAGTATTCATAGTTAATTCTGTTCAGTACCGGCTTTAATTTTTTTAATATAAATTGCTTCTAGTATCTGTAATCTAATTTTGTTGTTTTCATGGTGTAGGATATTTGTGTTGTCGATTAGTAATGTTTTATATTGTGAATGTGAACAGGAATGTTGTAGATGTCTCGCGATGGACGAATGGTTGGACATGCGTAATGTAAGCCTTCTTGTTAATGTATTTGTCGTATATCCAACATATATATTTGTTTTTTTTTGTCGGAGATACATTCACGCAAGGGAAATTTAAATTGGTATATAATGTTGGTTTTACGTAATACATCAGTTAGTGGGGAGGAGTTATCGTGGAAAATTAAATTTGTTGCATTGTATTTTTACAAAATGTGATTAATTTTAGTTTTTATTAGAATCCATAGAAGATATGTTAGTATAAATATGATTCTTTGTGAATTTTTCATCCTATTTGTAGTTAGCATGCATCTGGTTACAATATAGGAGTTTGATATATTTAGTGTCCTTTGGGGAAGTACTATATTCTATTTGACGTGTGTTGAGGTTTTTTTTATATATCGTCTTATTTGTTGTTCATCTACAATGTGGTTTGTAAAGTCTGCTTAATATGTTTTAGTTCATTGTAGAAAACCTTTTTTTGTGGAGGAGTTAATTATATATATATATATATATATATATATATATATATATATATATATATATATATATATAAGCAAATATAAATGGATATAAATCCGACAGAATGAAGAAAAATATTTGGAAAAAACAAACAAAAATCCTTAAATGCAATTATATTGTTTTAATATGAATGAAATGTCAACGTCTGACGTTTCGGTTTAATAAACCTTCTTCAGGACAATATTCATTAAAATTCAATTAACATAATCAGTTCAACATGACATTGTTTTTATGTCCATCGTCTTTGTAATGTTGAACTGATTATGTTAATTGTATTTTAATGAATATTGTCCTGAAGAAGGTTTATTAAACCGAAACGTCAGACGTTGACATTTCATTCATATTAAAACAACATAATTGCATTTAAGGATTTTTGTTTGTTTTTTCCAAATATTTTTCTTCATATATATATATATATATATATATGCAATTTTCTTTCATCTTTCTATTGACCTAACTTCTAGTCGAATTCTAGTCAAATTCTAGTCTAAAATCTTAGATCAACGCAACAACTATTTACTCTCACAGAAAATCCAGACTTGCGTCTCTTATCTTGTAATGTTTATCGTTGTTCATTTTAACACAAGATTTGATTTCTCATACGTTACATTACATTTTATACAGTTACAGACTTGTTCAGTTACTGTTGGCCATTGAGGGTGTAGCTTTTGTGTTTTCTCCGAACATCAGTTCTACATCTCGGCAGGACGTGATTGATTTGTCTTTATCATTCATGCACTGGGTGTATTGTTTTGTAAAAGATCCCATTTGTGGGATACTTGATAATAAAAGTTATAAAAAAGTAAGTAAATGAAATTGGTTAGGCTATATATCCAAATATATACCATAAAAAGAAAATGAAATTGAAATATGCCTCGTCCGCCATCTTAATAACGAAACTTCAATACGTGGCTACAGCAGAAGGAACAAAAATTTGCAAAGTTGATTTACTAAAGTGAATTAGCTGAAACTGAGATACCCAAAAAAGGCATGGCACGTGGAATTAGAACACTACACTAGTGGACTATATAAAGTGTTCTGTTCAAAGTTCCAACGTCTATCAATTGAAGAAGGACGGAGCTCACATTGACCGAAACTTCGTGAATTTGGCAATAAAGATCAGGGCAACAGTCCGAATGATGTAAATAGTGTAAATAGTTACAGTATTTCATCTGAGAAATATAGACAGATCTTGAAGAAGGCCTGAGCGTACAACGACCGAAACGTCGTGAATATGGCAATAAAGATGAGGACAACAGTCCGAATGATCTAAATAGTTACAATATTTCATCCCAGAGATATAGGCAGATACTGAAGAAGGCCAGTACACCAGTGGACTAAATAAAGGTTCCGTTTTGAAATTCCAACGTATGTTAAATGAAGAAGGCTGGAGCGTACAACAACCGAAACACTGTGAATGTGGTATTAAAGATGAGGATAACAGTCCGAATGACTTAAATGGTGTAAATAGTTACAATATTTAAATAATTAAATTTATTTATAGCAGGGCTATACGATTGATCTTGATTTGGGAAGGGCACGCATAAGACGCGTGTAGTACACTCCTTTGCTGCTACCCTTCGCGTCAACAAGCTTGTAATTGGTATCACAGGATGTTATTCCCTATCTATGCTATAGTATGTATCAATGGGAGGATATTGTAAATGAAACACATATCTATCTATTGAGCACCAGCATGGACGTTCGAAAAAAAAAAATTGAAAACCACATAGCCCAATGGATAAAAGCATTGCTTCAGTAATAAAAAAAGAAAGAAAAAAAAACTGACTTGATCCAAAGAGTTGTGTGTTCAATACCTGGTTACAGCAGAGAGAAAAAAAACTTGGGGAGTTTAGTTACTGAATAAAATTAACTGAAATTGAGATATCAAAAAAAAAAAAAAAAAAAAAAAATTCATGGCACGTAGAATAAGAAAAAATATAACGTATATTACCTGGAGAAGGCCGGAGCGTACAACCACCGAAACGTCGTGAATATGGCAATAAAGACGAGGGCAACAGCCCGAATGTTGTAAATAGTGCAAATAGTTTAAATATCTCATTTCAGAAATAAAGACAGACATTTTCTTTGAAGTTAACTTTTGGTATCATTGGAATCATAATAACCTACAATTAATCGGTAAAAATAAAAATTATTTTACATTATTAAATAAATAATGTAGACATTTTAAACTAAAATATAAAAACAAACTCGCTTCCGCCAAGTTCGATTAGCGAATTTGATGGACGCCGAGAAATTAAAACATAAAAAAAATCTTTTAAGAATCCAATATCTGTTCCAGACATTTTTTCGAATAAAAAATTAGTAAAGTTAAGGATTAATTAATTAATTACAATTAGGAAAAAATATTACTTGCTTTTTACAAAAAACATATTTAGTGTATATACTCAGTCACCAACAAGTTTAAAGATCAAACAAATGTAATTTTACAACCGTGTTTCTACTTACAAAAAAATCACGCCATAAATCCCCAAAATATATTGAATCCCATCAATCCTAAAAAATTGGTAATTGTTTTCAGGTCAGTTACAAACCCTTAATCGATTTCTTTGTCTTTTCTGTATTTCTAAGCGTGACGTTTGATTTCGCAAAAATACATTTGGCAAATATATGGATTTATTCATTCTGTCCTCACCCCGCCAACTATATGTTAAATAACTGGATTGGTTGGGTTCTTTTGCTTTGAGATGAAAATCAATCTAAGAAGAGTAAAACTCTGAATTCAAATGCAATCTGAAGAGGTAGGGGCTTCATCCGGTTATCTTGCACTAGACTCGCCATTGTTTTTATGGCTGCAGAACATAAGGTACCCCAAAGATCCAAATAAATTACGGGATTCGTGACGGGATGCGCCATATGACCTTCCAGAGTATAAGCCAATGTTAACGCACAGTGAGATAACCAATGCATTTTTAAGATTGATTCATTGATTTGTTTGTTTAACGGCACATCAAATCCTCATATGTCATTCAATGCCGAAATCAAATTTCTTGAAAGCTTTGAAGTAATAAAAATATGTTATTCTGCTTTCATAGTTGAATACATGGTAGACGATACTCAGCTTTTGTGCATATACATGTTTGTGGGGACATGATTACTAGAGGCGGTGATGCATATTTTATGTTATAGTTTTGTTGAAGTTATATTTTGGAATACATTTTGATTTCTTTAAGTAATTGTAGGATATTATTTGTCATAATGTCATGAGAGAGTCCTTTAATATGGTTGTTTGGTTTGATTGATTGCTTTAGTTGGGTGGCATATCAACGTCTATGGATTATTTAATGCTGAAATCTAAATATTTTTTACATAATTTATGCTTTCAATTATGTATATTTTGGATATAATTTTATTCTTTCAGAGTAAATGTATATATATATATATTAAGACATTTTTATGTTTATACATTCTTTTTATCCATTTATCTTTGTCCATTTCATAATGTGTGACGTCATATATATATATATATATATATATATATATATATATATATATATATATATATATATATATATATACTTACCTGGGTTATGTCAGAGGGTATTGCCCGGAGCCTCGTCTCGGGAAACTGACTCCGTTTTTACCTGGTCTATAGGGTATTTTTGCCCGAGCCTACGGGCTCGGATACCACACTTTAAACTCGGCCTTGTGCCACATCTTGCTGCGTGTGGCAGCGGGTAAATAATTAATATATATATATATATATATATATATATATATATATATATATATATATATTTCGTCCTTCATAAAATATGTTGTTGGTAATTTAACTATAACATGTATTTTTATATTTTTTTTGTTCAATTCATTGTCATTTTTCTATAAAATGTTTTGTTGATTATTTTATTATTATTAAAAGGTACGATTGATTCTTGTTTGTGGGTTCACTATTTGCCTATAGCTGGGACCCTAAAAGGTGCTACCACGCCGGGTCATGGTGGACCTGGGAACAACACCAATTAAAGGATGGTTCCAAGCTCTTCAAAACGATCTGTTACCTTGCTGCCGGTTGTAGTTTAACGTCAGACACAGAACAAGTATTTTATGGGGTATGAGTTCTAATGATACACACCTTATTTTTGGACCTATTTGCATACTGGTCTGTACATTTTAACTCATCAAGTTATTTGTACGCTTAAACTTTAGGAAGTGTATATTGAGGATTGGGTGAGCATATATATATATATATATATATATATATATATATATATATATATATATATATATATATATCGGTATATAGATAGTTGAAATATAATAACAGTTTCTTATCTTGCACTTCTTGCTTGTGGAAATCTCTTTCGTTTTCTTGCGTCCGAATCAACTTTATTCGTCAACAATTTAATGCAAATTTAAATGTCAATTGTTATCTTCTGTCTTCTTAAATGCTGTTCATTTAATGTTCACTCTTTTTTTTTTGACAGTCGTTAACCCCTGGCGTCTTAGTCGCTTTATTGTTTTGATTGGGATGAAATGTTTAGACAAAGAAAAGAAAAAAAAACGTTATTTAATGCCGGAAAATACTTTAGGTTTACAAAAATAGTTTTTCAGTCTGATGATCACTGTAAGCCTTGCATCCTCATGGAAGCATTCTCTGTCATCAAATATCAATTGGCTGCAATTTAAACGCAGTACAAGGTCTCATTATTTTACTGTTAAAATTACTTAATGTAACCGTAAGTTCTATGTCAACAGTTTGTTCTCTCGCACTTCTCGGTTATAGAATTCTTTTCCCGGCTCCTGCTTCTGTCAACTTTCATATTAAAAAAATGTAAATGCGATATCAATCGTTATCGTCTGTCTTCTTAATACTCGTTCTTTTATTGTTCTCTCGCCTTAATAGTGTTTTTCCTCATATTTTCTCACATTGGTTCTATTGCCTTGCTAGAGGCGAAAGATTAAAAAAAAGATAGATAGAACTTTTATATCTATATCATGTCATTCAACAACAACCTTTTACTAAGAGAAGGAGCCGAAACTGCGTGTAGCAAATTGGAGATATCAAAAGGAAGCAGGTGCAAAAATTTTAATATCTCGGAAGAGTTTCAACTGAGGATGAAAAATGAGACACCGTGATCCCAAAACACATTGGACTAACGAAAGGAGGATTGCAAAAGTAAATCAAGGAACTGAGAAACGAAAAAAAATCGTTACAAAGAAAAGACTGCTATGTTTTTATTCATCCTTTGACAGTGAATGCTGGCCAATTTCCCGACGCACGAAAAGACAACTAGAGGCAGTAGAAATCTGGTTCAAAAGGATACTGAAATTTGCATAAACAGAGCGACTAGGCAACGAGGAAGTCTTAAAAAATGGCTACAGAAAGAATATATTTAGAATGAGGAAAAGACAGAAATTGCTTGGTCGCATTAAAAAAAGAGAAAAAAAGGTTTGGGAAACTCAACACTCACGGAGGGGAAACCATGAGAGATAAAAGAAGCCGGCAAGCTACTTACTACTAATGAATCGATGGCAAAACTGTGAGCGACTGTCTTAGCAAATGAAGAAAAATTGCTAAGAGTCAC
This sequence comes from Acanthosepion lycidas, assembly GCA_963932145.1. NCBI lineage: Eukaryota > Metazoa > Mollusca > Cephalopoda > Sepiida > Sepiidae > Acanthosepion > Acanthosepion lycidas. The sequence goes on from OZ010602.1 coordinate 72,645,413, forward strand.
CAGGGATAAGAATTTGGGTACAAGAAAAATAATTGCGACGCCTTCTTGGAAAAGATAACGGAGTGGTTTTTCGTTGCCATCTTCGTGGTTTGGTATTTAGAGTTTTTCTTCGTACAGTCTGGTTACCATCAAAAACTAGAGAGTTCATTCTATTTCTCTATTTAACTCATTGCTGGGGGGGGGAAGATATGTATTCATACTTTTACAAGGGATTTGTGCGAAAGTGAAAGACGGCTATAGGATTTTAAATCGATACGCCGGTTGTAATTTCCGCGGTGATAACTGCTACACTAACAACTACATCACTTTATATATATAGATATGTATACGTTAGTTATGGGCGGCGTTGTTTGTATTTTACGGGGGTGCTGCTCAAAAGTTGTGTATTTAGGCAGCAATCCCTTTCATGTTCTATATATCCGAGCACATTCGGTCATTCTATTAGCCCATTATCGATGATGTATTTTTTAAAATTCTTAACTTGATATATATATATATATATATATATATATATATATATATATATATATATATATATATGTCAGTTTTATATTTTCCAAAACACGGTCAGCACATTGTTCATGTAAGAAGAGGCTAAAATAATGGCATCATTAACAATAAAAAAAAGAAAAAGCCAACACTCAATAACGTCAACTATATGGAAAATAAAATCGCCTGCACTTCCATCACACTTGATACACGTTCAGTTAAAAGTAAAAATAAAAACAAGCTTAATAATAGCAAAAACAATAGCAGAAAATGATCGAATATATAGAAAATTCGGTCAGTTTTTACACACTTTATGTCCAGAAAAGAAAATATTTATACGAACACAAGGAAAAGTGAATAAAAAGTTTAGATGCTAGTAGCTTTTATATATATATATATATATATATATATATATATATATATATATATATATATGTATGCTGCCATTAAGCATACACACACACATGTATATAGTATATATATAGATGTACGCGTATATATATATATATATATATATATATATATATATATGAAGTACATATAGTAAATATATATACATATATATACAAAGTACATATTGTAAATATATATACATATAACATGCATATAAAGAAAAGCATTGAAATAGTTTTTACAAAAGAAAATGATGCATTTTGGTTAAATCTTAAGAATTATCTCGCTTTGCTAGTCAATCGATGTAACGTTTACGATTTAGTCAGTGAAATTAATTCTTCCCGGGAAGTTTTTTTCATCTAGAAAAAAGGTACTTAAACTTTCTATAGTCCTTTTTTTCTCTTTGAAAAGAACTTCTTCGCCACACGTACGTGTGCACACCCACATATATATCAAATATCAATTGCATATATATATATATATATATATATATATATATATATATATATATATATATGTGTGTGTGTGTGTGTGTGTGTGTGTGTGTGTTAATTGTGATTTTTGCTTGTCTATTCAACCTTTAACTGTAGCTTTACCACCCAAACATATTATTTATCTCCCTGTCATTTACCCCTTGCTTTATGCCCAATTACACTTGCTACCTTTTTTTTTGTCAAAAATCGTTTTGAATTACTTTCATTTTCCCTCGTCTTATTTAAAACCAGTGGCCCGTGCCTATGACAATATGTTTTTTTATATAAAAAGGAAGAAATCAAAACGAAAACGAAACTAACACAATTTCTCGAACTTGCCAAAAAATATATGTAGATGTCATTAAGCATCGTGATTCATGAAACTGACAAAAGATTTTTTTATGGTTACTTTTTAAGCGCCCTTTCCCTCCCTATCTCCTTAGCCGAGCCATTACTATTAAAATTATTATTCACCTTGGCTCTATTGCAAAAAGGAAGTCACTCGCTATTTCTGGTTGTAAATGTTAGCCAGTATTGTGATTTCGATCCGTACTGGTAGACCCATTACTACTACTATGTATTAGTCTAAGTCAAGCTTTGAAATTTTAACTACCAGGTTTTAGTCTGCTAGTTTCATGGACTAATTTGTTTACTGTTATGACTTCAAACGTCATCAGTGATCTTTTACTATAGTAGCATTCAGTTCCAGCTAACTTTATTATAGTAGCATTCAGTTCCAGCTAACTTTATTATAGTAGCATTCAGTTCCAGCTAACTTTATTATAGTAGCATTCAGTTTCAGCTAACTTGATAATTAAATATTCAACTATTTCAGTTAAGTTCTTTAATTTAAATATATACCAAGCCATGTTTTGTTATTTAATTTCAAATACAATTCTTATAGGGAAAAAATCAATAGGTCACCAACCCATTTGGCTTAGAAAACTCACGAAGTAAAGTGATCTCTGAATGACTTTATCTGGGTCCAAAAAGTCAGTTTTATGACTGTGAATAAGCAAAAACTCTCAGGATCAAGTGCCACTTGGTTGGAAGTCCTCTTCGCAGACTAATATGAGTAGAATTATAGTTAGAATTAAGAACAGCTTCGTGCCACTCGTAAGGTAGTTGTGAGCAACGCATCATGACGTGCAGAGTGGTGATAGAAAGTCGGAAGCTAGTTGAAGGTAAGATTTGGTTCGTTAGCCTGACGTGGCAGTGGATAGAATTTGCAGCGAGTTTGTCTTACCTAACCTATTTTTCTTAGACTGTGCCAAGTGAATCTCAAATAATCAAATATATTCAAGACAATTTGTATTAGGTTGGTGCAAAAATAATGTCGTTTTCTCACATAGTAACATATGTAAGAAAACGACAACCTAATACTTTTCATTTCTCGTCCTGGCGTTAATTTCCCCATTCATTTTCTTGTGAACGCCGATGTGCCGAACATAGCGACACACCGCCATCAGAACACAACGTGAGATGATTAGTCTAGTTGATGAAAGACTATGAGAGGACCTCGGTGTATATCTACAAAGATTATTCCGGTTTGTTCTAGAATCAATAATGCGAATATAGTCCAGTTTCAAAACTCCATTTAGACTCGAGTCAAAGAAAAGTCGATATTGCTCATTTTCATATCCGAGTTTGCAAGTATCCAGCTGTGAATATAGCATTTATGGAATAATATTCTTAATTGTCAGGTCATTCCTATCAAGTCGATCCATGAAGGTTGTAGTTAATGGCCAAACTTCTGAATCTCTTGAAATCAATGCAGGCGCCCAACAAAACTCCTCTCCATGACACTACCATCTTTCTACTGTGTATTAACGATCTCCCTAGGGATATTCTCAGATCATTATTAAATATCTATACAGATAATACCGTACTTTATGGGTGGACCTCCAAAAATCTACATGATGATAGCCTGACATCTGATCTCTCCTCTGTTCGAGCTCTAATAGATCACGAGGGAAACCTTGTTTGTAAAATTCAGTGGCTCTAAAAGCAATGCAATAATGTTTCATTATCACCAAGGAGGTTCTGGATTTTCTACAGATGTTGTCGTTCTTAAATAAAAACTGATTGAATGACAGCTTCTGAAAAAAACTTTGATATTCGAACTGAAAGGAAAGTTGGCTCCCTGTGCCGCGCCAGGAAATTTTTCTCCCCGGAATCGATCCTTCAAATCTACAAATCAACCATTCGCCCTTGCATGGAGTATTGCTGCCATATATGGTCGGGATCCCCTACTGTTTTCCTCGGTGATCTTGATAAAATCCAGAGACGTATATCCAATATAATTGGCCCCGATCTGCCATCTCGCCTGCATCTCTCTCACAGACGATCCGTCGCCTCTGTCTGTCTTTTTTACAAATACTTTCATGGTAATTGCTCCGTTGAGCTGCTTTCGCTGGTTCCCAGACTTCGCGAATTCAAGTGTCCTACGAGGCTGGCTTCCCGCTCTCACCCTTTCTCACCCTTGAAACTGTTAAATGTAGTCAATACTTCTACTCCAATGGTTCGCCTGTGGAACTCCATTTCCTATTCCTGTTTCCCTGATAGCAATAATCTCCAACTATTCAAATGTAATGTCAAACGACATCTCCAGTTGCCTTGATCTATCCATTATCCTTCTCCTCATCCTTTCCTCTATCATTCCTACCTGCTTTCGCTCCAAATCCTCTATAACCTCTTGCGTACTAGTGGCTTCCCACCTTGCTAGGGGTGAAATGCTTAAATACACACACACACACACACACACACACACACACACACACATATATATATATATATATAATATCTAATATTGACTACTGATGTTAATAAAATATTCCTCGATACAGTATATTAATAACTCAGCAGCTGTCATAACATACAATATATATATATATATATATATATATATATATATATATATATATATATATAAATGGACACTGAGATCAACATCAAGTGTCAATAGTCTTTTTAAGTTTAATAATATTTTAAGCAATTTACCAAGCAAGGCGGGAGTACCACTAGCACGCAATGGGTTGCAGAGGATTGAGAACAAGAGTAAAGAGGCGTGTTTGACGAAAGGATACAGAGAAGGACGAGGAACAAAATCAAGGTGTCAGATGTCTATTGACATTACACTTGGATATTTGAGGATTATAGTTATCAGGGAAGCAAGCGAGGGGAAGGGAGTTCCACAGACAGGAAGTGCGAGAGAAGCTGTGTGTGTAGAAGAGGTGGTTACATTGAACCGTTTCGATAGTGAAAAGGTGGGGCCGAGATGCCAGCCTAGTAGCTCACTTAAATTCATGCAGTCTGGGAACCAGCAAAAGTAGCTCGTCGAAACAGTTGCCGTGAAAATACAGAAACCGAGGGAAGCCATGGCACGTCTGTGAGAAAGCGACTGTAGACTAGATGCCAGATCAGGACTTATCACATTGCATATTCGTCTTTGGATTCTGTCGAGGATCTCGAGACGTATAGCGGGGGCACCAGATCATATATGACAGCAATATTCCTTGCAAGGACGGATGGTTGATTTATATATTTGAAAGATGGATTCAAACAAGAAAAACGCTCGGGCACGACGTAGAGTCGCTGTCGAAGAGATGGGACGTATACACAATCTTCAGTGTGTGTTGTGTATTGGTTCGACTTTTTATATATGCTGGTCAGTGTCGCAATATGAATAGCAAGGTCTTTTATATTATCCTAAGGGTTATTGGGTAGGCGGCAACAGTTATGATTCAAATTATTCAAGAGGCGATTGAGTAGGAAAAATTATGGCCCCGAATGCTGTTATTTGTATCTACTTCATATTGTTCTTTGTTAACTTTTGACGTTATTGATTACTTACGTGTTGTTGATCATTAGAAGTATATTTACTTGTGTTTATGCCTGAATTCATAGTTTGTTAATTTGTTAAATTGAACACCTCGGCCTCCTATGTAGAATAATACTTTAACATACTTCAGGAGTACTTAATACATAAGTACATAATACTTCCATACAACAGTAGCAGTACTTGGTGTATTCAGGGTAAAATAACTTGGAAAACCGTCTTTCTTTAGGTTATTTTTTAATTCAGAGTTTTTCCTTGACTGGTTGTTCTACCAAATCCATATCCCGGCCGCCCTATTATTCAAAAGGATTTGAATTCAGAGATGCCCTGCTATAGCTAGAGGATGGTGATTTACAACTTTTCCAAGGGGATTAGTTAATTGTACAGACCCTTGTAAATTACTGTGTTGTAAAATTCAACGAGAAGCTTTTATGTTTTCGAGCGTTTGCAAAACAATTTGCAAGGTAAAAGAGGAAACAAATCGGCTTATGATTAACAATTTGGCCAAAATAAAATTTATTTCAGTTTTATTCTTCGAAAGAAATTAATGTTTATATTCGGATTCTGTTGAAGTAGGAATCTAACTGTTTAGCATTCTATTTGGTAGTCAACCATAAATCTTATCTTGAAGATAAATAAGCAAATGTCACTGTGAATGAAACCAATTACTCGAATGCGTTGCCTGCAACAAGTGGGTCATTAATTCTATTTTCACATCCAATTTTACTTTCACTTTCACATTTGACTTTAAAATTGTAAGTGCTAATTCCGAGGTGAAATATAAATAGCCCCGAAAAAAGTGGATAAGAAAATTATTGTCTCCCTAAAAATAAAATTTAAAAGTACTGCCCACGTTGTAATTTCCGGGCGTTTAGATATTTTCAGCGAATATTCCTCTCTTTCTCTTGCATTTAGAAGGAAAGAAAATCAACAGACAAAGAAATTAACAACGACTTCTACATTGATATAATAATACTTTAGTATTTGCTTACCTTCTTGCACTATAAGTAGTAATAAAACTGAGGTGAGCATATCTATCTCATTCTTCCGTCCCTTACCTATCCCCTTTCCTATCAAAATATTTTGTCTTACTGGCTAATTTATCTTCTACCTTTTCTAATTTCTCCTTATATATATATATATATATATATATATATATATATATATGTGTGTGTGTGTGTGTGTGTGGGTGTGTGTGTGTTTTTGTATGTGTGTTTTTGTGTGTGTGTATGTCTGTGTGTGTATGTCTCTATGTGTGTGTGCGTGTGTATGTATATATCCAGTCGTATGGGTATGAGTTTATGACCCTGGGTTTCACGCTTTTGTGATCATCAGACGAACTAGTTTATTTATTTTTTAATTGAATCTATTTACTCATATCAATACGACTGAATATGTTAGCTCTATCACTGTTATTGAGCACTTTTCAATAAGTGCTGCGGATATAAAATTTATATCAACACCATCACTTGAGAAGACAACAGAAGTGTTGAAACAAAATGGCTATTTTTGTAGTGATTTTATAACATTTTTATATTATAATTTTCGAATAAATGATTTTATATATATATATATATATATATATATATATATATATATATATATACAGGGGTATCAAAAATAATTTTTACAAAATTTGGGTGGGTTCCTCATACTAAAACCAGGACAACAATCCATATAAATATAGGCCCTCAAATCCTTCGTTAAGCTTAAAATTTCAAGAGTGCAATTGAAAAAATTGTTCTTAAATACAAACAAACTTGGTCGATGACAGATGTAAAAATACCATTGAGAACATTGCTGCAGTGAACGAGAATGTAGCCGAAACTCCAGATACCTCTATTCGTCATCGCGCGCGGGAATTGAACCTCTCCACAACAACATTACATCGTTTCCAATTGAACTCTCCGTTGGTCGATTATGTTGACCAAAAAAATCGCAAAATGCATTTCTGTTTGAACGTCCATTTTCGTAATAGGCTTCGGTAACTTTAACATATTGTTTGATTGTTAATTGTTCCAGGGTTAAAATTGCCAAAGACTTAAGTTGTTAAATCTGAAAGAAAAAGAAAAAAATCATTAGACGCTTAAATTTAATTCACATTTAAAATCGGTCCAAGTTATTGGACACACTCTCTCTCTCTTTCTTTCTCTTTCTTCCTCTCTCTCTCTCTCTCTCTCTCTCTCTCTCTCTCTATATATATATATATATATATATATATATATATATATATATATATAAGGAAATACTGGGGACATTGTCTTGGCTTTGGAACAGTACTCTTGTTATTATTATTTTATGGCTTTATTTTATGAAAGACGCTCCGGAAGTAAAAACTAGGAAAATAAAAAGAAGATACAATAAAACCAGACTTTGGTTGTCGCCATTTAACTCTGCTCACATCCAATATTTGGTTTCCGTTCAGCAAGGCTAAATGAATATGCCCAATATTACAGAATTTACAATGTGGTCGCAGTTACAATTTAGCGTACATTACAAGAAACAAGCGATTTGAAAAGATTAAGTTAACTGACGTCTCCACTAGGTTCTCTGTCATCCAATAATATTCTAGAATTTTAGTATTCAAATTCTTTTGCTTTCTGACGGCAAATTTGTTGATCATCAATCGTGTTTTTAGCCATCTCTCTTTTCGTTTCTTGTTTTTTGTTTCTTTCTTTTCTGTAATTTTCCTCAATATTTTTTTCTTTTCCATGACATTTCTTGAATACTCTTTCTTTGTTTCTTTCTTTCTTTCTATTTTATTTTATAAAACTGCTACATCCTTCCTTCCTTCCACTCTTTCTTTCTTTCTTTCTTTCTTTCTTTCTTTTATAAAACCGCCTTTTTATTCTTTCTTTTATAAATTGCCATATTCTTTCTTTTATAGAGCAGCGAAAAATTTTTATTTTATTTCTTTCTTTTATAAAACTGTTAATTTGTTTGTTTACTTCTTTTATAAAACCGCTTTTTTCTTTCTTTCTTTTACTGCTACTTTTTCCTTCTTTCTTTTACTGCTACTTTTTCCTTCTTTCTTTCTTTCTTTCTTTCTTTCTTTCTTTCTTTCTTATAGCGTTTCTTTAGTAATTCTTTCTTTAATTGATATCTGTAACTTTTTCCGTTAATAAAACTTCTTCCTTTACCTTAGACGAAAAGGAAGTAGCCACTGTCAGTTTTCCTACTGAAAATGAAATGAAGTATGAAAGAGAATTTCTTCCACACTTGGCCTATTTACTGGTCTATCACACTAACATTTTAAGTTGAAGATATCGAAAATGATTTTTGGGGAATGTATCGAACCAAAATGGTAAGATTTTTTTCATAATGAAATGCAGATTAACTGAAAAATTCATGCCTAAGCAGAGAAAATAATTTATATAAATATATGATCTTTTTATGTTGGAATCTTTGACATGGAGGTATAATTTGAACGTTTTGGCCTTTCAATCCTCCGGCCTTCTCCGTCGTACTTGGTAACCTCCTCAGAAGTTTGGATCGAACCCAATCAAAAATTTATCATAAACTATTTACAATGCACTAGAAGACAGACAGTCCACATGGAAGGTATTAAAAACCAGTTCAGTTCTATCGAACAAAGTCCTCCTTAGAAGAAAACATTACCAAAACTTGTGTGTATTCCTTGTTATGTTGCTTTGATAAGGAATACAACGACGAAACTAGCTACCATCGAAAGATAAAGAAGCTTAAAGTTCGGGCAGAAACTTTGAATTCAATCATGAATGGTCAAGTATAGAAAATAAAGGATGTTATCTATTCCTGTGGAGTTAAGTCGACATCATAGAAGAGAACAACACTCGGGGATAAAAAGACTGAAAAAAGATTAGCGTCCATGTTAAGCTCTAATTACTTTTGTCAGTAGATCTAGCTTAGCGATAAACACTATCCTAGCACCTTTGATTTATAAATATAAGACCCCGAAAAATTCCAGCACCTGAATACAAGCTTTAAGTTTGACTACTTACTCAGTACACCTAGTGTAGAGATAAAAAAACATCTTGAAATCTGATTTGCTGAAAGACAGACATTAGGTTTGATTAATTTCTCAGTAGACCTAGCGTAGATATAAACACTTTCTCGGAAACTGTTATTTACTGAAAGACATTGGATAATTCCATCACTTGAATACAGACATAAAGTATAAGATTTCAAAATGACAATACTGTATGGTTTCTAAGGCACATGTCCTTGTGGATTAAAGTGATTTCCTGGTAGATTTGAGTTCAATCTCCCTGATTGATGCGGAAAATTATATACTCGTGTATAAGTCTACTTCATGCATAGTGCGACCCTGAGCTTTTATGTGAAAAACCTGATTTTTTTTATGTAGCTTGTGTATAATGCGACGCCATCTTCTGCACAATACTAGTAGGTCTACCATAGTCAAAAAATGCAATACTGTACATCATCCTGGACATATTTTATAGCAATTAAATTGTCTTCATTCTTTTTTTGCAGTAAGCTACCCGCAACCTTTCTTCTTTCTAATTCCTCATTAATAGGCGGCTTTATTAAAGAACTCATTAAAGTTCTCTTGGTATCATGGGTATGACAGTCAATTTCATATTCCTTAGATTTTCACATTTAACTTACCTCTTCTTTCTTCTATCTTTTTCTCTCACCCTCCTTCTATGTAGGCACAAGCACACACAATTACAGACAAAAAATCTCTCTCTCTCTCACACACACACACACACGCACACACACACACACACATATATATATATATATATATATATATATATATATATATATATATATATGTATATATATATATATATATTACCACTTACAGTATAATGTCTGATACGAAGATTAAGGTTAGCAAAAGCTACCGTAAAAATGTAGGCCTGCCAATTAGGTTAGGTTCACCGAAAATGCATGAATACCCACCCCAGGAAAAACGTACCTATGCATAATGCAACCTGTCACCGAAAACGCATGATTTTTAACCTCTTCAAAAATCCACATCTGTATTAGTGTAGGTTGATTTTTCACTTTCTTTAGAAAATCAAGATTGCAGGGGATGGAAAAGCTGGAATTTGATGGAATAAATACTGACAACAAAAATTAGATTCATAGTTTTTACCAATAAAATATCGTATGGAAAATGTGCCGATATACCTAATTTTCGCAGACTTTTGATTATAAACGGACTTAAAAATTTCACTAATTCAGCAATAAATCCAAGTAATCTTTTGTATTAGAAACATTGAATGGAAAATATATTCAAACCAGAATTTTAATTATGAATTACCACAAGCAAAATATGCTATTTTGTTTTACTGTATTCGGTAAATAAAAACTGTAAAATTATTACAGAAAGGCTACTGAATGAATAAAACTTGTTAGATAAATTCTTCGATCATAATCAATATAAACAAAACAAAAAAATAGATAAAAGTGTATATAACACCATAATACTGTTGGGTACACATTTTAAGGCCCAATTCTTTTAAATTTGCATTTTTTTTTTTGTTGAAAATCACACGAAAACTACTGTACTATCAAAAAGCTTTCCCTGATGACCGGAATGAAATTCCAGCGCTACCATTTTGAGCCTAAACTTAATATTTAAACTCGTTTCCTCCTAAAATGGTAATCATTTGGAAATAAATATTTTGTGACATTATTTATTATTTCAAACTCCAACTGTTAGACTGAGTGCAATACCACTGTTCCAAAATTGAGTTGGCTTAATGGGTAACCCCCTATTTTTGTGAAAAAAAACTGACCGCAAAATTCGTACTATACTTGAACATACGTGTAACCCGGATATAAGATACCCTGATATAAGAGAAACCCGGATATAAGAGAGATTTTATCTGGTCCCAAATTAGAGCTATACTTACCTAAACAAAATAGACCAAACCCGGATATAAGAGAAACCCGGATATAAGAGACTTCTTCTCCGGTCCCGACAACTCTCTTATATTCGGGTTACACTGTATACGGTATTCTTATTCAGAGGAAGAGACGGTCAATCAACAAAGAGACGAGTATACTAGAGAGAATTAACTGATAGAAGAAGAGAGCTGCAGGATACAAGGCCGAAACGTTGTGAATGTAAAAACCAAGACCGAATGGAAACGTCCGACAAATTAACTTGTTAAAAATGCTGGAAACATTTACACCGTTTTAATAAAATTTCTGTGGAATTTTTTCTTTTTTTTTAAATTTATTTTTTTATTGATTAATCCGTTCGCCATGGTGTCTGCCGCTTACGCCTCAGTCTTTCAGCTTTGCTTGTTTGTCAGACGTAAATATAGCGCTGCATTTCAGAAAAGAGAAAACAAAGTGTGGAAAGACGGTGTCGAGTCAGGTGTTGCGACGTGTTCAGACTACGTGATCAGTCAGGGAGGAAGCACCTGACAATATCAACTGTGGGTCATTTGGGCGAAAAGAATGCGAAGAAGGTGTAGTTGAGACGGAAGAAAGAACTAAAAGTAACATCAACGCCGGTACGGAACCAATTTGAACAGGTTAAATTGTTTCAGTTTTATAACTTATATCTTTCTAACTTGGATACAAACAAAATGGCACCCAAACATTCGAGGAATTCAACCATAAAAATATAATTAACCTGGTGCATAGTGTCTACCATCTCCTTTGAATTATTGCTATTTGCTCATAAAGGGTAGCAGCATACTACATGCGTCTTATGCGTGTCCTTCCAAAATCTAGATCAATCGTATAGCACTGCTATAAATAAATTTAATTATTTAAATATTGTAACTATTTACACAATTTACATCATTCGGACTGTTATCCTCATCTTTAATACCACATTCACGGTGTTTCGGTTGTTGTACGCTCCAGCCTTCTTCATTTAACATACGTTGAAATTTGGAAACGAAACCTTTATTTAGACCACTGGTGCTTTGGCCTTCTTCAGGATCTGTCTATATCTCTGGGATTAAATATTGTAACTATTTACACCTATTTATATAATTCGAAATGTTGCCCTCATCTTTAATTTCAAATTCACGACGTTTCGGTCGTTGTAAGCTCCGGCTTTCTTCATTGATATACATTGGAATTTCGAACAGAACCCTTTATTTAGTCCACTAGTGTAGTGTTCTAATTCCACGTGCCATGCCTTTTTTGAATATCTCAGCTCATTCACTATAGTAACTCAACTTTCCAAATTTTTGTTCATTCTGTTGTAGCCACGTATTGAACTCACAACTCTTTGAATAAACTCACTTTTTTGGAACAAACAACGCTTTTGTCCACTTGGATATGCATATTTGCAGAAAACAGCCGAAACATCGTTAAAATGGCAATAAAGATGAGGACAACAGTCCGAACGACGTAATTTTCTACGGCTTATCAATTTATTTGCAGGTTATTTAAAGCCAGAAAATATTTTTTTAGATTGTAAGAATTTTCTTTTGAGATAATAATGGTTTAGTGATAGCCTTACTAATTAACCCATAAATGAGAAGGTAGATTTATACTTTTCCGAAGAGTATTTGCGCACCAGTGAATAAAATAAAACCAACTGAAATTGGAACTCAGCTCTCCATTTCCAATTCAGAGCCATACACCACCCACACATCTAAGCTTGCAGCACTTGGTATTCCCATAATATCACCCATGTAGGTACTGACTAGGTACAATGTTGCTTAACTTCGGTGACGAGATAGAGAGTGAGTAATTGAGGAAGAGTGAGATAAAGTGAAAGTGAGAGTTAGTGACATTCGTAGAGAGAGTGATTTAAAAGTGGGAATATGTTGTGGTTATGTAGAGAGTGTAGTGTGTGAATTAGTGAGTGAGTGAGAGAGAGAGAGAGAGAGAGAGAATGAGTGGAATAGAAAGTGAAACAGAGTGAGAGTATGCGAGTGAGGGTATGCGTGTGAGTCAGAAAGACAATCGGAAAGAGTGTAAGATAGATTTAGAGATAGAGAGAGAGGAGGATATAGAGAGTGAAGTTAAAGAGAATTAAATAAACACATGAGTGTGAGGGAGTGTGTGAGAGAGAGAGGCAAAGTGTGATTGAGTGAAAAGATGTTGGTAAAAGAGAGACAAAGTGAGAGAGAGAGAGAAAGAGAGAGAGATTTGAAGAAAGTAGCAGTGAAAGAGACAGAACTAGGGTGCAAAATGTCTACCCTTTACAGGAAAGTTTTTTCTTTTTTTTTTAAAGCTAGTTCATTTTTCTTCCATTTCATTATATTTTCTTAAGAATTACTTTTTTCTCCTTTCTACTTCGGTCATCTTTCAACCGGTCACTTTCTCCTGTCTATCCGCTTCTGTCTTCATTTTCCCGCTTAAAGCCTTCATTATCAAACGAACCAAAACTGATCAGGCCTCCGCCCTTTTTAGAAAACCTTTCAATCGATGTGCGTCTCTCAGGATAAGTTTCCCGTCACATCAAACCAATCCTCCATCCACCCACACTACTTTGGCCACCTTCTTAGACATCTTTTTTTTCTCTTTGTTTTCCTCTTCGTTCTGGCTTCAGTTTTCGACCATGGAAATACACTTTTCTCTAGAGAATCGTTTTGTTGCCAAAAGCTTTGATCAAACACTGCATTCATTCAAAGATGCTATTTGTATCGCTTTCGGCTTACGAGAGAAATATAGTTGGGGCAAAAGAGAGAACAAAGACGAGAAAGGAGAAATAATCACACACGCATATCTATCTATCTATCTATCTATCTATCTATCTATCTATCTATCTATAGTCATTTCATATCAATCAGAAGTCTTTTCATATCTATCTATCTATCTATCTATCTATCTATCTATCTATCTATCTATCTATCTATATATATATAATAGCTAGTCACTCGCATTCGAAGATACCCGTCTACTAGAACGGCTAACCAATCCCTATTGCAGATGCCTGCCCAGGCGCATTTGTGTTTAATGTGATTTATATGTAGATCTTAATTACAGTTATGTGATCAACAATTTGAACAAAGACATCACGCTGAAGCCCTCGGCCAAGATGACTTGGGATTCTCTGCTAGTCAATAGTCTACCCAATTTCACTCACAAGGCTCGGGTCAACTCGTGAATGGTTTTCCGTTTTTCAGGCACTGTACGCTGGGATCGACACCTCCAGTCCGATAACATCAGCAAATTTCCTTCTCGACAAATCGAACATGGTGAGATTCTAGCCCAGGTCTCATGGCCACGTACATATATATATATATATATATATATATATATATATATATATATATATATGTATATGTATATATAAAGAGAGAGAGAGAGAGAGAGAGAGAGAGAGCATGGGCATGTGTGCACTGTTAAATGAGAACAGGTTAGAAAAGTACAAAGATATTTAACAAAAATTTAGGAGTTTTTTAAAAATGTACATATAATTAATTTGGAAACACAGAAAATGTTTATTCAATAAAAAACGTGCTATCCCTCAAGGACAATCTCAATGTTCTTTTGTTAATAATGGTCATTATTTTCATAATGGCGGTTTTCAACGTGTGCGTGATAATTTAAGTTGATGTTTGTTTTCCTTCCCGTCGGCCTTGGTATTCAAATCGGGAGAGTTCTGTTGAGATGTTGGGGTTGTCATGATAGTGAAACTTCTTGGATCAAGAGGGCCACGTGAGAAGGAGAAGAAACCAGTTGTAATGCGTAACTCCGTAACTGTTATTTTTGTGCCCCCAACGTCTGATAATGGACTTTGTTTGCTTGGCGATGTCCTCATTGACTTGTGGTTGTGGTTGTTAATACCCAAGCTTACGAGAAGAACTTATCTGTCCTTAAAATATTTTCATTCTTTTGGTCAAGGGCAATGCATATATCGCATAACACATGGTTGGAACCAGTTCTTGAAGATGAGCATGAAAGACTTTGCCACTTACAAGTATTTTCCCTATTTTCAAGTACAGTACGACCTCTTTTAATCTAACAACTCTCATGGTCTAGTGCTTTTTTTTATAATAAACCGCAATTAGTTCATTGAGTGGCTATGAGGGGAGCGCTGCACGTTATTTAGAAGTTTTCACAGCAGCCTACAACAGCAGCATGTTTTGGTGATACGGTCTTACACATTTCTTATATATAGCTGCATATTTGCCCATTCAGGATAGTAAGTTTATATTATTTTTGTTTAAGTCTTTTTTTAGTCTTTGTATTCTAGAAATCAACAAAAACCTTGTTTGGTAGTATTAATGATTGTTTAATTCCCTGCATTTTTTTAGGTGTGATTCTGTCATCCGGGATTTTCTGTTTTCCGGCAGTGGGTTGGTCCCAATTGTGCCGGATTAACGAAGTCGGACTGTAGCTGTATTTGTCTGTTAGCGACATGATCACAGTATACTTCTTGATTTTCTGGGTTAGAAAAAAGCTGCTATCTTAATGCCCACTATACTGTTTAAAGAGAAATGAGATTTTTAAAATTTGGCGCATTCTGCGCAACATTATGTTGGGCCGTCTTCATTTATGGTCCGACCTTCAAATACGTCTCGAGCATTATACATATTTTAAAACGAACTCAAAAATATGAAAGAGATATTTATTAATAATAATTCTTGTAACCACTTAAATGAACTAACAAATGAATTATTTTAATAAATAAAATAACTAAACTAAGCTTAGAAAAATAATTCAAATAATAACAATATAAACATCTACATTAAACTAGTCTACAAAAATGAACAACACAATAAGCACAAAGTAAATGAAAATATCAGCTATCCACACGAACGAACTCAATCCTTTAACAATCTTTAGAATAAGTATAAATTAGCGATCATCAGAAGAATACAAATAAGGTTTAAAGTGATTTAGACACAGGAATTTATTAAAACTGGATCTAATATCTGCGAAAAACTTATTTTAAATTATACTTAAAGTCTGATTGGAATCAAAGAAACTAAAGGACAGTTGAGTGCAATTTATTAATGTGTGCACAATACGTTTGGTCTATACGTTTTTGTCAAATTTCCCGAGAGATTTGTGCACTGACTAAAATTTTCTTATTTCTGCTACAATCAATACCATAATATCATCTATATTTATTCTGTTCAACTCAAATTTAGATTTGGAAACACATTATAAAAATTACATTTTCTTAAAAAATACCTTTTAAGTAATAGCTCTGCGAGTGACTACATATCTATCTATCTATCTATCTATCTATCTATCTATCTATCTATCTATGTGTGTGTGTGCGTGTGTGTGTGTAAGTATTGAATGTGTATATTTAAGCAGCATATCTTCATTTATGCATGTTTGGTTGAATAATCTAGACATATTGTATCTATTTTATTTTAAACCTCTCAAATTAACGGATCAATTTCTTAGTGTTGTTAATAAAATGATTAAGAAAGGTACCGTACTTAAAAAAAATGTAATCGTTGTCTAATCATCTGCAATAACTCTGAAATATTTCATTCTTTTGGTCATGGGTAACACGTATATCCCCCACCATATGGTTGGAACCAGTTCTTGAAGATGAGCATGAAAGACTTGGTCACTTTAAAAATATTTTCCCTATTTTCAAGTACAGTATGACCTCTTTTAATTCAACAACTCTCATGCTCCAGTGCTTTTATTGCTAAACCGCAATTAGTTCATTGAGTGGCTATGAGTGGAGCGCTGCACGTTATTTAGAAGTTTTCACAGCAGCCGACAACAGCAGCGTGTTTTGGTGATACGATCTTACACATTTCTTATATATAGCTGCATATTTGCCCGCTCAGGATAGTAAGTATATATTATTTGTGTTTATATATATATTTCTTTTCCGCCTTTGCATTCTATTAATAAAAACTTCGTTAGGTAATATTAATGTTTATTTATTTCCTGTTTTAAGCTTCTTTCTATTGTTGATAACACAGTAATATGCATATCAATTGTCAATATATATATATATATATATATTATTTTATTATTTATTTATATAGATATATATATTTGTATATATATTAATAGTAGTACATTATTTGAGAAAACTCGGATAGCTCAACTTGCAGATATGTCAGGACAAATCGGTAGCAGAAGAAAAAATTGCAAATAAAAAAGAAAGAACTAAAAACATCAGAAAAAAAACCCCGAAAAAAACAAAAAAAAAAAAAACCCAAAGGAATAGAAAGACTAAAACGCTACGTAGAGCAATATACTAGAATAAATCCTAAAGATCCAGGCAAACCTACCTAGGTTTCACCTAAACGGATCATTAGAGTAAACTGGCTCCTTACCCTGAAGATCCGTTTAGGTGAAACCTAGGTAGGTTTGCCTGGCTCCTTAGAATTTATTCTAGTATATATATATATATATATATATATATATATATATATATATATATATATATATATATAATTTTATTATATATTCATATATTTATATATATTTATTTACATATATATTTTTATTTTTATTATTTATTTTTATTTATATTTTTATTTATATATATATATATATATATATATTAGATACATACATACATACATACATATATATATATATATATATATATATATATATATATATATATATATATAGGTAGCAAATGTACTATATGCCAAATGTTATTAAAGACAACAGACATTTTGTGCCGAATTTCGTCAGAAATGGTTCGATGCTTACTTCCGAAGAAATATGGGCCAAATTTTGGACTTACTTAAGTCATCATCAGGGTAAGTAAGTTTGGATTCTTTGAAAGTGAAGTATTGTTTTTATAATAACTGTTTTTGAAAGATTCTACATTTTCATTTCATCTTATCCGTGAAAGATTATTTGAAAAAGTCGATCAGTAAAATTAATCAAAACAAAATATCTGCTGCCTTTATCTACAGGTAAATCCATTGTTAAGTAATCCAAGTGAATCCTAATAATATAAATATTAAAACTGATCCACAAAAGTGAGCTCAATATATTTATTATAGAGCATTTAAATGAATTACATAAAAATAAAATGCAATCGTACCCGATTTATATGGCCATTTCGCTCCTCGAGAGATTTATCACTTAGAAAAATTCCCTGGATTATGTCAATGCTAAAATGTTTGATAAAAAATGAATCGTAAAGTCGTTTTTTAATTGAAAATTTAAAAAAAAGGGTTAGGAAGAAAGAGGGGAAAATATAGAGGAAAAAACTGCAAGTAAGCGAAAAAGCCTTTAAGAGGAAAATAGAAAAAAGGGGAAGAAAAAATAAAAAAAAATTCGTGAGGGGAAATAAGAAAACATATACATATACAAGTCTAGGCAAAAGTTAAAAATGGTTGACGATTACCAATCTTTATCTATAAAAGGCAGGATGTGTGTGTGTGTGTGTGTGTGTGTAACGAATGCACGGCCGCAATTTTCGACGGATTTGCACCAAAATTTACATGCACATGCTCCAAGTTAGTAGAAAGCCCAAGACCGACTTTGCATTTCCCAACTCCCATCCATAGTGAAAATAATCGATTTTTCATGCTTCTACGGCAGTTTTCATGTAGTTTGCGGCCATTTTGTACTGGCCAGCGTGAGAGCCAATAGCTGGCTGCCACGAATAGGCAGGAAGATTCTATTGGCCACCGTGAGAGCCAACAGGTGACTGACACGAATGTTAACTAGCATGGTAGGATGCAAAAAAAAAATCGATAGCTGCATTCGTCACAAGTTGGGAAAATTTAAATCTGCATGGAACTTTACTCCAATTGGCTCATTCGCTTGCTTAAACTCAACGTTGATTCTGATTCCGCAGAACTGGGTTCGGTGTGAAAAAGTATTTGTTGTTAACATTCTTTTTTCATTCGGTTTTTCCAGTTATGAGTCCTTTTTTAAAGCTGATCGTTTTGTGTTCATTTTGTTTAGTTCTTTTTTCGTAACAGATTTAATATTTAGTATATAGCTTAGAAAAAATTCGCAGTGTGAGATATGCAAGAAGTAAGGCATGTAGCAACATCAGTACGGCAAAGGGCACTCCATTAAAGGCAAGGATGGGCAAAAATATTTTAAGTCAAGTGATAGCGATTGCTGTATGAGTCGTACGATTTTTGAATCAAGTACGGGCAACGCCGGGCCATGCTGCTAGTGACTTATATTTAGAATGTTAACTTTTTTCAAATAGGAAAAAATTACATAAAGAAATAAAATATTAAAAGTTAAGGAAGAATTTTTTTTTGGTTGTAGATTAAAGAAATTTTAGAATTTAATACTAATACTATTATTCAATTTTAATATTATAATAAACCATATTAGTATATAAACATGAAAAAGCTGAATATTAAAATTAATAAGTATGTAAAGGAAGAATTAAAATAAATAGATAACAGCCCAAAAGAAAATTTTACAATATAAGAGGAATTTTTTTTAAATAGATTAATAAAAGGTAAAATTATAGATTAAAATTTAGATTAAATTTAAAGATTATATAGTTTAATTATAGATTAAAATATAAAGGATTAGATAGAATCATATATATTAAAAGAATAATTACAGATTAAATTATAATCGATTATACAGATTAAATATTGATTAAATAATAAAATTAAGATAGATAAAAGTATAGAGTTCTTTTACAGAGGGAAACATCAATAACAAATAACTCAGGACAAAAACTAAAAAAATACAAAAAAAAGCTACCATGGAACAAGGTAGATAAAAGTAAATTTAAATCATCAATATAATTGAATGCACATGATATATCAGATTTAAAAAAAACAACAAAGAAGAATAAAAATATAAAATATAAAAAATATATAGAGAAAAAAGTTGTTATAGGATATGAAATATAGAAAAATAACTCTTTTTAAAAATGTATGAAATATAGAAAAATAACTCTTTTTAAAAATGTATGAAATATAGGAAAATAACTCTTTTTTAAAAATGTATGAAATATAGAAAAATAACTCTTTTTTAAAAATGTATGAAATATAGAAAAATAACTCTTTTTAAAAATGTATGAAATATAGAAAAATAACTCTTTTTTAAAAATGTATGAAATATAGAAAAATAACTCTTTTTAAAAATGTATGAAATATAGAAAAATAACTCTTTTTAAAAATGTATGAAATATAGAAAAATAACTCTTTTTAAAAAATGTATGAAATATAGAAAAATAACTCTTTTTAAAAAATGTATGAAATATAGAAAAATAACTCTTTTTAAAAATGTATGAAATATAGAAAAATAACTCTTTTTTAAAAATGTATGAAATATAGAAAAATAACTCTTTTTTAAAAATGTATGAAATATAGAAAAATAACTCTTTTTTAAAAATGTATGAAATAGAGAAAAATAACTGTTTTTTAAAAATGTATGAAATATAGAAAAATAACTCTTTTTAAAAATGTATGAAATATAGAAAAATAACTCTTTTTTAAAAATGTATGAAATATAGAAAAATAACTCTTTTTAAAAATGTATGAAATATAGAAAAATAACTCTTTTTAAAAATGTATGAAATATAGAAAAATAACTCTTTTTAAAAATGTATGAAATATAGAAAAATAACTCTTTTTTAAAAATGTATGAAATATAGAAAAATAACTCTTTTTTAAAAATGTATGAAATATAGAAAAATAACTCTTTTTAAAAATGTATGAAATATAGAAAAATAACTCTTTTTTAAAAATGTATGAAATATAGAAAAATAACTCTTTTTTAAAAATGTATGAAATATAGAAAAATAACTCTTTTTTAAAAATGTATGAAATATAGAAAAATAACTCTTTTTTAAAAATGTATGAAATATAGAAAAATAACTCTTTTTAAAAATGTATGAAATATAGAAAAATAATTCTTTTTTAAAAATGTATGAAATATAGAAAAATAACTCTTTTTTAAAAATGTATGAAATATAGAAAAATAACTCTTTTTAAAAATGTATGAAATATAGAAAAATAACTCTTTTTAAAAATGTATGAAATATAGAAAAATATGTAATTCATATATATATATATATATATATATATATATATATAGATAGATAGATAGATAGATAACTTTAAAAAAAATAATAAATAAAATGGGAAATATTAAAAAAATGCCCCAAATATAAAGCAGGCCATAAATTTTGTAAATTATGTGCAGAGGAGAAAGTAGCCATAGCTCTATATGATCAACCTAACCAACTATTAAACTCCAAAACTGAAATCCTTAACGTATGTAGACATAAAAAATCTTGGCTACTAAATTAGACGTTTTCCCGCTTATTTGTCATTCCACCTTAAAGTTTGTGGGGTTTTTCCCCCTCCCTTCCCATTTTCGTTGAATAAATATTTAAACTTAGGTGTTTGTGTTTGTGGTTCTTTGATCACGTGGTATAATTTTAATTATCGCCTATAAATATGCGTTTCTCTTTGCCTCGTTAGCCGTACTTTCCCTGACGATCCGTTTAGGTGAAACCTAGGTAGGTTTGTCTGGCTCACTAGGTGTATCTATATCTATATCTATATATATTTATATATATAAGAATCCTCAACATAATGCAGAAAGCACTGGACGAAAAAAAAGTCGTCGCTCGTGGCGTGGTGGTGGTGGTGGTGAGGATAATCCTATGGGAAAGGTATTCTCGGATGTGTTGTACCACGGATATATGGAGTCGAGTTGATACAGTTGATAGTATATCGCTTGCGCCGTATCGTAACTGTTTGGTTTCGCTTCCCGGTAATGAACGCGCACTGCTGATGAGTCCCAAATAGGACGAAACGGCCGTCTAGTGCATTCTGCTGAGGATTCTTCTAAACTCGATGAATTAAATGGATTTGTATTCAAATCTCCCAATAATTTCAATATATATTAATTATCAGTATACAGCTTCATGAAACCCTGAGTCGTGCTAGCGGCGAGGAAAAATATATATTTATTATTAACATATAATTTATAACTCATTTTATATTTTACATCGAGCACTATTTTGTTAACAGTAGCACTCAATGGTCGATATATATATATATATATATATATATATATATATATATATATATATATATATATATATATCAATATCAGTTTAATAGTGAAAAAAACATTTAATCTACCCAACAATTAATAATTTTTCAATATAATGCGCTTTATTGACAATGATCTTAATTCAGTGGTTAATATTAATATATATACTAATTGAACAGGATATGCCATACTCATATTAGTATATATACACACTGAACATTCCAGATCGTAATTCCTCTAATATCTATAGACATACGTATATATCTGTTTATTCGTGTATTTAAATGCATGATATATATATATATATATATATATATATATATATATATATATATATATATATATATATATATATATGCATGTGTGTGTGTGTATGTGCGTGTATATATATATATATATATATATATTTATATGTATGTATGTGTGTGTGTGTGTTTCATTAAAGACGACAAAGAATGTATTGTGATTAAGCTTTTTATTTAATTTTTCTTGTGTTCGAAAAAGTGTTTTCTTTTTGGGAGACAGAGTGTGTAGAAGCTGTCCAAATGTTCTGTAATTCCGAACGCTTTCGTTTATAATTTTAGCCATTATCAAGGATGATTTTATTTTTGCTTTTTACTTGGGTGTACGGGTTGTGTACATTTTTAGAGTTATAGGGATGTTTTATTTTCCGAACACAGCATATTGTGGCTGTGTTTATATTTATATGCGAACATAACATATATACATATCTATAAAAACCTATATATATATATGTCTGTGTAACTATATGTATATAAGTATTCATATATATCCACCTTTCTATATTCAGCAATATGTATATATGTTTGTATAGAAGCATACATACATATGGAAAAGTAAGACACATTGAAGAAATGAGAGCGACGATATGTCTGCTAACTTTTCAGACAGAAACAAAGTGACAATTATGAATACAATTTTATCAAAAAAGAAGAGGCGGTAAATAGACTTTGAAAAGCCCCAAAAGAGAATCAAAAATGTAATTGACTTCATAATTGCTGACAAAGCCAACGTTGTTAAAGATCAAATCGTCGTAAACAACGATAATATAGGAAGTGCACACGGATCTTAGCTTGCAGTGTCAAATTTGACTTCAAAATTGGGAGAAAGAAAATGGTTTCTCAGAAAGAAAACATATTCCAGTAAGAGCAGAGAGAATTTCGTTGAATTTCAGGTAGAATGTAACAACAGATGCCAGTCTTTGCTGAATGACGAAAATAACATAGCAAATATGAATAAAAAATTGGTAACTCGAGTCATAGAAGCAGCAGAGAGAAGAGAAGAAAATAAAAATAGAAATAACGAAGGGCGATAACTCATACGCGACACAAAAGACAATGAAATCTGAGCGACAAATGGTCTTAGATGCTAAAAGAGTTAAAGACGAAAATCAGAGTTGGAGAAAATAATCAACAAAAATAAGAGACGAAAAAAAGAAAGACAAGGAAATATGTTGAGACATGTTCGATTCTCAAATCATAATGCTCAACATCACTTGTTAGTAATGAAAGACAGAAACTGGTTGTGATAATAGGTTAAGAATAACCAAGGGGTACTACACAGACTGGTATGCTTCTAAAATAAAACTGACACAGTGACATATATATATATATATATATATATATATATATATATATATATATATAATATATATATATATGAGCAAGTATATATATAAATATATATATATATATATATATATATTATATATATATATATATATATATATATATATATATATATATATATATATATATATATATATATATATATATATATTTAGTAAAGTTAGCTCTCTCGGGATTAATCCATCTGGAAATTCTAACTACCTCTACAACTTACCATCATATATATATATATAAAATTGTTTATTTAAAAATATGATTCCATAGCCACATAAGAGTTCTCATGTTTCAAAGCAAGAGCCGAAAACCTATACAAATATATATATATACATATATATATATACATATACACACACACACACATATATATATATATATATATATATATATATATATATTTGTGTGTGTGTGCGTGTGTGTGTGTGTAATTTACACGCACACACACACACACATATATATGTATGTATATTAATCAATTAACCTCAAGCAAATCGATAATGCCAATAAGAAGCAAGGGGCTGTTACTGTGAGGGTAAGTGAATGAAAATACTTTGGACGGAATGGGAAATCCAATCCTAAACAGTAAACAAAGAATAAAATTTTACACTTGTTCAAAAGACCAGGAAGCAGTGAGAGCCGGACGTCAGGAGAACCTACTCATATATATATATATATATATATATATATATATATATTTATATATATATATATTATAAGATTCGGGACAAATAGGAAACTTTATTAAATTTAGCATGTTTTGTTTTTTATTTAAATTATCATCAGAGATATAGAAGAAAAGAGAAGATTTGGATATTTTTTTAATTTTGTGTTGTTTTCTATTGGTTAAGTAGACCTCATGTGTAATTGTTTTGTCAGGTAGCGTTCGTGATGAATCTATATTTTTTTTTTATTTTTGTGTCGTTTGTATATAATTCTTGTGCATCATAATTCTAGTTGTTCTATGGATCCGGCTGTTAATGTGTGTGCGCGCGTGCGTGCAATATAACAAATTTAAAATTGTGAATGATTAATTGATGAGAGGACGTTCTTCTTCCTCATCAGGTAAATTCCGTTATTTATTAACATAACTGTCGTTGTGGAGTCAGCTATATAGTGAAGACTACTCAACAACTGGATACAAGAATTAAACAGCATGTACCAAGTAAAATCAGGAACCATACCCTTGATCAAAATGAACTCATCCATAATACCTACGATTCCTAAATTTGTGAACACCTTATTAAAAACAGAAAGTGTTGAATTCAGTGCTGAATGGTTTACTGTTTTATCTCATTTACTGTTAGTTTTTTTTTTTATCTAAAAGTACTGGAGTCTATTTATATCAGGTCTCGAAAACCTTCTCCGTGTAAATAGTATGATTGTCTGCTTGGTCTTGCTATGATAAGTCTCTAGTATCCCCACTTTTTTCTTTTTGTCTTCTCATCATTTAATCATTCACAATTTTAAATTTTTAAATTTGCACACTCCCGATTAAAAAAACCTGAAAGAGCAGTGGGGGCGGTTGCTTTTCCTCTTTCATTTTTTTATAATTTTCTTCTTTTCTGGACGTAATTTATATAGAAACTGTCCAAATATTTTGCATGTCCGAACGCTTTAGGCTATACGATTAGCCATTGTCAATGATAAACTTTGTCCGGGATAATGGCTAAAAGTATAGCCGAAAGTGTTCGGACATGCAAAATATTTGTACACTTTCTACATAATTTACATCCAGAAAAGAAGAAAATTATAAGAACACATGAAGAATTAATAAAGACTTAAACGCAGTAACTTGTCATTCGTTTTTAATGAAACTTGTATAAAAGAGGGATTGCTACCGTAATGCACAATTATATTTATATTGCAAATATTATGTTTTCTGGATCTTTCTAAAAACCGATCATGAGATTATAGAAATTTTAAGCGTCCGATGATCACCAAGAAACTTTTAGTTACTAGTGTGATTACTAAGATATCCAAAAAAAAATATTTATATTGTATGAGGTTAAGTGAGAAAGACGTTGGGCACTGTATTCGAATATCGACGTGATCCTGCACTTGGCTGAATTATATTTCATTTGTATGATTAATACTTTATACTTCATATATATATATATATATACACGACTTTCCCGTCGAATTCGTGGGTCAAGCAGCTCAGTTCCTAGGAACCGAAAGTACATGAGATATGATTATAGTGGTGAAGGTTTTGTGCAGAACCATTCACACTTTTTGAAGGGTTGAATACAGGGACCTGATGCACTACGTGCTTCAACGTCCCCAAACGACCCTCTGTAGGTTTCTGTCCTGCTATTTCCCTATAGCTGGAGGGAGAAAAAGAGGATTCATACCTTTCCCAAGGGTTTAGCACGTAAGTAAATGTAACGGATTCCACTGGAATTCGAACTCGGCCCTCCGATTCCTTAATCCAAGCCGCTTTCCATTACTCCACCAAGTTATGAAGGACACCACGTGACACAGTTCAATCTCTAATAAACGAAAGTGAGTAAGTGATATTTTTGAATTTTTTTTTATACAAATTAATGTTTAAATTATTTTAGTTTGGGATTAATTTATCTCTATTTATAAAAGGCAGGATGTGTGTGTGTGTGTAACGAATGCACGGGCGTAATTTTCGACGGATTTGCACCAAAATTTACATGCACATGCTCCAAGTTAGCAAAAAGGCCAAGACCGACTTTGCATTTCCCAACTCCCATCGATAGTGAAAATAATCGATTTTTCATGCTTCTACGGCAGTTTTCATGTAGTTTGCGGCCATTTTGTACTGGCCAGAGTGATAGCCTATAGCTGGCTGCCACGAACAGGCAGGAAGATTCTATTGGCCAACGTGAGAGTCAACAGCTGACTGACACGAATGTTAATTAGCATGCTAGCATGCAAAAACAATCTATAGCTGCATTCGTCACAGGTGGGAAAAATTTAAATCTGCATGGCACTTTACTCCAATTGGCTCATTCGCTTGCTTAATCTCAACGTTGATTCTGATTCCGCAGAACTGGGTTGGGTGTGAAAAAGTATTTGTTGTTAACATTTATTTTTCATTCGGTTTTTCCAGTTACGAGTCCTTTTTTAAAGCTGATCGTTTTGTGTTCATTTTGTTTAGTTCTTTTTTCGTAACAGATTTAATGTTTAGTATAGAGCTTAGAAAAAAATCGCAGTGTGAGAGAGGCAAGAAGTAAGGCATGTAGCAACATCAGCACGGCAAAGGGCACTCCATTAAAGGCAAGGAAGGGCAAAAATATTTTAAGTCAAGTGATAGCCATTGCTGTATGAGTCGTACGATTTTTGAATCAAATCCAGGCAACGCCGGGCCATCCTGCTAGTTGTTATATATCTTTTAGTTTTTAACATTTTTGTAGTCATGTATTTTGGTTTGGAATAGTAGTAATTATTTCAGGAATGAAAATAGTGGAAAAAAATCATTTACATTTACATTTTGATAATATTCAATAGCGGCACTATCAAGAATTTCCCTTTTTAATAAGTGTGGAATTTTCTAGATAAACTTATTAAAAAGTAAGAAAGTAACTTAGAATAAAAATTCTCGAGAGGGAACTTCACAGACATTTTCCCCCTAGCCTCTTTACATTGTGGTCAGACTCAATTAGGTGATTGGCTCATTCACTGAGTGTTTCTTTTGTAATAATTCTCTTCTGTGTTCCTATAATTTTTAATTTAAATTTCTTGAGTTCTCGCCTATGTGTGATTTGTAGCAGTCATCACGTGTTATAGAGTAAATTCCTGCTTCAGGTTTTAGATTGTTATTATTTTGTTTATGTCTCTCATTGTTTTAAAAGTAGTCGTAAGAAAAATTAAATTAAATGTTTTATTTAATTTAAAACTCAAAAATCGGAAAGAATTAAATTCATTGTTTTTGCATCTTCAGAGTTTACGTTCGATATAAAATTATAACTGACGCTGGCGTTTTCATTTACACAAGTAATTCCAATAGTAAAAATATTACAGTGTGGTCATTACTCAGGATATATATATATATATATATATATATATATATATATATATATATATATATAATCCGATAAATTTTGTTAATTTTAAACGTTACTTTTTGTGGATACTCATATTTGAGTAACCATTTATCTAAAAATATCGTAAGTTTATATATATATATATATATATATATATATATATATATATATATATATATATATATATATGTGTGTGTGTGTGTGTGTGTTATTGCATGTGTCGATAAATGTTCATAAATACGCATCTCTTTGCAAATTATATACGTGTGTATATAATTATATACGTGTGTATATAATTATATACGTGTGTATATAATTATATACGTGTGTATAGAAACGTTCATCTATATAAATGAATTATATACCTAAGCATAGATACACACTTGCAGACACTCAGTCGAACACACACACATATATATATATATACATATATATGTAAGCGTGTATATAATTCGTGTATATAAATGTAAGCATGATTATATAAATATTTAAGTATGTGTATATATATGTAACTATATATATATATATATATATATATATATATATATATATATATATATATATATATATATATATATATATATATATATATATATGATTCAAATATAGAAATCTATTAGTGTACAGTTAAATTGATGGTCAAAGATTAATTTACTGGTAGCCTAGGACTACAAACTAAATTTAGTTCAATAAAAAAAAAAATAGCAGGAGACAGTAAAGATTAGTCTGTGTATATATATATATATATATATATATATATATATATATTGAATTCCGTTGAATTACCGCCGAAACCAATTTTTATTTGTCTTAGTTTGTAAGAAAAATAGAATTAAGGGATATACTTTTTCTACGAGTAGATTCTTATTTAGCCGCGGACGTACCCAACTACCAATCTGTCTTGACTTTCTACTGGCTTGCGGCCATATCGCGTTGTAACATCGATTCCTGTACGATCAAGGAAGTTAAGCAACATCGTACCTCGTTAGTACTTTGATGGGTGACTAGGTGCCGTAAGCCTGGATGCGCAAGTGGTGTAACAGAATTGCTAATCGAAGAACCAAATTTTAATTCGAGTTGGGTTCATTATATTCACTTTTCACGCGCAAATAGCCTTGGAGAATGGTATACATCGACAATTTTCCCCCAAGTTATGGGTTAATAAGTAAGACTTGTGTCATTAAATCATCATAATTCCCCCCCACCACCAAAAATAATTCTTACAAACTGAAGATATTTTCTGGTCTTTAAATATTTTGAAAATAGTTTATAAGCCGTAGAAAACGAAAAATCAACCAATGCATATCGCTATTGCATACGCCCATCCACATATATCAAACGCGATGTTTATATATATATATACAAATATAGATAACTAGACTCGTTTCGAAAAACCCTCGAATTCTTGATTTGCCAATAATCAAATCAATCTCGAGGGAAAAAAAGGTTTTAAAAAAAGAAAGAGCTACAAACATGAACTACTGCCGAAAGAATATCGCACAGATGCAGGTCTGAAGCCCAAAGAAAAAAACCCGATACGAGTAAACAAATAACTAACAAAAGAGCTCAATACAACCGTAGAGCAGACCTAGATACACCTAGTTAGCCAGACAGACCTACCTAGGTTTCACCTAAACGGATCGTCAGGGAAAGTATGGCCATACTTTCCCTGACGACCGTTTAGGTGAAACCTGGGTAGGTTTGTCTGGCTCACTAGGTTTATCTATCTATCTATCTATCTATCTATCTATCTATATATATATATATATATACACGAATTTAAGGGGCATCTCGAGGCGGTGTAATGGTTACCAAGTTTGTCTCGCTAGAAAAATTGCGACTGAGTAGGGAGTTTGATCCTCACTGAGTGCCTCCTACTTTCGGTCTTGTGCCGCATCTAAGGTACGCTTGGAAAAGCACTATATATACGAGGTTAATCCAAAATTTACCAGTATTTTCCCTATAAATTATATTTAGATAAGAGTGCGGATAACTTTGACGTTCATAATGCAATCCCAACTACTTTGCGCTGGCCATGTGGCAAGGATGAGTGATGATCGCATACCAAAAGTGCTTTTTTATAGTGAACTCCATAGTGGTCATAGAAATGTTAGTAGACCTTAGTCTACTAACATTAGTAGTATAAAGATAAAGTGAAAAGTAACTTTTCTTGCTTCAACATTCCATTTAAGAACTTTGAAGAGGTAGCTATGAAGAGATGAGAGTATCGTTCTAGCTGCCATTCAGGAATAATGCACCATTAAGAAGTAAGCATCATTCGACTACATGAAACACGAAAGCAAAATATAACATCTGACTGTGTTCCTGTTGCACTTGGGTGCATTCTCCTGTACTGTTTATAGTCTTTTGTGCAATTCTCGAGCCGGTTTCAAAAGTTATGCCCGTTATAGGCATGCAGATAATTAGTTCGTGGTCCTCGATACCTCAGACATCGAACTCAATGGGGGAGTCCATCATATATATTTCCCTGACGATCTGCTTAGGCAAAACCTGGGTGGGTTTGTCTGGCTCACTAGGTTTATCTATCTATCTATCTATCTATCTATCTATCTATCTATCTATCTATCTATCTATCTATCTATCTGCTCCGTTTGGTTGGTCATATTGCAATACCTAAAGTCCTCATGTATAGCCATGTTGAAAGTGGACAGGGAACAGATGGACTGCCGTGGCTCAGGTATAAAGAAGAGTCAAAGAGAAACCTCTTAGTTATCAATGTGCTTCATACAATAGGGAATTGCCCTGGATATCTATAACTGAAGATATATGTGCCAGAGTTGTATCAAAAATTTCGAAATCAATCGTATTGACCGAAGTTTGAAGATAAGTTTTCTCCTGCTTTCTGAGCGCCTTCAGCTTTCATAAGACATTGTAAAAGAATTCTTTGTCTTTTAATAAGGGTCTGTGCGGAAGTTTCCCTTGTATCTTTTTGGCACGTTTCGATTTTCACGTGCTCATTCATCATTGAGTGTCAGGTCTCTTTGTTTTTTCAGCAATCACGTCTTCACACGTCAGCTTGTGGTGTTTTGTTTATTTTTTATGAAGATTCGATACTCTAAAAGCGCCAGAACAGCCTTAATATTGATCGCTTGCGTATTTGACGTCACAAAAAAAATGACTGCTAATATAAAAGGCTGGACAAACAGAGCTGCGAGGTGTAATAAGATTGTTACATGCCAAGGGCAAGAATCCAACATTTAGTCTAAAAGCAACTGAATGAAGAACACAAATACCAGCTATTTTCATTTCTTCCCGGCTTTTAGTACATATAAGATGATAGGAGTTTCTGAAACAAATAAATACAGGTAATGAGACGAAGGTGAAGAACTCGGAAATAAAGATTGATTCCATGAATGGGAATCATCTACCATCACCAGCATAAAATATCCTCCATCACCATCACCACCACCAATATAGAATATCAGCAGACATAGCCACTACATTGTCGCGACGGTTAACTTTTTTGCAGTTATCGCCGCATAGTCATGGCTCCTTTAGATGATCACCTTTCAAAAGGAGATTTATCTTAGAATTGGATTCTGAATATCCTCCTTCCCCTCCCCTCAATGTCCATTGAAAAAATTGAACATGTCATATTTGTCATACAGTCAAAAAACATGTCATATTTGTCTACAGTCAAAAGACATTTATTGATTACATGTCTTCCGTAATTATGAATGATGACCTGTCTATGTTCCGGTTTATTATGTCACGAAAAAATAACTTCCCCACCTCCACCTAGCTGACAATCTAGTATATATACATAGGAAGGTAGATATAGATCCGGGTTACACTTGTAAAACGGTCCTGTTTATACCATAGTCTGACAAATAATATATGTAGTGTGTGTGTGTTTGTTTGTTTGGGACTCGACCATGCGACAGATATTATCCCAGCACTCCCTGCCACATGGGCAGGTCTTTGGCGACTAAATCGGTTCCTCTTTAAGACTTTTCTGCTGGGGTCAGGTGGATAGGTAGGATTAAAAATTTGACCTGTCAAAGGACCGCTGAACCTTGTTGTCCGGTAAGCAGCCAACTTGCTCAGTCGAGTAAAATGGGCTTGTTAGCCAATGCAGTTATGACAAGGTTTCGTTGTGCCTAGGGCTTTCTAGATTGAGGGTAACAACAATGACGGAGGATTCTTCGCTATATTGATTGACTGATTTTGTTTAGCGGCATATCAACCTCTAGGGGTTATTTAATGCCGAAATTTTCAGCTAAATATATTTTGAACGCAATATAATTTCAATTACATATAAATTATATAGTGAGTAATTTTACTATAATTATTATTAGTAATTTTTTATATAAAAATATATTGCTGGTATTTCTATTGTAGCACTATCTTCCCGATATAATAAACTGTCTATGAGCAGAGCAAGCCTTCCGGTTGGATGACATCGACTGTCATTTGATCGGAAGTGGGTGGGCGCATGCTACTTGTTAAACACACGTGGCGCATAAATGAATATTTCTCCAGAACCGATTAGGTGCTCAGTTGCGCAACGACCTTACGACCAAATCTGGTCATAGGACTGGTGGTGTTGATGATGATAATGATGATGATGATAAGTGCGTATTAATATAAGTCAATTGATATTGTTAGAGGTTGGTGATATCATCCTGTACTACTGCGACATCAAAAGTAATCCTTAAGTTTAAAACTAAATTTCTCCTAAATATCACCAGACCACAGACTGCAGAGACTCAAGAGTCTTATTGACGCCATAGAATTTCCCACTTGCATGCACATACGGAATCAATCCGCGGGCTTCAGTTCTATAAACCCTTCAAGCCATCTATACTGTTTTTATATCGACGGATGATAAACCTTTCTCGTGTATGGATTCTGCGAATATGGAGTCTCTACTGGAACCCATGTTTGCAAAGAAAAGACAATATATTTTTCGTATGTTTTATAGATTATGTAAAAGCTTTTGATAATGACGTCACACAGAACTGTTCGAACACAGAAGATTTCTATGACCATTTGGGAAGAATATTAGAACAATCCAGAACATTACACGAGAAGCAAAATGCCTGCACATCAATAGAAAATGTATTCAGCAAATACACAAATAGAAAAATAGAAAAGGGTTTAAGACAAGGATGTATCTTTCCATAGGACTAATTCAATATTGACAGTGAGGTGATTATGAGAGAAATTAAGGTTCTTCTTTAATCTAATTCACCGCATGCAAGACTGTAAAGTCAATAATACACAAAGAGTTACTAGTGTGAAAGAATAAAGAAAATATAAACATTATAAAGAAGCTGGAACGATAGAAGAGTAATCACGAAGCAGTAGATAGCATTACATTTGGCATTACATTTAAATTGGCATTGCATTTAAATTTTTGAAGATCAAAGTTGATCGGAAAGAGAGTTCTACAAGCAAGAAGAGCAAGAAAAGAAACTGTTAAAATAGAATTTACGGTTACATTTAGCGAATCCAACTGTAAATTCTTAAGATCTTAAGTTGTTTCACTTTGTGGTGCTAGACAATTTTTTCTTGCTAGAATCTTTCTTACACATTTATAATTCCTCATTCATGCATGCATTAAATATTGCTGTGACATAATGTCTGGTGCTTTTGCTATGTATATAGAGATTCCTGATAAAATACAAAGAAGAATCTGCAATGTTATCGGCCATCACCAGATATCCCGGCTTCAGTCAATCTCCCATCGCTCAAACGTAGATTCTCTGTACTTTTTCTACAAATATTTTCATGGTAAATGTTCTAATAAGATTTCCTCTTTGAGAGCAAGATTTTGTGAATTTAAGCGCAGTACTAGATTGATAGTTAGGTCTCAAGATTTTACAATTGAAATGCGATGTAATCGTAAGTTTTATACAAGCAGTTAGCTTACTTTCTAGTTAAGTTTGAATTTAAGCGCAGTACCAGATTGGCAACTAGGTCTCAAAATTTTATAATTGAAATGCGTAGATGAAACCGTAAGTTTTATAATAACAGCTTCTTCTATCTCGCACTTCTTGCTTGTAAACCGACAGAATGATAAAATAAACAAATAAGAAACATTAATCAATCTAATATAGATAAAATCAAATGAATAAGTAATAGTGAAATAGATTAATAAACGTTTCCTATTTATTCCCTATCTTGCAAATATGTAAAAATTCAGATGTAATTAAAATATATATCTGTAAAAAGATAATATGAATACAGACAAAAAGCAAGATTTGAGTCCATCAGAAGACGAAATGCGTCGGCAAAGAAATGTTTTCCTTTAATCTTTAGTCATATATAAATATTTGCGAATATAAATACACACACACACACACACACACACACACACACATATATATATATATATATATATAAACATATATATATATATATATACATATATATATATATATATATATATATAAACATATATATATATATATATATAAACATATATATATATATAAACATATATATAGAAACATATATATATATATATAAACATATTATATTGGCTCCTGAAATAAATATTAATTTCGGTTGAGCTCTCTAGGGAGTAGGTTTGGGTTTGTAAACAGTGACTATTATAGATTATATATAGCGAGACTCTTCGCATAGCGAATCGAGTCACTGTCAGTCACTGGGCGTGTTTATAAATAAATAAATACGCTAAAAATCCACCTACTTCCCTGCCGACGGCTTAGTGGTAGAATCTCCGGCTGATACTAATTCAGTCGGGTTTCGATCCGAGCTAGAGGCAACCTGATGTCTAGCCACACTGATGAGCTGTGAAACAGCGAAACAGTCTGTCTGTGGATGATGTTATATATATAAACATATATATATATATATATATATATATATATATATAAACATATATATATATATAGAGAGAGAGAGAGAGAGAGAGACCTTGTTCTACCAGAATTCATTATTGGCGACCACAATCTTAACAATATATGATATTCTGCTGTCACAGTGATGATAAAAGACACAGAAAGGAAAAATATGAGAGAAGATAGTAAAGGAGAGCGAGAGCATCAATTAAGAAAATATAATGTATGGGTGATAGTTAAAGAAATGTTATATATGAATAAAGTGTCGCTGTCGACACTTGAATTCGAACATTATTGAATTAAGTAGACCACGTGACCACATAGAAAACGCATATATGTAGGCGGTAGCTGACGTCTAATTGATCGTTATTTCTATTCTATCCTCTATTACCATACGGAACACTATTCTCTATTCTATTCACTATACTATTTCTCTATTCGGATCACGATACGGATTACTTTCGAGTGAGTATTATCGAGGAAGTTCTATTAGTTTTAGTGATATTCGAAGGCATATGGCACTAGTATTGTTCAATGGCGTTACTATAGCTGTATCTGCGATTACAAAGTCTCTACTACAACGAACATTACGAAAGTGACAACGAGTATTCGTCGACATCACAAAATGAATCAAACCTAAAAATCGAACGACGGATTGGAAACATCAAAATCAAGCAAGTACAAAAATTTAAATATTTACGAAGTTTATTTTTTTAAAATTAGAAGACTGGATACAGCACAAAGTGGCTATATATTTGAAATTGGCGGTGTATATTCAAATTAATATTTTTTTATATTTGTTTTCACTTTAATATATATATATATATATATATATATATATATTTTATATATATATATATATATATATATATATAAAGTTGTAGCCTCTGTCTGTCTGTTATCGAATTCCTCCTAGGGTATTGGAGATAGATCCCCATAAGCATATATATTCTGAAATTGCATTACCCAGGGTACTTGAATAAGATTTGGGATCAGAGGGAACTCCTGAAGGTACAAACACCGACTCAATTTTTTTCCTTTTGGTATAAATTAAATTTAAATTTGAACAAAGGAATGACTCCTAGGGTCCTTGGATTTTGATCAATGTGCATCCTGGGGTGATTGTTCACAAACCCCCGACTGAATTTTTTTTCCATTTGATTTCATTTAAATTTGAACAAGAGAATGATTCCTACCCAAAATATAGAAGAAGAATGTCAGAAGTTAGAGGTCATATTGGTAATGTCAAAATGAGTCAATATGGACGTCAAGTTGAGCAAGAAATCGCCAATCAGTGGCTTAATATCACTTCAAGGTTGAAATCTGCTCAATCAACTATTGAATCAAATACATATCAAAGGGGTCAGATCATTGCTATTTTTGCACAAACACCCCACTGAATTTTTCCCCTTTGATTTAAATTCAATTTAAATTTGAACAAGAGAACCCCTATCCAAAATATAGAAGGGGAAAGCCAGAAGATGGAGGTCACATCGGCAAGATTATTGAGTAATATTGAAATGCATCATTGTTCTCCACAAATTATTACAATGACTTAAAATCAACTATTTTTTTCTAACAAAAAATATGTGAGATGCAGCAAGGTGCGGGTAATTCGGCTAGTTTAGAATATATTTGCAAACATAGAGGCCGAGATAAATATTAAGAATATCATATATATGGATATATGCCAAGAGAAGCTTGGAATTTGACAGTGACAGTTAATATTGGATATTGGTTTTTATGTCCACACTCTTTATATCGATAAACGACTTCCAATACAGAACACACTTCACTCGCATATATAGCAAATTTTAAATAATATGTACATATATGTGCGTGTGTATGTGTATACGTGCTTACTTGTACAGTGATTACACATTTTATACGTATATAAATATGAATTGGGATCAAACACAGATCAAATATGGATCGGAATCCGACAAAATGATAAGAATAAATAGGAAACGTTTATCAATCTAATATAAATAAAATCAAATGAATAAGTAATAGTGAAAAGTATTAGATTGATAAACGTTTCCTATTTGTTCTCTATCTTATAAATATGTAAAAATTCAGATGTAACTAAAATATACATCTGTAAAAAGACAGAATACGGACAAAAAGGAAGATTTGAGTCCATCAAAAGACAAAATGCGTTGGCAAGGAAAAGCTTTCTTTTAGTTTTTAGTCATATATAAATATATGTGAATATACATACCCCCCCACACACACTCATATATATATATATATATATATATATATATATATATATATATATATATAAGAAAGAACAGTAAGATATATAATCCGGTGTTCTTATAGATATTTTTATTTTTACATATTTTTTACTGTTGTATCAGTTATTAGTTACGTTTTGGTAGGGGTATGGATGTATTTTTCAATGAAATCTGACATCCGTTAAATGCATGTCGTCTGGATTTCGAAAAATTTATTGTTAACGGCAAAAGTTCTTACGGCATTTTTTTCTATTTGTATACTTTTGTGGGGTTATAATACGTTTTATTCAACTACGATTTAAAAAAAAATTCACTTTTAATTTTTAATATACTATATTTCTTTTTAAAACAAGTAAATGTATTAGAATCACCACATTCCTTTTAAAAGGACTTCGGGCCATCAGACTTTACTTCCAAACAAAAAATGAAAAGAAAATTTTTTTGATATTTAGGTTGGTGTTAATACATGAAGTTATCTGTGTATTTCGGCACAAGGGTAGCTGTATGAGTGATTGAATATGTAAATGAACGTGTGTATATGTGATATTTGCATGGGTGTGTATACAGTCTATGACAGAGCAAGATCTTTAATATTACCTTCAAATATTACCCCATATTAACTTAACTAAAATTTAAGTAAAAGAGATTACCTATCTAGAAACAGTCACGAGTTAAATTTATGAACAAAATGCAAACGGATATAGATGTCAACTTAATAATCAATAATAAAATATTTTAAAGAGATTAAAAAAAGATTACTAGAAGTAAACTTATATTTTAAAATAAAATTTTATTCTGATAATGTACTTTCTATGAATATTTTTCTAATCGACTATTTCATAGAAAATCCCCAAAATTTAAAATGTTTTTTAAATCACTAACAAACATCAAATTAAATTATTTGTAGACAGTCTAGAGACATTCAAATTTATATCAAACATTATAATCTTTATGAACCCCCAAAATAGCACTTTCAAAGTAAAGCAAAATAACAGCGTCTGTTCTAGTTTTTTTTTTACAAAGAAAATTAGTGACATCTCTCTTAACTTCCTTCTCTCTTTTTCTCTCTGTGGGTTTTTTCTTCTCTACCCCTTCGATATCAATATATAACTTCCGTTAAGTTAACCGTTTAAATGCGTCAATATCGGCTAACTCACTCATGACTTCTCTCTCCCCCCTCACTTCCTAACTTCGTTATTTTACTTATGTTTAATACGGCCCGTCAAAAATGTGTAAATTTTCTTTTCATTTTTTGTTTGGAAGTAAAGTCTGATGATCCGCAGTCCTTTCAAAAGGGCTGTGGTGAAATAATTTATTACATGGAACCTTAAAGTAATCTGTTTTTATTTAATATATATATATATATATATATATATATATATATATATATATGAAATGTAGATGTATTAGAATCACTTATCAAATATATATATATATATATATATATATATATATATATGATAACTTATCATATATATATATATATATATATATATATCAGACAGAGAGCGTTTATAGATATATGGAGAATGGATGGAACAATCAAAATTACTTGGTGAATTTCTCGCGTCAAAGCCATCTTCTGACCAATGCCATTGTTCTTTTAGCGACCTGTATTTAAACAGTTTTTGTATATAGGTTACTTTCTTAATTCCTGACAGTCACCACGTACTGTGCATTATTCTGTCCAGAATCTATCTATCTATCTATCTATCTATCTATCTAAATGATGGTGACTCTGAAAACTGCATATCTTATGATGTTCCTCCACAGATTTTGGTGGTATTGCAGTAGAGCTCGAATCTTCGGACCAATAGCCTATTTAATTTATAGTAAATTATATCAACTAAATTACACTTTATCAAAATGGCGTCCGACATGAAAGTGCAAAAGATTAAGTAAATAAGTGCACGCACAGATATTCGTCAACGCTTACTGAATGGTTAAAGAAACCAGACAGTGAACGTGAGCTCAGCTGAGCTGTAGATAATTAGCTTCAGTAGTAGAGAGTGATTTGTGTTACAATCCCTGTTTCGGCAGATAAAAGATACACTATGTAGACATTTTCATAACGACTCCACTTCTGTGAAAAAATAGAGAAATAATTGTTTTGTTTATACGAGTGTGTCAAAAATTATCCGTACTTTCGTCATAATTTAGCTTTAGGTTCGTAACACTGCCTTCAGCACATAGTTGGTACTATTCTGGTGACGTGATTGCCCCAGTTTTGTTGCTGCTGTTACATTGTTAACATGGCCACTCCGCTAGTAGTGTGCATCAAGAAGGTACAAAGAGCATGGATCTGATTTTTCTGGTCGGAAGCTGTTTGATATGATGAAATTCACCGGAGGATTTTAACACAATACCGCGATAGTGTTCTACCGCGTAGAAGTGGGTATGAGCGAGAATTTTAAAAATGGACAGACAAGCGTGGCATAAGAAAAAGGATCAGGGACGCCCGTCAGCCTCCACCACTGACGAGAAGATTCAGCAAGCTCGAGAGATGGAGATGGCGAACCGGCAAGTTACAATCGATGAGGTGGCATGTTTCCTGCTGATTCCGATCACTGCTCTGTGTTCCTCCTTGTTGCACACTGTTAGCGTAGCGACCATGTATACACTGTAACAGCAGCAAGAAAATTGGTGCGACCAAGCTCAAACTTCGATCACAACAGTACCAACTATAAGCACGCATGAGCTGAAGGCAGTTTGACAAAGCTAAAGATATGTTATGGTTAAAGTGCGGATAATATTTTACTTACTCTCGTATATTGTTTCAAATTGGCTAAATTTATGGAAGAAGATTGATCAATAGAGTGCGAAAGTGTTTGTAGCTATAGAGACTGTGGATGTAGGAATCAACAATACTACATGGTGACTATCAGTTTTCACGTCACAATGCGAACTTAAGTTCTATCTATAACAAGTGAGTGTTGTTTAAAGGCAAATAGAACCGTTTTTTATTGTAGGCTATATAATGCGGTGGGTCCTTCTGCAAATGGTGTGGAGGGCGCAGGCTTGAATCCTGTTGGAGGGCACATGTTCTTTAATAGGTTTTCTCGAGTATGCATGACAGTAGAAAAGTAAATATTGTTTAAAATAAACGGAGCGTCTATTCAAATATGGGTATCCACTAAAATAATTTTTGAGGTACTACTACTCCTACTATTACGCACACACATACAAATACACACACACAGAGGCACACAAACACACACACATATATATATATATGTTCTAGCCTTGTTAGAGCCAGAAATAAAGACACAAGAGCGGAGTTGAGTTAACAATTATATTAACAGAAAATAGTAATACAAATATATACAAACGAGAGTGTTACAGCAAGAATGTTGGGTCTGGCTGTCAGAGCTGACTGCTGGGAACTTCCCTCTACAAAAGGCAGTACCTGCTCCTATTTATAGCTGGGAGAGTCCATCCGTGTATGGGTAAATTATCATAATATATATATATATATATATATATATATATATATATATATATATATATATATTAAAGTGAGTTTCAATCTGTACAAGGTCCGGGGCTACTCGGGTTAAAATGTTACATTAGGAAGCAGTTTATATGGATAGGAGAGGAAGGTAACGATTAACCCTAGTCTTGAACAGGTTAAGATTGCAGTCATCGGGAAACATCCTCTTAGGAGTCGGTTCCATACAGCAGTGGTTCTTAGGAAGAAGCTGTTCGTGTGGACCTTACTTCTCACCAATAGAATACGGAAGAGATGTGGGTAGTTTGTACAGTTTAAGTGGCATGGCGGGTCCTTCGCGCGCAGATTAGGTCTAGCGGTACCAAGGAATGTAGTTCGTCCGTGCACTTTCCGTGAAAGTAGCGACAGATCAGCGAGGAGCTTGCAACATTTCATTTTAAACTTTGAAATTAATGCCCACTAATCGTCTGATATTAATTTCACTGTTATTTCACATTAATATTCCTCGGCCGAGAGACAATTATTTCCCTGTTTAAGGTTTGCTTTGTTTAACAGCATATCAACACCTTATGGGTCATTTAATGAAGAAATTTATTTTCTTTTGAGCTTTGGTATTTTTTTTTTTAAATTTCCTCACTAATGAATTCCTGATTATTTTAAAATTTCTATACTTTTTCTTATAAAAACGTTTTGCTGGTAATTTTTTCTAATTTATTTTTTATATTTTATATTTTGACCCTATTTTGCGGGTCCAACATTTGTCCTTAGCTTGGACCCTAATATGTGCCACCACCCTAATTCAGGGTGGACCTGAAAACAACAGCAATTAAGAGGTGGTTCCACGCTTCTAAAAAACTCCTAATCAGTGGCCTTGCTGCCGTATGTAGTTTATCGTCATACCCAGGACGAAACATGTTTAAGGGGGAAATTAATGATGCACATTCAAACAGATGTACACATTAAATGCTATGTTAATCGTAAATGGTAATAATGTCGGATTAAAAAAAACAAAAACATTAATTGCTTCAAAATATAAGCCTATATAGACATACACACATATATTTATACATGTTTATATATATTGCACATATGCATGCATAGCCCTCAGAACAAACAGTAAAACATGTATATTATTAAGTAAAAATGTATAAACTTATACAATAACATACTTATAATCCTGCATATCCTGACATAATTTCATACTTCAGACCTCGTGTAGGCAACGATGTATATGCGTGTATTACAAACACAAGATATACACACACACACACACACACACACACACATATATATATATATAATTCTATCTGCCAAAATAGAAACAATTCTATTACTTAATTATCCTGCAATGTAATATTTGCAAAGCCCCATCGATTTCTTAATGTACATTCGAAGGATATTTACAGACACAAACAAATGTGCAGACGTCAAAACACTTTTTTAATATCGAAAAGAATCTGGCCTTATAATTTATATTCATTTCTTCTTTTTTTCCTTCTTCTTCTTCCTCCTCTTCTTCTTCTTCCACCTCTTCTTCCACCGCTTCTTCTTCTTCTTCTTCTTCTTCTTCTTCTTCTTCTTATTATTATTATTATTATTATTATTATTATTATTACTAGACGTAACCGTGAATATTTTACAATTTTCCTATTTGAATGTTCTGATAAATCTTAATTCTTCAGTTAATAATTAAATAAACCCATGGCGACTTATGCGATTATAAAAATATCTGTTGCATCGTAAAATATTTGAGCTTAACAATTTTAACAATATATTTCAATAAAAATCATAAATATGAAAGCTGATCGTTATTTAACAAATAAGGGATACAAATGAAAAGATTTGAAATTAAAAACTTTTTCATTTCACACAAACGGACTTTAAACACTTCTCTATTCTCGTATCTTCTTTCTTTCTTTCTTTCTTTTTCGCACTAAAACCAATCTGATATGTCTTTTCCGTCTTTTCATGCGATCAAAACAGAATAGACCATTGTTTATGAGGTATTGGCAGGAGAAGTTAAACATTTCAGTGTTTGTTTCTTACTTTCTTTCTTTTTCCCATTTAAACCAAGTAGCATCTCTGATATGTCTTTTCCGGTTTTTCCAAAGGCATGAATCCTTCTTACGAAACAACGAAGGTGACGACACGATTTTGGTCAGAATTCGAACTTATACGTCTATTTCATTTTCTGTATCAATAACCGTTCAGTCACCTCCACATCTGAAAAAAGTACAAATGCGTGAATATACTCTGCATTAGTTCTTTATCAGCAATGGCTTCACAGGTTCGTTGGGTTTTTTTTTGTTTTTTTTTGTGTGTATTTCGGTCTTCTTACTTAGCTTCCTTCCTCCATTCGTTACTCACTTTACAAGATTCTGTTTCCTTTTCTCGGTCAATTCTGTTTCTTCTTCCTTGCCAATTCTGTTTCCTTTTCTCGACCAATTCTGTTTCCTTTTCTTGGACAATTCTGTTTCCACTTGTCGGTCAATTCTGTTTTTTCTTCCTTGCCAATTCTGTTTCCTTTTCTCGACCAATTCTGTTTCCTTTTCTTGGACAATTCTGTTTCCTCTTATCGGACAATTCTGTTTCTTCTTCCTTGCCAATTCTGTTTCTTTTTCATGGCCAATTCTGTTTCCTTTTCTCGGCCAATTCTGTTTCTTCTTATCTTTTCTCGGCCAGTTACCACTCGATCCGAAAGAGATTTTTGCTTCAGATTCATTCGCCTTCTCTTGTTCGTCCTACGTCGATTATCTTTACCTTTCAATAATCCCACACGATCGCTATTGACGATGATGCTACATGACGGAAAGCCAAAGATAGAATCCAATTGTTCCGCCGGCCAACTCACTGCAAGCCGACAGCAGAAACAGTAAAAATCTCTCCTTGAAAAAATGCTTTAATTAAGCGAATTACTAAAATGTTTTTAACTGAATATTAAAAAGTGAATAAAAATAAGAACAAGGTTAAAGAAAAAGAGGGTGGCAGAGAGAAAAAGAAAAGGATGTGGAAGTTGATAAAAGAAAGGAGAGAAGAAATCAGGATTAAGAAAGAGTGTGAAGAAATTAAACAAAACGAGAAAAAGAGAGAAAAATTAAGAAATGTTGGTAACATATTCGGGATATACGAGGGTCATTCAATAAATAAGGTGAATTTTTCGGTATAAGGACTTCTAATACAGATAGAAGCTTACTTTTTTTTTTAATTTTTCAACGTAGTCTCCCAGCACTGTCACACAGTTTCCCCATCTGGGCACAAGCTTCCGTATTCCCTCAGCGTAAAAATCTTTGGACTGATGTCTCAGCCAGTCGCTCACAACACTTTTGACTTCATCGTCACTTTTAAACTTCGTACCTCTCGTGAACACTTTCAAGGGACCATAACAGATGGAAGTCTGAAGGGGCAAGGTCTGGGCTGTAAGGGGGACGAGGGAGCAGTTCCCAGCCCAGCTCGTTGATGGTCTGCACCGTTTGGGCTGCTGTGTGAGGCCTTGCGTTGTCATGATGAAGATGACTCCTTCTGACTGATGACCCCTGCGTTTGTTCTTTATGTCTTTCTTGACCTGTCTCAGCAGTTCACAGTAGTTCTTCTGTCAGACTGAATGAGGTCATTGACTGATTGGATCACGTCAGGAGACCTCACTTCTGTAGGCCTTCCAGGCCTGTCTTCATCCTCAACACTTCTCCGTCCTTCTTTAAACAATTTAGCCCACTTGTAGACATTTTTTGGCTGAAACACGTGGCACCATACACAGTTGACATTCTCCTATGAATTTCAACTGGTTTGCACCCTTCAGCAACCAAAAACTTGATAACTGACCGCTGTTCAATACTGGAGCATGATTCTTGGTCGACCATCTTTGTTAATCGCCAAAACTTTCAATTTTTTTTTTAATCTGCAAAAGAAATTAAATCCATGTGAAAAAGAAGTAAAATAAAAAATAAAAAAATGTAAGCTACTATCTGTATTAGAAGTCCTTATACCGAAAAATTCACCTTATTTATTGAATGACCCTCGTATATATTTATTAAAGAATATCACACGTGATTCCAGCTTATAGTATATATCCTAATTAAAATATTTATAACAATTTGTTCTGAGGCTACCTAGTGTTTTATGCAAACAAAAAGCTTTATAATTAAATCCAAAAGATATGTGTCATGAAAACATATATTTAA
This sequence comes from Acanthosepion lycidas, assembly GCA_963932145.1. Taxonomy (NCBI): domain Eukaryota; kingdom Metazoa; phylum Mollusca; class Cephalopoda; order Sepiida; family Sepiidae; genus Acanthosepion; species Acanthosepion lycidas. The sequence goes on from OZ010602.1 coordinate 72,689,833, forward strand.
TTAACACCATATACTATATATCAAACCAAAGTTTTAAAATTATTTTCTGTTAATTACGGGCTCTTTGACATTCTACAACCTTCACCTGTCTTTAAACATTGATTTTGCCAACTTTTCCACTCTTTGCGGCATTTTTTAATGCTCCCAAGATTGATTCATTTTCTATGGCTTATCAACCCTTTGCAGGTTATTTAAAGCCAGAAAATATTTTTAAATTTTAAGAATTTCATTTTTATGAGAGTAATGAATTAGAGATATAAGTTTTATTAATTAATCCGTGGATGAGAAGAGAAGAGAAGAGATGGATTCATACCTTTCCCAAGGATAAGTGAACTAGAATTGAAACTCGGCTCTTCGATTAAAAATTCCGAGCCATTATACATTACACCACCCGCACAAGCTTGCAGCACCTGGCATTCCTAAGCGGTTACCCATCTAGGTACTGACCAGAATCGACGTTAGTTAACTCCGATGATCTTACAGGAGTCGGTGCTTCAACGTGATATAGCCGTAAACCAATGCCTTCTGGGGATTTTCTTTGCTTGAATATTGTTTTCCATTCTTATATACATTTCTTTGACTGATGGTGTTGCGTTCTGTTTCGTCTCTGAGTTTCCACGCAACTACATAAATTGGTATCGAAAGAAAAGGACCATTTCTTTTCCTTATTCGTTTTATTAGGAGAGTGGTGCCAGCTTGTATTCTAAGAGGCAGGACGAGGAATAATGTTACAGGAACGCATGTCACACATTGGCTCATCGTCCCTCGGCTGGTGGTCTTTACGGTCTCCCGAATATAGATGTGGGAAGTGTATCGACGTTTCAGAATTCTTGCGACTCTGTTAAATTCGCGCCGTTTTGGATTTATATCCAAAACCCAGACAAATTCATCGGTATCAGAATACCACGCTCAGGAATCACTACAGCCAATCGCTGACCATTTTGGCCCTTTAACAATAGACCATAAATTTTCTATTGGGTTAATAACTTGTGAAGCTATTTATTTGCTCTCTTTAGAACATTTGACGTGCGTGGGGTGGTAGGTGGACTATAGTCAATGTGAAGAACTTTGGGTACTATTCAAAAAAATCTACAAGTAGTTACAATATTTTTTGTATTTAATTTATTCAGTTAAAGAACCTAATATCCAGAAAAGAGAAAGTTGAAATGCTATGGACATGTCAGACGAGCAGATTTTTGCCACTGCTGTCCTAGAAAGATCAACATTAGTCAGGAGAAGAGGCAGATAAAAGTAACAATGAGGTGACAACGTTACTGGATGGATTGGAACCGAATCATATGGAGCACAGATCCTACAGCCGCATCTGTTCATGAGACATTATGATGATGATGATAATGCTGATGATTAATTACACTCTTAACCAATGTAACAGAAAAAGAAGCCATATCGGTGAATATCACTGCCCCAAGGGAAAACAGCGTAAAAATGAAAGATATGGAGCGGCTTCAAAAAATCTAGGAAGGAAATGAAACGATGGCGGAAAATGAAGGCGAGAGTCATATCGATAATTATACGATTGCTTGGAACAGTCCCGACGAGACTTGCGATGAGATTGTTCAAATGGCTCAAAATGGTGGAAAATGTGTAACACGCAGATAACAATATTTACTAAAATCAGTTGGAATACTGAAAAGGGACTTGCTGTCACTTGGACTGCAAGTAGTGAAACGAAGAAATATCAGAAGAAAATAGGAGCCATAGGATATTGATACAAATTATTAACCCTTACGCCCCCCTTTTTTTTAAAATAATTGCTCTCGCCGTTACCATAGTAATTTTAATTTTAATAATGAATATGCTTATAAAAGCGCGTAAATTTCAAGAATTAGTTATTCAAAAAAAAAAAAAAAAAAAAAATTTCGCTTGAAGATGGAACAGAGCTTGGTACTTTAATTCAATTTAATTCAAATAATTATATTGAAGTTTTCGGCTCTTGTTTTGAAACATGAGAACTCTTATGTAGCGATGGAATCATATTTTTAAATAAATAATTATATTTAGGCACTACTTTTGTATCGAGCACTGAGATTTTTTAAATAATAACAAAAGTACTAAAGAACTTTTGATTATTTACCTAACAAGTTCTTTCCTATTTTCTATATATTTTCACACACACACAAACACACACACACACACACACACACACATATATATATATATATATATATATATATATATATACATATATATATACATATTTGGCATCGTTTCGATCCCGGTTTGAAGCAATATGATTTCTAGCCACACTAATGAGCTTTAATACAGCGAAACAGGTTTGTATGTGGATGACTATATATATATATATATATATATATATATATATATATATATATATATAGAGAGAGAGAGAGAGAGAGAGAGAGAGAGAGAAAGAGAGAGAGAGAGAGTGGGTAGAGAGAGCGTGAAGGTGGATTAAAAGAGAAATTCGTAAATGGATAAACGAAAGAGGAGGAAGATAAGGCTCGAGAAAGAGGGAGAGATATATACGAGGAAGGACGAAGAAAAATCATCCGAAGTAATGGAAGAAGAAGAGATAAGAATAAGAGATACCGAAGCAAAGAGAGAAAAGGAGAGAAAAAAGGGAAGAAAAAAGAAGAGAGAGGAGAAGAAGAAGAAGTAGAAGATGAAGAAGAAGAGGAGGAGCAATGAAAGTTAATGAAGGAATTGACCGCACTTGATTGGCCCAGATTTTAAGATGTAGTTAGGATTTATCAAAATCAAAAAACAATAAACGAATCAAAAACTCAACAAAGACTGACGAGAACGCAATAATGAAGAAAAGAGGAAATAAACATCACACTAACTTCAAATAACATTAAACATATCTGAACATTTCCGAGGATTTTTAACACACTACTAACAGCCTAACAAAGCTCACTATCAGAAGACCTGGTGACTTTTTTTATCGAGTTCACTCCAAGTAAGACAGTAAAGTCACTGAGATTAATGCGTGTAGAAGAATTAGAAAACACTAAAATTGCTAAGGAACGAGATCTAAAGAAGAGAAATCAGGAGGACAGCAGATAGCGATTGACAGTACATTCAAATTTTTGGAGCTTAAAGTTGTCTAGAATGCATGGAACGGATTTTTACATGTGAGAAGAGTTCTAGAAAAGAAATTGTTAGCATAGAATTTACGGTTATGTCTAGCCAGCTTAACTGTAAATTGGTAAAACATAGTCACCTCTCTAGTACTGCGTTTAAATTCAAAGAGTCTAGGCGCCATTTCGAAGAGCCTATCCAAACAATTGTAATGAAAATATCTATAGAAAAGGCAAATGGAGGCAATCTTACGGGAAACTTACTGAAGGCGAGATTTCAGATCAGGGCCATTAATATTGCTGATTCTTCTTTGGATTTTATTAAGGAGCTCTACATAAATAACAGAAGCAGTAAATAATATGTGGCAACAGTATTTTAAATATGTGGGGATGGTAGACTTGTAGATATGTAAGATAGACTCTGGAGAGAAAAGTTGTCTAGCACGACACAATGAACATAGCAGCTGATCACACAATGGATTTAGTATAGTATTTCCATTTCATATCAGCGTTAGACAACGTTAACCCAAGAGCTCCTGGATGTCAGCATCAGCCATGCAGATGGAAGGCAGAACGGGGTCTCTCAGATGGTTAATAGAGAACAGTTTAGTTTTGGAAACGTTAAAATTAACAACACGCCAACCCTCGCCCCAGTTAACTAGAGACTGACGGTCGTTTTGGATATCAGTTGCCATTTTGACCCTATCAAACTGATCAAACTTACTATCGAGACAGGAGTCAACGGAATCATTGTAGATACCCGGTTGAGAGGGAAGGTCATTAATGAAAATGCAAATCAAAATAAGACCAAGGATGGAGCCCATCTTTGTACGAAAGGAAGTGGAACAGTGGCCACTCAGGATTACTTTCATTACACGATTGAAAAAGAAAGATTGCGTGAGTTAAAACAATTGTCTACAGACACCGTAATTTTTCAACATGTGGAGAAAACCTGCATGCCAATCCCTGTCAAAGGTTTTCAAGATACCCAATACTTATATATAAAAATTAACGTTATCGTTAAAGCTCACAACATATCACGCTATCATTATATTCATATCTAAGAGAGTAACTCGATACGTATGAGTGCCTAGCGGTTATCGACACCGAGTTCAAATTCTAGAAGAGTTCATTGCGCTCATTTTCACACAAACATTTTTGCGAAAGGTATAAATCCATCAAATCTTCCTGACTTCTCAGCTACAGATTAAATACCCAGCTTATAAAAATGGCGTCGCTACAACGTGCCCACAACGTTACCTTGTAGCGTTGCAAATAAGTAGCTTTTAACGTTACATTAACAGAAAATGGATAATACATTCCAGGAAAACATCAGAACGCGCAATCATCATCAAAATGAGTGAATCTCAATTAAAGAAGTATATGAAAAGGAATCGAATAATTCTATTCGTATTGCTAAGCATTCTGATGTTAATTGACCAGTTCGAAATTTTTCAGCTACGGACCAGTTGCCATAACGTTGTGACAACTTTGGCGATGAGCGGTCAGTTTAGGGGGTCATAAAAATAGTTGATTGTAACATTATAGTAAGGACGCCAAAATGTCTCTTATCCCCTGATACAACGCGTCTGCGAAGTTGCAAGAACCTTAATTTTAGTGATATCCAGTGTTTCAAATAGACTCTCCATCTACTTTCGGTGCTCTCGAGAAAATTAAGTTACCGGCAGGGTGCGAAGAACCACCGTTTGATCAGGCTTAATTAAGACCACCCAGCTAGAGAGAGCGTCACCTGCAAGGTTACCGTTTTGGCATCAATCAGAGACAGAACGTTTCGGCTGTTGTACGCTCCGGCCTTCTTCACTGGGTTCCAAATGCCATGCCTAATGGATGTCATCTATCAGTTATCTCCTGTTAATTCCTATCTCCAAGTTCTCCACCGCCTTAACCAAGTATTGAACTCACACTCTTTAGGTCCTTTCGCTGGATCTAATTAACGCCTTTATCCACTGTGGAAATATAGATAGATATCAATCAGAGACTCTTACTCTTAGGCTATTGGTGCACGGTAGAAAACGGGAATTTTTTAGCGTATTATATACGTGCTATATAAACCCCATATCGACTGCCATACCGCTGAAGTCTTACGAAGAGCAATGTATTAAAACTGCACCAGCAGCCGTTAAAAATTCCATTTTCTTCATAGAACTCAATCAGCGATTTTAAGCAATTCACCCCAATCAAGACGGAAGTGCCACAAGTACGCAAGGAGATACAGAATTTGTATGAGAAAAGGCTGGGTATATGGGTGAGGTTGAGGAAAGGATGAAAAGAAAAACGTGGGGGTGGATAAAAAGGGGATCAAGGCAACAAAAGATGTTGATTGATATTAAAATTAAAATTTTTGAAGATTATAGTTATCAGGGGAGGAAGTAAGATGAAGGGAGTTCCACTGTCGGGAAGTGCAAGAGAAGAAGCTGTTGGAGTAGAACTGTTCCGACATTAAAAGAGTGGGAACGAGATGCCAACCTCGTAACACGCTTAAATTCATTTCAGTCGGGGCAACAGTGAAAATAGTTCGTCAGAGCAGATGTCATGAAAATATTTATAGAAAAGACAGAGGGAAGCTACATTACGTCGGTGAGAAAGTGACAGGATTCGAGACTCCCAGTCAGGATCAATCACATTGCATATCTGTCTTTTGTCGAGAACCTCGAGATTAACAGCGGGGGCAACAGACCATATATATATATATATATATATATATATATATATATATATATATATAATATATATATATATATGGAACGAGGTTGAGTGAGGTGGATATAGATATAGAAATATATATTATGTTAATGTATTAATTCCGTAAATATCATGTAATTACAGTAAAAAACTGATCCCCCATTTTATGCCCATTACTAATTCATATGCGTTCTAGTTTATCCATTGCTATCAACCCAGCATAACCGTTGCTACAGCATTCCTATGCCGTTACTTATTAGATGCTATCCACCTGGGGAGGCGGTCCCAGCATTTGGCACCTGAAAACGATACCACGGGTCAGTCCAAGCCTCGTAAGGGAAATTCGGTAGACTGATTTATTTGTGAACCGTCGATGGTTGAGCTAGCACGAAGTCGCATGTCATCGTGACCGAGAGCTTGAGCCTACCGCCCTTATTAAGATGGTTGATCACGCCAGATAATACGCTCTCTCCAATAACTGTAACTAAGGTCAACTCAACATAGTTGCAGTGTAAAACACTGGTTCGCTTTGTGGGTGTTGAATAAACACGAAATTCGCCTGGGCAGGCGTCTTCAATATGGATTGGAGATGAGCGGCCAGTTTAGGGGTCGGGAAAATAATTGGTTGTAACGTCGCTACAGCATCACTTATCTTCCAACCAAAATAAAACGTTTCATTTTAGCTTGGATATCTGAGTAGACTGATTTGGCAGTTAGTGGGCCACGATGAAGTTTTAGAGAAAATAGTACTTAACATCAAGGAAGAGGCAGTTGAAATTTATAGGGCACATAATGAGGAAAGAGGGCTTGAAAAATCTGATACCGATAGGGCAGATTAAAGGCACAAAGGAAAACAACGCATAGCCTACTTCGTGAGGTTGAATAAATGGATGACGGGACAAGACTTAGGAGAGATAACAAAAAAGGACAAGAGTTACAAAGGACAGGAAATTGTGGAGAGCCATGATCGCCAAGCTCCTGAAGGGGCACGACACAAAGAAGAAGAATTGAGTTTATATATATTGGGTTGTCTGGAAAGTTTAGTCAATGTTCCAACACGTTATTTTTTATAGTGATTTTCCAAGCATAGCTTAGATGTGGCACAAGGCCGAAAGCATGGGGCACCCAGTGAGGATCGAACTCAGTACCCAGTCGTAATTGTTTTAGGGAGACAAACTTGTTTATGTATTACTATCGATTAATCACTCCAGTTTATGAATTTCAATTATTTTTACATTTTAGAATTTCACGTTGTTTGATTGATTTCAGGTTTTTACGAGTCATCAACCCTTTTTAGGTTACTTAAAGCCATAACATATTTTAGAGTATAAGAATATTTTTGGCGTTAATAATGATTTATGGTTACAAGTCCTTCTAATTAAACCACAACTAGGGTGGCTTAAGACCTTCGCCAAAGGTATTTGTGCGTAAGGGAATACAAAGAACTCGAATGGAGTTGGCCTTCAGCTCTCCGATTTCAAATTCCGAGCAGTTATACATTACATCACCCGCACTTCTAAGCTTACAGCACCTGGTACCCTCAAGTGGTCACTCATCTTGGTACTGCCCAATCTCGACGTTGACTTCGGTTATCATACGGGAACCGTTGTTTCAGCGTGATATGGCTTTAAGCCTCGAGTCGTATGTATATATTTGTTTTGATTTCCGAGTTTAATTTGCAATGAATTTGCATAGCAAACTGGACCCCGTGTTAAATTATATAAAATTTAATTAAAAATTTAATTTGCCATAAATTTGCATAGCAAACTGGACCCCTTATTGAATTTTATAAAATTTAATTAAATATCTAATTAAAAAGAAGAATTGATATTCGCCATTTGAAATGCTTAATTTATAGTATTATGAAAAAAAAAAAGAAAAAAAAAGTTTATTATTTCTGGTCGCAGTGTTTTTATTGTCTTATTCTAGCAAACCAAAATTCTGGAGATCAATCTTCTAAGCAGTACACACACCATTGCACTCAAAGAAATACTTTAAGAATCATGCCGCTGCAACTGCTTGTTTTATTTCCTCCCGGCCACGCACAGATTCGTGTGCGTTTTTATGATTTTAAAAGCCAAATACTATAAGCAGGAGATACAGTAAATATCACCTGAAGACGATATTTAACTTGTAAAATCAACTCACAGAGAATACCATAATTCCCTTTTAACATTGATAAAGAATGGGTAAAAGGTCAGAATTAGAAATCGGAAGGCTGAGGGTCAATTCCATTCGGGTTACTTATATTCATTTCCGCTCAAGTACTATTGGGAAAGGGGTAGGAATCCACCGCAGTTATGATTTAATTGGTATGACTTGTATCAGCAAATCATTATTAGCTCCAAAACATATTCTTAAGAATCTAAATATATTTTATGTCTTTAAGTAAGCTGAAAAAGGGTTGATAACCTGTAAAAATACAAATCAGTTAATCAGTCAATTACGCGACGTGATTTTCTAAAATGCAAAAAAATAATTAAAATTCGTAATATGGATTGATTAATCGTTAATCATATATATATATATATATATATATATATAAAGAGAACACCAGATTACGAATTTATAAATTTAAAAAAAATTGAAATTCGTAATATGGATTTCTTTAAATTTACAATAAATCACGTACTGATGAGAAGATTTGTTTTATTTTCCGTAGGAGGTGATCAGTTTACAATGAATTTACATAGAAAAATGTACTCCACTTAGCCTTTATGAAATGTAATAATTAACATTGATAGTGACAAGTAGGGAGTAGTAGTAAGATAATGGAGACGAGGAAAACGTAAAGTGAAAGGGGAGAAACTAAAATTGAGAGAAGAAGAAGAAGAAGAAGAAGAAGAAGAAGAAGAAGAAGAAGAAGAAGAAGAAGAAGAATCAACTTAAGGATAGCAAAAAAAGAAAGAAAGAAGACGAACAAAAAGAAGAATAAGAAAAAAGGATAGTTGAAGAACAAAAGAAGGACTGATAAGGATAGTGCAAAATATAAAAGAATTAGAGTTGATAAAGACTAGTGAAAGATAATAATAATAATAATAATAATAATAATAATAATAATAATAATAATAATAATAAGAAGAAGAAGAAGAAGAAGAAGAAGATAATGATAAAGAAGAAGAAATGGTGTGGAATCGGAAAATATTAGGTTGGTGCAAAAATAATGACGTAATAATGTCGTTTTTTGACGTTAAAAATATTTCAATAAACGACATTATTACGTCATTATTTTTGCACCAACCTAATAATAGGTTAACTTCATATGCCTGTATTAGTAAGGATGCGACAGTAAGTCCTTTTCATAGTCGACGCATCCATAACCACTTTTGAAAGAGGAAGACAAACATTAGACTTTTGCTCCGATTGCCAATATATATAATACGACTCATCAATATGCATTGATGAAGTGGATAATTTGTGAAACCACTTATCATTCAATTCAGTATCTTGTTGTTGTTGTTGTTGTTGTTTTTGTTGTTTTTGTTGTTGTTGTTGTTCTTCTTCTTCTTCTTCTTCTTCTTCTTCTACTACTACTACTACTACTACTACTACTACTACTACTACTACTATATTGTGTCTTTTCAGGACGTGTACGACCATGTCTTTTCACAATTGTCTCTCCTTTGTAGCTCCGATTTAGGTCTGTCTTTTTGCTATATCTCTTAATCTCTGTTAAGTCAAGAATTGATACAAACAAGTTCGCTAGGTTATCCACTGCTTTCATCTGTCTCTCTTGCGTTCAATATGCCCTGTGAGTTTCAAATTTTCCAAGCTCTCTTTCCTCATTAAATGTCCAAGAAATTTCAATTGTCACTTTCTGATGTTAAGTATCAGTGTTATTTTTGTATCCATTTTCACTAAAACTTCGTCATGTTAAGTCTATGGTATCCTCAGTAACCTTCTGCAGAGCCACATTTCTATTGCTTACGTCTCTTCATCTGTCCATGAGATTGTCCAGTATTCTCAGCAAGCGATATTACGTAACCGTTCAATTTTTCTTTGTTTCTAATAAAATTTTCCTGTTTCTTAATACTTAGAATTTAGAAAATAATATTGTTTAGATTTTGATTTAGTTTTCTTGGGCACTGAAATTTTTTGACTCTTCGAAACTGAATGGTGAGTATTTATATAGACGTGTTCCTCTCTCACAATAAAACCGAGAAAGTCAAGTTAAGAAATTGCTTCGAATGAAAAAAATTTATATATATATATATATATATATATATATATATATATAAACATAGGTATATGTATATGTACTAATTAATATATATATATATATATTATTTACATTATTTGGACTATTGTCCTCATATTTTTCGCCATATTTATTACAACGTTTCGGCCGTTGTACACCCCGGCCCTCTTCAGGTGGTTGGAATGTCGAATTGAACCCTTTATTTCGCGGAGACAGTTCTAGTTCCATGTGCTATGTCTAACCAACAGGGGATAAAGGCGTTGGTTAGATCCAGTGACAGGACCACAAAGAGTGCGAGTTCAATACCTGGTTAAGGCGGTGGAGAACTTGGAGAGGGGAATTAACAAGAGATAACTGATAACTGACATCCATTAGACATGGCACGTGGAACTAGAACAGTCTACCTCAGTGAGCGAAATAAAGGGTTCAGTTCGACATTCCAACCAACTGAAGAAGGCCGGAGCGTACAACGGCCGAAACGTTGTAATAAAAAGGCGACAAAGATGAGGACAATTGTTCGAATAATGTAAATAGTGTACATAATATCTCAGCTAATATATATATATATATATATATATATATATATATATATATATATATATATATATATATATATAAACTCTATTTTCGGACGGTCGACAGCTAAACCGACACAACCTACTCCAATTTATTGCTAGTGAGGCGGGTTGTTAGAAACTTTGTATGATGAAAAATAAAAGCCATCAAATGGCGGAAGTCCTCTTGACAAGTCAATAGCCAAATAACTAGAGGTAGTGTCTCCGTAAAATCCTGACACAAAATACTATGTCGAATAAGAGTAACAGAACGCTTAATTTAGCGTAAGTGGGGAATATGCATGAGTTTTAAGACTTTCAAGTGACTGAGGTCATCAAATATCGATGAGCTACCATATTTAGTTGTAATGGTTTAATCCATGCATTGGAAAGATGCCGGAATATTTTTCATCTTTTACATCAGATGGGAACCTGAATTAATGAACTTCAAACTTCGTGTTAGGGGCTGGGGGAAACGAGGAATTGAAATCATGGAGATTTTAATGAAACTTGTGATTCTTGATGCAGAATATTTAAATGATTTCCGTTTGGTTCTTTAAGAAGACAATATCAGATCACTGTTGAGTAAGCAGGATTGATGTCTTGCAAGAATTATTGATTGGAAATCGAGAAGAAGTAGATAGAGTAAGCAGAATGTTTGTGAGAAAGACGAAGGCACTTATGAGAAGGAGGAAGACAGAGGAAACGAAAAATACCGAAGAAGGAGAAGAAATAGGTGAGGAGAAAAAAGAGAAAAGGAAAGGAAAAAATTTGAAAACTGAACAAGAAGATTGAGAACAAAACGGAGATATAAAGGGAGTAGTAGTAAGGTAATGAAGACGAGGGAGACGTAAATTGAGAGGGGAGAGATTAAAACTGGAAGAGGAGGAGGAGTAGAAGAAGAAGAAAAAGAAAGAAGAAGAATTAACATAAGTATAGCGAAAGAAAAAAGAAAGAAAGAAGACGAACAAGAATAAGAATAAGAATTTATATAAGGATAGTTGAAGAAGAAAAGAAGGACTGATAAGGATAGTGAAAATAATAAAAGTAGAATTGATAAAAAATACTGAAAGAAATAATAATAATAATAATAATAATAATAATAATAAGAAGAAGAAGAAGAAGAAGAAGAAGTAGAAGAAGAGGAGGAAAAAGAAAAAAGATGATGAAGAAGTAATGGCGTGGAATGGGAAAATTGACGATGAATATAAAAGGAAACATGAAAGAAGGAGAAGAGAAGAAGATGAAGAAGAAAGAGAGAAAAACATGAAGAAATCGAAGAAGAAAAAGAAAATGTGACGGAAATATATGAAGAAAAAGAATAGAGAAACGAAAAAAAAAAGGACGAAGGAATTAGAGGAAAAACAAGAAAGAAGAAAGATGTAGAAGAACAAAAATGAAAGACTAAAATAAAAGTAGATAAAAGGTAATTAAAAGAAAAACAATATCAGCGTTCAGGAAGAGCGAGGAAAAATTTAATGAATGAAAAGGAACAGATAAAATTGAGAGAGTTGTTACTGAAAGACGAGAAGTAATATTGAGAACGTTATTATTTTGTTATTAATAATAATATTTTTTAAATATTATCTTCATTACTATTTAAATAATTTTATTATAAAATAATAAATTAATACTATTACTTTTCGCTCGTTGTGTTTTTAATTCAGTATCGAATGCTATCAAGTTTCAACAGTATTCAAGCAATGAAAAAACTTGCTGTCACTTGATCTGAAATCTGTTACTTTTTTTTCTGTTGCGCGTCATTTGAAGAGGATTGCGACCATGACTCTCCATAACTTCCTGTCTTTTGTTGCTCTAACCTTTGACTATTTACCATCTCTGTCTTTTACTCGCTGTTTCCTCCTGCCTCTCATGACTTCAGTTACGTCTTGCGAGTATGAACTTCTCTATTCCGCCTTTCCTCATTATGTAACCTTAGATATTTTAAATAATTATTATCATGCAACGCAAACGAATTATCAGTGCATTATTTAAACGAATTAGTCGTAAATAAATAACAGTGTCTCTTCGTCGCTGTCTGTCAGTTATACTTCTGCCAACGAAGGCTGTTTACATTTTTGTAACTTTTTAAAAACTGAAGATAACTTTATTAAAAACAAAAACATTTTCCTTTGTTCGTTTTATTGTAGGCAAAAATGGCAGAAAATGTTTCTCAACTGTTCAATGCCACCTTCATCATCTTCATACGAAAATTTACCAATAAAAATGAAACGGGTACGAGACCTGAAAAAAACAAAAAAACAAAAACAAAAACAAAAACAAAAACAAAAAACATGGCATTTTAAGGAAAAAAAAAAAAACTTCCATGGAAGTGTTGGAGGATATCGTTTGTTGGACAGAAGAAGAAGTGCAGAAGGCCGAGGAAAACAACGGTCGCTCTAATAGTTGACTAAATTTGCATAATAAATTTTATAATTAGTTTGCATTTATTTATAATAAATTAAAATTTGATTTAGATTCATAATAAATAGTAATAAAATTGCCTCGTTTCAAGTTTTTTATGGTCGGTTAAAAGTTGTAAACTCCTTTTTATAAGGTTAGAAAATCACGCATTTAAGTAACCCAATAATCGATTTACTGTTTTAGATAAATTATAAAATAAGTAGCGAAGTAATCGTTCTAAGTAACGCAGTACTACGTTGTTGTTGAAGTCGATTAACTTTGCGGGCGGAAGTCTAGACTACTGAACGAGAGTTATAATATAAATACAACGTATAAGATGTGGCAGGTTCAACAGTAGCGGTTGAAAGTAGATATAAAAAAAGGAAATGGTCGAGAAAAGAAGATAAAAGGAAATACGAAGGATTGCTGAACAGCTCCCGCCCCGAGCAAGAAACCTTAAAAAAAAAGCAAATAAATGAATTAGTAGAAACAAAGAAGTGTGTTAAATTGACATAGCAGGGGTCTATTCTGTAATAAAGGGTGTCCCAAAATAATGTATACACTCTTTAAATATTAATAGTTAATAATACATTACCGTGATGTGAGAATTTATATGGATGAAAATATGCAAAACAGATGGATTGGAAGAAGAGGGACAATTGAAAAACTACCTAGATCACCAGATTTGACATTCTTGGATTTCTTTTTTGTAGGGGTTTCTAAAAAACAAAGTTTACAGTTGCTGAAATAAGAGTAGCAATTGAAGAAGAATGTTCTGAAATACCAGAGGAATGATGCTGGACGTTTCTAGGTCTATTTCTTCAAGATATGAAAAGTGTATTGAACAGAACGGCAACCATTTTGAGCACTTGATGTGAATTCATCATTATATGAACATTCTGCCATTGCCCCAAGTAGATTTTATTTTATTAAAGTTAATTTTCTGTTTTTTGTATATTTTACTCTCAAATTCTTTAAATGTGTATTCTTTCTCTTGTATTAATCTTATTTACAAGTCAAAATACATAAATTGAATAAGTTATAACGATTCAATGAGTGTATAAATTATTTTGGGACACCCTGTATATACCAGATCAAAAACTAACTCAAATCAGCAGAGAATCTATATCTATAATTCTCAAAATGTGTATGTGTGTGTATGTATGTGTGTGTGGGGTAACCTACTGTGGAAAAAATCTGTCTCGTTAGTCATGTATCGAATGATACATGATCTCCTAAGCGTGTATCCCGCATAGCACATAACTGCTTGAAAGAAAGATACATGATCTCCTAAGCGTGTATCCCGCATAGCACATAACTGCTTGAAAGAAAGATACATGATCGCCTAAGCGTGTATCACGCATGGCACATAACTGACTGATAATACGAAATGATTAAGAATATAAAAGAAAAGAAAAAGGTCCTTCGTTTTCGAAATGAGAAACGAATTGAAGGCCATTGGCAAGAACGTAACATTTGGGGCTTAGAGAAATAAGCATTCTAATAAGTCGGAGGTTGCATGAAGTGACCGGTTCCATTCAGTTGTTCTAGTTGTTTCTTTTATCTTCCGCGTCATTTTAAGACGTGTACGATCATGGTTTTCCATAACTTCACACAAATTTATTAAGTAGGCTCCTCGCCGTTTCTACCTGTCTCTCTTGACTTCAGTATGCCCTACGAGTGTTAAGTTCTCCAGTCTGTCTTTCCCCATTATGTGACCTAGATATAGTATCAGTTGTCTTGTAGTTCCTAACTTCTCGTTGCGCACATGTTCAGTCTATGGTATTCTTAATGTTCGTCGGTAGAACCACATCTTACAACCAGCTTTCTTAAGCAATTTTCCAGTTGAATCCATTCACTTAGTGTCTGAGAAAATCCAGCTTTAGATGGAAGAGTTCACGATTAGACGCCTTTCGCACGAGGTCATCAGAGGTATGTCCAACGAGATCTAGGGGAAACCGTATGCGTAATGCTTATAGAAGTCAGGTTAGACTAAAAAAAGAGTATTGCTGCCATATCTGAATTCAGGTCTGATCAATCCTGATTCAGGCTTTCGTATTTCACTCTACGGTTTTTCCCCTACAGGCAACGCAGATTCACCACCGCAAAGACAATCACTTTTCCAAAGTTCCTAATTCCGTATACATGCTTCCCTGAAAACCCGAAACCTGACTTCTTCAAATCAAAGGTTAGTTGTCATGTTTTCTCTTTAATCACAGAATCTTTATTTCTTACCAAATTCTCTTTCATTCATTGTTTCATGCTTTTTGACTCTAATCCTTAATCCTCAATGGTTGTCGAACATTATGATGGTGAAATCTTTAATTAAAAAATGATTCAATCGAAGCGTTTGAATAAAAATATCGTGTTTTTTTTTGTTTCATGTTTATAGTTGTATCAACAACCTGCATTAATTATTTCCTGGGAACAATCCGTTTGCACGCGGATAGAGAACAAGGCCAGGAAATAATAATAATAATAATAATAATAATAATAATAATAATAATAAATTGTTATTAAAGACCACAAACAAAAACGGTGCATCCTTATTGATATGTCAGTCCCTGCTGACTGCAATGTATCTTTGAAGATATTCAAAAAGCTCTCAAAATACAAGGACCTTGAAATAGAAATCTCGAAAATGAGACAAAACCCGTACCCATCAGTGGCTACGCAGTGCAGGGTTGAAAGCGGAAACTGAAGGTTTTATCCTTGCTGCGCAGGACCAATGCTTGCTAACTAGGAATTATCAAGCACATATACTAAAATATTGTGTCAGCCCAAAATGCAGATTCTGTGATAAATATCCAGAAACGATTGATCATCTTGTATCAGGTTGCACGATGTTGGCACCCACTGAATATAAAACCCGACATGACAGAGTGGGCCAATATCTGCACTGGAAAATCTGCAACTTCTACGGGAAGGAAACTGAAAGAAACTGGTACCAACACCACCCAGACCCAGTTACGGAGATAGGACCTGTTACAATTCTATGGGACTACACAATTCACACTGACAGAACAATCAAGGCCAACCGACCAGATATTGTTATTAAAGACCACAAACAAAAACGGTGCCTCCTTATTGATATGGCAGTCCCTGCTGACTGCAATGTATCTTTGAAGATATTCAAAAAGCTGTCAAAATACAAGGACCTTGAAATAGAGGTCTCGAAAATGTGGCATATGGGAACATCAACAATCCCTGTTGTAGTTGGAGCCCTAGGACTGGTTGGAAAAGATTGCAGTAGACTAATTGCAGGGATTCCTGGAAGCCCATGCCTCAAGGAGATACAAAAAATTGTTCTGACAAGTACAGCCCACACTTTACGGAGGGCTCTATCTATGTAATTTTTTTTTTTTTTTGTCAGTGAAAAGTGTCATGATGCCATTTCTAACCTTAGGTCCCTGGGTGGGACCCGGAAAGAAATGTGTAAACGCCAGAAAGCAAAGAAAATAATAATAATAATAATAATAATAATAATAATAAGAAGAAGAAGAAGAAGAAGAAGAAGAAAGATGCATTTTCTCAAAATTTTTATTATACATCGTGATGAACCTAGAGGGCCTAGAAGAACAAGCAGGATTTATTTATGGGGGACATTAACTTAACGACATAAGATACATTAATAAGGATACGTTGGTGGCTGACTTCGAAAGAAAACTGAAATGAAGATTACATAATTTAGCAAAGACAAGTTAGTAGAAAGTAGTATCAAGTGTATTTAATGAATGATTGTAAGCAAGAGACAACCGAAGGTGTAAGTTATGTACTGGGGACGTCAATGGCAAACAGGCACAGAAATTAGTGTGTTTCAGGTACAAATGTAAATTAGTAGATATAAACTTCGAAATGTCTGAAAGCAAAGAATATTTTCCTCAGAGAAATAAGCATGATTTTGCTGTAGAATGGAATAAATTAATTATTCATAATACAGTTACTTTATTAATAATACGGATTCTTTATTAATCATTTACTGTTTTTCTTTTTTCATTATTATTAAGCTGAGTATAATTATCTGTGACATCCTAAAATTTTTATGGGGCCTGTTTGAAATGCAACCCGATCTTGATTCTCTGTCTATTCGCCGAGGTATCATTTTGCACAGATAGGTCTGGATGGCTAGATTCGTCGTTGTTATTTTGGGATCTAAGTTACAGGATTCGATATTACTGATCCCGATTGATTTTTCTTTTCCCTTTTCCTTTTCGGTGTACAAATGTTGGTGTCCTTGATGAGATTTATAGGTTAATCGATTTTTGAACACGGTGTCCGATTCTGATTAATAAATGGTGGGGAAATGCACACTATCCTATCAGAGACAAGGATATACACATCTGTAACTAAGGTTAGTAGAATGTTCATGACAAGACTTGCTGAATGTGCGTTGTATTGTTATTGACTTTGAAGAAACGGCCTGAGGTTCGTATCTATATACATACATGGTACGTCACTCGGGCGAAGCCCTAATGTAGATTATTGGTTAGTGTGTTAGTAATTGTGTAACATTACTAATGTAGTGAGTTCGATCCTTGTTGGATACCATAGGCAGGTGGACCTATGCCAAATATAAAATTAGCATTGTTTATTGTTTTTAAAGTCTTCACATTCTGCGAGGAATATTCTCATTTTCTCTCTTCCATCATGACCTTTCCTTCTTTCTTTCTTTCTTTTCCTTTCTTTTCCTTTCTTTTTTCCATCATGATTTTGCTTTTTTTCTTTTCTTTTCTCCATCATAACCTTTCTTTCTTTTCTACTTATTCTTTCCTTCTTTTTACTTTTCTTTTTTCTGTCATGACCTTTCTTTCTTTAATTTGTAATTATTCTTTCTTTCTTTTATCCATCATGAAATTTCTTTTGTTTCTTTTCTTTTCGTTCTTCCATCATGTCCTTTCTTTCTTTCTTTCTTTCTTTCTTTCTTTCTTTCTTTCTTTCTTCCTTTCTTTCTCCAACATGACCTTATTTCTTTCTTAACAATTCTTTCTTTTTTTCTTTTTTCTATCATGACCTTTCTCTCTCTCTTTCTTTCTTTCTTTTTTTCTTTCTTTCTTTTCTAATTATTCTTTCTTTCTTTTTTTCATCATGATATTTTTCTTTCTTTTTCCTTTCTCAATTATTCTTTTTTTCTCTGTCAATTATTCCTTTTTTATTCATCAGTTACTCCTTTTTTTCAATTACTCTTTTTCCTTTTTTAATCGTTATTTCTTACTTTACCAATTATTATTCTTTCTTTCTTTCTTTCTTTCATAATTTTTCTTTCTTTTCTGATTTTTCTCTTTTTCTTTCTTTCGTTCTTTTTTCCTTTGCCAAATATTCTTCATCAGTTATTAATTTTTCTTTCTTGAACTCTAATGGTAGGCACCTAGATACAAACTGTTTGATAGACTCATGCTATTTGCTGTAGGACTGTTGTGAGCGAGAGAACTTTAAATATCGTTAGTAATATAGTGAGTTCGATCCTCATTGGAAGCTCATCACTTGTATTAGACAAAATGTGGTAAGTATTAGGTTGGTGCAAAAATAATGACGTAATAATGTCATTTTTAACGTCAAAAAACGACATTATTACGTCATTATTTTTGCACCAACCTAATATCAGAATTCTTCATCGTAGAATAATGTTTATCGACCTAGTCTGTAACCAGTATAATTAATTTAATACTCACTTCGTGGCGTAAATTAGCAAAGACCAAGCTAAGCAATATAAACAATAAATAGAACACCTCAAAATAAACCATTAGTTTTCGAGCTAGGTTTGAAAACTGTACTGTATCCTATCCTCGTTGTGTGGAGCATTAAAAAAGATTATTATGACTTTGTAATCATGCTAGGGCGCCCCGCACTTGAGACTTCGTAATGGATTACAATAGTCTCACTACAAGTGTGCATTATCATGGTAATGTCGCCATCAATTTACAAGGCTAAGAGTTTTTTCGTATTTCAAGCTTTAAGAAAAAGTTCGAAAAAATTACATGCATATTCATCAAATATATATATATATATATATCCAATATTATTCTATTGTCTATTGCCATCATTGTGCCAGAAGTGCATTTTCACGCGTAGACCATTTGACTGGTTTCAATCTCATCCATATTGTTGAACCTCCGCCCGCGCAGAAAATGGTGCAAAGTCTGGATTGTAGGCGGTTTAAGGCAGAACTTCCAGATCGTCATTTTTTTTTTCACGTTTGCGCTTAGTCACATTGACAGTGTTCGCTGTATGAGTGTTTGACTTTGATGGACCAATTTCTGGTAGCGGGCTTTCAAAGCAACATAAAATGGCTGAAGTTGTTGGACATAAAGCTCAGCGTTCACCGCATGACTATGTGGGCAAGCTCAAAGTGAAACACCCCCAGTAAATTCCATCAAACGCACATGACCTTCTGTTCAAACCGTGATTATTGGACAAAAGATTTTGAGGCGTGGACGGAGCGAAACCACAGATTTCTCTTGTAAGGATTACGAAAATAGATCCATTTTTCATCCCAGTAACAATTCGACGCCGAAAACGATTATCTTGAAGATTTGCCAATAGGTGAGCCTGGTCATTGGTCAGTTCTTACGGAACTGTTGGACAGTGTCTCTTCACAAGGCCAAGTTTATTGAGTTGTCGATTGATGGTGTTTTGTGAAGGACCATGTTCCGCCGACAATGTACGAGTGCTTGTGCTTGGTTGTTTAACAATATCAAGGCCTCATTTATCACAACAGATAATTTCCCTGGCCTTGGTTTTTCTTTGAAGCTGGTATCTGAAACAATTTTATGACACACGTTTTTTCCACAGTTCCTGGTCCTTCCACAACATTAAATTCTTTTGCCATTCTACTTGCGCTTATCCCTTTTTTCCCCACAGGTTGTGTAAAATGACTCTAGTTCCAATTCTTATCGACGGTCATTATCAAAGCTCTAAGATAAAGAATAAACAATTTATGTTTAAATGTTATTTATAAAAATAAAGAATATGATTGATTGATTTGTCTTATGGGTCATTTAATGAAGGAATTTAATTTTCTTATTAGCTTTGAAATAATAAAAATATGATATATATTATTCTGATTTCACAGTTGAATACATGGTAGATGATACTCAGATTTTGTTCATATACATGTTTGTATAGACATAATTATTAGAGGTGGTGATATGTGTGTTTTACGTTGTGGATTTATTGAAGTTATATTTTGGAATGCAGTTTGATTTCTTTAAGAAATTTTAGTATCTTATATGGATTAATGTCATGAAAGAGTTCTTTCATGTTGTTCATTTGGTTGTTCATTTGGTTGGGTGATTTTGTTTGGCGGCATATATTTTTAATATGAAAATAAAGAATAAACAATTCAGTAACAATGAATAACAAGTTGTATCGAATTAATAATATAAACATAGCTATACAAGCAGCCAAACGTCATCAGTGAAAATCCGAAAAAAAAATCACTTAACCTGGTAGTGTTGCAGATTCAAACTGCATGAATAAGTTCTAACTTTAATGTGATTTGAACCTGGGAATCTAATCCCATTTTAGTATAGAGTTCACTTCAGCATAGAAATCAACAAGCTAGTGTCGCAAAATATTGCAACTCTAATACGTTTTATACTGGGTGAATGTCCCACAGTTCTGTTAGATAAGATTGGGAACTATATCCCTTGCAGAGAAATAAGCTTGTCATTTTCAAGAAGAGCCACCTGCCAGGTGTAACTTGCAGACTGGAGTATAAAGCTGACTAATGTTAACCTTTTTAACACTAGTGTAAACCTATATCTACCATTTTCTTTTTAATGTAAACCGGATGTATGTCGACATTTTTAACACTCATGTAAAATGAACCTGTCTATCTTTTAGTCTCTAATATAAACCAAACATATATCTACTATTTTCATTCTAATGTAAACCGAATACATGTGTACACTTTATACTCTCGTATAAACTTGACATTATATATCATTTGGATTCTAGTGTAAACCGGACCTATATGAAGTCTGCCTGAGACGTAAGAGAACTGGTCTCACAAATAATTTATTTCAATTCCAAACAACAAACTACATGGTTTTTCTCTTTAGAGTAATCCACATCGAGTTTAATGCAAATTTCTATTCATTTCTGCTACGCTTCTATATACTGCTGGAAGAATTCTTCTTGGATGTCCCTCAGCTCCGTCGTTAAAAATTCTTGATGGGCCTCACGCCTTAAAAGTGGTCCCTTTGATGATCCTCTTCAGTTTGGGGAAAGGAAAAAGTCACACGGAGCAAAATCAGGGGAATAGGGAAGGTGTTCCAGTACAACGATGTTTTTCTCGGACAGAAACTGTCTTATACTTAGGACGTTGTGAGCAGGCGCATTGTCACGGGGAAGCAACCACGATTCGTTTGTTCTCGTCTCTTTTAGCGCACTGAGCAAAGCAAACGCTGCTGGATCTCTCTGTAGACTTACTGATTGGTCATCTGGCCCTGTGGCAAGAACTCACAGTGGACGATGTCCATAACTCACACAATACACCCAGTCCCTTTCCTTTTCGGAATGACCTCGTATCTACAATGCTCGTTCAAATGTAAACCTGACCTATGTGTACATTTTCCACTCTCGTGTAAACTTGACTTATACCTGTTTTCTGAACTCTTGTGTAAACGGGCCCTAATTATTAACACGACGCCAATAGCAGTGTAAAACGTTGCAGGTTTTATTTCTGCCTTTTGTATCTAATCTATGAGGTTTAAAATTTACTTTTTCACGTATAAATCTATATATGTGCACACAATAATTTCAAAATAGAACGTGGTTAGATTTTGTGTGTAGAAACAAAGACAGCGGCGTATTTCAAGCATGAAATTATATATGCAATATCAATTTATCGATGGGAGAATATTCCCCTCGAGAAATCAATCATACAAGTAGTGCCCCGAACGGCTGTGACTGACAATCGTTAATCCCGGGTGTCCCTGGCGGCGTAAACTGTCCAGGAAAATCTCTTTTGCTAGACGAGCAATCATTCATCATTGTTTTTGCAAACGGATATCAATCCATTGTCATTAGAATTTAGATGAGAGCATTTTATATCGGATTTATTTTGACAGTCGGATTTGGTCAGCCGTGGGAAAATTAAAAATCACATCTTTTGTTCTTATTAAAGGATTGCATTGGACAATCTAGAAATAGGTTTTTAAAAAAATTAGAGTTATTGATGAATTTTTTCAAAAAATATCCCAAACGTAAGGATAGCTTGTATTATTTCTTAAATATAACTTATTGTGATTGTTGTCCAATTAGTAGTTTTTGACTATTGGTAATATAGTCCTGGGTATGACGACAGACTACATCCAGCAGCAAGGCTTCGCGACGGGAGCTTTTAAGGAGAATCGAACCACGACTTAATTATTATCGTTTCCAAGTCCACTTTGACTCGGGGTAGTGGCACCTGTTAGGATCTCAGCTACTGGCAAATACTGAAGTCCCAAACAAAACAAAACACGATGAAAGTAAAAAAAAAAATGTTATAGTAAAAATACCAGCAATACATTTTCATAGTAAAAATATTAGTAGAAATAGATTTGCGTAAAATGCTCCCGAGATAATTAAATTTCGTCATTAAATGACCCATGAGCAGTTGATATGCCGCTAAACAAACTATTAGTAATAGGTGAAACATTAACAAATATTAATTAGTAGTAAAGTTATCTTGAGATTTTATTAGATTATCAAGGGTTATTAATTTGTAACGTACATTTCTATTAATCTCTTTAATAGTATTTTACCATACAAGTAGTCTGCACCCCCGCTTGCATCTGAATATCGGGGTCGTAATCCTCTCTGTATTCCCTTTCTCTTCCCTGGTGGCAGTGTCAGAGATGGATGTGAAGGCCCAGCCTACTCCTGAAGAGTCGTAAGCAGGAGTTGCAGAAGAGTGTGGGTGGTAGACGGGGGTGGGCGACTCAGGGCTTCTTGACACCACATCGCAGATCTTCATGTTGATAGTTGGACACGAAAGTCTCGATCCCACCCGGATGATCCTACGCCGGGAAGGCAACGGTTTCCTAGGTCTCAGAATCGATGTTGGCCAGTGTAAGCGACGTCTTCAACTGGTCTTTGAAGCGTCGTTTTGTACATTCCCCTAGACTTACCTCTAGGCGAGTTATCCAAACATGATGATACGTGGTAGTCGAGTGTGGCGCAATTCTAGACATATGACCCGCCCATCGGAAGCGATGTTGAAGGATTGTAGCCTCGATGCTGGGAGAAAGATGTCCGAATGAAGACCTCATTGTTGGTGATGTGGTACTCCAAATTGATGCGAAGGATTCTTCGGAGCTTCGTTTGCTGGAATCACTCCAGACGTTTGATGTTCCAACGATACAAAGTCTAGGTCACACGAGCGTACAGAAGAGTTGATAGGACCACGCCTCGGAAGATCATGATTTTTGTTCTTATTGTGAGGTCGTGATTGCTGTAGACCTGGTGTAAGAGCGTTCAGTACTCTGCATGAGCTACTTCGATCCTGTTGTCAAGGATTCTTCCCGCATGTGACATCATTCGAGATGACGCTCCGACGGTAGGGAATTCATCGACGAATTCTACCGGTTATCCGTCGATTAGGTTGAGGATCTTTGTCTTGACCTGCATCCCGAAGGCTTTGTAGGTCTCGTTATACCGGTTTGCCTATCTATAGAGCTTAATGACAGTCTGGTCCGCAGGGAGGTTCTAAACTCTCTGATTTCTCATTCCGAGCTCCCAGGAGGGGAGGGGTTAATAACGATTAGAAATGAAAGATTAAAAAAAGAATCGTCAAAAAATTAATGTTTTTAATGAAAAAAAAAAAATCAGTAAGATGTCCCTTATTTTTATTTGGTCATCGTTCTCAAAAAAAAAACAAAAACAAAAACAAAAAAACAAAAAAAACAAAAACAAAAAAAAACATGGAAGCCAACTGCAATTGTCGGTGACAATTTAAACTAAAATCCCAAAGATTTTAAATAAGAAATGATATATATCCCGACATTGCAGAATGCTCAGCAGGTACACCCCCATTTTGCAGTGAGTTCGTTTTGCAGTGAGTTTAATACATTCTTCGTACCTTTGTGCATTTACACAATTTATTTTAGATTTCCCAAAATGAGGAAAGGTTTCATAATTGCCTTAAGACATTGGAAATCGTCGTTACAAAGACTTCTGAACAATGTTATATGAAAAAAAGACTTGAGGGAATAGAGATATGCTTCTACCGATGAATTCATGTGAATGCCACTTTTCAGAATTTGAGAAGGTTTTGGGGAAAATAGGGACTAACGTTCACAGGACATATTAAATTTAAAAGAAATAGCGGAAAAAGCGTGTAACCTATTTAATGTGCAATGTAGATGTTTTAAGGAAAACTGGAAGGCGAACGATACTCATACTCACAATCAGAACGAGACATTTGAAATTTTGCGGACACAGAATTTCTTTTTTTTCCGTTCATTCGTTCTTTCTTTCTCTCTCTCTCTCTCTCTCTTTCTTTCTTTCTTTCTTTCTAGAATGTATTGACCTTTCACAGAGTAATTTTTATATCCTATCATTTTTTCAAAGTGTTTAAAATTTTTCTATATTCATGGCAGTAGTGTCACGCATTCAAAAACGATTAATTTATTGATAGATTGATTTGATTTTTTTTACTGCTTATCAAACGTTTGTGGATTCTTTAAAGCAGAAACATATTTTTGATTATAAAAATAATTCCTTTTTGCGAGTGAATATTGCATTAAAATCTTTTTGAGAATAACAATGATTTTTCCAGATGCAATCCCTACTATTTAACCGATAGCTAGGGGGAGAAGATGGATACATATCTTTATCAAGGGTATTTGTACGTCAGTGAATATAATGAAACGGACTAGAATTCGAACTGTTAATAGCAGACCCAAAAAGGAAAATTAATGGTAGACTCAAAAAGGAAAATTAAAGTACTCTCAGAAAAGAAAATAATGGGAAAAAACATGAAGATAAGAATAACTGTTAATTGAAAAAAAAAGAAGAAAAACAAATTGAATAGTTGTCATCAATTTATTGATGAATGATAGTTCATTTGTGTTTGACGGTTTATCAACACTTTGTGTGTTATTTAAATTCGAAACATATTTTGTACTGTAAGATAATTATTTTTTGCGAGTGAAAAAATAAATATTTTTATAAGAATAACAATGATTTTTTCTATATACAAGTACTACTATGTAACTCATAGCTGGGAGAGAAGAGGTGGTAAAATTTTCAAACACCAGATCGTTCAAATTTCCTTATTTACAAAGACATAAGTCACTTGGCATTTAATCAATCATAATCTTGAAGGCATTCTTTTAAACAACATTTTGTCTCGTCCCATTTTATCTTATATAATAAAACCATAAAAATACCTACTCATGCAACAGAAACAAAACTAATAAAATCAATCAACGCTACTTATTAAATATATCGATCTTCTCTTTCAAAGTTCGCAAAGCTGTTAACTGACACTTCTTTTTTTGTCCCAATATTTCCATGATATTTTCTGTAGAACCCTATCATCCCTCTTGCCATCCAACGTCACTTGGGACCTTCCAAATGTATTTATTCCAGTTCCCGACGAAGTTAAGTTATCGGATCAGATCGATTTGCGATCGAAGTGTAGGCGTCTCAAGCTGAAGGAAATAAAGGCGAAAGAAAATCGACATTAGTTTGGCCCAATAATGTTTTTGGCGGGAAGACCAGCAGGCGACATTAACCTTTCTGGTTCCTCCCCTGATAAATTCTAATTCTGTAACATTGCCGGCTTCGAATTCTCTCCAGTAACATTCATGGCTGTAAGTGTGTGGCGTCTTCAGAACGTCAAAGATTGGTACAACAGGACATTTTCAAACACAATTGTTTCGTTTTACCATTCCTTGTAAAAGCGCGAAGCGTAAACTGAATAAAAAAAATAAATAAAATAAAATACCTGCTTAAATTAGAAAATACAAAATAGAGGTATATAAACGCGTAACTAGAAGCTTATATAACGGGTGTCATCACCAATAAACTTGAGTTTGTAAGAATTTTCAAAAATGTTAGGAGAGATTTTATTTTTTTGTAATAATCCATTCCGGCTAAAAATATTGCCATTGCCAAAACAAGCTTCCGGAGGAAAAAAAAAACTAAAACTTTGGACCCTTGTGCCCGCCAAAAAAAAAAAAAAAATGTCGACTTCTCACATATGTTACTATGTGAGAAAACGACATTTTTTTTGCATATTTGATTATTTTTGCATATATATTTGATTACACACCCCCCCCACACACACACACACACACATATATATATATATATATTTATATTTGATGAGATATATATACGTATATATATTTGATGATATATACATATATGTATGTATATATATATATTTGATGATATATATATATATATGTATATATATATTTGATGATGAAGGGTCATATGGGCTGATGTATTAACCCGAGATTTAGTGTTGGTTCTTAATTCTCTCAGCTGATCGTGACGATTCTTTTAAAACTTAGTTATCCCTAGTTTGATCGGTTTTCAACAGCAAGCTCGAAATCCTGTATAGGGATGTTTGCAGCATTTAAATTGTATTTAAGTTTGTCCTTAAAGCGTAACCAAGAAC
This sequence comes from Acanthosepion lycidas, assembly GCA_963932145.1. Taxonomy (NCBI): domain Eukaryota; kingdom Metazoa; phylum Mollusca; class Cephalopoda; order Sepiida; family Sepiidae; genus Acanthosepion; species Acanthosepion lycidas. The sequence goes on from OZ010602.1 coordinate 72,716,371, forward strand.
GGCCTACATTACACTCACCACGAAAAAATTTATATATATATATATATATATATATATATATATATATATATATATATATAAGTGAACATAGAAGTCAACACTTAGAGGCCTGACGATTTCATATAGCATGAAACAGACTGTCGCCTCTAAGTGTTGACTTCTATGTTCACTTTTATATTTACACACTATCTCTGATATTGAGCACTTTATTCCATAAATATAGCACACCTTAAGACTATATTTCTTTATATATATATATATATATATATATATATATATATATATATATATATATATATATATATTGATGAAATACCTTAATCATATTTATTCTATGGACTCAGTATTTATCAAAGTTTTTAATCATATTGATTTGCTTGTTTCAGTTATCCTGTTGATGAATGGGTAAAACTGAACACGCATGCGCAGCGCAACTACAGAAGAGATCTACAACTTCCGCAACTACGGAAGAGATCTACCGTCACGTCCATCAATTCGTGCATGGCCAAAGAAACTTATGAAGACAGGGACAGTGTTGGTTAAAGGGCGGAGTGGACGACCAAGAACATCTGCGAAAAACATTGATCGTGTAAATCGAGTACCATGTTGAGTTGCTTCGTGCAACTAACGGTGCACATATAACCGGGTGAAACAAGAAAGTAGGCCCAAATCGTGTAACAGCAAAATTGTCAAAATTGTTAGATTAAGTTTTGTACCGTTGTAACTTAGAAATGATTAAAGATATTTTACAGAGTTTTTTCATAACACTATTAGACTGTACTTTGAACGATAAGAATGCATTTAGTTTGCTGTTGTGACCTCCTTATCCAGTTTTCCTTTCTACACTTCCTCTTTTTTAAACTTATTCACTATTCTCTTGATGATTCTTGGGTGGACATTGAAGATTGAAGCCAGTGTCTGAATGTTGGTACCATTACTGAAGGCCTGAATGATCTTTTTCCTCTAAACATTGTTCACTTGGGAAGACAATGGGGTTGACACAAAATGATTTTAACCTGTTCTCTTTCTTGCTGAATATCTCAAAGGTTTTTTTTTTAGTTACGACAGGAATGATGTTAAGATGATTAAACGTCTTATCTGAAAACTGAGAAAAATAAAATGAATTAGTTTAGTGTTTTTTTTTTAGATGTTAAACATTTCCTGGGATGGGCAATTATTCCATGCTGTTACACGATTTGTACAATTTTGCTGTTATACCCGGGAGAGGTGTATTAAAATAGTTAAAAAAATCAGTATCTATTCCTCAATTTGTAACGATTTCCATATATTTGTCTCTTCATTTGTTTGTGTAATAATTTCTTAAATTGTAAAGTGACTTTATAGACACCATATATATATATATATATATATATATATATATATATATATATATATATATATATATATATATGATAAAATCTCCCGTCGGTTTCGATGTATGAGGATCTGTCACCTTAATTGATTCAGTTATGGAATAACGATAATCTTAAGTCACACTTGCTCCACTAGTGATTTACAAACAAGGCCACATGTGGAGCAAGAGTGAGGATTGTGGGATGAGATTACTGTTGACCTTTTAGATCTTGCTCTCGCTTCTTGCAGACTATTCTGACAAGCTGATTGAAAACTGCTTAGTCCACTAAAACACGTTGATCTCCATTCAACCCGCTCCAAGAATAAGAGGGTGTTATGAGGTATATTGACAGCTGACAAGTTGCTCTTCAGCTTGTCTTTGTATCTTAGCCATTGGCGTCCTACATTCCTGTAACCCTGATCTAACTGGCTGTACATTAGGATTTTGTGCATCCTGTCATCAGACATTCTCAAGACATGACCAGTCCACCGTAACTGAGACTGTATGATAAAAGTCTCGATCCCTCCAATATTACACCTGTTAAACAGGTCTACGTTAGATGTCCTATCCTGAAGGTTAACCCGACAGATTTCACGCAGACAGCTTTTATGGAAAACATCCAGCTGGCGTATATGGTACCTGTATGGAGTCCACGACTCTGAGCAACACAAAAGGATGTCAGGTACAACACCTCTGTAAACACGAATTTTCGTATCCAGTCGAATAGCCCGCTCACTCCACAAGAGATGGCGAAGTTTACCGAAAGTACTGGAAGCCTTAGCAATCCGATGCATGATTTCATCATCTAAAGTTCCACTGTAATTGACTTTGCTACCAAGATAGGTGAAAGACTTTACATAGTTCAGGGTTTTGTCTTCTACTTTCAATAGTCTCTCTGGAAATTTGTAGACTGTTAGTTTTTTGTTTCTCAGCACAGAATTGCTTCGAAGTAGGACAAGGTTGGTGCACAACTTCAGTTTTTTTATGCTAAGTGTAAGACCAAAGGCTTTATGCTCAGTGTAAGACCAAAGGCTTTATGCTCAGTGTAAGACCAAAGGCTTTACATGTAGCAGAAAAACGATTTATTAGATATTGGGCCTCCTCAAAGGATGTCGCTACAAGAGTCGCATCATCAGCAAACAACAAATCACGAATAATTTACGTACGAAGGTGGGTCTTGTCTTTGAAGTGCTGAGTTATATATATATATATATATATATATATATATATATATATATATATATGAGTCAAGTGTAAAATGTAATCACGTGTTCAAACACCACCAATTAAAAAACACTTCCAAATTTTGTTACAGCCCAATACAAACACACACACGCACAAACACACACACACATACATACATATATATATATATATATCTATGAGTCAAGTGTCAAATGTAATCACGTGTTCAAACAACACCAATTGAAAAACACTTCCAAATTTTGTTACAGCCCAATACACACACACACGCACACACGCACACACACAAACATACACACATACACACACATACACACACACATATTGATATATATATATATATGAGTAAAGTGTAAAATGTAAACACGTGTTCAAACACCACCAATTGAAAAACACTTCCAAATTTTGTTACAGCCCAATACACACACACACACGCACACACACGCACAAACACACACATACATACATATATATATATATATATCTATGAGTCAAGTGTCAAATGTAATCACGTGTTCAAACAACACCAATTGAAAAACACTTCCAAATTTTGTTACAGCCCAATACACACACACACGCACACACGCACACACACACACATACACACATACACACACATACACACACACATATATATATATATATATATGAGTCAAGTGTAAAATGTAAACACGTGTTCAAACACCACCAATTGAAAAACACTTCCAAATTTTGTTACAGCACAATACACACACACACACACACACACACACACACATATATATATATATATATACATATGCCAGGAACACATAAAATAAACATAGACCAACTAGAAATCATCAAGCACTGCCGAAAACAGATAACAAACTAAATGTGACGTTGTCCCCTGGTCGCAGCGCCAACCGTGACGTTCTATCCTAGTCTACCACGGCACCAACTGTGACGTCCCCAAATAGCACCAATTGTGACGTCCTCGCCGCGGCGCCAGCCGTTCGCTCCTCGCTGCTCCCTTCGGGTGTCGCTGCTCCAAATGTGACGTTCTAACCTTTCGGTGATTCGGGTGGGAATCTGGTTAGATTTGATATCAGGCTCGTCGTTCCCAACTCGCTTCCAACGCCTGGTTACCAATGTAACTGCACTGATCCCCCAGTCCGCCTACCCACGTTGTGAATTGATCTTAGGCAGACGAGATCAAACAGTGGTTGGGGCCGTACTGCAAACCGAGTTCAACGAGGGTGATACCACACAAATATGCATAAAAGACAATAAAATGAAAACTCAAAAGTTCAAAGTATCAAAGAAAAAGGTAACAAACTTTATGTCTAGTTGTTCGATACATAGGACTGCATCTATCTCCCGAAACGTTCTATGGATTGTGACACGTCGTTTTCCGCTAGGCAAGTTTTAACACTTCAAGTTGTCTGCTCTCTAAGAAATTGGTGTTTCGGTGGGTCTTTGGACGAAAGTCAAAAGAAAAAACTTATTTCGGTGATCTGGATCTAAGTCGCTCTTCAAAATAATTGTTCTTGGGTTGAAGAGGGGTCCGGAATGTGCGTGAATCTTGGTCAGCTATCTGCGAGGCTTGCTTCAACTGAAGACTGACTCTGGGAACTGCTGGAACTCAACTCAACTCTGCTCGTTGTGGCTTCGTTTATATGGGCGCCGACCAAAACCGGGGTGAGTTTGTCTGGTTAGGAATTCTCACCTTTTTCCATTTTTGGGAACCTTTCCTCACTCATACTTCAGAGGAGCGTGAACTGCCCTCCCCACATCTTCGTTGCAACCTCTCTTACTCATCCTCCAGATGGGCTGCAACAGCCTCCCTCGTGCGTCACGTGATCACCACTCGACCAATGATGTCTCAGTCGGGCGTGAACGAATCCGCGGCTTTGTTTCAGGAAGAAAAAAAAAATCATGCTTAACTAAAAAAAAAAATTATCTCTTCTCTTTCCCTTTTCTTCCTCTTAATCGCCGTTATCATTTCTCTGGCCGCGAACGGGACAATATGACAATGGCGGTCATAACTCTTGTTCTACACGTGGTTTACGTCAGGTATTTTATCGCTAATTATCAGAATGGGTGGTCTTCTTGACACAGTCTCGAAAAGAATCATCTCCAAAGTTTCTGTCAGTCTGTCGCCTCGAAGAAAGAAAAAAAAACACTTCTAGGTTCCCATTCATTTTCCTTCGGTACATATTTCTGATAACATAATTTTATTATCGCAGGCCAAGGATGTTCCGTCGAAGGAAAATCGGTCAACGGACACTCGTCGGTCGTCCTTAATTTTTCATATCTGTCCAAAGTCCCTTTAAGTGCCTGTTTTTCGTCACTTATCGAAATAACATTTTCATTTAAATATTTTTTTCTTTGGCCAGCCGGTCTGTAGTTGATAATAAGATGTCTTCCCGTACCAATAGTTTGTTTTCATATCCTTAGATAACACAGCCGATGCCAAAACATATCTGATTCTTTCCTTCTTTCCCTTTCTTTTTACTCAGAATTTCCCTGTCATTGTAATGACACTCTTTCGCCATTTGTTACTTATCAAAATATCCTTTTATCCATTGTCTCTTAGCCGTGTGTGTGTTCTTGCTTATCACCCACGATTCGGTCCTTAGCCTCTCCTTTCCTTCTTTTCTTTCTTTTCCCTTTCTGCCTCGTTAAATGGTGCCACATAAACAAGAAAAGTAATAACAAAAAATTTAAAAATACTGGATTTAAAATAAAAACAAACATACGAAGTATATTTCTGAGACGTCGAATTTAACACTGAAAAAAGGTAGAAATCAGTCATGCAGAAAACCCAACGACAAACCATTTTATATACACAGCTTTTAATCAACAACAGTCAAGCAGATCTCGCAATCAATTAACCGTAGGTTATCTGGCAATTGTCCCGATGAAACCATCTGTAACCAAACTTTATATATATATATATATATATATATATATATATATATATATATATATATATATATATATCTATATATATATATATATATACCGCTAAGAATAGTGAATGTACAGCAACCTTCATATACACACTACCCAGTACAAAAATGCCAAAAGAAAAAAATCAACATATGGTTCACTCACCGTATAATAAAAAAAGTAAAAACAAACGTTCATTGCGCTCATTCACTTACACGTAGTGCACTTCGATGTGGTGTAATGGTTAGCAAGCTTGTCTCACTAGAACAATTCCGACTGATTAGTGAGTTCGATTCTCACTGGGTGCCCCATATTTTGGCCATGTTCCACATTCTAAGCTACACTTACAAAATCACCATCCACATACACGTCTACTCATCAAACACTCTTACTTTATATTAATTTGTTAAATATCTCCCATGTCTGTGTATGTATATAGAAAGTTATCTATCTATCTATACGTACATATATAAAGTACATCATTCTCTCTATATATATGTGTGTATGTTTATGTATATTGTGCATGTACCGCCTTCTCTCTATGTCTGTGTATGTATATATAAATCTATCTATCTATCTATCTATCTATCTATCTATTTGAAAGACCACATATTAAGCAGTCGGCACAGCCTGTTTCAGACGTGACATCAGGTGCCTTATCATAATAATGTGAACATACATTTCCAACTGAATTTAACTGTTCATCACTAAGTTGAGTCGTTGTTTCTTGATCAAGTGAGACGCCGTTTCCTTTGTTCTTATGATTAATGGCGTCTATGTAAAACTTTCTTAAACAAAATTTATGAACAAAGCGTTCTGTTCTCTTAGCAGAAGATGACAACACTTCAAAATGGTTGGAGTGGAGAGAGATTAAGGATTTACTCAATCTCTCCCCTCCCCAATCATTTCTCATCTCAAGTGTTCTCATCTAAGAAAAGAGAACGCTTTGCTCATCAATTCTCTTCCAACTTAAATAATAAAGAAAAAACAGTTAGAGTGATCGCTAAAGTGATCGTTAAGTCACAATGAAAGAATGAGAGAGAGAGAGAGAGAGAGAGAGAGAGAGAGTAAACTGAACGAATGAGAGAAAGAGTGAAAATAAAGAATGCTAGTACGAAAGACAAGTAAAAAGAGAGAGAGAGAGAGAGAAAGAGAGAGAGAGAGAGAGAGATAGAAAGAAAGAAAGAAATGGAGATGACATTAGACTGTCGTTTAGTTAGTTTTTCTAACTTCCGACTAGGTTGGTTTAAGTCACAATCAATCTCCCAACTTTCATTTATTGTATCCATCCTTCCAAAATTCTAATAATTAAAAAACAACATTAAACTCTTACAATTCGTCACACATGCACCACATACTCTTGTAGTTTGGCTTGTTATTTGTAAAAATTTAGCGAAGAACACAATAAATAAACATTGAAGGGTTAAATCTGACAAAAAAAAAACTTAGTCGGAAGTTAGAAATATTTTAAAAGTTGGACAGACAGACCATGCCGGTATTGATTAACAAAAACCTTTTTTAAAAAAAGTTTATATATATATATATATATATATATATATATATATATATATATATGTATGTATGTATGTGTGTGTGTGTATGTGCATGTATATATATATATATATATATATATATATATATATATATATATATTATTACATATATATATATTGAGCGAGGGGAGAGTGAGAGAGAGGCGAAAGCCAAACTGACAGAAAAAAATGAGAAAAATACAGAGAAAGATATAGATTGATAAAGAAACAACGAGAGAGAGAGAGAGAGAGAGAGTGAGATGGATAGATAGATAGAGAGAGAGAGAGAGATAGAGAAATATAGAGAGGAGGAAAGGGCGCTGGAGAGCGAAATAAATAAAAACCCACAAAAGTACAAAGAACAAATTGACAGAGATAACGGGAATACACACACACAGAGAGAGAGAGAGAGAGAGAGAGAGAGAGAGAGAGAGAGAGAGAGAGAGAGAGAGAGATTGAAAGAGAAAGAGAGAGATTGAAAGAGAGAGAGACACACAGAGACAGAGAGCGAGAGAGAAAGACAGAGAGAGAGAAACGCAAAATAGATAAAGTAAGGGAGCTTGAAAGATAGAATAAAATAATAGTAAACAGAAAGAGAAATTATCAAAAAACTACACCGAGAAAGAAACAGAGAGATAATGGACATATATATATATATATATATATATGTATGTGTATGTAAAGAGAGTGAGAGAGATATTGAAAGACACAGAAGAAAGAGATAAGTGAGAAAGAGGAAATATATAGATATAGGTCTAGAGAGAGAAAGGAGATAAAAAAGACAAAAAGAAACGAACAAAGAGCGATAGATAAAGCGTAAGATAACGAAAGAAAGAGGGAGAGACAAAGTAAGAGGCAGAGAGGGAGAAAGTAAAATGTGAGGAGAGAAATATATATTAGGTTGGTGCAAAAATAATGTCGTTTTCTCACATAGTAACATATGTGCGAAAAAGACATTATTTTTGCACCAACCTAATAAAAAGTGTCATAGCGAGATAGATAAATAAAGAACAAAACGAGTTAGAGAGTCACAAAGAGAAAGAGAGAGAGAGAGAGAGAGAGAGAGAGAAAGGTGAGAGAAAGGACGGAAATAAAGAAGAATAGAAAGAAAGAAGAATGAATTAGAGAGAGGGATAGGGTGATAAATTGAGATGAAGAAGACAGAAATAGAGAGTGGGAGAGAGAAAGAAAGAAAGAAATGGCAAAGACCTTAGCAAAATCAATAACAAAAGCGAAGATGAGGGCAAAAATCATAATGAGAAGAAACATTTTGACAGAAATATTAGGTTGGTGCAAAAATAATATCGTTTTTTGACGTAAAAAAATACGTCAAAAAACGATATTATTTTTGCACCAAACTAATAGTAAACTTCTGAAAAATAAATCTAAGTCTAAAAAAGTCTGTAAAGTAAAAGACTAGTAGTCATTAGGGAGTGGTGGGAGAAGAGAGATATGGCAGTATTAAGAGAGATAGATAGATAGAGAGAGAGAGAGAGGGAGAGAGAGAGGGAGAGAGAGAGAGAGAGGTGAAACAAGTAGGGAAGTTGAAGAGAGAAAATAGAAGAGAAATTAAATAAAATACAAACAGGTACCTAGGGAAGAAAAGTAAGGGTGGATGAAACTGAAAAATGCAAATTTTGTTAATTGACGCACCTGAGAAAAGTCAATAAAACTTATTGGCAGCATTCGAAAAATAACGTTTTTGCTTTCAATTCTCAAGGAAATCATTTATATATTTTTGGTTTTATGTGTTAATTTGAAATATTTTTTGGCCTTCAACATTAAAAAGTGTGAAGTTTTTAACAAATTAAGAAACGCTCAATAAATACCCCAAACCAATCAGACTTTATGCTAAGATTTGTTATTACAATTGTTATTTTTAAACATCTTTATCAAGAACCGGATAGTTTTCATATAACCAAAACCTTTCTATCATTTTGTCGATTACATAAACTAAAACATATACGCGCCGACAAAGAGGCAACGGTATTTTAGGAATTATTTTTATCCTTAAAAGAAAATCATTTCTGAAAAAAAAAGTTCTTTCAAAATAATAACTGAAGGAATAAATATTGAGATATAAATAATAAAAAAAAAAATCTATACTAGCGTGCAAAGAGTGATAAGCTGGTACAGATTAAGAGAGTTCTAGTCCGGCGTAGCGTAGTACTTGATGTGGCATCGATTGCACAATTAGTCGGAAGAACCCCTGGAGAAATATTTAGCCACGATGGTCACGATAGTAAACTACAACTCTTTAATATTTTTAGCTGTAGGATCATTCGTGTGACTATGACTCTTCACTAAATGGTGCAGTCGAGCATGTCAGTCTAATAGAACATCTCTTAAACCATAGTTGCAGACAACTGTTCAGGCACATTTGTTCAACATCCACAGAGCCCACTTGTCGTTTATATTGCAACTATACTAAGCAGACCTTAGTTACAGTTTCTCGGAGGGTGCGCATTATCTAGCGTGATCAACAGTCGGAACAAGGTCAACACGCACAAACCCTCGGTCACGATGACTTGTAACTTCGTGCTAGTTGACGGCTCCCAAGAATCTCGTTTAACCAATTCCACTCAAAAGGCTTGGGTCAACCCGTCGTATGGTTTTCTGGCGCTTTCCAAAGTTGCCGCATGCTGGAATCGTCCCCCTCCAGACCGATAACCTCAAGAATTCATTTTCATGACAATTCGACCATGGTGAGATTCGAACCCGGGTCTCATGGTCAGACAGTGAATGTTCTAAACACTCAGCCACTATGTCCCATATATAGGGTTAATTTAATGCTCAGGGTACTTGATGACAACTTCATTCGTTGGAAGTCTGTAGAATGCTTCTCAAACCAAATTTTGACCAACTTGTTCTAATAACACAGTACACAGTACAAATAGCTAATGTCGTAAGAAAGCATCTCACACTGTTATGGAATTACCACTAACCTGCAGTGTCTTATTAGAAACTGGGGTCATGCCCACAACCAAACCCTGATATCAGTCCGAAACAAGAGGGTCTGTGATACATAGGGCCACACTTGACGTTGGTTGTCCTCCAGGTTATAATTAGCGAGCACAGCTTTAGCTGCTGTGCCAATGTGTTAACAGGAGCAGCCTGATGGGTCTTCTGCTCCTATACGCCACGTAAGCTAAAGGACGCAGAACTTACCTGCAGTATAGGCATCTGGCACCTCAACATTGAATGTGGATGTGCTTTGAGCCAGTGCCACTTGCTACCGCAAATAACTAACTAAACACCTCTGGTCACAATGATCAAGGAAACGTTCTTTTCTATTAGGTTGGTGCCAAAAATAATGACGTAATAATGTCTTTTTTTGACGTATTTCTTAACGTCAAAAAACGACATTGTTACGTCATTATTTTTGCACCAACCTAATACAATGAGTGTTTATACTTTTCGCCAAGTATTTTGAAACATACATAACACTGTAGATCGAAGCATGTTAAATATTGCCATCAGCCTTTCCTCTGGTGGCTCTTGTGCTCCAGAATATTGGCGAATTCTTTTCCTTGCCATTGTCAGGCAAAAACCAGGAACCCAAAGGAAGGCAGTGATGAATTTAATTTTTCATATTCTCTGATTTTTGCTTATGTAAATAACTTCTGCTTTCCGAAAGTGGCTTAATGTCGCATCGTTTTTACGAATTACCTATATTGGTTAAGACGACATAGTCACATAATACGACTTATAATACGGCCAAGCCTTATAATAAGACATATTCTTATAATACGATATAGTCTTATAATACGGATTATAATACGGCAGGGCTTTATAATACGGCATAGTCTTAAAATACGGCTTATAATACGGCATATTCATATAATACAACATAGTCCTATAATACGGCATAGTCTTATAATAGGACAGTCTTATAATACGACTCATAATACGGTATATTCTTAAAATCCGGCATATACTTATAATACAGCATATTCTCATAATACGGCTTATGATAAGGCATAGTCTTATAATACGACTTGTAATAGGGGACATTTTTATAATATCGCATAGTCTTATAATACGGCATAGTCATACTACGGCATTGTCTTATAAAACGACTTATAATACGGCATTGTCTTATAATACAACTTATAATACGGCATAGTTTTATAATACGACATACAATACGGCATAGTCTTATAATATGGCTTATAATACGGTATTATATTATAATACGGCATAGTCTTCTAATACGGCTTATAATCTGGCATATTCTGATAATCCGGCATACTCTGATAATCCACCATATTCTTATAATACTACATAGTATTATAATACGGCTTATAAATTGGCATATACTTATAATACGGCATGTTTTTATACAACTTATAATACCGTATATGCTTATAATAATGCATATTCTTATCATACGTTATAGTCTTATAATACGGCATAGTTTTTTTTTAAATACGGCTTATAATACGGCATTTTCTCATAATACGTCATATCCTTATAATAATGCATAATCTTACAATACGACATAGGCTTAAAATAAGGGGTAAAAATGCCCATAGGGGCAACCTTCCAGGTTTATATTTGTAGATTTTCGTATAAACATAACTAATGTCAAACCTTTTTGATTAATGTCTAAATAGTAATTAGGTTTAACGATCAATTCCTTTTGATTTTTATCCCATAATACTAATATTGAACATTAGATAATGCAACATACCATTAAATTAACTAATCAAATCTGAAGTATTCTTTGGGGTCACTTAAAACGTTAATCATTATCTGTATAGGCGGCTCCTCGTTTCATTGAAAGTCGCCTGATAGGACATGTACACTGAAGAGATTAATGAAATGTGGGCGATAAAAAAAATTCCAATCTTTAGATTATGGGTGGCAGGTAGTCCCAGAATAAGGGTTGTCTGCATTATGCTGTTTTGCCCTAGACGCACCTACTGCTGCTACCGCTACAATAGATGTAGTGCCCCTTCGACCATAATAGGTTACGAGGAAATAATAAAAACAATATAGGCAGTGTTTTTTTTTAATCAGTATCACTCCATTTACGGTAGTAAAACCACTAAGACACGAGTGATTACAGGACGTAGAAGAATTAGGAAAAGAGAAACATTAATAATAAGGGGGAAGAGGAAAGATTAATCAGGAGGACAGTAGACAGTGATTGAAACTGCATTTAATTTTTTGCACATAAAAGTTGGCTGAAAACATGGAGCCGGAAGGGAGTTCCACAAGCGAGAAGTGCGAGAAAAGAAACTGTTAGCATAGAATTTACGGTTATATCTAGCCAGCTCAACTCGACGCCAGTCTAGTACTAGGCTCAAATTCATAAAGTCTAGGTACCATAGTGAAGAGCTCATCCGAACAATCACCCTGAAAGTATTTATAGAAAAGGCACAGTGAGGCAACCTTACGGCAATGGAACAGTGATTGAAGCCGGGCAGACAGATCCGGACCAATAATATTGCAGATTCTTCTTTGGATCTAATCAAGGAGCTCAAGGTAAATAGCAGAGGCACAGGACCATATGTGACAGCAATATTCTAAGCATGGATGAATGGTAGACTTAAAGGTATGTAAGATAGATTCTGGAGAGAAAAATTGTCCCGAGCGACACAGTAAACCAATTTTCTTAGCAGCTGACCCAGCAATGGATTCAATATAGTCTTTCCATTTCATGTGAGTTGAAAAAGTTAGCTCGAGAAGTTACAACGAGTCACTTTCCTGGGAGTGAGACTTAGCCATGCTGGTGGAATGCAGAGAGAACTCTCTCAGATGGTTAAAGGAGAGAAGTTTAGTTTTGCAGGCGATAAAATTAACAAGCCATCTTTTGCACCATTTAACGACGGACATCATTTTGGACATCGGCTGCCATTTTGAGCTTGTCGGAATGATCAGCCTTACTATCGAGGCAGGAATAAATGGTTGTGTCATCAGCGTAGATACCAATTTGAGAGCTGATCTCATTGGCAAGACTATTAATGAAAATTAAAGGCATAAGAGGACCAAGGATGGAGGCCTGTGGGTGGGACACTGACGTTAGTACGAAAAGATCTAGACGAGTTGCCGTTCAGGATAACCTTCATTTCACGAATTGATAGGAAAGACTGGATCATTTCAAAAATGTACCACATTTTAGCTTGTGGAGAAAACCTGTATGCGCAATCCTTCAAAGGCTTTCGCGATGTCCAAAGCTAGAGCTCAGTTTTCACCGTTTTTATCTAGAGCATTTCCACAATTATCGTCAGTACATCAACATTTTACCTGTAGAAACGAAAGCAATATTGCTTGTCAGTAAAAAAGCACTGCCATGAGAGACGATGAACCAATCCTCACAGGGTGACTCCCACCTTAAGTAATAAGCTCATTAAATATATACATCGAAACTGATGCAAGAAAACCTTCATTATTTATAATATATTTAACTATTGTCAGTAGACAGGATAGACACGGCTCTATAGACCATGGTTGGTCTAGAGATGTTGACTCGATAAAAACACCCATCCCCCAGTAGCCTGTGCCACTTACTGGCTATAAAAACGTGCAGCGACTGAAGAGAGAGAGAGAGAGAGAGATAGAGAGAGAGAGGATGTTTCTCATCATTGATTGACGCATGCAGTAATGTAAATTTAAACATGATTCAGAACTTTTCGTAAATAAAAAGGATAAAGCCAATATTTTTCAGTCATTTTTAAAATGTAAAGCATTAGATTAAAAAGAGAAAAACTCGGATATTTATACCACCATTTGAAAAAAAGAATAAAAAAGATACATATTTGGCATTTTTTTTTATTCTTGTTTGTATTTCCATGCGTTAGACATTTTATTTTAACCACTTTCCTATTTTTTTTCTCGTTTTTATATATTTGTTAACGGTACGTACGGGTCAATGTTTAGAGTTTGGGATGAGATAAAAAAATTCCTTCGTTCGTTTTAAAACATTTTTATCTCGTAATGTTTTTCAAACTTCGCCATTTGTTTGTCTACTTGTTTCTTGCTCGATTCATTATACCTTCTTCAATACATTCTTTTTTCTTTATTGACACTGCATTTTTTTTTGCTTCTTTCTTGCCGTCTTTATTCTCGAAATATTCACTTATTTCCGAATTCCGAAATGTTCTCTTTCAAAAGATTCTATGCTTTCGGTTATTCGTCGTTCTATGCGGTTTTCTTTTTAACAATGTGACCTCATCTACACATCCCTACCCCGAACTCAATTAACTTATTGATCATGAATGGGATAACTATCTTCTTGGATCAGCAGGTGAAGTGTCTGTCTGGTGGACACCTAAGGGGACTGGCGAGCGGCCAGAGTTCTCGTGAAGTCTTGATGTTCGCGAGATTTCAGTGAATATATCGGCAAGAATCTTTCGTCTTTTGAATAATTTCGACCAAAATTACTGCCAGTAGGGCGAGCCAATAAAGAGATAAATTTCAAAACAATTTTAAGTGCGGAAATCAGATTATATTACTTATTTTTATTGTTTATTACTTTATTTTCAGATTGTTTACTACTTATAACGTGTGTTTCATATTCACTTTTCATCGATGACAGACAGCAAAGTTTTACAGTGATATGAATAAAAAAATCAACAAAGATATTTGGACAGGAATCATGCTTTAAAAAGAACTCTGGATGTTTCACCGATATACTTTTGGTGATCTATCTATCTATCTATCTATCTATCTATCTATCTATCTATCTATCTATCTATCTATCTGTTGATAATAAAAAAAAAACAAAAAACAAACTAGAATGTATTAAAAAATGCTTTTAAAAATATTTAAAATCCAGTACTCTTTTCTTGGTAAGAAAAGGAATATATAAATAATTTATCTATGTGTGTGTGCGTGGGTGTGAAAGAGTGTGTGTGTGTGTTTGTGTGTGTGAGAGAGAGAGAGAGAGAGAGAGAGGAGAGGGAGTAATGAAAAATTATTGATCCAGCAAAGAAGGGATTCAAAATTCGAATGTTGGTCACTTGAACAGATTTCAGGAGCTGGGTCGGTTCGATATTTTTCAATGACGACGACGACAACAGCAGCAGCAACAACAACAACAACAAATCACACATATCCTCTTCTACTTCTACTTCTACTTCCTCTAGTCGTTTGAAAATTAGCACGTGCTGTACCCCCTGCCATTACCGTAGATAAATAATAGACAATTCCGTTTTAATTGCGCGGAGAGACGGAAGTAAAAGGTTATTTCAGAGACGCTCTTGGGATTGAGTGAGAATTAGAAGGCATACATGATATTAAGAAGGAAACATGTCAATTTAAAATCTTTACATTTGTACTCTCATA
Organism: Acanthosepion lycidas; assembly: GCA_963932145.1. Classification (NCBI taxonomy): domain Eukaryota; kingdom Metazoa; phylum Mollusca; class Cephalopoda; order Sepiida; family Sepiidae; genus Acanthosepion; species Acanthosepion lycidas. The sequence continues at coordinate 72,731,665 of OZ010602.1, forward strand.
CTTTTTTGAATAATAAGCAGCATTCATATTATTATTATTATTGAAGTATTTCCTTAACGTTTTTAAGCTTAAATATTTAACGATGAAATAAGAGAATTTCCAAAGGTATTGTATAGTTGTGTAATTCACAAGAAGCTTATTCAATAATGAACTAAAAAATGAAGATTTATCAGAAAAAGGCAAATGAGAAAACCGTGAAATTTCCATCGGTACTGCTAGAGTAGTAGTCCAGTCTTTCAGCTCCCCGCCACACCACTGCATTCATTTGTTGTGTGAACGACAGTGGCTCATAAAACCAGCCATCAATCTGCATTCCTTGTTATATATATGGCATGTCAAATCATCTCTGGGTGGTGGAAATTGACTTTGAACCTCATCACTTCCAAGGTGTCTTTTTATATATCTTGTCAGGCCTGACCTGGACTTGCACAACATAGTGCAGGTCAGGCATTCAAAGCATGCCATTATGAAATCGTCATATGCAATAGACTGTTGGTGTTGGACAGACATATCCGATTCCATTGGCCGCATGGTCCAAAAATTTAGAGTGGTTCCAAACTTTTGATCGGTAGTATATATATATATATATATATATATATATATATATATATATATATATACTTTTGATCGGTAGGAGATATATACATACATACATATATATATATATATATTAAAAAGTTATATATATATATATATATATATATATATATATAAACTTTTTATCGGTAGGATATATATATATATATATATATATATATATATATATATATATATATAATATACCATTTATTTTACATTCAACATCATCACTTGATAAGACACCGAGGGTGTTGAAACAAAATGGCTATTTTTGTAGTGATTTAATAACATATTTATGTTATAATTTTTTTTTAAATAAATAATTATATATATATATATATATATATATATATATATATATATATATATATATATACTTTTGATCGGTAGGATATATATATATATATATATATATATATATATATATATACTACTGATCAAAAGTTTGGAACCACCCTAATTTTTGGGACCATGTGGCCAATGCAATCGGATATGTCTGTCCAACACCAACAGTCTATTGCATATGACGATTTCATAATGGCATGCTTTGGATACTCGACCTGCACTTTTCTTTTAGTTCATAAAAAAGGCTAATTTTTACATAATTCACCTGTTGTGGATATATGCAAACCCTTAAAATTCAAACAAATTTTCATACAAACATTATAAATTTATTTGCATGAGATTTGGAAATTTTGTTACAACATGATACATTTTCTGAAGTGTTGAGCAGACATTTAGAAATATTTTAACTTCACTGACTGGGAAAGAATCAGTTCCATTTTTGATTAATGCGTGATTGAAATGAATTTTCAGAAACCGTTAAAATGCCAAGAAGTAAACAGATTAATATTGACGCAAGAGCCAAAGTAGAAATTCTTTCTATAGAAGGGTATTCCGAAAGTCAGATTTCTATAAAATTACAGATATAAAAAAATGAGTTGTATTATTGCCTGCAGCGGCATGCAGAAACAGGCAGTAAAAGATCATTTTGATTTAAATTATTGCATAATTGCATGCAAACATAGAAAAATAAATTTATTTCTTTAAAGACATGAAACTTGATTCAAGTTTAGAGGAAAATTAATGTGGTCTCAAACATCTGATCGGCAGTGTATACATACATACATACATACATATATATATATATATATATATATATATATATATATATATATATAATTAATACAGAAAAATTGTCACTTAACTGATTGGTGTCATCCTCGTCATGCCGACTTGGAAGTTTGTCAACGTACAGAATACGTTCACTCGTCAAGGACTTGTCCGTTTTATTTCTGTCAACATAGTCAATGTTTGCATGTTTATATGCTGTTGTGAACATGAGTTATTATTATTATTATTATTATTATTATTATTATTATTACATTTCTACGTGAGGCTGTAAGTCTATGGCTATTCGCTTGATGCATGGCATCTTCGTTGTTTGGTTATCTTTTTCTTTTCTTTCTTTTTTTTCTTTTCTTTCTTTCTTTTCTTTCTTTTTTCTTTTTTTCTTTTTTTTCTTTTCTTTCTTTTTTTCTTTTCTTTCTTTCCTTTCTTTTTTTCTTTTCTTTCTTTTTTCTTTTCTTTCTTTTTTCTTTTTTCTTTTCTTTCTTTTTTCTTTTCTTTTTTTCTTTCTTTCTTTCTTTCTTTTCTTTCTTTTTTTCTTTTCTTTCTTTTCTTCCTTTTCTTTCTTTTCTTTCTTTCCTTTCTTTTTTCTTTTCTTTCTTTTTTCTTTCTTTTCTTTCTTTTTTTCTTTTCTTTCTTTCTTTCTTTTTTTCTTTTCTTTCTTTTCTTCCTTTTTTTTCTTTTCTTTCTTTTTTCTTTGCTTTCTTTCGTTATCACTGGACTTTTGCTTTATGGCCTTTTGTTGACTTTTAGGGGTGGTGTGAATTTTTTCAGTGTTTAAAGTGTTTTATTATTTTCTGTTGTGTTGACCCTTTGGTGTCTTTAATGATAGTGGCTTGAATGTTTATATGTGTGTATGCATTGTATTTGGGTCCGCGCACTTACGCGCCCACGTAGATATATTTGACTGTGTGCTTGAGTCTGAGTATGTGCTCATATACATGTGCGTATGCATTCTCGTGCACATAACCATATGATTATTGGTGTTGTGTGTGTTTTTATGTAAATTGGTGTATTTTACATGATAACTTGTGTAATTATTTTTTACATTTCTTTCATTTTCTTTTTTATTGATGTTGATCTGTGTGTACGTGTACGTGCGCACACGTGATCATGTTTATGTGTGTATGTGTATTTTTGTGTTATGATGAGTGTAGGTATGGATATTTATATGTGCATATGTACATGTGTGTACCCATCCGTGAACGTATTGTTTTTTATCTTGTGGTAAGTATAGATGTTGATTGTTGGTACTTTTTTTTATCGCGTTTGGTGGTAAACTGGGTATTTGTTATTGGTATTGCGGTTAGTCTTCTTTTTATTGGTTTTCTCATTTGGGGACATGGTGTTGGGTGTGGCGAGTTGTGATTAGAATAGAATTGAGTTATATATGGTGTTGTTTGTTTCATTTGTATTAGCATTTAAGTAGCAAAGTAAATATTTATTTAAGTGTCTTCAATTACTCATTCTCACATTTTTCTTGTTTAGTAGTTTGCTTTGGTTTTTAAAAGTGATTATTGCTAATTTTCCTTTAAGCATAGTTTGCAATTTCTGCTATTGATATTATGTGGGGTTGCTCTTTTTATGATTTCCCATTTTTTATGATTTTTATGAAAAACTGGAGAAACTCATGACGAGTGAACGAATTCTATACGTTTACGAAACTTCGAAGTCGGGATGACGGGGGTGACACCTTCACTTAAATGACAATTTCTATATTAATTCTATTAACACTATCTCTGATATCGAGCACTTTACTAAAAATTCTGCTGCCTTCTACCAGTAAACCACTGAAATTCAGCAATTTTGGCTTCAACCAGTCTTAGAACTCACCACTCTTTCCACCCTCTTTCTCTCTCTCTCTCTCTCTCTCGATATATATATATATATATATATATTGCTAAAAATATAAATATAATGAAATATGTAATTACGCTTCCTTGTTAATTTATATATTTGAAAACAAGTAAAGTTAATTAAAACAAAAAAAAATCTGTCGATTTCCATTAACAAAATATTAATTAGCGAAGGATTGGTCCATAAATACTCACACCTCTCTCTCCCTCTCCTTCTCTATCTATATATATATGTCTCTATATATTCCCATCTGTCTGTCTCTCCGTCTGTCTGTCACTCTCTCTCTCTCTCTATATATATATATATAGCAAGAGATAGATATTAGGTTGGTGCAAAAATAATGACGGTTTTTACGTTAAAAAATACGTCAAAAACCGTCATTATTTTTGCATCAACCTAATAGATAGATAGATAGATATCATTGTGTATTTAGGTAACAATCATTAAAAACGACTGATAATTTTTTTTCTATCTAGTGTTATAGAAATGTTTTCTTTTACAAACCTGGTCAGCATATTTTGGCCGCGTTCGTATTTGATATTATCGAGTGATGGCTTTTTATTTTTTATTATTACCGATTCCATTATTTTAGCCTTTTATTTAATATATGGATGAGACTATTGTAGTTGCATTTTGAACGTTTGGAAGATCTTCGGGACACTCACGTATTTCGTATAGAAAACGTTAAAATTTTCCTGCCGTGCGATGATAGCTCCGGGGTAGAATCTCTGACTGGTACCAAATCGGTCGGGTTTTCGATTCCAGCTTGAAGCAGTCTCGCCAGCGAAACCGTCTGTCTGTTGATGACAATGACTCTCTCTCTATATATATATATATATGTTTGTGTGTGATAGCTGGCAGCTCGTATCCTCATATGTCTGTCTACTAGGGCGGCTACCGAATCCCTGTTGCAGACGCCTGCCCAGGAACATTTTTGCTCGTTCAACTCCCACATACCTTTCAGAGCGGATTTTAGAGTTTCTCGAGGAGATGGCATAATCTGACATGATCAGCAGTTTGAACAAGGCTAGTACGCTCAAACCCTCTGCCATGAAGGCTTGAGGCAACATAAGGTATAGTTTTCAGAAGATTTACAGATGTGCCGCGCGCCGAGATTGTCTCCCCAATCTGATAACACCAAGAAATCATCTTCCTGAGATAATCGACTATAGTGTCATTCGAACTTCAGTTTCATGGTCGGAAAGCGAACCTGGCCACGCGCCCAATATATATATATATATATATATATATATATGTATACTCTACTCGACTCTTCCGTCGAATTCGACGTATGAGGGTCAAGCAGATCAGTTCCCAGGAAACCGACAACAGCACATGAGATTTTGATTATAGTGGTGAAGGTTTTGTGCAGAACAATCCATTCTTTTTGAAGGGCCGAATTCAGAAACCTGGTTCACTAAGTGCCACAAGGTCCCCAAACGACCCTCCGCAGGTTTTGAATTCAGAGTTGTCTTTCTCCTAGACAAGTTGCCATCCAAGGCTATAGAACCTAGTCTGTCCTGATGTTTAACCATATCTGGAGGGAGGAGAAGAGGATTAATACCTTTCCCAAGGATATTAGCACGTAAGTGGATTTAATGGATTCGACTGGAATTCGAACTCGTCTCTCCGATTCCTGTCCAAGCCGATATATATATATATAAAAGTGAACATAGAAGTCAACACTTAGAGGCGACAGTCTGTTTCATGCTATATGCAATCGTCAGGCCACGTGTGCTGCTATTTTTCTCGGCTATTTATATATATACGGGTCAGTGGTGCATTGTGGGTAGTCTATTATGGCGGTTATTTTACCGGAAGTCGTTTGTTTATTTATTTGGGTTAAATTATATTGCTTGTTTTTTATTTTTATTTTTTGTTTCTTATTTTATTTATTTATTTATTTAATCAGTGTTTTTATTAACGTAGTAAAAATTTGTTTATATCACTTATTTAATGGTTTTGTTTTGGTCTGAAAATTTAATTAAAGCTATTTGTTCGGTTTTGAGGTTGATTGTTGTTTATTCTAACTATTATTTTGGTGGAAACAGTTTTTAATTTGTGTTTATTTGGGTTGATTATCTTTATTTGTTTTTATCTAACGGTAACTTTATCGGGATTGGTCTTTTTATTTATTTACTTGGATGAATTTAGGTCAATTTATTTTACTTGTATATTTTCTCTTTTCGGTTTTCGATTTTTAAGTAACGTAGTATTTATTTTTTATTTTTATTTCTATTTTTTATTGTTATTTTTTTTTATCGTTATATAACAGTTATAGCTATTTTTTTTCGTCCGATTTTTAGGTTTGATTTTTTAGTCTAACTACTATTTTGGTCATAATGGTTTGCTAATTTATTTATTACTTACTTTATTTATCTAGGTTCGTTTTTTTTGTTATTATTATTAATATTATTATTATTCTATTTCGTCTATTCTAACAGGTGTGATTTGGTAATTTGTTTGGATGAATTAATTTTGCTTTTTTTTATTGTTATTTTGTTTATTTGTTTATTTATTTGTTTTTATTTTATTTTTTCCGTTTTCAATTTTTAAGTATACGTTACTTAAATTGTTTTCATGTCTGCATTTTGAGATGAGCTCGGATCTTTTATTTAATAAATTATTTTGGTCTGGGAAAGTAATGATAGCTATTTTTTCCTCCAAGCAAAGTTTGCAAGTTTTTGATTGGTTGTTGTAGGCTGATGATCTTTTCCTTATCTTCCAAGATACTTTTGGTGTGATGTGCGTTTTGTTTTTAATTTCCCAGATATACTTAGAAAGCATTGTACTGTTTGCATATTTACTATTTGTGAAAGATGTTTTGTGTGTATAATTTCTTTCTTTCCAGGGCCCTTCAGTTACTCCTATATATATATATATATATATATATATATATATATATATATATATATATATGTGTGTGTGTGTGTGTGTGTGTGTGTGTGTGTATTAGAGTGTGAAACACTCACCAGGTATCCTGACACATATTAGCGTGACGTTGTCTAGAATAATTCCTTCAAGGCCGTAAAACTGCAAACTGTAGTTGTCGCGTTGACCTTGTTGTCACTAGTGAATGAGTTTATTAAAAATATGTCTTTAGATCTATGTTGACGCTTTCTCTGTCTACAAGTGTGCTTTAACTGAATATTTGCCTTTGGAGAGTCACACACGGAAAATAAAAGTCCCAGCTCTAGCGTAAGAGGTACAGAATAAACAATTAGTTGCACAGGTAGTTTTTATGATGACCGATAACGTCGGCGAACCAAGATAGACATGAAATGTCTATATATGTGTTTGTCAGCGAATTCATGGCTCTACAGAGAAGAAAAAAGAAAAACGTAATGTTGTATGTATTGTACTATGAGGGCATATATGTATTATACCGGGTGCAACAGCAAAATCGTCCAAATCTTGTAAAAGCAAAATTGTTCAATTGTTAGATTAAGCGCTAAACCGAAATGATTAAAGATATCTTACTGGAATTCTCCGAGATTTATTATAACACTATTGGAATTTTTTTTAAGCAATAAGAATGTATAATTACTCTCTATGATTAACAGATGAATCGTGATGAAATCGATCATAAACAAAAACGACATGTTCATAATTAATTAATTAAGAGCGGGGCGGGGGGTTTAGGAAATATAGAAATAAAGTTCAAACACACACACACGCATACGCACGCACGCACGCACACACACACACACACACACACATATATATATTCCAAGATCATTTTCCAACTTATTCAAGATGATCTTCGCCCTCTCTAACCCTATAACTTTTTGTCCTGGAGTAACAAGGTACCTCACAGGTTTCACATACGATTTCATTTTCAAGTCTTTTTTCCCTGCTCTTTGGAGGTGAAACGCCTGTCTCATGTGCCAAACGTCTTATGGATTGGGTTGGATCTTTTCTAATTTTCTTTAGCTCTAAGTGAAATGATGACAGTCTTCCTGTGGTGACCTCCTGATCCAGTTTTCCTCTTTACTGTTCCCTCTTTTTTAAACTTATTCACCATTCTCTTGATGGGACTTTAAAGATTGAAGCCAGGGTATGAATGTTGGTACCATTACTGAAGGCCTAAATGATCTTTTTCCTCTCACCCTTTTTCATTTGGAAGACATAGTGGGGGGGTGACATAAAATGTTTTTTTACCTGTTCTCTTTCTAGCTGAATAAATCAAAAGGTTTTTCAGTGATTCTTATGAGAATATAGTGTCAAGATGGCTAAACGTCTTACCTAAAAAAATTTGGAAAAAGAAACAATTATTTAAGTGGATTTTTAGATATTAAACATTTTGTAGGATGGACAACTATATTGTTAGACGATTTGAACAGTTCTACTGTTACATCCGGTATATTTAAGTATATATATTTGACCATCTCTAGATGTGTTCTTCTTGGAACTTTCTACTTATCCTAAGAACTGTACACTTTTCATAACGGAAGTACACAAACATTTAGGGGAGAGTAATTCCTACTCGTTATCAGGCTTGATACCTTGATAGCGCTGTAGAGCTTACGATCCCTTAAATAACGGCGTCAATGAAGTCACTGAGGTATTTGCATTTTTATATCTTTCTATACACCTTCAATGAATTCTCATAAATTCTGGTATTGTTGAAGTCAAGTTAGTGAGGATTAAGTCTTGAAAAGATTCCAAGTTGGTTGTGTGTGTTGCTGTAAGCACCTAGAGTTGCGTCCTCTTCGACAATGGGCTTTTTGGGAGAAAACCTTCTATTTAGAGTAAGTGGCGCTATTTTCATATGAATGATACTGGGCAGGTATTAGCCAATAGTCGGCGTGGGTCTGGGACTGGAAGAGCTATATAACACCAGTGTTTTCTCAGTCGAGAGAGGCGCTCTCAACATATTTGCTTGTCGACCTCTCTGCCTCCGGGCGGAGAGGAATCCGGACGAAGCTATGCTGAAGGGCAGAGTCTCATCCGGGGAGGTAGACAACTACCCGACTCCATGTATACGAGGTCTACGGGCATTTTTGCCCGAGCTCACGGGTTCGGTTTTCCCCACATAAAAATTGGACTTGTGTCGCATGCTGCCTTGTGAGGAGGTGGGTAAATACCGAGGCGCTCTCAACGTGCGAAGACCAGACAAGACAAAGACATATATGCTCAATGGTGTTTAAATGTAGCAGTCGTTGTGGATCAAGACTGAAATGCAAACTCGCACCTTTTTCGTAGATGTTCTCGTAGTTCATTACCGCATAAAATACGCTCAATATATTTAAAACAATTATAACGGGTGGTTGCTATGGAATAAAGATTTATTTTTCCATGTGAATTTCCCCCATTATGGGCATTATTATATCCGTTATATAATATCAACGTACATCACGAGATGACAGGATAACTGAATGGAAAAACAATGATAAACCTGCTTTGTTCTCAGAGATAGTCTTATGCTACGTTGTGCACAAAGTTAGATACGCTGAAATGCAGTGAAATGCAGTGAAATGCAACACGAAACGGCGTGTAAAAAAGGGGAACATTACTCGTTATATTTCCCGAAGAGAAAACTGTAGTTACGGCAGTTTCTCTATCAACCTAGTTAGGTCATATTGATTTTTTCTTCAAAAGAATATTAGATATAAAATAATTGGAATACCAAGCTTTCTGCTAACGTAGTTTCAACTAATAAAGGTATCATCGGACATTAAAACTGAGTGTACTATCCCAAAACACTCTAATATACACAATTATGTTTACAATGTAGGCCAGGGACATCCTTCTCCCTCTCCACATCGCAACTCCCCTTCGTAACATTATTCCCTAGTGATTATCTCAACATAGTGATCGAAGTTCATGTCTTGTTCTATTTTTATTGAAATGCTTTAGCCCTTCACCGTCATTATGAAGAACTGGATGTTGTCAGTCTGGTAGACAAGCGTTTTTTGCCTATATCCTGGTATTTCTTATGGGCACTGAGATTCAAAATAGACAAAAATGTTGTGTAAAAGTCATGTGTAAAACGGTTACATAGAGCAAGAATTCAGTATCTATCTATCTATCTATCTATCTATCTATCTATCTATCTATCTATCTATCTATCTATCTATCTCAGCCTGTTTATCTCTCTCTCTCTGTTCATATCTATCTATCTATCTATCTATCTATCAAATATGTATATTTAGGTAGCATATTTTCATTCAAAATTTCTCGGTTAAATGATTTAGACGTATTATGTATAGTAATTTTAGTTTTAATCTTTTGCAGTCCACGAATTAATTTCTTGGTGGCTGTAAAAAATTGATTAAGAAAAAGTACAAAATTTTTTTCAAATAATTTTTATTTTTACAAGTACTTTAAATCTCAGCTGAAACCATCTTCAGTATGGTATTCCAATTATATTATATCTAATATTCTTTTGCAGAACTAACTAGGTTGATAGAGAAACTGACGTAATTCCAGTTTTTCAGGGTTTACATATCTATTGATGTGTTATACATAAACACCGTAAACTCAAAATATTTTTACATCTATGCAAGGGGACGTAATTCATGTCATTTAAAAAATAATTGTAGTATTTTAATTTTATTTTATTTATACAACACTTGCCGCTACAAATTTAAATTATTCTAATTTAGTATTGTTATATAACACTTGCTGCTACAAATATTTGAGAACTTTGTTGCTATACTCGTAGATGGCTATATATTCTTGGCCGGAATTCTCTTATATAAAGGGCATGCATAATTTTAAGTTTTTGCTTAATGATAATGCACTGATGTATTTTCGACTATCTCTTTAAGCTGTGAATATGGACATGAGTGTTTCTTTAGATTTTCTGAGTCGTCAAACGTAAAGCGTCAACCTTATCAATAGCCAACGTACGTTTTATAAATATATATATATATATATATATATATATATATATATAAATTTTTTCGTGGTGAGTGTAATGTAGGCCGTTCTTGGTTACGCTTTAAGGACAAACTTAAATACAATTTAAATGCTGCAAACATCCCTATACAGGATTTCGAGCTTGCTGTTGAAACCGATCAAACTAGGGATAACTAAGTTTAAAAAGAATCGTCACGATCAGCTGAGAGAATTAAGAACCAACACTAAATCTCGGGTTAATACATCAGCCCATATGACCCTTCATCATGTCCTTTGCGTCGATTTGTTTGCAAATCCCGTACAGTATTTGTGTCTCATGCGAAACGTACACATAAAAACACTCATACGTCGAAAGAGTCCATTATGTATATATATATGTATATATATATATATATATATATATATATATATATATATAACACGCATCCACTACCAAGAATCGAAACCGGAACGTTACGATACAACACAAGCATCATACCACTGTGCCAGCGTGCTGTGTGACGTAGAGGAGACAAACCAGACTCAATATAGTGCAGCTACTCCTAATTCCGGTGGTGATACTATTACATTTTTTCTCGGTCGTTCTATATATATATATATATATATATATATATATATATATATATATATATATATATATATATATATATATATATATATGTATGCTATTATGCCCTTCGACTATTTTTATATGATTCTCATACAATTGTAATTGATTTTAAGGGTATTCTTATTGAAAACTTTACGTAACATAGAATATTTTAGGGAATTTTCTACTCAATAATTCTAAGAAGATTTGACCAATTTTAGTCTGCATCTCTGAATTAAAGTTGGTGTTGAATTATATAATACTTCCTTTATTTTATTTTCTTGTAACTCATTCTATAATTGTGTCTTGGAATGAAATACCCTATTTTATTGTCTGATTTTATGTTTTAAATTTGCTCTCCATTTTCGTATTCTGAAAATTTTATTGAGCACTCTTTTAATTATTTAAGCCGTTCTTTGGCAACTATTACTTTTTGTAAAATGTTGAATATATATATATATATATATATATATATATATATATATATATATATATATATATATATATATATATCATTATTTCACCCAAGGTAAGGTGAGAAAACCACTAAGACACAAGTGTTTATAAATAATGTAGGAAAAAAAACAACAACTTTGCTGTTTGCCGAAGAGGAAGGAAAATATAGCTATATCTATCTATTTCAACGATAAAATGGTGAGGCCTATTTATTAATGTTGTACTCGGCTAAAATTCATGAGATCGAGGTACCAAAGGGGAGAGTTCATCAGAACAATTTCCATGAAAATATTTATAGAAATGACACAAAGAAACTTTCTTACGGGTATGGGAAAGTGATTGAATCCAAGATACCAGGTCAGGACCGATAAATTTACAGATTCTTTTTGGCATTTTGCCAAGAATTTCGTGATATATAGCAGAAGCACCAGACTTAATATGGCAGCAATATTCAACACACACAGGTATGGTAGATTTATAAATGTGCAAAATAGATTCTGACGAGACACGACACAGTGAACCAACTTTCCTAGCAGCTGACCAAGCAATTGATTTAATATAATTATTCTACTTCATACGAGTGGAATACGTGAGACCGAGAAAGCGTAATGAGTTGATCTCCTGGAGCTTGGCAATAGCCATGCTGATGGAAGGCAAAAAGGGTTTGCTCAGTAATAATTTTTTAATAAATATCATTACTCAGAGAAGCTAGCATGCGGTTATATTTCTCAACGACTCTTTTGATCTCTAACCGCTTCGTTTCAATTTTGGGGCAAAGGAGTCTCTTGACGTAAGTTTTGTGAAATTTTTGAGTTGACTGACCAAGACCTATTGCAAAGACTAAAGTAATAAAGCTCTAGGTGGTAACTCTTAATAATAACACACACAGGTCAGTGACTAACGCAATATGTGAATATCTCGTATTCACCATTAGATTTTATTTATCTCCTGTACTCCCTGAGTTACTCTCAGGTTGTCTGTCTCTGAGCGCTCCCGTTTCCCTTGTCCGATGCCTGGACACTTACATTCTCGCCTGTAATGTATCAAAGACTGCACCATTTAGCTCTGAAGATATTTTGATATGACTACCTGTCCAAGGGCTTTTTTCTTGTGCACACATATCAGTCAGAACCGTAGGTGTTCACCTCACGGGGTCATCGGATGAATCGTGGCTATCCCCTTCTGGATGGAGGTTGTCTCAAGTCGACCCTGCATCTGGCTTTTTTTGTTATTCGTGTGTGAAAATGAATGCAAATCATATTCCAGTATGGGGTACCACATACCTATAACAGTTGTATTTTCAGGAGGTACGAACTCGAATGTTTTTGAATTTTCTCTAGCGAGCAGCGATTGGTTGAATCCCTCATTTTTTTATATATCGGTTTTCTGTCACGTCCACAAATTTCTAAACTTATTTGGTGTTTTATATTCTTGATCCTCTTTTTGTTTGGATTTTTGACGTGCTTTTAAAATCTTTATACACTATTTGAATTATTTAATTTTGTATATTACAACCCAAGTATCGTTACATTTCCACGAGTCTACTTCTCATACTTGAATGTTCACAAACGTAAGAAATATATCAAAGTTCGTAACAATCGGCGTATGCAGTTTTTTGCATTCAAGTGATTCTTAGCCACAAGTTAGACGCGCATGTGTATCATCGACTTCCCTGCAAACTGTATATCATTTTGCATTTTAGTCTTCTTTTTTTCTCTTTCCTGTCTCTCTTTTTACGTTCTTGCCTGTGTACTCGTTAGTGTGCGTGACGTATGTAAGTTTTTTTTTGTGTGTAGGTTACCGAAAATGTCCTTGGCAGAATAAAATTCACTAAAAGCTTTCTATCAAATTACATCTCCCTATCTCCTGACACCCACCACATCAGCGCTTTCCTTGGCTACCCGAACATTTCTTTCTTTTTCCTCTTCTTTAAAGATTTTCTTTTTTTTTTTTTTTTTCTTGCGATCAGAAGTGCAGCGAGCCAATAACCAAGGCCGACACATCTGAGGAAAAAGTAAAATAAAATAAAAAACAGTAAGAATTGAAGTATAGAAAAGGAAAAAAAGAAAAAAAGAAAATATAAGAAGAAGGAAAAAAAAAGAAAGGACGTAGAAAAATAAGAAGAAAGAATAAAGTTAAAGGAAGAGGAAAAATCGAAGAAGGGGAAAAGAAGGAGGAAAAAAAATCAACGAAGAATGAGAAAGAAGAAAAAAGAGAAAAAAGAAAGAAGCAACAAAAAATGGAGGATGTAAAAAATTGAGGAAGAAAGAAAGAAAATTTAAAAAAAAATGGAAAGTCAGAGAAGGAGAAGACGGAAACGAAAAAAAAGAAGAAAATCAATGTAGAAAGTAAAAGAAGGAAGAAGTGAAAAAAGAAAGCAGAATATCAAAGAAGAAATGTTAACACCGAGGAAAATGATGAAAAAAAAAAAACGAAAAATAGAGGAAGAAGGAAAAAACAGAAAAGCAGAAGAAAAAAGCAGGATGAAGGAAAAAGGAAACTAAGTAGTAAAGCAATGAAAAAAAAAAATTAAAAGAAGAGAAAAAATCAAGGGAGAATGAAAGAAAGAAAAATCAACGGAGAAAGAAAAAAGGATGGAAGAATAAAAATGGCGTAAGGAAGAATACGAGCAAGAAGGATGGAAAAAAAGTGAAAAACGAAGGAATAAAGAAAAGAGGAACAAAGAGAAAACGAGGAAGAAATAATAAAGAAAATATGGGAACGAGAAAGGAAGAAAAAGAAAATCGAGAAAGAAGGAATACGGTTAAAGAATGAGAGAAAATGTAGGAAGAATGAAAAACCAAAACCAAAATTAGAGGAAAGAAAAGGAATGAAAGGAAAAGAAAAAAGAATAGGGAAAGGGAAAAGATCGGAAAGAATGAATAAAATTAAAGGAAGGAAAATCGAAGTAAAAAAAAGAAGAACGAAAACTGAAAAAAAAAAACAACAAAAAAAACAGGGTGTAGTGGAAGAGAAGAAGACAATGATGAAATAATGAAAAGTAAAAGAACACGTGAAAAGACTAAATATAAAGAAAGAGATACACAGAAAATTTGGAGGCAGTGTAAAGAAGAGAAAAAGAAGAAATAATGAAAAGAAAAATTATATGTAAGTGAGGAAAAAAGAGAACAAGGAAGAAGAGAAAAAAATGAAGAAGAGAAAAAAAAGAAAGAAGAGAAAAAAAAGGAAGAAGAGAAAAAAAATGAAGAAGAGAAAAAAAAAGAAAGAAGAGAAAAAAAAGGAAGAAGAGAAAAAAAAGGAAGAAGAGAAAAAAAAGGAAGAAGAGAAAAAAAAAGCAAGAAGAGAAAAAAAAATGTAGAAGAGAAAAAAAAAAGGAAGAAGAGAAAAAAAAGGAAGAAGAGAAAAAAAAAGGAAGAAGTGTCTATAATACAAAACCGATTACTACTTTAAATTGTCACTCCTCCATACACTAATGGTAACAAGAAGGCATTACTCGAATCGGATAATGTTTCATCTGTTAGCATAATAACTATATAAATATTGAAACCAGGTTGCTGATGCATTATACATGAGCTTTCGTTAGTTGTTTGTTTGTTTATGCATAGCGGCATATCAACATCTATGGGGGATTTAATGTTGAAAACTAATTATTTTGTACGCAATTTTATCTTGGGAGATATTAGTTTGGTGCAAAAATAATGTCGTTTTATCACATATGTTACTATCTGAGAAAACGACATTATTTTCGCACCAACCTAATAATAATACTTTTAGTGATATAAGTTTAACTAATTAACCCACAGTTGGGGGAGAAGAGATGGATTAATACCTTACTCAAAGTTACTTGCGTATAAGTGAATATAACTAGAATTAGAATTCGACTCACCGATTAACAATTCCGAGCCACAAGCCACACGCACATCCAAGCTTACAGCGGTCACCCATCTATGTACTGACCAGGCTCTACATTCCTTAACTTTAGTGAACTTACGGGAACCGGTGTTTCAAGCTTTCTTTATAATAAAATAGTTCTATGTACTGTACTCCATCAAGACGTGTGTGATCGTGGCTCTCCTCAACTTCCTATTCTTTATAGCTATTATTAATGATTTTATTTTTATTATCCTGATAACTCGTTAAATAAGTTACTCGCTGTTTCCCTCTATCCCCCTTACTCTCAGGATGTCCTGTGAGTGTCAAATTCCCCTGGCCCTCTTTCCTCATAATATGTACCCCACCACAAATTCTGATTCTGATTCTAAGTACTATTGTCTTTTTTGTTTCCAATTTTCTTAAAATTTCAAGGATTTCTTCCGTCTATCGTATTCTCAGCATCATTCTTTACAATCCCAAATGTGTTGTCTAAAGTTTCCTCTCCGTCTGTGCTGAAAATGTCCAGCATTCACTTCCAAATGGGAGGAATGATAGCACACAGGAATTCAGGAGTCTTTTCTTTGTTTCTAACGAAATTTTCCATTTTTCTTAATATTTTGTTTAGTTTTTAGAAGACATATTCTGCTATTACAATTTACCTATGAATTTCAGTGTCAAATATAAAAGTAGGTAACCAGGTCTACATATAACGGTTCAGAAGCAGTTTGCGTTCGTTTTCTTCTTCTTCTTCTTCTTCTTCTTCTTCTTCTTCTTCTTCTTCTTCTTATTATTATTATTATTATTATTATTATTATTATTATTATTAGGTTGGTGCAAAAATAATGACGTAATAATATCGTTTTTTGACGTATTTTTTAACGTCAAAAAACGACATAATTACGTCATTATTTTGCACCAACCTAATATTATCTCGAAGAAACTTCTGTCATTTTAATATCCCTCGCATTCCTTGTTCTGCCAGCTATTTACTCGAACTTTTTAAATTGGTTATTTACTGTTTACCCCGCTTCTCTTACATTCCATGTTCTGCGTGTGTTAAATTCTCCAAGCCGCAAGTCCTTATTATGTTTTCGAGAAATTTTCATTTGTTTCTTTCTGATGGTAAGTATATGTTTAATTACTAATTTTATTATAATTTCATCGCTGGCGCCATGTTCTAACAAAGGTATCCTTAGTATCCTTCTGTAGTCTCTCTGAGGGGATAGTCCAACATTGTTTCTTTTAAGATTTCCCCTACTTACTTTTACATATTTATTTTCCCCATCGCTTTCTTCTTTTATTTCTCTTTATAATCTTACGAATTAAACATTGTTCTTACTCTATAATCTTAATAGTAAACCCTTTTTGTTGCTATATAATTGTACTTATCAACGCTTTATTCTTACTATATAATCTTACTAGATAACCTATTTTCTTACACAATAATCTTACTAGTTAATACCCTTTTCTTACTCTATAATCTTACCAGCTAAACTTTTTATGACTCTATAATCTTACTTATCAGTCCTTTTTTGCTTACTGTATAATTTTACAAGTTAACTCATTTTGTTACGCTATAATCTTACGACTCAACCTTTTTATCTTACTCCATATACTTACTAATTAACCGTTTCTTCTTGCTCTATACACTTACTTGTCACCCTTTACGATCAAAAAGATTTAAAACATTTCGCATTGCCGTTAGTAATATTTTCATGATTAATGTATTTTCTTTTTACTATTAAATCTATTGTTTAAAAATCTGTTTTTAAGGCCAAGGCTGTGTCCTCCCATCGGATTTATTCAGCCTTTACAGTGAAGAAATTCTAAGAGAATTAGAATTCCTAATGGCATTTAATATCGGTGGATACAATCTCAAAGAAAATGGAAACTAAAGAACACTAATATGTGACAGTAAAGGCTCAAAAGCTACATATAGCAAGAAAGAAAGGAAGCTGTGGAGAATCATGGTCGCTAAAGCATTGAAGAGACTTGACACACGAAGAAGGATCAACAAAAAAGCGATATATTAAGAAAAAAGGCGAAAATAAAAGATAGGAGACCAGAGAAGATAGGAAAAAAATATATAATCAAGGGGAGATAATCAGAGATAGTCGTCTCTTTATTATCAGTATTTAAAACATGTTTTAATGTTAAATCTCTAATTGACCAAAATATCTAAATTTTTGATGCAACTTTCACCTTTTCATTCTAATGAACTCTAATAATAAATTGTGTATTTGGGCAGTAATCTCTCTTTTATGCAAGTTTTATTAAAAACGACTGACAAGGAACAGTGATTAAACTTTTTTTTAATTATTTTTCTTGCATCGGTACAAGTGATTTCTTTTCTGGATCTAAAGTGTGCAAAAACTGTTCAAATGATCTGTGGATCCGAGCACTTTCCGCTGAGCTATTAGCCATTATTAAGGATGTTTTTCTTTATTGTTTAAATGTCCAGAAAAGTAAACACTTGTTCGAACGCAAAAGAAATTTAATAAAAATAATGATAGATTTATCTGTAAGCTAAATAAGTTAGAACTGTTCCTTATTTTAAAATATATTTTTATTTTAGCATTAGTTTTTATTCTTTAACACCAAATCATCAACTTGGTCTTGCAATAAGCTCTGTCGTCGCCATCTTTGTCGTTTTGTTGCTAAATCTTTTCTTCCGAGAGATATTTCCATTTTACTGCTATATCAAACACATAAAATTGTTGATATGAAACGATACTGAAAAAAGAAAAAAAAAAAAAAAAAAAAAGCAATTTATATCATACCAGGAGTAATCAATGGACGGTAGATACCACTGAACGTCTAAAATATATAGCTCTATATTGGCCTCTATTTTAGTTGTGAATTCTTTTTCTCCGCTTTATTGAAGCTCAATACATTTTTTTCAAGACTTTATTTCATTGTATCACACGGTTGCGGGATTGTTCGTATGATTGGTTAAATATTAAGTCACCATTATGTTACGGTAATCAAGACTTTGGAGAGTAAATATTTACGGGCTTCTGAAAAATTTGTCCCACTAACAGTATTGGCGGACTCAATGCGAGTCCAGGTAAAAAATAAAATGAGTAACACAAAACAATATAAAACAAATGACATCTCATGTATTAATCAATTGCAATAAAAGAAGAAAACATTTAAAGACTAATTACATAGAAAGTATTTAAATTAGAGAATGTGCGTTTTTGTGTGTATGTGAAATTTGTGTAGGTCTATGTGATAGACATATGTGTAAAAGAGTACAAAAAGTCAAAACAGAAAACCATGAAAATGAACGTACCTCAGTAAAAGAGGAAAGAGGCTAGGGAGAGAAATTTTTTATAGGCTTAAGAAGCGCCCCCTAGAGGTCCCCCCTTTTTTTTCTTTTAGCAAAGTCAAGTGAGATAACTCACCACACTATTAAAGTTTTCTACCAATTGTTGACGGCCTGGATACACTAGTTAATAATAATCATGCAAAATTATTACAAATTTTTTTTTAGAGAAGTGCATCGAATTTCATATAGTTTAGGGCCCCAGCAGGTGAAAGTCTGGCCCTGAATAAAAATATTAATCGCAAGGCACTGTCAGTCGTCTTCAATGAAACTTTTCTAATAATAAATTGTAAATATTTTCCGTTTTGTACGCGGTGTTTCAGGCTAATCGCTTTTCCATCTTGCCTTCAAATAAAAATATTTAGTGAGAATTTGGAAAAATATAATACCTTTGTCCCATAAAAACTGATACATTTAGTTTATGAAATGTGAAAGTAAATCTGACAGAGAATGTATTTTATAATAATGCTTCCTGCTCTAATTTGTTATCTATTCATTTCGAAAGCAAAATAAATAAAAAGAGAAAATAAGGGTCGACTTATATACGGAATTAATGCGATTATAAATCAAGGTTTATCCAATATAAGTAGTTGATTAATTGAACAGGGAATCGATAGGGGATTGGGAAAAGTAAGCAAGAAAGATAGAAGCAGTATTTGACAAATTAAATCCGAACCTATTTCATGTTTAATTTAGAATTTATTTTACAATGACGAAAATACAATTTTTATGTTTTTCTCATATAAAAAAAACACAACAGCACTTTCATCTTACATAGAGAAATGAAGATATTTAATTTTAAAAAAGCCGTCAGTCTGGAAATTTAGCAAATAATTCAAAGATAATAAAAGACAGTGGGGCTGGATTTATTTATTAAAGGATATTCTTATTTTAATGAAAACGGCTTCACGCAAGTTAGGTTCTTATCTGGAAAGAACATATCAATCGTTTGGAAAATACGTTCAAAGTCCCAATAGATTGATTGCAAGAGATTCAGCCTTGAGTTTTCTGTGTTAATAAGTTTCCAAATTCTTGAAGCATGCAGTAACCCTTGATAACAATTAAAGCAATACGTTTCATTCAGAAATTATAAAAACACAGTGAATTTAACGTTTTTTAAACTCAAATTTATTTAAAAAAACGAGTCCAGATTTTCGTAAAATATTTCAAAAATTATATTTTTGTAGATCGTTGTAAAGTTTCACTTTTATGCCCATTTTCAGGAGATATTTTCTTTATATTAACAGGAAAAAAAAATTATATCCAGTAATTATGAAACAGTTCAAAAGTCAAGTTTTCATTAACCAAATATTATTAGGTTGGTGCAAAAATAATGACGTAATAATGTCGTATTTTTAACGTCAAAAAACGGCATTATTACGTCATTATTTTTGCACCAACCTAATATTTAGCCAAAAGATAGATTATATCTAACTTTTTGATAACAGCATTTTCAGATCTATGACTACCTTTTTAATTCTTGTGTAAACCGGGCTCGGGATTTATTGTGTTAGCATACAGAAATTGTGGATAGTGTAAACCGGACTCTTGTTTACCTTTTTGTCTAGAGTTTAAACTGCGTCTACATTTTTTACTTAATTTTTTTAAATCTACATCTACCATTTTCCCATTGTACAAAGGACCTACATCTATGTTTTTCGCTCTAGTTTAAACTGAACCTGTGTCTACCTTTTCGTTATTGTGTAAACTGAACCTGTGTCTACCTTTCTGACCTCTTTGTGCAAACAAGACCGATGTGTATTTTTTGTCTCGAATGTAAACTTGACATATGTTTAACTTTTTTTTTATTCTAGTGTTTTCGGATGTATGCCTACCTTTTTGATATTATTGTAAAATTGATTCTACTTTTTGCTTCTAGGGTAAACCAGGTCTGTGTCTAAATATCAATTGATTGATTGTGATATAAATCCTTTTAGACTTATCATTGACATTAAATAATTTAACAAGTGCTCATAATGTTGTCAAATTGACCAGCCTTATTGACCCTTAATAACAGATCGTTTTAATTTGTTGGGACATGTGCTCTACAATAATTTTTCACTTTCGGTCGAAATTCCTCTACTAGTATTTGCCATTCTGAAGACTACCTCTTCCATTGGGACTATCAATTCCAATTATGGAATGTTTTTTGAGACTTAAAACCTTGAGACTTTTCTTTACTATTGTTTTCTCGCAGGCAATGAACCGATGTTTATTGAATAGCTTTCTGGTGTTGGTGTTGAATTTTTCAATCTTTATGACCCTCATATTAAGTTGACCTTGAGCCATTCGAATTCCTAACAGAAAATGGTGTTTATTCGTTTCTATCCAAATCTACTATTATTTGGTCTACGAATTTTAGTCTTCGATTCGTCCCTCGGCTATGAAACAGGTTCAGATCACTGCATCTGGAAAGGAATAATAAATAAGCCATCACTATTTGTAGATCATGTGCTTTCAGTTCGTAGACGATCATGGTTCTCCACAACTTCTCTTTCATTGCTCTATCTAAACATTGTCCACGCTCTGCTATCTATTCACAAAAACTCATTAATTAGGTTAGTCGCTGCCTCTCCTTCCTTGTTTGCATTCAATAAAGCCTGAGAGTGTTAAATTCTCCAGACCTTCTTTCCTCACTATATAGCACAGAAATTTTAAGGATTTCGTTTTGATAGTAAGTTTACTTTTGGTTCCTATTTTCCTTAAAATCTTTTTGCTGTTCACACATTGTGTCCAAGTTATTCTTATCTATCTTCTGTAGAAACACATTTCTGCAGCTTCAAGACTCGTCTTCATCCTAGTTCTGGGTATGACGATAAACTACGCCCGACAGCAAGTCCTCTGATCGAGAGATTGGAGGTTTTGAGGAGCGTAGAATATTCTTTTAATTGCTGTTGTTACCGGGTTCACCCTGACTCGGGGTGGTAGCACCTGTTAAGGTCCCAGGTAGGGGCAAATAGTGACGCCCCCGCCTAAAAAAAAAGCAAAACATTATGAAAGCATAACATTTATAGAGGTTAATATGCTGCTAAACAAAATCAACCAAACAACGAACATGAAAGAACTCTTTCATGATATTAATATTAATCCATTTAATATAATCATATATTAATTAATATTAATCATATAATATCTTACAATTACTTAAAGAAATCAAACTGTATTCCAGAGTATAACTACGACATTAAACACACATATCACCGCCTCTAGTAATTATCTTCACCCAAACATATATAGGCATAAAAGCTGAGCATCAGTTACCATGTATACAACTGTGAAATCAGAATATATATAATATTTTTATTACTTCAAACTCCCAAGAAAATTAAATTTCAGCATTAATTGACCCATAAGGCGTTGATATTCTGTTAAACAAACAAATCACTCAAGCAACGTATCAATCAATATTTACATATATATATATATATATATATATATATATATATATATATATATATATATATATATAAACATATACCGTTAGATTTCCTTAGTGGCTCATTTATGGTATTACATCATATCAAGTCAGCAATACATTTTATCGGTAAAAAAAGGCATGCAATTGCGTTCGAAATATATTTAGTTGACATCATAACATTGTGTTCAAATTTTCTAGATTTCGGCATTCAATAACACATAGTGGTTGATATACCGTTAAAAACTCAACCAAACAACTAATGTGAATGAACACTTTCATATAAGAAAGTATAACTTCAACAAAACTACAACATAAAACGCGCATATAACCGCGTAATCATATCCACATAAACTTGTACTGAGTGATTTAAAAGTACCTCCTCATTTTAAAATACCTATAATCTACTTATTAACTATCATTTTTACAAGTAATAGATCTGAAATGCAAGCGTTTAGGATGAGCTTTTATTTAAAATTCGATATAGGCACCGGATTTTGCTAGCAGCTTCTAAATCCACCTGGGAATCGCGTCACCTGATTTCAGCAGGAACTCTTGTGGTATTAAAGACATAACTTCTTGTATTCGTTCTTTAAGCTTTTTTTTTTTTAAGCGTTTCACCCCAAGCAAGGCGGGAAGCCACTAGGACGCAAGGGGTTACAGAAAATTTGGAGCAAGAGCAGATAGGAGTGATAGAGGAAAGGATGGGGAGCAATAGTGGATAGATCAAGGCAACTGGAGATGTCGATTGACATTACATTTGAATAGTTGGAGATTATAGCTCTCAGGGAAACAGGAATAGGGAAGGGAGTTCCACAGGCGAGAGGTGCGAGATATGAAGCTATTGGAGTAGAAGAAACGGCTACATATAGTAGTTTCAACAGTTTTTCCAAAGACTTGGTTTGGTATAGTGGACTTGCTCCTTTAACAAAACCCAAAGAAAAAGTCACAAGGTGTCAAGTTAGGACTCCTGGCTGGCCACTCATACATAAAATAGGGAGTTACTTTTCAATCGCCCTGTATATGAACAAAAGCTGAATATCATCTACCATGTTTTCTAAAAGCAGAATAATGGACATTTAGTATTACTTCCAAGCTAGCAAGAAAATGAAATTTTCGCATTAAATGAACTAAAGGGGTTGTTAAGCCGTTAAAGAAACAAATAAATCCATCTATCGTCTTCATGTGCGATTAGATTGTACGAATTTACTACCACATAAGCAATATATATATTACATAATGTTACGACACTCTCTAGTTCTATCTTTATCATTAACGAATTTTTTTAATTTCTTAATAAGGCATCTTACACTAATCCTATGCACCCTCGTATTTCTGTGTCACGAATTCGTTTGTCTGTTACTTTCCTAGGAAGATAGTTAAATTTATGCATCCGCTTGATTTTGACATTCCCAATACCTAGCTAACAAATTGGGATCTTTTTTTTTACTTAAAAACATACGTGTCTTCTTATAGTTAATAGTTCGTCCTATTCGTTTGTCTGTTACTTTCCTAGGAAGATAGTTAAATTTATGCATCCGCTTGATTTTGACATTCCCAATACCTAGCTAACAAATTGGGATCTTTTTTTTTTGCTTAAAAACATACGTGTCTTCTTATAGTTAATAGTTCGTCCTATTCGTTTGTCTGTTACTTTCCTAGGAAGATAGTTAAATTTATGCATCCGCTTGATTTTGACATTCCCAATACCTAGCTAACAAATTGGGATCTTTTTTTTTTGCTTAAAAACATACGTGTCTTCTTATAGTTAATAGTTCGTCCTATTCGTTTGTCTGTTACTTTCCTAGGAAGATAGTTAAATTTATGCATCCGCTTGATTTTGACATTCCCAATACCTAGCTAACAAATTGGGATCTTTTTTTTTGCTTAAAAACATACGTGTCTTCTTATAGTTAATAGTTCGTCCTCTCTTCTTGCTCTCCTTTATTACGTTATCTAGTAGTTGTAGGTGTTATTTAATTTCTTTTATTGAATTAAAGCAACGAATTATCCCCGTCGGTATGGACTGGGGAGTGAGAAGTCTCCCCGGGGAAGGAATAAAATGTACGGTTCGAAATTTCGAGAACATTTCCAACGACCAAAACGCTGTCTTTGAAAACAATTACGATAAAGATGCTATTTGGTTACAATTAGTGTCTAAAAATAATAATAGTTCTCGTTTTTCCAAAGAAAAAAAATCAGACGTTTTGTTTAAGAATACTACATATAAATGGTGAATCACTTCGCAGCGCAATCAGCTGCCCAGATTGAGACTTAAAATGCCAATCTGAACGACCGCATTTGTAGTTTTTATTTCCAAGTATTGAACTCTGATATGCCGGCTCTAAATATTTACAAATCTGTACCGAAAGAACACAGCCAATGACCTGATTCGTGAGGGAAAGAGAAATTTGTGGTGATGTGAATTCTCCATTTAATTTTCATCTCGGTTGAAGAACTTACACTCTAACACTGTCTAAAAATAGAAACACGTAAGAGCATTACGTCACCCGAGGCAAACCGATTACACGCCTACGGAAAGAATTAGCGTTAAGCCTTTTAAAGAAGCAATATTTCTATTAAAAGTTATAAAATCTATAAAGCAATTTTTTTAAGTACACTGAACCTCAGATTATTAAACACTTCATGTTGTATCGATATACAAAATATTTATTGCAATGAAGAAGTTCATTTGGTGAATGAGAGAACAATCTCTTTTCGCAGTTGCGATAAATGGCCGTTCATTTACAGATCGAAACAAATGGCGACTATTTTTAGGTAATGGCCTAGTGGATTAAAGCGTGGGTTCGGGAATTTGGTGAGATGGTAATTGTGAGTTCAATCCTTGAACTGGGCAATGTGTACTTGAACAAGGCAAGCAATACGTGAGTAATAATAAAAATAAGAGTTAGATGGGATATCCTTAGGCATGGGCAGTGGAACGAGAACAATTTCCTGTAGGTTAGCCGGATCGGCATTACTCCTGATGAAGGATGGAGAGCACAATGACCGAAACGTTGTGATAGCAGTGTAGTCAGAATAGTGTAAATTATTCCCTGTTTTATTTTAAAGTTTTTTAACTTTACATTTTACAGGCTTTCTTTTTGTCTTTCTTTTTCCTCTTTTTCTTTTTTTTTGACTCTTTCTTGGGACTATTTCTGCTTATTTTTCTTTCTTTATTTCTTTCTGCTAAATCACTCTCAGTTTAATTTCCTTTCCCCTTTCTTTTTTTCTTCTATATCAATGATGCATATTTGTTTGTTTAATTGTTTGTTTGTTTATTTCTTTCTTTCTTTCTTCTGAAATTTTCTTTCTTTCTTTCTTTCTTTCTAAATAAGTTTTTCTTTATTTATCTTTCTTTATGTCTTGTCTATTTAAAAGTAAGCTCTTTCTTTCTTTCTTTCTTTCTTTCTTTCTAAAGCATTCTCTCTTTCTTTTTCTCTTTTTTCGAAAGGAGTCTTTTATCATTTGTCTAACCTTTCTTGTTTTTCTTTATAATATTATTTCCTTCCTTCCTTCCTTCCTTCCTTCCTTCCTTCCTTTTTCTTTTTTTTTCGAAAGGAATGTTTAATCTTTGTTTATTGTTTTTTTATCTTTCTTTATAATATCCTTTCTTTCTTTCTTTTTTCTTTCTCTCCATTCATGATTGCACCGACTGAATCATTAGCATAAATTTCAATTATCAAATGTTTAACCTTATTTAGAGATTGCTGAAAATAAAACAAGTATCGAAATTGCGAAAGACTGTGAAGAATTTCCTTGAAGCTTGTGCACAACTCCAATAAAGGTCTAATAAAGGCACGTTGATGATTTAATATTTCTCATTTTGGAACGAACATTGTGTATACAGGCCGAATCTATTCTCATGGTTTAAGACATCAACAAGGCAGGGGTTTGATGATTCATTTTGACTGCGTTTATAAGTGGTGAAGTGGAAAAAATATGGAGATTTCCAGATGGTGTTAAAATAACAACTCATACATAAATTGATTTTTGAAGGCATACTTGAAGCCTTAGTTCGAGAAGAATCCATACACATTCAGAACGAAAATTATTTTTATGTACAACAATGTAATCCAGTATATGAACAATATGGATTTCAAAGACACTTGTATGAAGAAGTGCCTATTTTCACCGTCCAATTTAAAAAAAAAAAAAAAATGGAACATTCTGTTACAGAAAGCAAAGGGCAAGGCCAGGATTGTCAGCGCTTGGGCAGAATACATCGTGGGCGTGGTATTCTGACAGTGATGTATCGCCTTTGTCTGGCTTTTAGATATAAGTCCAAAACTGCGCTAATTTAAGAGAGGGTTGCAAATACGCTTCTCATACTCATACGTTAAGATCGTATGGGGATGGACGTTAAGTCAACGAGCGACATGCGTTTCCGTGAAGTCATTCCTCCCGCTGCCTCTTAGAATCCAATCTGCCGCGCATTGCCCTCTCCTCTAATAAAAACGTTTAAGAAATAGAAATCGTCTTCTCGTTAATACCATATATGCGGCAGCATTGACGAGACGGAACGTAACACATCTGAAGAGGAATGTTTATATTGATGGATATTGTCACATCTTAAAACTGAAAGTTCTATTTATATCATTTACATTATTCGGACTGTTGTTCTCATCTTTACTGCGATATTTACAGTGTTTCGGCCGTTGTACGCTTCGACCTTCTTCAAATAATATACGTTGGAATTTCCAACCGAACCTTTCATTTAGCAACCCGGATGAACAGACAGTAGTAATGGCCGGAGAACCCGCCGTTTGAAAGGTTGTGATAATAATAATTATGTTACGTCGATTGTCCTTGCAGAAACTCAAACCTTTCAAAAATACGGGGTCACCCACCTTACATACTTGATTAAAAACGTGATCAATGTATACCTTTTTCTCGTTTAAACCGAACATCTTTTTGAATCTAGTGTAAAGCGGATCGATGTATAATTTTTGAATCTCGTGTAAACCGAGCCGATCTCTACCATTTCCGACCAACCTAGATTAAACCGGATCTCTGCCTACCTTTGGACAATAGTGTCAACCTGACCTGGGTATACCTTCTTTACTTTAGTCCAAACCGGGCATATTTCTACAAATTCATAAAACCTATATTCCACTTTAAATTGGCTTACGGCCATATTACGTGAGAAAAATCGGATCTCACTGGATAACCGAAGTTAAGCCTGGTCAGTACCTAAATGGTCGATCGCTCGGGAATACCAGGTGCTTTAAGCTTGGATGTGAGGGTGGTGTAATTTATAATGGCTCCAAATTATTAACCAGAGAGCTGAGTTTCAATTACCATTGGGTTCGTTATATTCACTTACGCGCAAATATACTTGGGAAAAGTATGAAACCAACTCTTCTTCCCAGCTATAGATTAATTAGTAAAACTAAAATCATTATTATCTCCAATAAAAAAATGTGTACAAAATATTTAGATTTCAGCATTAGATAACCCACAGAGCCGCTAAATAAAATCAACCTAACCAATCCATGGGTTAAAATTTAAGGTTGACTGGTTCTCGCCCAAAACAATCACGACAATATGCACTAGGCAGATATTCAAGCGAAGGAGCTGTTGATAGCAATGATCGTTCATATCTGAAGATATTTTAATCGATTTTAATGAGTCCGAAGTATTAATATTTAAGATGTGTTGGGCTGGTGGATTTTCTAAATTGCCAAAAAAAAAAAAACAAGAAAATATACTGAAAAAGTACTAAATGCTCTAATTAACTCAGAATTGTTTAAGCATCTCATTTAATACGGCCTTCTTTCAGCTATACAAGATGTCTTTCGTTTCTCTTTGTCAAATGTCGATGTGTTAACGATTATTACTTAATTTGTTTATCAGTCTTTAGATAACAACGACGAGAATCGAGTTGTGGCTTTAGATATCTCGAATACGTTAGACAAGGTTTGGCATGCTGGCTTTCTTGCCGAAAATTTGACAATCCAAGCGCTTTTAATATTGTAATGAAGCTCAAATGTAACGGCCACTCTTCTAGATCATTTACATGAATGCGAGATCCCCTCGTGCTCCGTAATCTGAACTACGTTGATTTTTATCATCATCAATGACCTTCACATTGTCATCAGTTCCCAACTAGGTATAGGATTCTCGTCGTTGTTATCTAAAGACTGATAAACAAATTAAGTAATAATCGTTAACACATCGACATTTGACAAAGAGAAACGAAAGACATCTTGTATAGCTGAAAGAAGGCCGTATTAAATGAGATGCTTAAACAATTCTGAGTTAATTAGAGCATTTAGTACTTTTTCAGTATATTTTCTTGTTTTTTTTTTTAAAGTTGTTTAAGGAATAATGATGGACAGTAGTGGAGTTGCTAAACTAATTACTTATAATAGAAATCGATTAAATATATAAGAGTCTTATTTCTTGAATAAAATAAGCAATAGTTACTGGCTAATGAAAATCCATTTCTTTCAGATTTTCTTTGGGTTACTATAGTAAAAACTTGACCTATGCTTTAATACAATACATATTACCCTATCATGTCAGTATCACTTGCATTAATTCCCTATCATTTTAATATGCAAGACCTGTAATATATAGGTCTCAACATTGCACATCATGATTGAAACAGTTCCGATGAGTCTTCCAAAGAACATGAGAAAATGTTTATCGGCGGGCAATGGATCTAAATACAATCATCGCTCAACGACTGGGTTCCTTAAACAAACTGGTCGCTATATGAGAAGTGCTTGAGCCCTATTTCAGGCATTTTACGCGCGTAATGGGTTTGTGTCAACCACCTTCAGAGGGCTTTAATGTCATTCTTACACCTTTGTAATATTTCCAGGGACCTCTGGTCTAGCTTCGAAAACATCAATGATAATTTTGAAGAAATAACTTTGAATTCCTCAATTCATACAATGGAACTTCAAAACCCCACTTTAATGCTATAAGTCAGATTTGGGCCGAAAGTCCGTTTTGGGTCGAAATTCCAATTCAGGCCGAAAATGGAGTTTTTTTCAAATCACAAATTCCGTGAAACTTCAACTGAGTTGAGTTCTTCAAATCACAAACTTTGCAGAACTTCAAAACTTCACGTCACGAAACCTTTCACTTTAAATTTGATTCCTTGGCGTTTTGATAAAATAAAATTGATTTCCTCATTTCAGTTTTGGGCATATTTTAAACTGAATTTAAAACAATCTTTCTGAATTCACAAAATTTTTGTGTTATTTTAAACTCAATATAAATTAAAAACTTTTAAAATCGCACATTTTTTTTTAGTTATTTTAAATCTGAATTTTTAACTGATCACTCATCACCCAGGCACCAATCCCTATACTGGAGGTTCAAGCACCAGATGAAGGTTAGGTTTCCAATCCCGGATTTCTAAAATGTATAATACATCTCTGTAGAGCAAGGTGTCTCGAATTAGAGGGATTTCAGACACACAGACAAAAGTTGCTGTTTATTTATTTAGATGTTTTCACAGTCAGTCAGTTATGTGCCATGCGTGATACACGCTTAGGCGATTATGTATCTTTCGATACATGACTGACGAGGCATATTTTTTTCCCGCGGTTGGTTGCCATTTCTTTCTGTAGTAGACAAGTTGCCATCCAAGGCTATAGAACTAGGTCTGTCCTGATATTTACCTATAGCTGAGAGGATAAAAAGAGGATTCATACCTTTCCCAAGGGTATCAAGCACGTAAGTGAATATCAGTCAGTTATGTGCCATGCGTGATACACGCTTAGGCGATCATGTGTCTTTCGATACATGACGGACGAGGTAGATTTTTTTTCCGCAGCAGGTTGCCATTTCTTTTTGCGGTAGAACAGTTGCTATCCAAGGCTATACAACCCGCTCTGTCCTGCTCTTTACCCATAGCTGGTGGGAGAAGTAAAGGATTCATACCTTTACCAAGGGTATTAGCACGTAAGTGCTGTACTCAATAGTAAATGAAATAAACAAATTTGAATATCAACTCTGTACATATGTGTTCTGTACATCCGATCGCATACTGTATATACAGCAGAAATAAAATTTGTACAGCTTACAATAGCGACTGATTAGATTTTTTTATAGTAATTAAGTTGTTAATTGAGGGTAGTTGTATTAATGTTTTATGAAGTATATTGAAATTATGATTGCAAAAATCTTTTTGTAGAAACGCAGACACTAAAGGTCAAAGTGTGTTGACGGTTGGTTTAAAATGGTAAGGCCAGTAAGAAAACGGGTGTGGTGTTGGTTGGACAGAGATTATAGAAACCGGAAGTAATGGTGACATTGTGAATGAACTGAAAGCGCGAACAGGAAGAGTAATTGTTGCGAATACCGTTCAAAGAACAATGGCTGAAACGAAAGTAGTGGCAGGAATAAAGCCGGTGACAAAAGGCAATGGTCATGATGGTGATTACAGCAAGATGAAGACAGCAAAGATAACACAAATAGTTGAAGGCCATTGTCGTAGCTTCGGGGTGAGAGCTATGGAAACAATAGTCTCGAGAATAAGGACTGTGTTTGAAACAGACGTGCAATGGAGGGACCATTGACAGACAGCGTGTAAATTTAACAGAACTGCCGCTACCACTGCTGTTACAGGTGCTGGAAGTCAGAGCCGAAACAAAAGTTCGATCCTGACCAGTTATCGATATCTCTTAGCAAACATCAATAAACTTCATCATACTCCGTGATTTACGCAGATTCTTAGCCAGTTACGAACAATGTCAAACGATTAAATTGAATTGCAGTTCGATTGTTATTTGACGAAGGCACGAATTTAGTGTCTTTGATTCATATCCCGACAACACGAGTCAAAGAGAGGGTTCTTGACCTTTCTGGGACATATTCTGAAGTTAGGTTAGTTGATTTTGCCATGTTGGGTTATTTAATGTCGAATATTTTATCGGGCACCCAGTGAGGATCGAATTCACTATTCAGTAGTAATAGTCAGCCAGTCTAGCATTACACACGCCGAATTAGCTTAGGTTGATTTGAAATGGCAACCTCAGTTGGATTATTTAATAACGAAACTTGTGTCAAGCACTTAGGCAGGACGGAACTCATTACTAAGTAATAATGGTCAACCATATTGAACACGCTATAACCATAACATCATACCCACTAAAAAAAGAACAAAAAAAAAAAAAATAAAGATCAGTCCATGACCATAATAGTGACTATATTTGTAGCAGTGCATAAAAGCACAGGAATCCAGTTTTACTAAGAATATCCGATGAAAGTTTGAAACTGCAGTTGATAGTGTTTGCAAAGATATTTTGGATTTACACTATTTACATTGTTCGGAGTGTTGTCCTCATCTTTATTGTCACATCCAAATGTTCCGGCCGTTGTATTCTCTGGTGTACATCAGGCGATATATGTTAGAACTGTTTGAACCTCTAACCGAAACCAGAATAGACACTATGTATATTGGCGTTTTTGAAGATTGGTTCGATATATATATATATATATATATATATATATATATATATATAAGAACATGTACGCGAATTTGTAAACAGTGACTGCTACTGCTGAGGCAAGAACTCTTCTATGAATTGAGCACTCTGAGTCACTGGTGTGTTTGTTCTAAAATAAATACCTAAAAATTCACCTTTCTCTCAGCTCAGATACCCCAAGGGAAAAATCTCCGACTGATGCCGATCGCTTCGGTTTCGATTCTGGCTTGAGGCAATCGGATGTTTAGCCACACTCATGAGCTGTGATACAGCGAAACTTTCTGTCTGTGGATGATACACACGCATATCTATATATATATATATATATATATATATATATATATATATATATATATATATATATATATATACTCTACAAACATTTGAGGCGGTTCCTTACAACAGAAGAAGGACAAAATTCCATATAGACTTATGTCTAAAAGGCCATCTTTGTACACAGCAACACATAACAAATGTTCAAAATGTCCCCCGCTTGCTTCTACACACGTATTCACCCATCGGATCAGTGACTGGTGGATCCTTTCAAATGTTCCCAGAGGATGTCGAATAGTTTCGAAGGCCACCATGACATATTGATGAAGCGTCTCCGCATTATTAATGTCTGTTGTGTTACATAAACCAATATTTAGGTGGCCTCATAGATAAAAATTCAGTTTTGAGGTCAGATGAACATGCAGACCATAGAAACGGTCCTCTCCTACGTATCCATCTTTCATAGTAAATGTCAACCAGTCAATTGCGAACAATGTGACTTAAATGAGCTGGAGCCCCGTCATGCATGAACCATATGCGTCTTTGTATTAGCAAGAGTACTTCCTCTAGCAGGTCTAGAAATGGTTTAGAAATAAAATCCCTCTAGTTAGCTCCTGCAAGACGTGCTGGGAGAACAAATTGACCTACCAGACAGTCACCTACAATTAAAGCCTACGCATTAATCATAAAGTCTCTTCCAAATGTTGCCTCATCCGTAAACAAGACTGAATAAACCGTCGTCAAAAGTTCTCCCGTGGTGAATGAAGTACCCCCCCCCATACGGTACTATAAGATGTACGACATGTTAGGGCAATTTGACGAGTGGTGATGCCTGGATCTCCTCCGACATTTTGCACGATGTGGTCTTCGTGGTCAGGCGTATGAGCGGATCTCGGTCTTCCTCGATCCATTGTTTGTGGTGCCATGGATCCTGTCTCAGCAACGCGAAGATAAACAGCAGCAAAGTTTGATTGACTCAGCTCCCTGCTGTCTGGAAACGCAACCTGATAGTCCCGTGCAGCCTCGCGTCCATTACCATTCGCACGACCGTATGTAAAAAATATATCTGCCTGCTCGTAATCTGAATATCATGCCATTGTTAAACGGAACAATTCTCAGTTACCTCACCACCGCACACGTTAAACGTTAAAGTCAGACTAGCCACAAATGTGCACGAATGACATGTAGAGGCTAATTAATTAGCATCTATCTATCTATCTATCTATCTATCTATCTATCTATCTATCTATCTATCTATCTATCTATCTATCTCAGTCAGTTAATATCTATCTCAAGCTGTTCATTATCTATCTATCTATCTATCTATCTATCTATCTATCTATCTATCACTTAATAAACACCAGCACTATTCACATCAAAATATTTTAATTTACAAGGCTGAATAAAAACGATATAGCTTTTTTATTTGAGTCTTCTTAATGAAGTAAATGTGGGCTCATGCCTGCATCTAATGAACATATGTATTTTCCATTCTTTTGCTGTCTAATATTACCAATCTTACTCCTGGACATTATCAAGACCAATGTTGAAATGTGGATACGGTC
Organism: Acanthosepion lycidas; assembly: GCA_963932145.1. Classification (NCBI taxonomy): domain Eukaryota; kingdom Metazoa; phylum Mollusca; class Cephalopoda; order Sepiida; family Sepiidae; genus Acanthosepion; species Acanthosepion lycidas. Next base: position 72,764,999 of record OZ010602.1, read on the forward strand.
CAAACTTCCTATTTTCCAAATACGTTAAGACTCGTCTTTTACTGTTATTATGTGCGATTTGCAGTCAACAGCCAGTGACCAAGGTGAACCTTCAAATCAGGGGAAATTGACCGTCCTGGCCTGGAGTGGGATGGCCACCACTATGTCTCCATGACCCATAAACGCTAAGCATGAATGAACACATCTCCCACTTTCAACCCAGATATTGACATACAATCGAGACACATAGAGAAAGCTGCTAACAGCAAACCTACAGCCACAACCAGTTCTAGAACTGTTGATTAGGATGATAAAAACGTCGACAATAAGCAAGGAACAACATGTTATTCAAGTTATTCGTTCGGATAAAAGTATTTACCAATTATTATATGCTTTTAATAAAACTTGTACGTATTTGATAATATACGATGTTTCTCACAAATTTTCTAGCATTATCATAATTGTCATAATGTTAGTAAAATCTTAGAAGTGTATTTGATGTTTAATATGATCAGTACTGCTCAATATAATCTTTAGAGGCCTTTGAAAAACCTCAGGAGGTCAAGAAATAGGTTATATAAATATAAATTTCAGCACTTCATCGAAGATGTTGCTTGACGATTCTTCTGCATAGGCGCTTTTTCAAAGACGTAATCTATGAGAATAGAGCTCCGTCAAATCGTCCCCAACCCAAACAATATTCTAATGTTGTTAAATCAGCAGTGTGAAGAAAATACGAAAGGGGATGATGGTGATGATGATGATGACGATGATGGAATGGCATAAGGAGCTGAAAAAAGAAAACAAAAAAGAAAACAAAAAACAAGCAGAACAAAGAATATAATATAGAATCCGGGAAATATAAAAGCATTTCTAAAGCGTTTTTCAATTTCTCGATTTTGAATAAAGCCTTCGGACACGTGATCTCTCCTCCCTGTAACTTGTCGACTTCGAATTAAAATAGCATGTCCACTCTATGTAGATGCGAACTGACAACACTGTATAATAAAACAAAAGAGAAGAAAGAAAGCATATACAGAAAGGAATAGTCGGGGGGGGGGAGGCAACTGTTTCAATAAAAGAAAAATAAAGTGAATTTTTATAATGAAACAAATAGGTAAAGTAAAAGTGAAAATTGAAAAATGTGAAAGTGAAAGTGAAAGTGAAAGTGACAATAAAACAAAGAGACAGTGCGAAATTTGAAGTGGATGCTAAAAATAGACGAACCAGAAGATAAGAGATGGGCTAAATGGAGGTGATATGACTGTAAAGTCGTGCAATTATTATTGTTCCGGAGTGCAAAATATCACGCGTCAATCCTGATGCGTAAAAATATGTTAAAGGAATAAAAAAGAAATATCTGGAAAAGATTATTTCCATGATGAATTTGCAAGTATCTATCTATCTATCTATCTATCTATCTATCTATCTATCTATCTATCTCAGTCTATTCATATATATGTATTTATCACATGCTATTTCTTTCTTTCTTTTTTAAGTTTATTCATATATATGTATTTATTACATTATCTATCTATCTATCTATCTATCTATCTATCTATCTATCTATCTATCTATGTCAGTCTATTCATATATATGTATTTATCACATGCTATTTCTTTCTTTCATTCTTTCTTTCTTTCTTTCTTTTTTAGTCTGTTTATATATATGTATTTATCACATTATCTATCTATCTATCTATCTATCTATCTATCTATCTATCTATCTATCTATCTCAGTCTATTTCTATGTACCCTTTCTTTCCTTCTCTTTCTTTTCCTTGCCTAATGATAGCTACAACGGGGTACACAGAGCGAAAACTGCCAAGGAAAAGAGAACGAATGAGTTTAGAGACATATACTTTCGCCCTCCTGCAATATTCGAACCTGCGTCCTCCCACCCATGGAGCTACTGTTAGACCTGGCAAGAGAGAGGGCAAATTTTGCTTTAATAATATTTCTCGAACATTCAGATCGGTAGACAAAAATAAATAAATATATTCTTTCATAAATAAACGGAGCCTTGATTGAAATACGAGTATGCACTAAAATGATGGAAATTTCTCGGATTAATACAAATCCATTACTTTCTTTAGAAACATCGCATTGTTTACGTTTGGATACGAAACTGTGGAGATATGAGAAAATCTCGGAAAGAAGTTTCAATTGAAGGCTTTACCTTGTCGGCCTTATCTTGTCGTCAGGCTATTTTTGACTCAGTTGGTTAGGGCATATTTGCGCTAATGGTAGTCCCCTTTGCCCAGTGGTGTGCTGGTTTGGATCCTGCTGAAAAGCTCAAATTTTCTTTCATAAGAGTTCTTGAACCTTTAGGCCGGCAGATGTAAATAAATTTATATACTGTTTAATAAATAAATAAAATATTTTTAAAAAATATGCCGGATTATTAAAAATCCATTATTTATTTTAGCAAAAAAAAAAAAATTAATTATATATTCGGGCACCTATCGCTCTTTTATAAAAGACGACTGACAAGGTACTACGATTAAGCTTTTTATTACTCTAAACGTTATTTTTAGTGTTTGAGTTGGTATTTTCAGTTGCTGTTTTTTTTTTTTATTAAACAGTCAAATTAATTTCCTACTAAAACAAAATTGTGCCTCCAAGAGGAATTGAACCTGCATTACTTTTTCCATAGTAGGGCTTCTTAATTTAGGTTAGTTGTTATTTATTTCGCTGTTTCAAAAATTTATATATATATGCCTACATGAAAGACTACACATTATAAAGTTTTTAAATAATAAAAATCTATTAAAAAGTAGACATGAGTTAACGGTTTTTTTGCCGACATCATCAAATTTTTGCATTGAATAATTAGCATAAAAACAAACAAACAATAAAATAATTTTTAAAATCCATAGTCCTAATAAATAGTTCAAATGCCCTACCAAAAAAGATAACCCTTTATGAAGCCGTCAAAAAAAATGTTAGCGATTTACGACAGTTTTTATATACACAAAACACTTTCAAAAAAATAAAAAATAAAATAAAAAATAAATAAATCTCCATAGACGCTTAACCAGACTAGACGCTTTAAATTTAGACACCCCAACCTTACCCTGACTTGACATCTGTGAATGTAACTGAGATATTGATAAAAATTATTAACACCTTACGCCCCTTTTTCTTTAAACAATTGTTCTAGCCGTTACTATAGAAATTTTGATTTTAACAATGAATATGCTTGTAAAACACGTAAATTTTAAAAATAAGTTATTCCCCCAAAAATTTCGCTTGAAGATGGAACAGAGCTTAGTACTTTAATTCAATTTAATTCAAATAATTATATTGAAGTTTTCGGCTCTTGTTTTGAAAAATGAGAACTCTTATGTAGCGTGTTGTAATCACATTTTTAAATAAATAATTATATATATATATATATATATATATATATATATATATATATATATATATATATATATATATATATATATATACAGCAAAATTGTTCAAATCGTGTAACAGCAAATTTCTCCAATTGTTAGATTAAGCTTTGAACCGTTTTATCTTAGAAATGTTTAAAGATAATGATGGACTTTATTTTGATGAATAAATGTTGGTTCATAAACTTTTGTTGTTTTCTTTCCGCTTTCCAAGAGAGTCGGGACTTTTTGGCCAACCTAATATTACAACCGAGAACAGAATGTTGGAATCTTCTCGAGCCGCCTGACCATCTCTTACCGTGAGATTCTTAATGCTCACAGGAGGTTGGATGATGACGGCTGAAAGAGCCGGAAAATGAAAGCAAATACTGTCAATCCCTCGCTTTCCTTGCTTCCCAGTTTTGAAGGAAGTGACGTCACCATATAAAAATGACCAAAAATACATTTTTAAAGCAAAATGATAAGCAATACATTTTATCTCTACTTGAAAGCATACAATAACATTCAAAATATATTTCGTTGAAACCATAAAATTGTGTTCAAATTATTTAGATTTCAGCATTAAATAACCCATCTAGGTTAATATGCAGCTAAACAAAATCAACCAAGCAACATGAAAAAAAAAACTCTTTCATTAATCCATATAATCGACCTCTATTCCAAAATATAACTTCAACAAAACTACAACATAAAAACATATATCACCGCCTATACTAATGATATCTACAGGAATATGTATATACACAAAAGCTGAGTTTCATCTACCATGTATTGAAATGTGAAAGCAGAATGACATATATCATGTTTTTATTACTTCAAAGCTCCCAAGAGCATTAAGTTTTCGGGATCGTCATAAGACTTAATATACTGCGACAAATATCTAAAAGGAGAGGTGATCATTCTCGGTTTCATTGCTGGGATCAATTTTTATGGACAATTTTTGGATTAGCCAAAGCCAGCACCACATGAAAAGAATCTCGTCTCAGATTTTGCCACTGTAGGGAGATAATCGCGGCTTCTGGGCTCAATGCATATCTGTTCCCCTGTTTAAACAATGTAGAAGAAACATTGTCTTGGGGGTTTCAAACCTGCAACAGTACCTTCCTCATTGCACTAGAGACATAGTATTGGCGGGGACTCGGCAATTGTAGAGAGATAGAAAAACATGATTTTTATTCAAATCAATTTTAAAAAAATCGTCACATTTACCGGGCTGTTGACAATAAAATTGTAATTACTTCTTGGATCCGATTATTAAAAATACAAACGCGAGTGCCGCTCCCCTAAAACATTATACGAGAAATGGTTTTGTTACAAAAAATAAATAAATGAACAAATAGTTTGGTTTGTCGCCTAGAACACATTCATTGCTTTCGAGCTGGCGCAATGTGACAGGCCAATCAAGATTTTGGCTAAGATATCCTTCCCAGAGCAACATGAAGCCCATTCATCGAGGAATCTTTCTTACAAATAAAATGGCATTACGTTTAATCGGCTCATGTTTTGTTTTAAAGATCTTCGGCTTTATGTTTTACAAGCATTCTTTTTCTTTCTTTCTTTCTTTCTTTCTTTCTTTCTTTCTTTCTTTCTTTCTTTCTTTCTTTCTAGATACGTTGTTTCATCTTACGTCGTCCATTTTTATATTACAAGCATTCATTCTTTTTCAAAAACACTTTCATTTTTTTCGTAAGTAGTCTTTTCCGTCTTTCTAAATATTCTTTCTTTCTTTCGTCCTGAATGTTTTCTTTCTCTTTATCATTCACTATGCCTTGTCTTTTTAAAAGTAATCTTTGTTTCTTTCTTTTTAAATTATTCTGACTTTCTTTTTCTTTTTGAGAAAGAGTCTTTCTTTTTTGGTTTTCTTCTTTTTTGTTTTTCTTTATAATATTTCTTCTTTCATTATTTCTTTCTTTCCTGGTTTCTTTTGTTTCATCATCTGCTTTCCTTGTACATCTCTTCTTCTTCTTCTTCTTTCAACACCAACAACAACACCAATTATCATTGATATTCTGTTTCTAACATGTTGACTGATCACCGAATGTCCTACACTTCTAATCTGACAGATTTCTGTCAAATCTTAAGAATTCCAAAGTAAATAAAAACTTACTTGAATAAGAAAATAAGTTACCCACACATCTTTTTGTTGTTGTTATTGTACCTTATTTCCTTCTCTTCCTTCGTTGTTTACTTGATATCTTCTCTATTCATTATTTTCATTCTTTTTTCCTCTTTTTCACTGAATGTTTTTCATTTTTCTTCTACGTTTCTCACTATTTCTTCCACTTCCTCATCGCCGTCCTTTCTTTCTTTCTTTCTTTCTTTCTTTCTTTCTTTCTTTGCATCTCTTGCTTTTCTTTCTTTTCTTCATCCACTATTTAATTCCATACTTTCCTTTTACTTTTTCATATTGCCTCAACCGCTTCTTTTCTTCTTTCGTTTCCTCTAATTTCCAGTCTTCTTTGGTTCTCTCTCTCTCTCTATCTATCTATCTCAGTCAGTCAATATCTATCTCAAGCTGTTCATTATCTATCTATCTATCTATCTATCTATCTATCTATCTATCTATCTATCTATCTATCTATCTATCTATCTCAGTCAGTTAATATCTATCTCAAGCTGTTCATTATCTATCTATCTATCTATCTATCTATCTATCTATCTATCTATCTATTTCAGTCTGTTCATTATCTATCTATCTATCTATCTATCTATCTCAGTCTGTTCATTATCTATCTGTCTCAGTCTGTTCGTTATCTATCTATCTATCTATCTATCTATCTATCTATCTATCTATCTATCTATCTATCTATCTCAGTCTGTTCATTATCTATCTATCTATCTATCTATCTATCTATCTATCTATCTATCTATCTATCTGTCTCAGTCTGTTCGTTATCTATCTATCTATCTATCTATCTATCTATCTATCTATATGTGTGTGTGTGAACGAAACAAAACTAATCGTCCAAATCACGCAATAAAATAATAAAAAAAGAAAATGATTTGATATGATGAAAACTAGAAATAAATTAAAAACTGCGACATTCAAAGAATTTTTAACCGATTCTGGCGTCTCGAAGACAATTCAAGGAAAGCAATTCTTTCACTCAGATGTCTGCTGTCCTTTCCATTTCCTGTCCCGGGGCTCCAGCCATTCTGCAGGCGAAGACAAAAATGATTTAATCTGATTTCAAGCATTTAAAATAGCCACGTCTCTTGCGCTCGGTTCGGTTCGGCCGACTAAAGTTGCATATCACTATTGTCCAGCGTCACATTTCGGAATGTTTGGCGAACGAGCGTATCATAAATGAAGTTGTTTCTTGATGAGTGCTTTAATATTACTTGATGCATTTCCATCTCTTTTTCACGTTCCTATCTATCTATCTATCTATCTATCTATCGTTGTTCATATTTATTATTTCATTTCCACAAAAGGTCTGAGTAATTATCTGTTATGGTCCGGTTCCTTGTACCACAGTGATAGTCCAAGGTAGAACCAATAAAGAAGAACTCGAACACAGGTATAGAATAAAACAGATATATTACAAACAGGAATATATACAGAGAAGTAGAAGTGTTGGTATGAACAATCAGGTTTAGTAGAGAGAACAATGTAGTCTCGACCAGTATCACTATTCCAATGTCTTGCAGTAATTGTCTGAAAGCGACTCTGTTTCGGAATGCCTCTGACTCGACTCTTGACTCGACTTGAACTACTGACTGAGGCGCAGTATTTATTGAGTATGGAATAGTCCATTATTATTATTATGGGTAAGATTCCATAACATTATCTAACGTAGAAAGCGAGTTTGACCGACAAGCTAACCTTGATGGTCTCTTCCCTCGATCTATTGGGCCTCGGAAGCATTCACATGCAATATAAACTTGAACCAGTACTGTTAGGTTGGTGGAAAATAATGACGCAATAATGTCGTTTTTTGACGTATTTTTGTAACGTCAAAAAACGTCATTATCACGTCATTATTTTTCCACCAACCTAATATTATCCTGTTATTAATCATCGTATCATAAAGATTACAACCAGGGTCAATACTCTGTTATGTCCACACACTACTAAAATGACGAACCAGCATTTCCATACTGTTATAAAACTGAATGGCGATCCCTGGCCTCATGTTGGAAATACGACGCAGGATGCAATCATTTCTAACTTTCCGTTTCTCATTCCTTTTTAATTTTACTTGCAAATTTTCTCTTTCGCTCGGATTCCTGTTCACAGTCACCATTCGGAAAAAAAGAAGAAGCTCAGAACGGATGGCATAGCAGAATAGACGATTAATGTTCATACGGAATAACTTGAAACGAATGAATTGCAAATAAAATGAAGGAAACACTGGTTAGAACGTGCGAGGCAGATGTTTGCAAATACAAACGAATCAAACGTTGTGAATATTGGATGAGTTTAACAAGAAAGTTAAAAATGGAGACGGGGGGGGGGGCTTCACAGATAAACGATGTATTCTCCAGACGGTCGCTTATTTCACAGCAGTTCATATGTCAATATATCGGAATTGTTCTTTTATAACAGAATAAGGAGGTTTAGCAGAAAGCTGATGCAGGTTGAACCGAATTTGGTAGCGAAATAATGATGCTATTTATAAATGTTATCCCAAATATCGGGACTGTTTGCAGTAGTCTAATATACGAGAGAGAGAGAGAGAGAGAGAGAGAGAGACAGACAGACAGACAGAGAGGGAGAGACAGAGAGAGAGAGACAGAGAGAGGGAGATGGTACACTTTTCATATCTAGTCAGCCTCAAGGATTGCGAACCAAGAATTAGAGCTGCACGGGGGTCATTTGGAAAACTTATCAGATTATCAAAGTAATCATAAACAAGAAAGATCTCAGCTTCAAAACAAAAACAAAAATAATGTGGTCTATAATGCTGTTGTCACTTCGACGTTGCTATATGGCAACAAAACCAGGATTTCGTCGGGACATACAAAAGTTAGAAAGCATTTAACAGCAAAATTTCGTTCAATCTAGAACATCAAATGAAATTAATATGTGACATACACCAAAATCCTGGAAAAAGCCAACAAACCATTGAATCACTGACCACAAAACACCGTCGTCTTCTGTTCAGGACATATTCACGAAGGGAAGAGTCAAGGTTTCCACGTCAGGACTTATACAGTCAGTTCACTTCAGGGAAAAGACGACTTTGATGCCCATTTTGAAGATACAAGGACCAACTTAAAACAACACAGAAAGTCACAGCTTTTGAGGCTTAATTGTTTGAAACAGTAGCCTGAAACAGTACTAACTGGTAGTGTTCCATGACTATCGGAATAAAAAAATCGAGCCACCAGGACAGAAAAAGATTTCAAACGACAAAAGAAAGGCTCGATAAAATCAATATTCACCAACATAAAAATGCAATCAGTTCCATCGATTCTTTCATAGAAGAATTGGTCTAAATTAGACATCAACGCCATTATTATAAAGCAGTGATTAACGTTCACCAACATAAAAATGCAATCAGTTCCATCGATTCTTTCATACAAGAATTGGTCTAAATTAATCATCAATGCCATTATCATAAAGCAGTGATCAAAAAACATAAAAATGCAACAGTTCCATCGACTCTTTCATACAAGAATTGGTCTAAATTAGTCATCAATGCCAATATCATAAAGCAGTGATCAATCTTCACCAACATTAAAATGCAATCAGTTCCATCGACTCTTTCATACCAGAATTGGTCTAAATTAGTCATCAACGCCATTATCATAAAGCAGTGATCAACCTACACCAACATAAAAATGCAATCAGTTCCATCGACTCTTTCATAAAAGAATTGGTCTAAATTTGTCATCAATGCCATTATCATAAAGCAGTGATCAATCTTCACCAACATAAAAATGCAATCAGATCCACCGACTCTTTCATACAAGAATTGGTCTAAATTAGTCATCAATGCCATTATCATAAAGCAGTGATCAACATTCACCAACATAAAAATGCAATCAGTTCCATCGACTCTTTCATACAAGAATTGGTCTAAATTAGTCATCAACGCGATTATCATAAAGCAGTGATCAAACTTCACCAACATAAAAATGCAATCAGTTCCATCGAATCTTTCATACAAGAATTGGTCTAAATTAGTCATCAACACCATTATCATAAAGCAGTGATCAAACTTCACCAACATAAAAATGCAATAAATTCCATCGACTCTTTCATAAAAGAATTGGTCTAAATTAGTCATCAATGCCATTATCATAAAGCAGTGATCAACATTCACCAACATAAAAATGTAATCAGTTCCATCGACTCTTTCATACAAGAATTGGTCTAAATTACTCATCAACGCCATTATCATAAAGCAGTGATCAAACTTCACCAACATAAAAATGCAATCAGTTCCATCGACTCTTTCATACACGAATTGGTCTAAATTAGTCATCAATGCCATTATCATAAAGCAGTGATCAACATTCACCAACATAAAAATCAAGTCAGTTCCATCGACTTTTTCATACAAGAATTGGTCTAAATTAGTCATCAACGCCATTATCATAAAGCAGTGTTCAAACTTCACCAACATAAAAATGGAATAAATTCCATTGACTCTTTCATAGAAGAATTGGTCTAAATTAGTCACAACGCCATTATCATAAAGCAGTGATCAACATTCACCAACATAAAAATGCAATCAGTTCCATCGACTCTTTCATACAAGAATTGGTCTAAATTAGTCATATACGCCATTATCATAAAGCAGTGATCAAGCTTCACCAACATAAAAATGCAATAAATTCCTTCGACTGTTTAATACAAGAATTGGTATAAATTAGTCATCAATGCCATTATCATAAAGCAGTGATCAGGCTTCACCAACATAAAAATGCAATAAATTCTATCGACACTTTCATAGAAGAATTGGTCTAAATTAGTCATCAACGACATTATCATAAAGCAGTGATCAACCTTCACCTACATAAAAATGTAATCAGTTCCATCGACTCTTTCAAACAAGAATTGGTCTAAATTAGTCATCAACGCCATTATCATAAAGCAGTGATCAACATTCACCAACATAAAAATGCAATCAGTTCCATCGACTCTTTCATACAAGAATTGGTCTAAATTAGTCATCAATGCCATTATCATAAAGCAGTGATCAACATTCACCAACATAAAAATGCAATCAGTTCCATCGAATCTTTCATACAAGAATTGGTCTAATTTAGTCATCAACGCGATTATCATAAAGCAGTGATCAAACTTCACCAACATAAAAATGCAATAAATTCCATCGACTCTTTCATACAAGAATTGGTCTAAATTAGTCATCAACGCCATTATCATAAAGCAGTGATCAACATTCACCAACATAAAAATGCAATCAGTTCCATCGACTCTTTCATACAAGAATTGGTCTAAATTAGTCATCAATGCCATTATCATAAAGCAGTGATCAAGCTTCACCAACATAAAAATGCAATAAATTCCATCGACTGTTTAATACAAGAATTGGTCTAAATTAGTCATATACGCCATTATCATGAAGCAGTTTTCAAGCTTCACCAACATAAAAATGCAATAAATTCCATCGACTCTTTCATAGAAGAATTGGTCTAAATTACTCATCAACGCCATTATCATAAAGCCGTGATCAACTTCACCTACATAAAAATGTAATCAGTTCCATCGACTCTTTCATACAAGAATTGGTCTAAATTAGTCATCAACGCCATTATCATAAAGCAGTGATCAACCTTCACCTACATAAAAATGTAATCAGTTCCATCGACTCTTTCATAAAAGAATTGGTCTAAATTAATCATCACCGGCATTATCTTAAAGCAGTGATCAACCTTCACCAACGTTACTACGTTCAATGAATACCTTTTTCATTTTTCACCATTACTTGGCAGTTTCCTTCTCCTACTACTTCTTTTTGACTTCTTAGCAACGTCAAGACTGGTTAGTACCTAGAGAGACGTCCCTTTGGGAATACCAGGAGCTCTAGGCTTGGGTGTATGGGTGGTATAATAGATAATGGTTCGGAATATTTAATCGGAGAGCCGAGTTCTAATATCAGCTAGGTTCGTTATATTCACTTACTCTTGGGAAAGGCATGAATCCATCTCTCTTCCCACGGAGCTATGGGTTAATTAGTAAAACTGCTATTACTAAACGATTATTGTCTAAAAAAAAAGAAAAGAAAACTCCAGTATTATATTAGTTTCAGTGTTCTACTCTGTGAAATGATATGAAATGTATTAACTGTGTTTAACCTTTTTTTTTTACCCTTTTGACCTGAATGCTCCTGACCGGTGAATATAAAATTGATTTTTAGCTACCGTTCTAACTTTCATGTGTTTTTCTATTTTTATCCTTTTAACTTGGTTACTATCCCTAACCCTAAACCCAAACCGAACCCCAAAACAAACCACAACCCTGTGTCACCAATGAATTCCATCGTAATAATGACCATTAATGTACTATTTTGTCTTTTTTTATTATTATGTTTCTGATGATTCTGATTTATATGATTAAGTGTATATTATTGTTGTAGCATATCTACGGACGATAATGGGTATGTCCCCATTCACATAAATACAGTAGTAAATACTGTATGTTGTGTTGCCGTTTTTGTGTATATATGTACTAGTGAGCTAACCCAAATGACTTGACTCACTTTATAGTCCAACAATAGAAGGTTAACCAATCAGAAGACGTAAAATAATCAATCCGTCGTGTATAAAGGCGGCCATTTTGTTTACTCTCTCCGAATGTCCAGTGCCAACTTGTCAGGCGAAAGAACAGAAGGAAGAACTACTGAACTACGCTCTGCTACTTTACCGGGATATCCACTGCTAACCTAAAAAAACGCTTCCCTACTGTCTTTGAAATATTCACTGCTAACCTGTGGATTCTATACTCAAAGAACATCATGAACAACATGTTGGTCTGCAGTTGGAGATTCGTCTCCAGCTGTGCTGGTCAAGCTCTCAGTCTCCGGGCAGAGAGGCTATATCGAAGGGCAGAGTCTCGTCTCGGGAAACAGCTACCCGACCCCGTTTTATGTGTGGTCTACGGGGAATTTTTGGCTGAGCCTAAGGGCTCGGATGGCCCACATTAAAATTTGGCCTTGTGCCACAACTGACCGTGTGGGGCGGTTGATAAATATCCTGCAGCTGGAGAATCCTTATGGAATTCACTTTACTCACTTCTAGCAGTTGACTACTTCTGCTACGCGCCGCTGGCGAATCTTATATGTGTTGTTCTTGTCCTAAGTATTAACGTTCATTACCAATCTTCGCTTGATTATTCTATTTAGTAACCTTTCCTAGGTTACAAAAGTCATTAATAATAAATCATTGTTCAACATTATTCAATTTGTTTTTATCATCCTGCAGTACAAAGTAGGCAGCACATTGACGTGCAAAAGAGCATGTCGACTGCAAATTGTAAATGATCTGGTAGACCCCACGCTAAAGTGTCTCCAGAAATATTATAATCTGGCTTTAAATAACATACAAAGGGTTGATAAACCTTAGAAAATAAATCAAACAACCAAAATATATGTCTACTTGAGCGAGAGCAGCGCGCTAAAAAAGTAACAGTGGGGAAAAAATACACTTGCTCATCAAACTTAAAGGGGATAATCTTCACGACACCAGGACGTGTGTCTCCACAACTACTTTCGCTAATTTACAGAAATGAACAGAGAGCGATCACTGGTTAACTCGACTTGTTGTGGTCAGGATAACTGACGTAGAAAATCTGCGGAACTGAACGGGATATTCTGTGTAGACCATTTTTTATTGCTTAAGACAAAATATTTACATGGTCACATCTATCCATTTAATTCCGGGTCCACAGTCGATTTATTATTATTGGTCTTTTTATGAGTTCTCTCCTGCCGACCTTATGTCAGATTTTAACGATCAGCAGTGGTCAATTAATGACAATAAGTACACGTCTTTATTTATATTATTGGTTACTGACATTTCACTGATAAATAAGACGTGTTCTAGAGTTTACTAGCAGCGGGTTTTTCTACCAAGATACCATCCCTATGTAGTTTGGTAACGAAGACTAAAATGCTTTGCCCCTATCCATGAGACATATGTGGTACATGGCTTCTGACTCTACAAGAAGGTTCATCCGTTTTTTCACAGATTTAGCCCCAGTTCACCAAAAAACGGTTGGTTGTGGGTGGAAAAGGTTAAGTCACTGATAACTTGATTCTACGGCAGGTATTCCTAGTTTACATTGTACCAGTAGCACTTGTGTCTGCAAATATCCACTTGGAAAATGGTAGCTTTTGACATGAGATGGTTCCTTTCTCTTTATATGAGATGCAGTCATAACCTGAAAATATCCACTCGGAATATGGTAGCTTTTGACATGAGATGGTTCTTTTCTCTTTACATGAGATTCAGTCATAATCTAGAAATATCCACTTGGAAAATGGTAGCTTTTGACATGAGAATATTCTTTTCTCTTTACATGAGATGGATTCATAATCTGGAAATATACACTCGGAATATGGTAGCTTTGACATGAGATGTTTAATTTCTCTTTACATGAGATTCAGTCATAATCTGGAAATATCCACTCGGAATATGGTAGGTTTTGACATGAAATGGTTCCTTTGTCTTTACATGAATACAGTCATAATCTGTGAATATCCACACGGAATATGGTAGCAGTTGATATGAGATGTTTAATTTCTCTTTACATGAGATGCAGTAATAATCTGGAAATATCCACTCGGAATATGGTAGCTTTTGACATGAGATGATTGCTCTCTCTTTACATGAGATGCAGTTATAGTCAGGAAATATCCCCTCGGAATATGGTAGCTTTTGATATGAGATGATTCTTTTCTCTTTACATGAGATTCAGTCATAATCTGCAAATATCCACTCGGAATATGGTAGCTTTTGACAAAAGATGGTACATTTCTCTTTACGTGAGATGCAGTCATAATCTGGAAATATCCACTCGGAATATGGTAGCTTTTGACATGAGATGGTTCCGTTCTCTTTTCATGAGATGCAGACATAATCTGGAAATATCAACTCGGAATATGGTAGCATTTGACATGAGATGATTCCTTTCTCTTTACATGAGATGCTGTCATAATCTGGAAATATCCACTCGGAATATGGTAGCTTATGATATGAGATGATTCCTTTCTCTTTACATGAGATGCCGTCATAATCTGGAAATATCCTCTCGGAATATGGTAGCTTATGACATGAGATGATTCCTTGAGATGCAGTTATAGTCAGGAAATATCCACTCGGAATATGGTAGCTTTTGTCATGAGATGGTTCCTTTCTCTTTACATGAGATTCAGTCATAATCTGAAAATGTTCACTCGGAATATGTTAGCTTTTCACATGAGATGTTTCCTAACTCTTTGCATGAGAATCAGTCATAATCTGTAAATATCCATCGGAAGACGGTAGCTTTGGTATGAGAAGTTTCCTTTCTTTTTACATCAGATTCTGTCATAATCTAGAAATATCTACTCGGAATGTGGTAGCTTTTGACATGAGATGGTACCTTTCTCTTTACATGAGATGTAGACATAATCTGGAAATATCCACTCGGAATATGGTAGCTTTTGGCATGAGATGATTTTTTCTCTTTACATGAGATTCAGTCATAATCTGCCAATATCCACTCGGAATATTGTAGCTTTTGACATGAGATGATTCCTTTCACTTTACATGAGATTCAGTCATAATCTGGAAATATCTACTCGGAATGTGGTAG
The DNA here is from genome assembly GCA_963932145.1 of Acanthosepion lycidas. NCBI lineage: Eukaryota > Metazoa > Mollusca > Cephalopoda > Sepiida > Sepiidae > Acanthosepion > Acanthosepion lycidas. The sequence goes on from OZ010602.1 coordinate 72,780,148, forward strand.
CTTTTGACATGAGATTGTTCCTTTCTCTTTACATGAGATTCTATCATAATCTGGAAATATCTACGCGGAATATGGAAGCTTTTGACATGAGATGTTTCCTTTCTCTTTGCATGAGAATCAGTCATAATCTGAAAATATCCACTCGGAATATGGTAGCTTTTGACATGAGATGATTCCTTTCTCTTTACATGAGATTCTGTCATAATCTGGAAATATTACTCGGAATATGGTAGCTTATGATATGAGGATTCATTTCTCTTTACATGAGATGCAGTCATAATCTGGAAATATCCACTCGGAATATGGTAGCTTATGACATGAGATGGTTCCTTTCTCTTTACATGAGATGCCGTCATAATCTGGAAATATCCTCTCGGAATATGGTAGCTTTTGACATGGGATGATTGTTTTCTCTTTACATGAGATGCAGTCATAATCTGGAAATGTCCACTCGGAATATGGTAGCTTTTGATATGAGATGGTTCCTTTCTCTTTGCATGAGAATCAGTCATAATCTGTAAATATCCAATCGTAAGAGGGTAGCTTTTGTATGAGAAGTTTCGTTTCTCTTTACATGAGATTCTGTCATAATCTGGAAATATCTACTTGGAATATGGTAGCTTTTGACATGAGATGATTCTTTTCTCTTTACATGAGATTCACTGATAATTGCAAATATCCACTCGGAATATGGTAGCTTTTGTCATGAGATGGTTCCTTTCTCTTTACATGAGATGCAGTCATAATCTGGAAATGTCCACTCAGAATATGGTAGCTTTTGTCATGAGATCATTCCTTTCTCTTTACATGAGATTCAATCATAATCTGGAAATATCCATTCGGAAGATGGTAGCTTTGGTATGAGAAGTTTTCTTTCTCTTTACATGAGATTCTGTCATAATCTGGAAATATCTACTCGGAATATGGTAGCTTTTTACATGAGATGATTCTTTTCTCTTTACATGAGATTCAGTCATAATCTGCAAATATCCACTCGGAATATGGTAGCTTTTGTCATGAGATGGTTCCTTTCTCTTTACATGAGATGCAGTCATAATCTGGAAATGTCCACTTGTAATATGGTAGCTTTTGACATGAGATGATTCCTTTCTCTTTACATGTGATTCAGTCATTATCTGGAAATATCCACTCGGAATATGGTAGCTTTTGTCATGAGATGGTTCCTTTCTCTTTACATGAGATGCCGTCATAATCTGGAAATATCTACTCGGAATGTGGTAGCTTTTGACATGAGATTGTTCCTTTCTCTTTACATGAGATTCTATCATAATCTGGAAATATCCACGCGGAATATGGAAGCTTTTGACATGAGATGTTTCCTTTCTCTTTGCATGAGAATCAGTCATAATCTGAAAATATCCACTCGGAATATGGTAGCTTTTGTCATGAGATGGTTCCTTTCTCTTTACATGAGATGCAGTCATAATCTGGAAATGTCCACTTGTAATATGGTAGCTTTTGACATGAGATGATTCCTTTCTCTTTACATGAGATTCTGTCATAATCTGGAAATATTACTCGGAATATGGTAGCTTATGATATGAGGATTCATTTCTCTTTACATGAGATGCAGTCATAATCTGGAAATATCCACTCGGAATATGGTAGCTTATGACATGAGATGGTTCCTTTCTCTTTACATGAGATGCCGTCATAATCTGGAAATGTCCTCTCGGAATATGGTAGCTTTTGACATGGGATGATTGTTTTCTCTTTACATGAGATGCAGTCATAATCTGGAAATGTCCACTCGGAATATGGTAACTTTTGATATGAGATGTTTCCTTTCTCTTTGCATGAGAATCAGTCATAATCTGTAAATATCCAATCGTAAGAGGGTAGCTTTTGTATGAGAAGTTTCGTTTCTCTTTACATGAGATTCTGTCATAATCTGGAAATATCTACTTGGAATATGGTAGCTTTTGACATGAGATGATTCTTTTCTCTTTACATGAGATTCACTGATAATTGCAAATATCCACTCGGAATATGGTAGCTTTTGTCATGAGATGGTTCCTTTCTCTTTACATGAGATGCAGTCATAATCTGGAAATGTCCACTCAGAATATGGTAGCTTTTGTCATGAGATCATTCCTTTCTCTTTACATGAGATTCAATCATAATCTGGAAATATCCATTCGGAAGATGGTAGCTTTGGTATGAGAAGTTTCCTTTCTCTTTACATGAGATTCTGTCATAATCTGGAAATATCTACTCGGAATATGGTAGCTTTTGACATGAGATGATTCTTTTCTCTTTACATGAGATTCAGTCATAATCTGCAAATATCCACTCGGAATATGGTAGCTTTTGTCATGAGATGGTTCCTTTCTCTTTACATGAGATGCAGTCATAATCTGGAAATGTCCACTTGTAATATGGTAGCTTTTGACATGAGATGATTCCTTTCTCTTTACATGTGATTCAGTCATTATCTGGAAATATCCACTCGGAATATGGTAGCTTTTGTCATGAGATGGTTCCTTTCTCTTTACATGAGATGCCGTCATAATCTGGAAATATCTACTCGGAATGTGGTAGCTTTTGACATGAGATTGTTCCTTTCTCTTTACATGAGATTCTATCATAATCTGGAAATATCCACGCGGAATATGGAAGCTTTTGACATGAGATGTTTCCTTTCTCTTTGCATGAGAATCAGTCATAATCTGAAAATATCCACTCGGAATATGGTAGCTTTTGTCATGAGATGGTTCCTTTCTCTTTACATGAGATGCAGTCATAATCTGGAAATGTCCACTTGTAATATGGTAGCTTTTGACATGAGATGATTCCTTTCTCTTTACATGAGATTCTGTCATAATCTGGAAATATTACTCGGAATATGGTAGCTTATGATATGAGGATTCATTTCTCTTTACATGAGATGCAGTCATAATCTGGAAATATCCACTCGGAATATGGTAGCTTATGACATGAGATGGTTCCTTTCTCTTTACATGAGATGCCGTCATAATCTGGAAATGTCCTCTCGGAATATGGTAGCTTTTGACATGGGATGATTGTTTTCTCTTTACATGAGATGCAGTCATAATCTGGAAATGTCCACTCGGAATATGGTAGCTTTTGATATGAGATGTTTCCTTTCTCTTTGCATGAGAATCAGTCATAATCTGTAAATATCCAATCGTAAGAGGGTAGCTTTTGTATGAGAAGTTTCGTTTCTCTTTACATGAGATTCTGTCATAATCTGGAAATATCTACTTGGAATATGGTAGCTTTTGACATGAGATGATTCTTTTCTCTTTACATGAGATTCACTGATAATTGCAAATATCCACTCGGAATATGGTAGCTTTTGTCATGAGATGGTTCCTTTCTCTTTACATGAGATGCAGTCATAATCTGGAAATGTCCACTCAGAATATGGTAGCTTTTGTCATGAGATCATTCCTTTCTCTTTACATGAGATTCAATCATAATCTGGAAATATCCATTCGGAAGATGGTAGCTTTGGTATGAGAAGTTTCCTTTCTCTTTACATGAGATTCTGTCATAATCTGGAAATATCTACTCGGAATATGGTAGCTTTTGACATGAGATGATTCTTTTCTCTTTACATGAGATTCAGTCATAATCTGCAAATATCCACTCGGAATATGGTAGCTTTTGTCATGAGATGGTTCCTTTCTCTTTACATGAGATGCAGTCATAATCTGGAAATGTCCACTTGTAATATGGTAGCTTTTGACATGAGATGATTCCTTTCTCTTTACATGTGATTCAGTCATTATCTGGAAATATCCACTCGGAATATGGTAGCTTTTGTCATGAGATGGTTCCTTTCTCTTTACATGAGATGCCGTCATAATCTGGAAATATCTACTCGGAATGTGGTAGCTTTTGACATGAGATTGTTCCTTTCTCTTTACATGAGATTCTATCATAATCTGGAAATATCCACGCGGAATATGGAAGCTTTTGACATGAGATGTTTCCTTTCTCTTTGCATGAGAATCAGTCATAATCTGAAAATATCCACTCGGAATATGGTAGCTTTTGTCATGAGATGGTTCCTTTCTCTTTACATGAGATGCAGTCATAATCTGGAAATGTCCACTTGTAATATGGTAGCTTTTGACATGAGATGATTCCTTTCTCTTTACATGAGATTCTGTCATAATCTGGAAATATTACTCGGAATATGGTAGCTTATGATATGAGGATTCATTTCTCTTTACATGAGATGCAGTCATAATCTGGAAATATCCACTCGGAATATGGTAGCTTTTGTCATGAGATGGTTCCTTTCTCTTTACATGAGATGCAGTCATAATCTGGAAATGTCCTCTCGGAATATGGTAGCTTTTGACATGGGATGATTCGTTTCTCTTTACATGAGATGCAGTCATAATCTGGAAATGTCCACTCGGAATATGGTAGCTTTTGACATGAGATGTTTCCTTTCTCTTTGCATGAGAATGATTCACAATCTGTAAATATCCATTCGGAAGATGGTAGCTTTGGTATGAGAAGTTTCCTTTCTCTTTACATTAGATTCTGTCATAATCTGGAAATATCTCCTCGGAATATGGTAGCTTTTAACATGAGATGGTTCCTTTCTCTTTACATGAGATGCAATTATAGCCAGGAAATATCCACTCAGAAAATGGTAGCTTTTGTCATGAGATAGTTTTTTTCTCTACCTGAAATGCACTTAGAATCTTCAAATATCCATTCGGCAAATGGCACCTTCCTTTCTCTGTACATGAAATGTACTTAGAGTCTGATAATGCCTATTCGAGGAATGTCACCTTTTGAGAGAATTTCCCATTCGCTTTATGTAATGAGGTCGGTGTATTCTTGACCTCGTCGACATCTTATTCTTATAACTCCCTTTGTTCTTTACCCGAAAATGATTTCAACAGGCACTAAAATAACTTCCCTAATCTTTTTAACGTCTTGAGTGTTTTAAAATAGTAAAAAGCTAGCATATACGACAGAAATATATGTGCGAGGAGAAATGTGATATATTAAGGGAAAACCTACGTGGAATTTTTAAAGTTAGAACAAGTAAATATTATATATTATCAACGAGGTTTATAGAAATATAATTTGTAAGTTGCTTTTCTTCGAAAATATTAAATGGTTTCGTGCGAGTAAGGCGTGTTAAGTTTCATTCTGTCTTGTTGGAATTAACTTACACTGATGCTTTTAATGGAATGTCTAATGCCGAATTGATAAATGACATTTTTACAGAGAAAAAAATAATAAATAAATAAATTAAATTAAAATGATATAGCAAGTAAACTTTGAAACATGCAAGCACAATAACCAAAGAATTCTTAAAAAATATTACAAATATGGATTTTCCTTTTCGTCTTTGAGCATTTCAGTGTATACAAATTGAAAAATATTCTCGAATTTTCGCAAAGTAAATGCTTCTACTTATTAAAAAAATGCATTATATTAATTAAATTTTAATGTATACGTTTAATACCAAATTGCATCTTAATAATTCAATCTTTGTGGCTGCAGCAGTTTTCATACATTGGTAACTTAGAATATTTCTGTCTGAATTTCAGAGTTGCGGAGTTACGATTTATTCAGACTGGCGTCCTCAGTCTTAATGTTATGGTCACAGATTCTTGTCAGATTTTCAAATCACTTCTCTTTACCATGAAAGGGGAAAAATATAAATCCATCGTGAAGGAAATCGAATGGGAATCAATGATGATTAACGACAAGATTTATCTTCGTCTTTAAAAATTTAAATATCTGGCAAGTGTTTTAACAGAGGACGAAAAGTGTGACACAGAAATCCGAAGGTGCATTGGGATAGCCAAAGATGTATTCCAAAAGCTAAGCAGAGTATTAAGAAATTGAAAAACTTCGCTAGAAACAAGGAAAATAGTACTATATTTTAACATGATATTTGTCCTCCTGTATGGCAGTGAGTGCTGGACAATCTCGTTGAAAATGAAGAAGAGACTTGAAGCAAAAGAACTGTGGTTCTACAAAAGGATGCTGCGGGTACTATGGCCCCAACATGTGAGCAACAAGCAAGTTTTAGGGAGAATGGAAACCAAAAGGAAACTTATCCTGAACATCAGGAAGAAACAGTTGCACATGAGAAAAGAATGCTTAGATAAATTGAACCTCATAGGACCTCATAGGACAGATTGAAGGCAAGATGGACAGAGGAAAACAAAGCTTAGGATACTTAGTGAGCTTGAGTAAATAGATGGCGGAACAGGGTTTGGGAGAGATAACAAAAAGTTATCATTTATTACAAAATACAGGAAGTTGTAGAGAGCCATGACTACCTACACGGCACATAAATAAGAAGAATGAAAAATGAAAGACTCGTCAGTCATGTATCGAAAGATACATGATCGCCTAAGCGTGTATCACATATGACACATAAGTGACTAACGATATCCACTAAAAATAAAGTTTGAAGAAATAAAATATGTAGATTAAAAATAAAAAAAACAACACAATATTATTAATAATAATAAAAATATTATTAATAATAAGAAGAATAAAGATAACGAAAGAGAAGGTGATAACACTTTCATGGGTTTAACGTCTGCTTCAGTGAAATAGAAAACATTGCCAATTTTGAATTTTTCATTTGTACTCTCTTAACTGCATTCAGATTTATGGTTATTTTTTAAGCGTAGCTTAGATGTAGCACAAAGTCGGAAGTATCAGGCACCCAATGAGGATTGAAATCGCTATTGAATCGTAAATTGATCTAGCGAGACTAGCTTCTTGACCATTACACCATGTTGAAATGTCCCCTGGACTCATATTTATGATTGTTATTGCAATATTTTGTTAAAGTTGTCAAGTTTAAATATTTAACGATGTAATAGGTTATTTTATAGTCGCGGATCTAACATGTAGTTTATTCAGACATTAAATTAAAAATTAGGATTCGTCAAAAAATGAAAATAGGAAAACTGTGAATATTTTTTATTCTTATCTATAATTCGTCACCTTCAAAATTTTAACATAAATTAACATATATTATTGATCGCTTCAACATTTTCATTCAAATTGTAGATAAGCGAATCTCAGATAATGAATTGATATTTACGAAAAACATTAATGTTTCTAGGGAAAAGAAACAGCTTTTATATTTTTCGTATTTTTTTTCCTTTTAAAGTCTTTTTGACAGCAAATAAATGATGAGAGATGTTTTCCCCAAATATCTGGGGAGGAAAAAATAACTCTAGTTCTCTCTTTTCACAAAATCACTTTATTGTTAGATCTCCCGCCGCCCCCCCCCCAAAAAAAGGAAAAATAAAAAGACGACTTTTTAGGTTGACAAGCCAGACAATATCGCCAACAGACTGGCAATAGATAATTCTTTCGTGAGCTATTTTTAGTAGTTTTGCCAAGTTCTCGTCATTTTTTCTTAAAACAGATTGTCATTGCTGTTGGCTGGACAAAATCTTTAGTGTAAAAAGATTTTGCACATGTGCTATTTACTTGTCTACTGAACTATAAACATGTCTGGCAGAAAAATAAAAAAATCAAAAAAAATCTATCGATTGTTTTTTTGGATGTGCAAAACGGTTTCGAATTCATGCTGACGAATGAGATTGACCTATCAGGAAATGACGTCGGCCGGAAGTCGTTTGTCCATTCAGCTTCCGGGCAAGCAAAAACTGCCGGCCGTACCCACAAGCTAATTCTTTCTTTCTTTCTTTCTCAATCTGTTCGCATCTATCTATCTATCTATCTATCTATCTATCTATGTGTTTATATATATCTATCTATTCACATCTATCTACTTCTCCGTTCATATGTATCTATATGTTCATATCTCTCTTGCTTTCTCTCTCTCTCTCTCTATCTATCTATCTATCTATCTATCTATCTATCTATCTATCTATCTATGTTGTTGTTATTACAACGTTGTACCCTCCTCTCATCAGGTGATTGTCGATCAGGAAAGGCATTTTGAACTAAACACGTTATTCCATCTACTTATCTTATTGCTTATTCTGTTTCCACTGATTCCAATTCCTCTAGGATTGAACTCGTTAATACTATGTCACCAAATTTACGAACGAAACACTTTAATCCAGATGACCGATGCTGTACTTGAAAGATAGAGTAAAATGATTTTGCATTATTGTTATTTGATGCACCTTTATTCTTGAAAAGGAGAAAACTATGCAAACATCAATAAAGATATGTAACGTTGATGGTGGTGGTTCCATAGGTGTGAATATTGTTCATAATTTGTTCACTAGGTTCAGAAGTGCCCCCCCCCCCTTACTGGTAGGGCTGCAGTCGAATCGCTGATTAAATATAATTCAGGCTACACGACACGGGGCATTGCAGAAATACTTCACATATCTCTTATGAGTGTTATAAAACATTTGAAAACACTTGGATATGTGAATTGCCAGGATGTTTGCGCCCCTTACGGTTTAACTGGAAAAAATACAATATTTTCATTAGCGATTTCTTCTCAGACGTCCCATGCTTGAAAAAAATTTTTTTTAAAATAAACGATCACAGGCAATGTAGAATGGAGTGTTTACAACAATGGGGAGCGAAAATGGTACTAGGGTAAATGAAAGGAACCACCAGTTCAAAATTTGAAGAAGGTGCTTCTGTGTATCTGGTGCGATTAGAAAGGCATTGTGCATTACGAGCTTCTGTAAAAACTGACGTCATACACAGACAAGGATCGTTCTCAATTGGCAACATTAAAGGTAGCAATCGATGAAATGAATACAGGAATTGGTCAATCGGAAAAACGTCATTTTTGTTGTATTGTTGACTTTGTTCAAAATAGCCGGGAAATAGGAAGGCCATAAAGAGAGTATCGAAGGAACTGAAGACTAGCTAAAAGAAATAAAGATGAACAGGTCTATTAAATACTCATACATAAAACGCAAAAACTTGAGTAAATCAAATATCAGGTTGGTGCAAAAGTAATGTCGTTTTCTCACATATGTTACTATGTGAGAAAACGACATTATTTTTGCACCTACCTAATACTACTCAAATCCTACTCTAATGTGGCTACTTGCCATATTTATAAATAGAAGGAATCCATTGTCACAGAAGTAGGATAGAGCAGGAGGTACGCCGAGTCCCACTCTGCAACAGTTTTCTTTCTTCTCACTCTTTTCATTATTTTCTTTCTTTCTTTCTTTCTTTCTTTCTTTCTTTCTTTCTTCTCACACTTTTCTTTGTCATTTTCCTTTCTTTCTTTCTTTCTTTCTTTCTTTCTTTCTTTCTTTCTTTCATTATTTCCATTCTTCTCCCTCTTTCCTTTATCATTCTTTTTCTTTCTTTCATTTTTGTCTTTCTTTTCCCTTTGAGCTTTATAATTCTTTCATTTTTTCTTTCTTTTTCTCCTATTTCTTCTCACGCTTTTGTTCATCATTTTTTCTTCGTTTTTCTTCTAATGTTGTCTTTTTTTAAAATAGCCTAGAATTAAGAAAGTCGTAGTTATAGAGAGTATCGAAGGAACAGAAAACTAGGTAGAGGAAACAAAGAAGTTGTTTATGAAATACTCATAAATAGAACGGAAATACTTAAGTAAATCAAATACTACTCAAATCCTCCTCTAATGTGGTTATCCATTTATAGGTAGAAGCAATCTATTTTCACAGTAGTAGGGAAGGACAAGAAGTACACCGTGTCCAAATCTAGAACAGTTTTCAATCAAGACAACGTTAGGCGTCCTACCTCTCTGCAGATCAGGTAGAAATTGATTAGAATGTCCAACGACATCCATCATACTCACCTGACCTTACACTTCAGGATTACCAATTATTTCGATCCCTACTTACTGGGAAACGCTTCAATTCTCTGGAAATATGGAAATATACTTAGACCAGTTCATTACATAGAAAGAGAAAGAAAAAAAATCACTATATAAACATCTAAATATTTTCTTTGAAATTCACTTAAAATCCTAACAAGAATGATTATAGCTATTGTTAGTGTTGACTTAATAAAATTTATAAATAAGTTATTATGGTTATTTGTTTGTTACCATATTATTTGTGTCTGTTGTACTCTTAATATAACAAACGTATATCTTCCCTTCAGGATATGGACGATCATGTCTCTCCATAATTCCTATCCCATCTGTTACGAGAGCGAGGGAAAGAAATATTTATTCTTCCCATTAAATTTTCCTCGTTATGTCCATTGTTATATCCGTGATATAACAACACCGTAGCTAACAGATAGGACAGAAAGGAATGGCTAGAAGGAAAAAGAAACATGCTTTATTCTCAGAGAGACTTTTATATCACTAAGACATACACAAAACCATATATATATATATATATATATATATATATATATATATATATATATATATATATATATATATACGCATGTTCTACGTGGAGAACTATATACCATATATGTCTACATATCTGAGCAAATTGTTAGGAGGAGAGGTATTACATATCATTTGAAGATATTCCTGACCTGACATGAGGAAGGCCGAAATCTTATGATAAAGACAAGGACAATAAATAGTGTAAATAATATAATTCGTCATCTCAAAAGTTCAGAGAAAATATTTTCGCCCCTGTTTTTTCTTAGCATTCACAAACAAATGCATTTTCTAAAGAAATGTCACATGTTTTACTTAAGTAATTAATTTACGGTACATCAACCTTAATGGGTTGACAAAACTTTTAGGATAGGTTCGTGTATATATATATATATATATATATATATATATATATATATATATATATATATATATCTCAGTTTGTAAATCAGGTTTTATTGACGTATTTTTGTAAAGAGATTTTTTGTCGAGAGTATTTCTAGCACTTGTAGTGTTTTGGCGCCAGTTTGAGGTTTAACATCTGCTACCAGGGCGAACCTGGGAACAACAGCAATCAAGGGATGGTTCCACGCTCCTGAAAACCTACCGATCAGAAGCCTTGCTGCCGGATGTAGTTTATTGTCATACCGAGAACATTTCCATAACCCCTATCGCATATAGCTCTTAGCAACATTTGTCCTAAGTTTCCTTCTTATCCATTCATGCCCACAAAAATCCACAGGTAGATGGCCAGCTGTCTTCCTCTGTCCTTTTGGCCATTGACATATCCTGTGAGTGTCACATTCTCCAAGCTCTCCTTCCTCATTATGTTTCGGAGAAATTTAATTGTTGTATACTTAAACAGGTTTCAAACAGACAAAGGTTGTACTCGAGTGAAGGAACATCAACACGTGCGTAGATGAAAGAAGAGAGGTTTATTGTAAATGAGAATACACCCCTGAAAGACAGGGAATCGGGTGGCAGGCTAGTAATTCTCGAAGCAAGACCCCAGATATATCCTGTACTCACCATATATAGTTACTGATATAGTCAGTCCATATAGGCGATAAAGAGTGTGCGATATTCCATTACAGCATTAATCTTTTTTGTTTGCATTTTCTTTCAGAGTTTTTCTGAATACCACATCTTTTTATTTTAGTAATTATCGAGTGACAAATATGAAACGAGCGATAAGTATATTTTCTTACGTCATTTGATGATACTTTTTACAAAGTGTGTATTCTTTAAGGAAGTAAGATTAGGGTAACGGGTGTCGGTGCCGAGTTCAATTTCCGGTCGATTCTGTTTCGTGGAAATGCCATCAGTCCATTTTCCTACAGTTGTGTGTTAAATAGTTGAGCAGACCGGGTTCTCTTGCCTTGAGGCGGCAACCAGTCTGGGAGAAAGAAAACTGTGAATTCAAACCAGCAAGAACAAGCGAGGATTACGTAAGGTTCTCTTGCCCGTGATAAATTGCTGTTGTTACGACTACGGAACATGAATCCAAATGTGTTCTGAGGCTAATAATGTTGCAGTATTGGTATATATAATAAGTATATAATAAGTATATGGTATATATAAATGCCATAAATATTAATCGAAAATTGTTGTCACATATAATCTGGTGCTTCTGCTATGTATTTAGAGATTCTAGATATAATCAAAAATATGCATGTCGGCGTCACTCACTTTCGCACCGCCGTAACATATCCTTCATGTATCTTTTCTATAAACATTTTCAGTACATATGGGGACTAGTTAGAACTTTATAGAGACTTAGAGGTATTATGGTGAGTGTAGTAAGAATGCGTTGTTTTGGTGTAAGGAATTGCGTAGTATGTTTTGGTCAGTAATTGTGTCTAATTGTAAGACAGAAGAAGACAAGCCGTCTGATCGCTCCTTCTGGCCTTGTATCATATTTCTGTATTTTCAAAAAATAAATATCACTTTCCCCTTTGGTACCTAGAATTTGTGGATTTAAGTGCAGTAGTAGATTGGCGGCTAGGTCTCATCTTTTTACACTTGAAATTGCTAGATGTAAACTTAAGATCTATGTAAACAGTTTCTTCACTCGCACCTCTCGTTTGTGGAACTAGCTTCCGGTTTCTCGCTTTCCAAACAACATTGATATTCTGTCTTCTTAATTCCTGTTCTTTTACTTTTCACTCTCCTTAATGTTTTCTTTTTCGCATATTCTCTCACACCCAGTAACCCCTTACGTCATAGTGGCATTATTGCTGTGCTTGGGGTGAAATGATTAAACACACACACACACACACACACACACACATATATATATATATATATAAATATATAATCAGATATGACTAATCTATTATTGATTTACACCTAGTTATTCTTCCATCAATATCATTGTTTTAACTAATATAGTCAAAAAAAATATCACATTGAATTTCTCGAGTTGTAATAAAAAGTAAAGGGATGAAAAGTAAAAAAGAAATTTACCAAGATCATCTAACAAAACGTTTCTATCATAATTTCCTTCATTTATGAATAAGTCCTGAAAATGTCACAAAAATCCGACAATTATTTGATTTTTGCAAGAATTTCCAAATTAATGTCTGTCATCGCTAAAAAAGACACTAAAATTTTCGCTGTTAATTTATAATACTTCCAAAATGAAAATTTCGAATGGTCTAAAAAGGATGAAAAATTAATTAAATATTAAAAACAAAAGTACTTTGATCCTTCCCCTTAATGATAACAAAGATTTCGATGGTTTAACTGTATTTTCATTAAGTTTATTCTATTTTTCCATCACGGTATTCGCATTTTTAACGATTTTGTGGAGGTACCTTTTTAAAAGTAATGATTAAGCGGAAACTTAATTAAACTTCTTACTGCTTGCTCGAATGTCGGTTGGTTTGCGGGTGGGGTACATGTGCGTAAATTTTTTTAAACTGGTGACATCGTGACATGTTACACTTTATGTATCACATTGTGACAAGATCTGACAAGATCTTGTTCATTTCCCTTCTCTCTAATTGTTCAAAATTTAGCATGGTTTCTCCAGTCGCATTTCCTTCATATTTGCTTCCTTCTCCTCTTTTTAGCACCCTGTATATCAATAATTTAGTACTTATTCACACACACACACACATATATATATATATATAATGGATGTGTGAATGTGTGTGTATATGTGTGTATACACACATATATACATATACACAAATATGTACACATATTGGCTGCATATTATATATATATATATATATATATATATATATATATATATATATATATATATATATATATATATATATATAATATGTATATAATACATATGAAGAAAAATATGGAAAAACAAAAATCCGAATATGCAAGTATGCTGTTTTAATGTTGTTTCTATGTCGACGTCAGACGTTTCGGTCTAGTAGACTTTCTTCAGGACATAGTTATTAAAACATAATTAAAATTAGACGATATTCCTTATTCTTAGCCCCACTGTGTGTCGGCTAGACGTTGCTTAAGCCTAACGCGTCTTGTCTCTAGATATAGATGGGTAAGGGATGAAGACCCACATTAAAGGAAGAACCTACAGCAACCCTAATAAATTACATTCCACGAGGACAGGTTTCATTCAAATTCTTAGACGCTGTTAATTCGTTGTTACTTTAAAGGGCATATTTGGGAGGTTAAGGTTTGATGTAAATCTAAATGTCTAAACAATCTACGAAGAATTTAATTTGAAGTTCGTTGGAGTTTTGGGTATTTTCTATGAAACAGTCGATTAGAAAAACTCATAGTACATTGAAAGAGTAATCCATTTTATATTTAGTAATATTTTTTATTTTTCTAAACTTTTGTCTTATTGATTGTTAAGTTGACATCTATTCATTTGATTTTTGTTCATTAAATAAACTCGTGATTGTTTTTAGGTCTATGAGTTTTTCCAATCGACTGTTTCATAGAAAATACCCAAAACTCCAACGAACTTCAAATTAAATTCTTCGTAGAGTGTTTAAACATTTAGATTTACATCAAACCATAACCTCCCAAATAAGCCCTTTAAAGTAACGCGAATTAACAGCGTCTAAGAATTTGAATGAAACCTGTCCTCGTGGAATGTAATTTATTAGGGTTGCTGTAGGTTCTTCCTTTAATGTGGGTCTTCACCCCTTACCCATCTATATCTAGAGACAAGACGCGTTAGGCTTAAGCAACGTCTAGCCGACACACAGTGGGGTTAAGAATAAGGAATTGAAATGGTACACCTAAACCACTCATATCTTATCTTCTCTCCTACCTCACTTCGTTAATTTTACATATGCTTGATGAGGTCCATCAAAAACGTGTGAATTTCTTTTCATTTTTCATTTCAACCTTTGGAAGTAAAGTCTGATGATCCAGAGCCCTGTTAAAGGGGTCGTGGTGAAATAACTTATTACATGGAACCTTAAAGTGGTCTGTTTTTATTCAAACATATCTGCTCTGAATTTTACATTGAGCTCTCTGGATATCATCCTCCTTGGGTCTACCCATGCGGATTACCTAGTTTTGCATAAACTATATATATATATATATATATATATATATATATATATATATATATATATATATATATATATATATATATTAAGAAATGGACAAAGTCTGACAATTTATTTATTAAAGACATTTTTATGTTTAACGTTCTTTTTATAGATACAAGTATTTAAGTAAATGCTCTGTTTATAATAAACAGTATTAAATAACATTTACCGGCCTGAATGTCCCAGAAATTTTCATAGAAAATATTCGTCCTTTGACAGGATTCGAACCTGCATCCTATACTGAACTGTCATTTAGCTTGGCCGAGCGGTTAGGCACGTCAGCGTAAATGACGGTTCCGTATAGGATGCAGGTTCGAATCCTGTCAAAGGACGAATATTTTCTATGAAAATTTCTGGGACATTCAGGCCGGTAAATGTTATTTAATACTGTTTATTATAAACAGAGCATTTACTTAAATACTTGTATCTATAAAAAGAACGTTAAACATAAAAATGTCTTTAATAAATATATATATATGTATGTATGTAGCCAGAAAATTCTCTTTTAGGCATGTCTGATTGAATAAATTACAAAGATTATGCCTGCTTATATTTTATGATAATCATTTCATATTCACGAATATTTTTCTGTATATTACAATTAAAAAAGAATAAATGCACTGTAACAAGTAGAAAGAACCTGGGAATTAAAAGTGAGTCTCACTGCTACAGTGCATTTCTTGCCTTATTTAATTGTAATATACGGAAAAATATTTGTGAATATGAAAGGATTATGATAAAAATAAGCAAGCATAATCTTTGTAATTTATTCAATCAGACATATATATATATATATATATATATATACGAAATAAGTAAGCGAGAAAGAGAAATAATGTGTGTGCGTGTGTGTGTGTGAGAGAGAGAGACAGAAAAAACAAAACAAATTCATTTAACGTTACAATCAATTCACAGCTCCATTTTTCTGCTTTGATTAACACCAATTTTACCCGTCCGTATAAAATTAAAAATAAAATACATTGAAGTAAAAGACCTCGAATAAATATGGCTTAAATCTGAGGCAAAGATCGAAAAGAAATTAGCGATTAAAAAATTGCGCATGCGTAGTGCAGGCCGCAACAATGGCGCTTCGTAACGCTTCGTGGGCATTGCGTCTAATATAAACACAGCCTTGTTTTTGTCGTTCGTTCATCCGTTTTGTTTTTTCATTTGTAATATGGCGCCCTGGATTGTTTTGCCATCAAATCTCAGATGATCGGATAAAGATAATTGGAGACGATTCCATTTGAATTGATTGTTAAAGAAACGATGGTCCGTAGTTTCAATGAACAACTTATAATTACAAAATAGAACAAAGTACGATTTAGCGCGTTTGTATTTTTCTGTCTATCATAAAAAAACATTTTTAGTGTATATATTTGCTAACATCCTTCATATTTTTATTTACTTTCTTTCTTTCATCTTTATTTTTATTTTAATTTTTCACTTTTCACTTTCTTCTTTTTCTCATGGTTTCAGTTTGTTTCTTTTTTGCTTTAAAGCAGTTTATATTTCTTTTCTGTGTATTCGTTTCTTTCTTTCTCGTTTTTCATGCGAGTATTATGCCATGTTTTATTATGATGCGTTTTACTTTCTTTTAAAAGATTTCATTCATTCTTTGCTTCTTGTATTTTAGTCTACAATTTTCATTTTGTTTTTTATTCTTTCTTTTTGATTATCGTATCGCAATTCATTCTTTACTTCTTTCTTTTTGTAGGCCGTTTCTATTCATTTTTTTATTATTTGTTTTCTTTTTCAAATTTATTCTTTCTATTTTTCATATTGCTTTTATTCCATCTTTCTTTTATCCTACATCCTTTCCGATTCTTTCTTTCTTTGTTGTAGATTTTCTTTTCATTCATTTTTCCTTTGTTTTTCTTTTATTCTTTCTCTTTTTTCATTTTCTTCTTTATTCTGTAACTCTCTTTTGTTAGTATTTTCCTTTCAGTTACTTACTTACTTCCATTCTTTCTTTCTTTCTTTCTTTCTTTCTTTCTTTCTTTCTTTCTTTCTTTTCTTTTATTTTCAGATTGTTTCTTTTCGTTCATCTTTTATTGTTATTTTTTAAATCCCCGTATGAATAAACATGTTTTTCTGATTTTCTTTCTTTTTTTATTTTTAATTAAATATCATATAACATATTCAGTAGCAAATGTTCTTTGAAGTACCATTTTTAACTTCTATTAGAATACTTATCTATCTATCTATCTATCTATCTATCTATCTATCTATCTATCTATCTTTTACTTTGTCATCATAGTATCCATATTCTGCTTATATATATATATATATATATATATATTTATATATATATATATATATATATATATATATATATATATATATATGCATATACATATGCGTATATATAATTTCTATGTATATTATATGTGCGCGGTACTTATTCGAAAGCGCTCAATATCAGCGATAGAGCGAACATATTCAGTCGTATTGAATGTGTGTGTGTTTGGTTGTGTATGTGTGTGTGTGTGTGTACATGTATGTACGTGTGTGTTTGTATGTACGAGTGTGTATGTTTGTTCAATATGGCCGGGTGCTTAGAACGTTTACTTTCTGGCCATGATACTTTTGTTCGTATCTCCTATGGTCAGTTTCCCAGGAAGGTCTCTGAAACGATACCCCAGGGGTTGATCCCAACCTTGCGACTGAAAGTAGACAGGTAGACATTTTCTGAAGCTTTTGATCATTTTGTTAGGAGTCACAAGCAATCGTGATCGAGGTTTGAGCGTACTGACGTTGTTCATGACGTACTCTCTCCCAGAAACTAAGGTCCGCTATCCATAGTTGGAGTATAAACCACGGATGGCCTCTGTAGTTGTTGAATAAAAAAATAATTGCATAAGCGTTTCACCCCTCGTCCATTCACGCCTCTCTCTTTTCATTAGATATCTCCGGTGAATGTCAAATTTTACAAATCTTCCACATGTGTCCAAGAAATTTCAATTGTCACTTCCTCATTTTTAGCATGTCTGATTTTTGTTTCCATTTTCCTTAAAAGTTATATTCTGCTTACGTGATCCCTACATGGTGTCCTCAGCATCCTTCTGTAGAATACATTTCTGCTGCCCCCAGTTTTCTTTTTATCTGTGAGGAAATCAACTAGCAATCACTTCATCTCTCTTCGCTTTGTTTTTAATGAAATTTTATTGTTTCTTAATACTTTCCTTAGCTTTAGGAAAGCAACTTTTGTTGTTCCAATGCGAGTTCTTTTTGCGATGTTGCATTTTCTGTCAAAATACTTTAATACACTTCCCAAAATAGTTAAACTTATGTATCAGGTCATCCTATAAGTTCTGTCCGAATTTTGAATAAAGAAAACAAGTGACCAAATGTTACATTTAATTACAGATTCAGTTTATAATGTATTTTCTCTGATTATCTATGACTTCCTTCCATCTATTAACAAGCTTACTAATTCCATTACTGTAAAATTCTTTTGACTTTGATTCGAAGAACTCACAAATGTCACTTTTAACCTCTTCCTATGTTACAAAAGCTGTTTCTTCCAAATGATTCTGTAAGCTACGAAACAAATGGTAGTATGAAGGAGCAAGATCGGGAGAATAAGGTGGATGAGGAATTTTCTCTCAACCAAGTTCTTCGATCTTTTGTGTCGTGATTCTTGCTGTGTGGGGTCGCGCATTGACCTGATGAAACATCACCCCTTTTCGATTCACTAGAGCAGGTCTTTTTTTCCCTCAAAGCTTGGTTCAAACGCTCTAATTCCTGACAGTATATTTGAGCATTAATTGTTGCATTAGGTGGTAAGAATTCAAAGTGGATTATTCCTTGGCGATCCCACCAGATTGAAAGAAGAACCTTTTGCCCATGAAGTTCTCTTCTCGGCTGTAGCTGGGGTCCTTCCCCTTTACCAAGTCACTGTAAAAGATCCATTTTTCGTCGCCAGTCACAAGTCTATCCAAAAAAGGTGAAACAATTTGGCGAGAATGGAGAGAAGAGCAGATGTCAACTTGGGATTTGAGGTTGTTTTCAGACAATTCATGAGGCATCCATTTTCCAAGTTTAGGAACTTTTCCAAGTTGTTGAAGATGACGATGAACAGTTGTATGGTTTGAACTGAGAACCACTGCTAATTCCTCAACTGATAAAGCAGGATTTTCTTCAAGGGCTTCTTCAAGAAGCTTTTCATCAAACTGAACTGGACGTTCGTTTCGATCTTCATCTTCAAGGGTGAAATCTCCACCTCTAAATTTTGCAAACCATCTTCTGCAAGTTCTTTCATTCACACATTCCTCTCCATAAACTGAGTGAATGTTTCTAGCCGCTTCGACTGCTGAGTTTCCTTTCTTGAACTCATAAAGCATTATGTGCCTCAAATGGTTCTTGGGTACTTCCATGTTAGCAGGGTTTTAATTAAACAAAATTTAATTTTATTGATCTCTGAAATAAAAATTTGGTCAGTTTAAATGCATCTAAACATAAAAATAATGTTCAGCTCCATTAGAGATTATAAAATACTCTTTAAATTTCGTTCATTTTAACAAAAAGTTAAAATTCGGACAGAACTTATGGGATGACCTGATACTTGTTTGATTTTGGCATCTTATGTTCATAGTTCGCATCCTTTTTTAAAAGAAAAGCAAGAAAGAAAACTACTAAATATCAATGGCAAGAAGACAGAATGTATGTTTGTTAGCAAAAGAGACAGCCCAACATTCAAAATTACAAATTGGGGATGCCAAAATACCACAATTTAAATATCCGGGAAAGCTTTTAACAAAGGATGGAAAGTGCGACAATAAAAAATCCGAAAGCTCAATATGCCTTCTAAAAGCCAAGAAAAGTATCAAGAGACCGAAAATTTTCATTAGGAACAAAGAGTACTTAACTTTTACGTAATATCTATCAGTCTTCCTATATGATAATGAATACTGGACAATCTCCTCACAGATGAAGATGAGACTTAAAGCAACAGAAATGTGCTTCTATAGAAGCGCTGTTATGTCCCACATTCTCTATCGCCTATGTGGACTGACAATATCAGTAGCTATATATAGTGAGCACAGGATATACCTGGTGCTTGCTTCGGCAATTAGTTGGAGATTCGTCTCCAGCTAAGCTGGTCGAACTCTTTGCCTTTGGGAAGAGAGGAACTCAGACGAGGCTATGCTATGAGGCTATGACAGCTACCCGGCCCCATTGTAGCGGGGTCTACGGGGAGTTTTTGCCCGAGTCTACGGGCTCGGTTTTTCCCCGCATTAAGAAAACGGCGGTGTGCCACATCCTGCCTCGCGGGGAGGTAAGGTAAATAACCTTGCTTCGGCACTTGGAGATTCGTCTCCTGCTGTGCTATTCAAACCATCTGCCTTCGGGCAAAGAGGAACCCAGACGAGGCTATACTGATAGGCAGAGTCTCATCTGGGGTGGTAGACAGCTACTCGACTCCGAGGCCATATCGAAGGGCAGAGTCTCTGATCGGGAAACAGCTACTCGACCCCGTTTTATGCGGGAAATTTTTAACCGAGCCTACGGGCTCGGATACCCCACATTAAATTCGGCCTTGGGCCACATCTGACCACGTGAGGCAGTTGGTAGATATCCTTGTTTCGGCAATTAGTTGGAGATTTGTCTCAAGGTGTGCTGGTCAAACTCTCTGCCTCTGGGCACAGAGGATCCCCATATGAGGCTATGTCGAATAGCAGAGTCTCATTTCCGGAAACAGCTACCCGACCCCGTTTTATACCTCGTCTACGGGGAATTTTTGGCCGAGCCTACGGGATCGGATACCTCACGTTAAATTCGGTCTAGAGCCATATCTGACCTCGTGGGGTGGTTGGTAAATATTCTTGCTTCAGAAATTACTAGCGTGCTACTAGATTCCCTGTCTTTCAGTAGTGTATTCATTTTTTACAATAAACCTCTCTTTCTTTCATCTACGCGGGGGTTGTTCTTTTACTCGAGTACAACCTTTGGCTGTTTGTAACCTCTTTAAGGATGCAACAAGAAGGATGCTGAGAATATCATGGACCGAACATTTGAGCCACAAGGAAGTTCTAGAGAAAATAGAAACAAAAGGGAAACTTATACTTAACATCAGGAAGAAACAATTGTAATTTCTAGGGCACATAATGAGGAAAGAGGACTTGAAAAATTTGATGCTCACAGGTCAGATTAAAGGGAAGTTGGGCAGTGGAAAGCAACACATAACCTACCCCTAGCGAGCTTGATGGATGACGGAACATGGTTTAGGAGAGATAACAAAAGGCAACATTTATTTAGAGCTACGAATGACAGCAAATAGCGGAGGGCCATGATTGCAAGCTGCCCAAAAGTACACGGCACATAGTATAAAAAGAAGTCTCGTATTTTCTTCTCGCTTTCCTTCACTACATTGTCTAGATGTAGTTTTTCTTCTGCGTCTGTCATAAAGTGTTATCTATGTATCTTATATTGCCAAAATCACGTCCACCGATAATAATCCCGCCATCTCCTTTAGGATTGCCTCGCTGTAGAGTTTGAAATACATTTGGTGGGAAGACACATCCTTGTCTTATGTCCCCTTTATTTTTTTGTGTACCTCATTTTGTGTAACTCATTTTTTATCCGAATGACGGCGGTTTGCTTCCAATATAAGTTCTGGATTATTCTAATATCTTTGCGAATTACGTCTAGTTTTCCTTGCCATTCAACTAGATGTTGCTGCCACAAAGATAATGGCAATAATAGCTTTATCCGTTTCCCTATAAGGAAATATTTGGCATTTATTGATCGAACACCTAGTATTGCTTTCGGTTGAATTTTGTTAAAATTTTGCACGCAAACAATTTTTTTTAAGAAAGCAGGGCTTTCAAGTCCAGTAGTTCTTCCAGGATTTGGTTTGGTTTAGTTTGGTTTGGTTTAGTTTGGTTTATGGCATATCATCCTCGATAGGTTATTTAATGCCGACAAAATTTTTTATTGCTATTAATATTTTTTTTTTCCAAAAATCTATTTCTGATAATTTATTTTTTTCTTCAAAAACCTACTGCTGGTAATATTTTTTTTTCAAAAATGTATAGCTAGTAGTATTTTTTTTAAAAAAAGTATTGTTGGTAATATTTGTTTTCAAAAATGTATAGCTGGTAATATTTTTTTTCTCAAAAAAGTATTGCTGGTAATATTTTTTTTCTAAAATGTATAACTGATAATAATTTTTTTTCCAAATCAGTATTGCTAGTAATATTTTTTTTAAATATTTTTTTTATAAAAGTATTGTTGGTAATATTTTTTTGAAAAAAGTATTGCTGATAGTAATTTTTTACAAAGTATTTCTGGTATTAAAACGTATTTTTACACTTTAACAGTGTCTTGATCTCATGAAGACATAAAATGAAGCAGAAAACACAAAAATATGAATATACCTTTGTAATTCAGCAATAAACACGAGTTAGATTGACTAGACTGAGTCAATGGTTTCTGTTCGAAAGGTCTAAGCCGGTCGTGTCTGACTTGCATGTTTCCCAGCAGAAGAAAACCTTGTAATAATTGTTACTGAAGCAGGCAAGTATGTTGTGATTTTAATAACATCTCCTTTATTAATAAATATTTATTTCATTTTAAGTATTTTTACTATAAATTAAATAGAATTTATCTCTATTTTTAGTAAATACATTTCATTGGAATATTTTCAACAGAAAGTAATTCATACTACTAATTATTATTTACCAGACTAACTGAAGATGCTTTCAAAAACTAAAATTTTAAGAAACAGGACAATTGAATTAAAAACAAAGTGTTCTGAACAGCTATGTAATGTAAATCCTTCTGTATGGCAGTGAATACTGGACAATTTCTTCACAGATGACGAGGAGACTTGAGGCAATAGATATATTGTTCTATAGCAGTTTCCTGAGAATACCATGGATGGATCATGTAATAAACGAGGAGGTTTAAAGGAAAATTTAGACAACTTCTACTTAGGATCCGAAAGAAACGGTTGAAATTTCAACGACATTTAATGAGGAAAGTGGGCTTGGAGAATTTGCCACCCACAGGATATACCGAAGGCAAACGGAAGAAAAGGAAACATCGAGTAGTCTATATAAGAACTAATGCCAAAACAGAAAGGAATAGTAAAAAGACAAAAAAATGATCAGAGCTATAAAGAAGAGGGAGTTGTGGAGAACCATAATAATCTATTTTCACAAGCGTATAAAGCGTGATTTTTATCTATTTTCATATGAGGGTCTCTGTGTGTGTTTGCGTGTGTATGTGTCTGTTTCAGTGTGCGTCGGTATTTGTGTTTTGTATTGTGTATATTTGAGGGTGTATATGTGTGTGTCTTTGTTTTTGTGCGTGTGTATATGCTTTTCATGTATGTGTTTGTGTATGCTTGTGTCAGTTTCTTTTGTGTGTGTATGTGTGATTTTGTGTATGTGTTCCCTGTCAGTGTATGTCAATGTGTGCTTGGATCTATGTATAGGTGTGAGTTATGGTCATGTATTTGTGTTGGTGTGTGTGCGTCTGTATATGAGTTTTTAAGTATGTGTAAGTGTGTAGTTGTGTCGCTGTGGTTTTTTTGCATGTTTACTTGTGCTTATCACAGTTTTGCTTGTGTGTATGTGTTTTTTCCAGTTTATCTTTGTGTTTATATGTGGGTGTCTGTTATGTCTGTGTATGAGTTATTTTGTGCGTGTGCGAATATGTGTGTGTGTGTGAGAGTGGCTGTTATGTCATGTGTGTGTCTGCGTGCATATACATGTGTTTGTCTCAGCGTGATTGTATGTCTGTGTTTGTGCTTGTGTGTGTCAGTGTGTTTTGAGTGTGTGTGTTTTGATCAGGAAATCATCTTAAATCCTAAAGCGGGGATTTTCGGCGCGGAAGATTTGAGTTTTGGACTGAAACGCTTTTATCGCCACGGATTCGCATGGATGACCAACTTTCTGCCTCGATTGGGCTACAGATTCAGGCGCGGCCATTAATAATCCATCAGGCGCCCGGGAGGTACAAATAAAAACCGGGAGGGAAGTGAGGCTGAGTAGAAGGAGAAAAACAATGACAAGACACCGGGGAAAAATAAAGAAGAAGCTGAGATAGAGAAAATGAAGAAAAAAAGAAAGAGGAAGACTTGTAAAAGAGGATGAGAGTCAGCGGGAGGAGAGAAAATAAGGAGAATGAGGAAAGAGAAGAACAGAAATAGATAAGAAGAAAAAGAAGCAAAAAAAAAAAACAAACAAACAAACCAAAAACAATTTAAAATGGCAAAAGAGTAGAAAAAGAAAAGAGAAGTGAAGAAAGAAGAAAGAAAAAAAGAGAGACTGGAAATTAGAGAGAGAGAAAAAATAAGAAAAGATGGAAGAAGTGGAATAAACATTAAACAGTAAGTCTTTGTGATATGACAAAATGGCACGTCATCGTTACATGGCGTCTAATGAAGGCAGAGCACATAATTTGTCACATGATTTAAGTCCCAGGACATATTCTTGCCTTTACAACTCGAGGCTTTCTTTATTGTCTTCAAATTTTCCATATTTATTTAAGGTTTTCTTTATTGCACCCAAATTTTCCGTATTTCTTTTCATCGATATATTTTCAACTTACGCATATGACTAAAATACCACTCATGATAAATTTCTGCCCTTAGATTTAAAAATTCTCTCATGCGAGTCTAGTGCCTTTCGTTTAAGATCATATTTGGATCATTTGGCTTTAGTCGAGAAAACGATTAAGAAGAATGGTTGTACCAACGGATCAATCTGTAAAAAATTAAGTCATTCAAAAAAATTGAAACTACCAAGTCCTCATCCGGAAACTCTGAAAAAAAAAAACAGTGCAACGTAAAGATGAGAGCGGTGCGCATAACAACTGGCAGATAGAATCGTGGCCAAAACATTAGAATAAACATTGCAAAAATTCAGATTTTGAGAAAGGATTGTTTAGTCTTCGGTGTTGTTAGGATACTCAGAAGATATTGAGAAAGTTACTAAAAATAATAATAATAATAATAATAATAATAATAATAAAACCATATAATAAATATAAAGGTGTTTTACTTATATATTTCCTGTCCCATCTGTTTTGAGAAGTGGGTCGGTAATTCATCTTAATTTATCAAATTTATAATTGATTGCTCCCATTACTCGTTTTAATAGACGATACAAATAAAATATTTATCTACATTTAGACAAAATTAGTTACTGAGCAAAACAAAACTTTTAATTAAATTAATTAATTAGTTCCTTTATCCTACGTTTCTTAGATTATAGTCTTATTTGTTCAAGCTGTTCATGTGAGGCATTCAGATATTAATGTCTATTAAGTGATCGTCTTGCTTCAACTTGAAATAAACTTTTTGTTCCGCTGTTAATCTTTTTCTTCCGAAAGATATTTCCATATCACTATTATATTAAACACATAATTTTTTTTAACATGAAAAATATGGAGCAAAAAGCAATTTCTATAATACCAAGAGTAATCAATGAATCATAGATACTATTGAACGTCTAAAAATATAAAGGGAGCGGATTAAATAAACGATTCACTGGATTCTATTTTAGTTGTGAATACTTTACCTCGGCTTTATTGAATCTCAATATATTGTTTCCAGAATTTTGTTATATTGCATCTAATTTTCTAACAATTGCCGTCATTTTTGACAACATGGGTACAGTAGTAGTAGTAGTGGTAGTAATAGCAGTAGTAATAATAAGCTTTGTACAAACGTTTTATTCTTACTGCACAGAACCAATGCTTACTAACTATAAATTACCAAGCAAACACACTGAAAAATTGTGTTAGTCCAAAATGCAGATTCTGTGATAAATATTTAGAAACAATTGTCTATCTTGTATCAAGTTGCGTGGTATTGGCACCCACTGAATATAAAACACGGCATGACAGAGTGGGCTAATATCTGCAATTTTTACGGAAAGGAAACTGAAAGAAATTGGTATGAACGGTATTTAGTCACCCCCCCCCCACCACCACCACCACGAGGGCATCATGTGGCACAAGGCCGGTTTAAAGTGGGATCTCCGAGCCCGTGGCCTCGGCCAAAAATATGTCTTTTGAACCCGTATAAACGGGTTCAGGGTCGGTTTACCTCCCCGAAAGAGACTCCACCCTTCGGCGTAGCCTCGTTCGGGTTCCTCCCCGCCCGAAGGCAGAGAGTTCAACCGATCAGCCGGACGTCCGACTTCAGACTGAAGAAATTGGTATGAACACCACCCAAACCCGGTTACAGACATGGGACCTGTAACAATTTTATGGGAGTTTGCAGTACACGCAGACAGAACAATCAAAGCTAATCGCCCAGACAGTGATCAAAGACCACAAGAACAGAATGTGTTTTCTTATTAACATGTCATTCTCTGCAGACTGCAATGTATCTATGAAGATCTCCAAAATCTATCAAAATACAAGGATCTTGAAGTGGAAATCTCAAAAATCATGGCCCATGAAAACATCAATAGTTCCAATTATGTTTCAAGTCCTCGGATTGATTGGAAATGCTTTCAATAGACTCACTGAAGAGATTCCTGGTAGCCCATGCCTTAAAGAAATAACAAAAGTTGTTCTCACAGGTACAGCTTACACCTTACGATAACGCGTGAGATATTAGGCTGTTTTATTTTTATTACAAAAGTGCCCAGTGGAAAATGTTATCATGCCATTTCTGACCTTAGTTTTCTGGTTGGGAACCGGAAGGAAATGAGTAAAAGGAAATACTACAACTACTACAACTACAATTGTTAATAATAATAATAATAATAATAATAATAATAATAATAATAACTGTATTCCTACGTCACGTGTTTGCGTGCTGCTTTCTCACGCAATAGTATTGATAAGAACAGAAGGTTCCATCAATGGCCGGTGCCGAAGAAATGTACTAAAAATTCTACTCTGAAAACAGAAAAGCTTATGGTGTAGCATTATTGTACAGACGATATTCACATAAATACAGTAGTAAATACTGTATGTTGGTCTCCAGTTAGAGATTCGTCTCCAGTTGTGCTGATCAAACTCTCTGCTTCTAGGCAGAGAGGATCCCCAGACGAGGTTATGTCGAAGGGCAGAGTATCGTCTCGAGAAACAGCTACCCGACCCCGTTTTATACTAGGTCTACGGGAAATTTTTGGCCGAGCCTATGAGCTCGGATATCCTGCATTAAATTCGGCCTTGTGCCACATCTGACCGCGTTGGGCGGTTGGTAGATATTCTGCAGTTGGAAATTCGTCTCAAGCTGTGCTGGTCAAACTCTCTGCATTCGGGCAGAGAGGATCCTTAGACGAGGCTGAGTCGAAGGGCAGAGTCTCGTCTCAGGAAATAGCTACCCGACCGCGTTTTATACGCCGTGTATGGGGAATTTTTTGCCGAGTCTACGGTCTCTGATACCCTACATTAAATTCGGCCTTCCTCGAATTCCAGTCAATCCATTATATTCACTTACATGTTAATACCTTTGGGAAAGGTATGAGTGGAGACAGTGGATAGCGACTCGGGTTAAGGAGTCAGTGAGCCTAGTTCGAATTCCAGTCAAATCCATTACATTCACTTACGTGCTAATACCCTTGGGAAAGGTATGAATCCTCTTCTCCCCCCAGCTATGGGTAAATAGCAGGACAGGCTGTGTTCTATAGCAATTTAATTTGAACTCCCAGGTCGTTTTTCTATTCTACAACCGATCGAGTATATATTTTCGATTTCGGTTGTAGAATAGAAAAACGACCTGAGAGTTCAAATTAAAAGCTTCAGGACTTGTACTAACAAATTTATAATAATGAAGTAGCCACATCTAAGGAAATCAGATCTATCTATCTATCTATCTATCTATCTATCTATCTATCTATGTGATGTCTATTCATTTCTCTCTTATGATCTATCTCTTTATCTATGTATCAGTCTGTTCATATTTATCTATCAACGTGGGTTCAACATATGAGTGCATAAGTACTCCATAAAGAATTACCGCTATGTAAACTTGATACCGCTAGGTAAACTTGATATATTTCTGGAGAGTATTAAAATAATCTAGAACTTATAATGGCAGCAGATCGCCTCCATACGGATAGAAAATTAATTTAGTATTAATCATCTGAGAGAATTCTTTTTTATGCCTCCGATCAGCATGGCTGATGCTAACCCCCAGGAGAGTAACTCATTGTGCCTTCTTGGGCGGACATGAAATTGAATGACTATATTGAATTTATTACTAGGTCAGCTGCTAAAAAGTTTTTTCACTGTGTCGTTCGAGATAATTTTCACTACAGAATTTATCCTACATACCTATAAGCTTACCATTTGTTCATGCTTAGAATGTTGCTGCAACATATGGTCCGTTTCTCTTAAAATTTAGAAAGAATCAGCAATATTATTGGTCCTAAGCTGGCGTCTCGGCTTCAGTCACTTTCCCACCAATATAAAGTTGTTTCCCTGTGCCTTTTCTATAAATACTTTCATGGTAATTTTTCGGATGAACTCTTCGCTATGGTACCTAGACTTTATGAATTCAATCGTAGTACTAGATTGACAAGAAGGTTTCATTTATATGCAGTTAAATTGGTGAGATCTAACTGTAAGTTTTACGCTAATAGTTGAGCACTTCTTTTGCAAAAAACAGACCAGACGTGACAGCGAATTTAAACACAGTAGTAGGTTAGCAGCAAGGTCTCGTCAATTTACTGTTTTGTAAGTTCTATGCTAACAGTTTCATTTCCTACACTTCTCGCTTCTGGAACTTCCTCCTGGGTCCATGCTTTCCAGACAATTTTGATCTTTAAATATTAATATCAATATCAATTCTTTTTCTTCCGTCCTCCTGATTACTCTTCTATTGTTCTCTTTCCTTAATATTTCTTTGTTTAATTCTTTCATGTCCAGTAACTCCTTGTTTGTTAGTGAGTGTCTTTACTGCCTTGTTTGGGGTAAATTCAATTAAAAATATATATACAGAAATAGAAAGGAGTGTAAGACAAGGATGTGTCTTCTCACCGGATTTATTCACTCTTTATATTGACGCGATTCTGATAGCATTACAAATGTTACCAGGATTCATTACTGGCGATCACAACCATAACAAGATGTAGAAAAGGAAAGCGAAAAAAAAAAAACAAAAAAAACAAAGAAAACAAAAAAGCAAAAAAAAAAAAAAACAAATTAAAATAAATTCTGAATTCTTGTGTGACACTGAAATC